>OX578150.1:98163776-98884428 GCA_951213105.1 Amaurobius ferox | reverse complement strand
CCGTAATTTTATTCAACCTAATACTAACCTTGTGCCTGTTGCTGACCTTACGCCGTATAAATCTAGTCTTCCGTATCACCCGACGATTTTTCGTTCTCTCATTCATTTTTGTCGTGAATTTAAGTTTAAACCCACTGATTCGATTGTTACTGCGTTATATAATCGCATTCGCACGGATAAATATAAGGATAAAAATAACTTTGAATGCCAGGCTGGGGTATACGTTGTCCCTCTCTTATTTCCTGATAATAACTTCAAATTCTATATGGTACTAAATGTACTGTCAGTATCCGTTTAGCTGAACGTGCTCGTCATGTTAATAATAGAAAATTATCTACGACTCTTGCCCAGCATGTTATTAATGATAATTTTTATTCCTTGTTTGGAAAACTTTTCCTTTTAATCAGTTGCAATAACTCACGTAATATTTTACTTTATGATTACCTGTTTATTTATCTGTACCGTGATTCTATTTGTAATTTTGATTCTATTCAGACTCTAAGTTATGCTTGGCGACTCGTTCTCGACTCCTTGCGTTTGTTTCATTGAGACCCAGACCGTCCGACCTAACAGAAAGATGTAAGGTAACCATTTGGACGGCCGGGAAGTGCCACCCAATTTAGACCGGAACCCAGTGGGGGAGGCATCCACAGGAACCGTACCCTCCTTCCCCTACCACCAACCTCTCGGAAGGACTATCGGACCCACATGGTTAACGTGATCGCATTAACACGGCGGTAGTTGTGGCAGCGTACAAATCCAGCGCGCACACCACCGGGCTACCGTGCCCGAAATGGGCCAACAGCACGCGGTGTTCCCAGGTGGTCACCCACCCAAGTACTAACCGCGCCCAATGCTGCTTGACTTCGGTGATCTAACGAGAACCTGTGTTTTCAGCACGGTACGGCTGTTGGCTTCGACTCCTTGCGTGTCAAACCTTTATATAGTTTTCTGTAACATTACCTTTTGACCTAATTTATGCTTCATCGACATACTTTTGGGTCATGAGCCTTCTTCCATTTTATATTTGTATTTAATAATTATTTAAATCTTAACTTCCTTGCTTATAAAATAATAAAATCTGATGTGGGCAGCACATGAGTTCCTTATGAATTTACTACTTTTACAGTAAAAACAAAATAGATTATTCTTATAGTAGATACTTATATTCTTTCCAAGATATTGAATTTTAATCAATTAGTCGACATTTTCATTAATTTAGCGTCATTTTTATCCATTTGGTGAGATTTTCGTTAATTTGGCAACATTTAAAAAAGTCGCTCAGTTGGCGACATTCCGCCAAATTCGTCGCCAAAATCTCGCCAAGCGTTATGGACGAAGAAATAAGTTATTCTTATAGCAGATAAATGACTATTAGTGTTCAAATGCAAAAGTATTACTCAAAGTATCTTTTCTCGTGAATAGAACAAGTTAGATACATGAGAATAATGTCACAAAATTTATCGCATGATATTACGTATAAAAAGTAAACCTGTTTCTCAACAGTCAATATATTTTTTTTAATTTACGGGATTCTTTGATATATTTATTTGAAATATGGGCAGTATCTCGAGAACAGTTCATGCTAGAGTTCTAAAGTTTGTCAATCGTTTTCTAAGGAAAAATAAAGAAATGTCTATTTGCGTAACTTTATTAAAGGTTTGATTTTTTGATGATTTTTTCAAATTTTCACTCGAAAATTTAGGGGGTTCTGAACATTCGATTGTGTTTAAAAACAATAGACTTCCAGCATTCATGGATTGTCATTTTTGTACCAAATTTCATTCGAATCGCCCCATTCGTTAGTGAGATATCGTCTCCACAGACTCAGATACACACACACACCTTTCTGGTAGGTCGGCAGGTCTGGATCTCAACAACGACACACACACAGACATCACTTCAAAAATGTTCGATTCATGATCAGGGATGCTTGAAACGTGCTCTCCCGTCAAAAACTCGAATTCGAATTTTCGCCCCTGTCACAATACTTTCCTTATACATTATTGTATATAAGGAAAGTAATAATGTAATTATTGTAAAAACTTAAATGAATAACATGTAAATTTTGCCTGCCGATTTGGCCTATATGTAAGCATTTGCAGGCACTGTATTTTTCATTTCGCCACTGATGAAGGGCATGGTGACGCCCGAAATCGCTTTGGCTTTTCAAACTTATGTCCGTCAAGGTATAGATGGTTTTATTAAATGACTTTTTAAACCTTTGATTGGTTGTCTTTAATTTAATAGTTCATTATCGAGATATTTCAGTTTTCTGGAATTTGGCGATATAGGGAAGTTTTGAAATGCACTTAGTTGTCAGATGAAAAGAAAAGTTTCGAATTCGATATGATTCCAAATAAGAACCTATTCCATGTGTTATTCTGTGCGACAATACTTAATGCATTACGGAATACAAAAAACTTCTAATAATCCGGTACGTTCGGACTTCAGCACGCTGTACAGTGTTGAAGACCCAGACCGTCGTGTGCAAAAACGCATTTAAATTAATTTTAAAATTATAAGGTTACATTAATGAACAAAAATTTTCATATAAATCATAATTACAGTTAATGTATCTTAGTATAAGCGAACGCAACCATATGCTGTTCGACAGGCATGCCGGATAATGGGACGTGAAAAACCATTAGATGTCGAATTAGGGAATTTTACTGTAGAAAAAAAATGAATATGAGCTCATGAAGAAAGTCAAGGACTGGCCATGTCAGATTTTGTTACTCTGATACCAATTGTTGTATTAAATTAATCTATATTGAATTCTGTCCTTTAGCCATTTCCCGTTTGATCGGCTTAGTCTGCGCTGATTTGGGTATTTAAACTCATACTTGTTGTACTGACGAAGGAAGTCAACAGATTTCCAAAACGTCCGTATACTTTTTACCGTTATTTGCGCTGCATTTATGTTGTGATGTAGTTTATTATTGACTTCAATATATTTATAATATGAATGTATGAGAAAATCTAATGGAGGCTCAGTCTTCTAGATATATTAATATATATATATATATATATATATATATATATATATATATATATATATATATATATACACTACGGGACAGTTAAAAGGAGACACCAAGAAGGAGTGGGCAGAAAAATATGTAAATTGCAGGGTCGAAGCAGCTCACCGAAATAGGTAAATGATGCGAAATACGCAGTTGTCCCGCGCACGTCGAGTGAGATATAAGGGCAGCAACCTGCAGAATCGGTAATAGTCGCGCCGCTCTGTCTGCCATGGAAATCATTTTGCAATTTTTTTTATCTCAACGGAAACGTGTAGTAACAGAGAATGCTTGGCGGCCGACGCCAACCGTGGCAGTTCCAGCAGACAGACGATTTCACGAGGGGTATGGTGATCGGACTCAGAAGATAGTAGGTCCATACGTCAAATCTTAGCGGACAGTCACCAACACGCGTCCACGGTGTACCGGCTGTGGTGAAGACGGTTGGAACAAGGGAATGTGATGCGTTTGAGATATGCCGGTACAGCCGAAGCGACGGCAGCACGCGTGGACCGACGAATCCGCCGACAAGCGTTGGCGGCCCTGCAAGCCACTTCCGTCGCTCTTTTACAGCAGGACACCCTTGATGCTCCCATATCGACCAGAACCATCATCCGCCGATTGGTCATCGGCAGCCTGTAGCCATGGCGTCCGTTAAAAATACTGTCATTGACCCAACAGCACAGATGCCTCCGTTTGCACTTGGGTCTGGATAGAGCCACGTGGATGGCGGAATGGCACAGTGTCGTGTTCTCAGACGATTCACGCTTTTGTTTTAACAATGACAGGCTCCGAAGTGGCGACATGTCCAATCCGGCCGTATCTGTGGAACGCCACACCGCACGACAACGCGGCATCATGGTTCGGGGCGCCATCGCCTACGATAGCAGGTCACCTCTGGTCCATGTTGAGGGCACTATAACAGCCCCACGATATGTCGATGACGTGCTGCGGCCGGTGACACTACCCTTCCTTCAGGGGTGCCTGATGTCATTTACCAGCAGAATAACGCCCAACCACACACAGCACGCATCAGCCAACATGCCCTGCAAGGTACCCAGGTGATTCCCTGGCCACCAGTCTCCCCTGATCTCTCACCAATCGAACACGTCTGGGACGTGATTGGGCATCGCTTGCGTGCGCTGCCAGCGCAGCATTTAGAAGACGAACTCTGCAAATGGTTGACAGAGAATGAGCAGCCATCCCTCAAAATATCATCCGCAAGCTCATTGACTCTGTACCTAGGCGTGTTGCTCCCTGTATCGCCGCCCGAGGTGGTCCTACAACCTACTGATCAGACTGTGTTATCGCTCAATGCATAGGTGTATCATGTTGCAATAAACATTACTTATTGTTCGTTGCTGTCCCTCTCTGTTTGCCAATTTTCATCACTTTCTGCCCACTCCTTCTTGGTATCTCATTTTCACTGTCACGTGGTATATATATATATATATATATATATATATATATATATATATATATATATTAAATACATATATTAAAATACATATTTGAAATATAAGTTTTTTTTTTTTGTGCATTGTGTACAAACTGGAACGAAACTTTGCTGAAAAAACGCACTGAGAGATAAAAGTTTAAAACTTCTAGTACAAATGAAATATATACAAAGTTGGCTTTTTTTGCAGAAAAATGCTATCTGTTTCAGTTTCACCCCCAAGGCAAATAAAAATCAGAAGTGAGGTTCTATGTAAATAAATAGCTTTTGTACCAAAACTTGCAACATAGTTTTCGAATTGATAAGAAGTTTGCAACATAGCGCTTAAATTTGCTAGAATGCATGGAAAGTTAGCCATTTCGTTTAAACGATTTCAAAGAAACATATACCAGAAAAAGTTACAAAGGAATACTTTTAAAAATTATTCTTATGTTTAGAAGATTGTATTGATACCACGACTAGGTCGTATTTGAAAATAATAGCAAATAAAAAAGTATTATCACCTATATAGTAAAATAGAAGGTATGCTTTTACTTTCCGTACAATTAAGGATAATGTATTGTATTTTATATATGGAAAGTATTGGAATTGTTTAAATCATTTAAATTGAAATTAAAAAACTCACCTCGAGTTTCGAACACCCTAGAAGTCGAAAGCACCATTTTTAACGTTGACGTATGTCTGTGCAATGTATGTATATCCACTGTAGCTTAAAAGCTGATCAACCAAATTTTGTAATATTTGGTTAGCAAGTCACTTGCGGGTGAACCTGATTATGCTGGTTAGATTTTTGTGCGGGTCGGAAAAAAAATGACCTGCCGTTTTTTGCAAAATGACCCATAAAAAGCGTCAAAATATGAACTTAAAAACTGCACAAATGTATCAATTAAATGCCTGTTTCATGCTTAATTTTTAACGAAGAAAAGAATAAGACCAACTCCATTACTCTAGGACTAATCGTCCGCAGGATATTTCAATTTTTTGCCTCCCCCCCCCCCCCCCCCCGCCTTGTTTTTGTCTGTGAATGTGTGTCCGGCCCTGTCTGGTTTTCAAAAGGAAAAACTCCAGTGAGGGAATATTACACGTCCCCAAATTATTATAACAATTATACTTATTAAGTTACTTTGCCACATTAAACTGATTTCTGTAATAAATACGAGAATAATTGTATACAAAGTATTCAGTACTTGTTAAATATAAATAAAAATATTTCTCAATGTTTGAAATATAACAAGCGCAATACGAGGCCAGGTCGCGGCCAAACGTGTGCTCATGCGTTTAAAAATTTCTTTCCGTCGCAATTGCTTTCGCTTTACAGCAGGGAATAGTACAGGAAGTGCACATGGTCAAAGGTTTTAAGGTATTTACTTTACCTATGGGAATCGTTGTTGTTGTTGAGACCCAGACCGTCCGACCTACCAGAAAGGTGTAAGGTAACAGTTTGGACGACCGGGAAGTGCCACCCAATTTAGACCGGAACCCAGTGGGGGGGGCATCCACAGGGACCGTACCCTCCTTCCCCTACCACCAACCTCTCGGAAGGACTTACGGACCCACATGTTTAACGTGATCGTACTCCGCATGAACACGGCGGCAGTTGTGGCAGTGTGAAAATACAGCGCGCAAACCACCGGGCTACCGCGGCCGAAATGTGCCAACAGCACGCGGTGTTCTCAGGTGGTCACCCACCCAAGTACTAACCGCGCCCGATGCTGCCTGACTTCGGTGATCTAACGAGAACCGGTGTTTTCAGCACGGTACGGCCGTTGGCTCCCTATGGGAATCGTGTCGAAAATCGCAAAATTTGGTGGATAAGTCACGTGAGGGATACTCTGATTCTGGCTAGATTTTAGTAGCATTCAGAAAAAAATAACCTTCTTTTTTCTTTGCGATATACCCTTAAAGAAATGTATGTATTCACTCTAGTTAAAAAAATTAACTGACCAAATTTAACAAAATTCGGTAAATAAATCACATGTGGCATATTATGATTCTGATTAGATTTTTATAGTATTCTGAAAGGAAGAACCTGCCTTTTTTTACAAATTTAGATTATTGCCAGAATCTAAATTAAATGACTACGTGTGCTAATGTATGAATTAAACAGAACGATTTGGGTTACCGTAAATAACTTTTAATTCGTAGCCTTTTAATTCCATTTCAAATGCACACATTTCCTGACGCTGATAGACATTTAGTTTAGCTGCCTCTCCTGAATAATACGCTAGTGCAATGTCAAACGCTAATCCGAACAAAAGTCTGTCTACATCTTCCTTCTTTTATTTACGCTGAGAATATTTTATACATTTATTTGGAATAATATAATAATTAAAACAAGTAACTTGGTCATGCATTATTTGAGTAAATGCTCTCTATATCTTGTCTAGTCTTTGCTTTGCTACTGATTGCTAGTATTGATTTCTTCACATGTGCAAGTGAAGAAAATTGAGTCCAACTAATTTGTGTTCGTAACAGCCATTTACGTTCATTGGTTTCGAAATCTTGATGTGAAAAATTCGAAAGCGGAAGTTGGTGAGCGCTTCGAACAGAGAGGAGAGAGGAGAACTTCCTCGATTAGAATTTTTTACTATCGCTGTAATTTTCATCATTATCGAGGGAAATACCCATCAATGAAAAATCAACAGGTTTCAAGGAGGTAAAATTTTTATGTATCACCCAAGATTTTCCCCAAGAGCGCAGCTTTTATTTATGATTATCTTTGTTTCCATGGCTACAGAAATTTCGTGTTTTTTATTCCACCAGCTGAATATTTGAAACATGCGTTAGCAGCTGCTATTGATAGCACGCAAATTTTGGAACATTTTCAATTTCAGTTTATCATAAATCATGATTTTTTTTTTATATATATGAGCACATTTTATTTAGTTTGCAAACGAACTATTTTTTTAATAATAGGAACAAATTCTTTTAGGAATGAAATATTTTGGTTTTGAGTTAAAAGGTCTCTCTATATTAAAAAAGTATAACTGCAACCGCCGCAGTTTGACAAATTTCTGGTTCAGTGAGTTTCTTTACTTCGTACCGCAAAAACTGTAGCATACAAAAATATATAATTTGGTACACTGGTAGAGGTGAAGTAAACCGTTGTTGAAATAAACCGTTTTTCGATATATATTGTAGTTTGAAGAAATATTTAATGTCAAATTCAAAGCCAAAATATTTGATTTGCGAGATTGCGTCTTGGATAGACTAATAATAGCGAAGTACTATATTGTACTAGTATTGCTAGCTACATGGTACCTACAAAGTAGAATTTTTTCAGAACGGAACTTTTTTTTTTTTCATTTTAATGTAGTTTGCGAGGTATTTCACTTCTTATTTACTTCTGAAGTGAAAAATGTTCTTTCGTATCGGCACGTCCGTCGATTTTTCTCTATCTCGTACCGCAAAAGCTATAGCATACAAAAATACGCAATTTTGTACATTTAGTGGGAAATAATGGGGTAACACGATGAAATATACCGTTTACCGATTTAAACTTTAGTTTAGCTTAAAATAGCTCTCAAAGCGAGTTACGGGGAACGCAAGCGAGAGCAGCGGAGGGGAGTGTATACGAAGGGGGGGAGCGTAGCAAACAGGGGGCAGAGCCCCCCTTGTATTCAACAAAAATAAATAAAAGTCTCTAAAGCAGGCAGCACATGACTTTCTTTACAGTTGTAAATACACTCTTCTCTATGTGCAAGTAAATTTTAATAAGAGCTGGCTCAAGGATAAGAAAGAGAGATCAAAATATTAGTTATGCTGTTATTGGTTTTGTCATACTATTGTTTTTGCGAAGAATTTTGTCTTATAACATCTATTTCTCGGGATTGACTACTGATCGAATTTACATGATGACAGATTTGTATTCAGGATCCAATTCCGGAGTGGAATGGGAGATTAAATTTCGGATTTTCACTTTCGGATTTTTCCCCATTTCCGGTTCAAAAATTTTGATTTTACCTGAAACGTATAGTTCTCGAGATTGGCTATAGATAGAGCTTAGGTGAAAACTGATAAAAATTCAGCATCAAATTCAGGAGGAGGTAGGGTAGTTCACTAAGATTTTTCACCTCTGCTTTCTTTTCCACTTCCGATTAAAACAAAATCTTGAAACATTTATTTTTCAAGATTGGTTATAGATAGAGCTTAGACGCAATGACAGGTATCGAGTCATCATGAAACTGTGGCTAGTTTAAAGGACTTCACTAAGGATTTCCATTTCCGGTTCTGGGAGTACTAGTCGAAAATGAAATGTATAGAAATGGAGTGTGGAAACCCCAGGCCGTCCGACTCATCCATAGAACTTGAGCAACTATTTGGACGACCGGAAGAAATGGAGTGTGGAGGTGTCATTCCTGATTTAAAAATTTACATTTTCCTCGGAACATCTATTTCTCTGGATCTGCTACAGATATAGTTTAGATCAGTGTTTTTTAAACTGTTTTGGTCCCGAAGCTTAATCTTTTTCGGATTCTGTTGAAAGAACACACTTTGAAAATCACTGACTTCAATAATGATTGATATAGATTTAGAATCAAATTCCGGAAGAGAGTGTGAGGTTCACTAAAGATTTTCACTTTCGGTTTAAACAAATTTCCTTGCAATATATATTTATCAGGATTGACTGTAGATATATAGATATAGCTTGACTGATGTGGATCCAGCGTATTCTCGAAATAGTTATATGCTGCGTTATTTTTGCCAATTTACGTTGCTCTAGTTTTTCTTCACAGAAAAAAAATTGTTTTAAAATCCCACTAAGTGATTTCTGTGCAACAATTAATTCACTTTCTGAAGGCCTCCTCCCCCCCCCCCCCCCCTGGTGTCATGATTTTGGATGATTAAAAGAGCATGGAAAGTCCCTAGAAAGTGATTTAAGTCAGGAAGTTCAGGCCCAGTTTTGGGTGTAGGTAGCGTGAGCAATTGTCCATGACGACAAAATTTAAGAGCGGCTATGTGAAAATAAAATTAAGTGTAGTGAGAATGGCTTTTGAGGGCGGCATTCCCGCAAAGAATTTCGATATACGTATATACCCAATTTTGTGACATAAAAGTCATATAAGTGAAATAAATGTCAGTTGAATATTTGGGAATAAAATCTTTTAAATTTCCTCAGTGATCAATGAACTGGTAAATGTAATGGTCTCTTTTGAAACCGTTTAAAGTTTAATTGGAGGATGCGTACGCCTAAACATTATGAATAGTCTGAAATTTTACAGTTTACAACTGCTTGCAGTCTGCAAATCATTAAAGAACAACATGTTATCTGAAGACTGGAAAACACCAGAAGGTGAACGTAAAACGAAAGAGGTAGCTTGTTATGCCATAAAGTAAGAGAGTAAGGATAAACAAATGAATTGATGGGTGATTTTGTGTCGTTTATCTGCATTTTAGCTCGTGCCTTTTCCTCAAACATGTAGCACTTTGATTACAAGGAAAATGTTACTTCTTAAGGTTTTTGAATGTTTAGTGTACTAAGCGTTATATTGCCGTGTGACATTATTCCCCATTTCTTCGTCTGATCGTATTATCGCCATTTCTGGCAACTTCTTTGAAGAAAGCCTTCAATTTAATCAGGTACACGGAAATTATTTCAACTTTTTGAAATATTTTTATAAAATTTCTTAGTTTATTATGTCTGTTGTTGATTTTTACGTTTCCGTAATTTAAAAACAGGTACCCTGTTAGCGAGCTGTTTGTGTTCGTCTGCAGTCTGCCTTTTAAATTTTAATTTGCTGAGTTTTAGAACATATATTTATCATGAATATAGTTTTAAGTGTTCTGAAGTAGTAAGAGTGGGATTAGATGGCATTACTCTTTATGATTGGCAACACTCCTTACACATCATGTTAAGTTGGTATTTGTAGCATCTCAAGACCACAAGGGATGTAATTTGGAGCGCCTAGTAAACCCGAGGGGTTTGCTTTAATCTCCGATCAAGTTAAATAGATTTGGGAAATCATAGGAAAGTGAAATTAACATAGTAGGGATCCAATGAGATCGTAGCGGTGCACGTTGGACAGAATTAGGACAAGTTCCAATTAAGTCATAACGTGTCGCATACTTTGAAACAACATCTCAAGGGATGCATGTTTGGAGCTCCAACAAGCCCCAAGGGTTTGCTTTTATCTCCTAGCATAGAAATAGATTGAGAAATCATAGGAAAGTAAATTTAATGTGAAACGTATCCAATGGGACCGTAGCAGTGCATTTTAGACAGAATGAGGACAAGTTCCAATTAGGTCTACGTGACGCATAATTTGGAAAAAGGAGTATAATATTTCTCCAAGTAAAGGAAAAATTTGGAATAAGGGTGTGTTCCGTGGAACACTGCCTTGAGACGAGAGTAACGTTCTAGTGAGGCAAGGGGATGAGCTATGGGGAATATCCAACAGGGAGTAGTGGAACAGCTCAGCAAATCTAAAATGAAGGATAATCAAGAAAAAAAGCATTTTGGATTGTAACAGGCCCTAAAATTTAAACTCTTAATCAGGGAGGACAGACCTTCGACCTCGATGAGGCAGACTTAAGAGCTCGCTGGAGAAAATCGCGCTGATAGCCGTTCCTTTCGAAACGGACTATCATGTCAAATTTGCCAACTGTGAAGATAGCCATCCCGCAAACTATAAGTATTGCCCCCATAACCCATGGAACCGTAAAAAGTTCCAGGCCTTAAATCCAACCTTCCTATTTCCAATAACCCCCCCCCCCCCCCGTTCGTGTTGACCAGAAAAACTCCCTCTAAAAATAACCCCCCTGCTCAGGTAGTACAGGCGAGCACCGAGGCGGATACAGGAATATCCGGAGAGTACTCTGCCCACGTACGACCTGATACAAACTAACAACCCCAAACTTCTAATGTTTTTTACCAATTCATTAAATTCTTCCGTGAAATGGAAAAAAAATTTGATCTAAACAATATTTCAACATTTACTACAACAGCTCACTCAAATCGGACGAGGACCCCTTGCAGAAACTCTACTGCATTGTTAAATTAATATCAGAATTACAAGAAACCCTAACCCCCCCCCCCCCCCCTTCGAAATTAATTTCGTTAATTTTGGCTGGCTACAGATTAGTTTCAGGATACTTCCACCATCACCAACAAGTCTTTACGCCATTCCACCGTCCTGCCAAACGCCATCTGCATTTGCTATTGAAGCTAACTCCGATGACCCGCCCACCAGGGGGCGGACCTACAAGCAACTCTTCGATGCAAACAGATAACTTCAAGCACAGCACAACGAAACAACAGATTGAAGATTAAAGCGCTTTGCACTAGATGTTTCAGTATTGCCAGGTGGAATGCGTGGACTATCATGTAGATAAATTCCAACTAATCATCTTTGCAGGGGTTTCCTTCATCAACAGAAGGCTTATTAGTATTGAAATTAGTTATCTTAGTTTTGGGGAATTTTTCCTGCAATTTTGGAAAATCGTTTTCATTTGACTGGAAAGCAGCCGCGTAGGATTTGGAATTACTTACTGTTTTGTTGGAAAAGGTTCTGGGTGAGATTCTAGATTTCAGAAACTTATCACACCCACGACAACTCAAGGGGTGATCGCCACCGCAATTTCCGCATTCGCATTTAGTTTCTGCTTTTTGGGGGCTTTCGTGACATCGATGCCCGGCAACGCATTTTACGCATTTGGACGGTTAATGGCAGCTATTTGTCGCATGATGCCATTTCTGGCAACAATAGCACTGAGTAGCGGCGCCCTTGCACTCGCGATAACGTTCTGGTTCAACGTCAACACCTAGCATTTTAACAATTTGATAAATTTTAAATTTATCAGAGGTTTTGGCTAACTGAACATAGATTAGGGGCATGAGCACCCTATTAGTCTTCGGGCCTTTAAACAGTTGGATTATGCTGTTTATTTCAAATACCGCGGTCTTCCAATTTCTCCTTTATAAGATCCGGTTTGGTGGGCACAGGAAGCAAAGAATCTCTAACCGTAAAGAACGGAAGCTTCCGTAGACCCAATGTAAACACCTGTATCGCGATTGCTAACGCCCTGTCATGCAGGAAAAGCAACGTTACTGGACGAGAATCCGGGATGAAGTTTTTTTTTTTTGTTTTGTTTTGTTTTAACTTTGATAATCGTATGACAAGTGATGCAATTTAAATGGAAACATATTTTCATTTACATAAAGACTTTTTAAGGGAAAATAAAAAAAAAATGAATGTGTTTTTATACCTCCAGTTACATTCAAAATAAGAATTTAAATTTGTATGCTTTTTCCTTCCATAAATTTCTTCTTTATCATTAAAAGATATTACGGTTAAATAAAATTTTATTTTATTTCATATCTAATTATACTTAAAATAAGAATTTTATTTTGCATGCATGATCTTACAAAAAACTTTTACACTCAAATTCAAGTGCACTCTCATATGTAATGTATTAATAAAGTATAAATTATAAATGCACTTACCTTTGACATGATCATGCAAAACAAATAAAGAGTAAGAAGTTCCACAATATTTTTTCACACTAAATATTATTTTCACTCTACAGATATATTTTATTCTCAGATTTTATTTCACAGATATATTTTATACTCTTCATAGAAGATAATTTTTGTAAATTTTAATAATTCAACTGCAATTTATAAGTTGGAGATGAAATATTTTTAAGAAAGAAACTCTTCTATATTTTACATATTTCTTTCAGATAAACTCTTTTAGCAGAAGTGTAACTTAAACTATAGAAATTAAGGAGAAAAAAAATCATGTAATAATTGCAAAATCAATAATGGTTCCTACCAGGAAAAAAAAATGTCCTATAAAAATAAATTAGACAAAGAAAATAATGAAACATGAGTAAAGCTAAGCAAAATTTAATCAAACAAATTTTATTTATACATATTTATTATATAAACACATTTACTAAAAAGAAAATCACAGTATAAATAATCTAAAAGTACTTTATTTCTAATGTTATCTGCTTCAACACATCGAGCAAATCAGCCTGAACAAACAGAAAATTTAAAATAATTCTATCTCAAACAAGCTAATCAACTGGCGTATGTCAAGTTAATCAATTGGCTTAAGATTAGTAAAGTCAAAAGTTCTAAGTATACAAATGAGTAAATATAATCATGATAACGATCCTAAACGACAAGATCCTTTATTTCTAAAGTTGTTTATTGCGATTACATATGAATATTAAATTAAACAATAGATTAAACACTTTTAGGAACGAAATAATTCACGTACCTTTTGTGTTTGCAAGAAACTTAGCAAATCGGGTCATTTTAAGATAATCCCAATCGGAAAATCAAATGTACACAGTCCAGAATTGTAATACACGATTAAATACATGTCAGCCATGTAAATGAAGTGACAAAAATATTAAATTAACAACTTAAAATTGTAATAAAGTCGGCCCACGTGCTAATACAACACACAATTACTTGCGAAAGATATAACCCATTTCCTTCCACTCCTTGACAGAGAATCTCTTTCCATCACCCAAGATGCATTGCGCGAAATCAGATCAGCACCCATCGAGAAGGGATTTTACTAGAAGGGAATACCCCTGCAAGGTTACTATACCCCTGTACGGTGATTTCTCCTTTTAACATCTCGTTGGCAGCAGGCAGATGACGATAGTTAAGCCAACCTTCCCCTGTTTACAGGAAGCCCCCTAATAACCACTTTAAGTGGCTTCTCTTCGTTTAGAAGAAATGTCCTAAATGAGATTTTGTCGTTTATTAACCTTTTTTGTACGGCCATGTACTCTTCTCGCGTTTTTACGTCCAGTTTAAATAAATTGCCTCGCAAACTACTAGTTATCCCTTTGCGGACGGTGGCATTCCGCAATTCCAGTGGCCCAAAGGACGGCTAATTTTTTGCGCTAAGCCTAACTCTTGAAAAAAATTCAATAAAAATCACTTATTCAACACAGCAATCTACTTTTTTCAGGAATAAAAGAAATACTTGTTTTCTATTTGATGTATATTTTTCATACATATATCAATACAAAATACTCGGTCGTTGCTTCCATTCTTTTATCCGAAATAACCTAATGCTTTCACTGTCGCACATTCCTCTAAAACCCAAACTTAAAAAAAAAATACTCTATTCCTATGATTCACCAACGAAATCATTAAGCTAAAATCAAAACGAGAACCGGAACTCAATTACAAAATAGCAAAGGCTGCGAGAAGTGCTCTGCTTGTTTATATTACAAAACCATATTTCACATCTCCAGATGGCGAAATGATTCATTAGATCTCCCCTGTGCCAAGGTCAAGTATCTGCAAAATACACTGAAGTTGTTCGCATGGACATATAACGCCATTTAGTAGTCAAATAAATTCAAATAAAAACGTTCCGCATGAAAATGCGCATGCGTGACCGCCGTGCCGTCCTTTAGAGTAAAATTTTCTCCGATGCGAATGCCGGACAACCGTCCTTGAATACAAGTTCGCAGTCGACGCGCGGGCGCATCACGCAAAGGGTTATTGAGGGGGCAAGTAACCTCAGTTAGTTCAAATAATCGTACCAGTTAGTACTGGGTACAATAAAGAAGGGGGAGCGACGTTCTTTCTTAGGAATTTCACCTGCAACAGTTGCATCGGGTGCAAGAACTTCAGGGTCAAGTATAGGCTAAACCGTGAAAATGGCGGTGAGAGTAGATTTTACAATCTTAGCAGAGTGCCTTCTTAGACGAGTGCCCACTTTTACGAAACCTTCCTCATCAGGATCAGTAAGGGGGCGTTTGATAGCACCGGAAGGTGCTTCTAAGCTGGCTGACTAGGTCGAAGAAGCGGTAACAAGAGGCATCGTAGGGATAACAGAAAACCCACGAGAGAAATTCGTGGAGGGGAGGCTCACCTGACGCATACATTTGTCGATCTTTTAAGGCGTTCTCCGTCTTACAAAGCTTGGCTTTCAGAATGACCCATTCTGCTCTGGTTATGTCGCTAGGCGGATTATCAACGATGATCTGCAGTTTTCCGAAATCAAATTCTACTTCCTACAATTTTTTTATATCAGATTTTCCACATGTTGTTGTTGTTGAGACCCAGACCGTCCGACCTACCAGAAAGGTGTAAGGCAACAGTATGGACGGCCGGGAAGTGCCACCCAATTTAGACCGGAACCCAGTGGGGGAGGCATCCACAGGGACCGTACCTTCCGTACCAGATTTTCTAGATGTGGAAATATTTTCAGATAGAGCAAGAAACTTCTTTGGGAATTTACGAAAATTTGCAAGGCATTTGTCCATTCCAAAAGTCTTTTGAATGCTGCGACCGATGTATGAACACGTGCAAGAGACATTTTCAAAATGTCGAAACAAGAGCTAGACCGGGAATTTGGAATAAGGCGAAGAAAATTTCTCCTAAGAAATACGATTCGCATTCACTCATTCCCGTCTTGGACACGGAGGGGTTAGGTCGTGTTACGGTCTAGCTCTCGTTTCGCAATTTTGCACAACGTCTCTAGCACGTGTGCATACGTCGCTCGCAGCATTAAAAAAGACTTTCGGCATGGATAAATGCCTGGCAGACTTTTGAAAGTTTCAAGAGTGGTTTTCTGGTCTTCCTGAGGAAGTTCCCACACGTGGGAAACCTATTATCAAGAAGTTGGAGGAAGTGGAATTTGATTATGACGAACTTCAGATTATAGTTGATAAACTGTCCTCCGATATGATCAGACATGAATGGGTCATTTTGAGAGCTTCGTCAGATGGAGATTGCCATGGAGAATCCAGAAATGGATTCGTCAGGTGAACCCCTCGCAAGTGCTTCTCGTGGGATTTATGTTGCTCCTCTTAGCTCTACGATGTCTTTAAAAATAGCCACATCGACCAAGTCAGCCAGCTTAGAAGCACCTTCCAGTGCTATTAAACATCCACTAAATGACCCTGATGATGAAGGTTTCGTAAAAGTGCCCAGAAGGCACTCTGCCAAAATTGTAGCATCTCCCCCCCCCCCCCCCCCCATTCTCACGGTCCAGCCTGTGCTCGACCGTGAAGTTCCAGCTTCCGATGCAACTGTTATAAGTGAAATTCCTAAAAAGAACGTCGCCCGCCCCTTTTTTTTATCGTACCCAGTTCTAACTGGTACGATTATTCAAATCAACCCCTTAATTACCCCCTCTATTACTATTCAAATTTGACGTTAAAACGCGAGAGGAGTACATAGCTGTACAAAGAAGATTGATAAACGACAAAATCTCATTCAGGACATTTCTTCTAAACGAAGAAAAGCCACTTAAAGTGATTATTAGGGAGCTTACTGTGCTCACCAGCCCTGATCTGATAAAGCAGAAGCTTGAATGCAATGGTTTTGAAATAAAGAGCATAACCCAGCTTTTTAAAGGCCCACATACTAATAGGGTGCTCATGCTCCTATTTTACATTCAGTTAACCAAAACCCCTGATAATTTTAAAATTCAACAAATTTTTAGAATGTTAGGTGTTGATGTTAAACTTGAACGTTATCGTGGGCGCAAGGGAGCCACTACTCAGTGCTGTTGCTGTCAAAAATGGCATCATGCGGTGAACAGCTGCCATCTACCGCCCAAATGTGTAAAATGCTCTGGCGAGCATCTATCCCACAAATGCCCTAGAAAAGCAGAAACGAAATGCATATGCGCAAACTGCGGTGGCGAACACCCCGCGAGTCTTTATGGGTGTCCAAAATTTTCTAAAATCTCACTCAATATCTTTTCCAACAAAACCGTAAGTAAGTCCAAATCCTACGCTTCTGCTTTCCAGCTAAATGAAAACGATTTTCCTAAATTAACTGAAAAATACCCCGAAACGAAGATAGTCAATTTCAATCCTAATAAGCCTCTTGTTGACGAAGGAAAACCCATAGTATAAACAAATAGGTATAAAGATGACTGTTTGGAGTTTATTGACATGATAGTCCGTTTCGAAAGGAACGGCTATCAGCGGGATTTTCTCCAACGAGCTCTTAAATCTGCCCTCCCTGAACTCAGAGAAACTAAAACCCTCATAGAGGGAATTACCATTTTATACGATCACATATGCGAGTTAGACAAAACCCCGATGATCAAATTGTTATTTTTTAGAGTTTGCTAGATTCTAAAATGCTTTTCATCTTCTATTTTCTACCTGCTTTTTTGATTTACCGTGCCTGTACTACTTCACCCAGTTGGCTCCTCCCCGTTGCTCCGCCCTTTGCCTCGCTAGAACATTCCTCTCGTCTCAAGGCAGTGTTCCACGAAACTCACCCTTATTCAAAAAATTTTCCTTTGTTTCTCAGGGAAATTTTGGTGAAATTGCTTTTAGAAGGATCCATTCATCCTCAGGCATGTCCTTAGAAGAATCAGCAATGATAACTCTTAGCTCATCTAAGTGAAATTTGACTTTCTCCAATTTTTCAAGATCAGGTTCACCACGAGTGGTAATTTCTGCATGTGGAGCAAAAAATTGGGTGTTATGTCTTTTGAAATCAGTCAGGGTCTTCTTCATACCAAATACCATCCGAAATGCATGTAACGAACAATGAACATGTGTGGGAGGCATGATGAAACTGGCGAAGCAAGAGCATGACCGAAAAATGTACTTGTAGTACTACCGCCACGAGAAAGTCCCCAGACAGCAGACGTTTTGGTGGCGGTTGCTATGGAAACAGGTTATTCCACTGCATTTTAGGTGTGGCGGAAAGCCCTTCTTTCGATTTGGCGCAGATAGAACCGACGAAAGTGGCATTTCGCTTTGTACTGGGGCTCGTGTTCTGTGATTTTTACAGCTGTGAAGTAACTTGTACTGTGTTGCACACTTTGTGGATTTTGTCTAGTTGAAAAATGACTACATTTAAAAGTGGAAAGACTTTGCATTCGCAAGCATGTGCAATAGTCCAAAATGTTACGACATTTTTTGAAGAGGAAAACCCGCAAATTCACTAAAAATACTAATTTCAAATGCAATGAAGAGAACTGCGGAAGCGACAGAGGTTTCAGCGTCATCAGTTAAAAAGATAAAACGTGAGTGAAAATCGCTTAATGACACTGGGATAAGTATTTTATCTATTTGAACAATTTACAATTATTGCTTAAAGAAGCTATTTTAAAAGTAACACAAAATGAATGGAAAAAACACTGAACACATTGAAAAAATAGAGAATATTTATTGGAAGAAAGATGGACTGATAGAAGATATTGTGAAAAAATTAGTGATAAATCTGTCGGATAGCGATTCAGACTCTTCTTCAAGTAAAGACATTTCAAGTGATTCGGACATAGTAGTTAATAGTTATTCCAATGAATGTGAATGAATATTTTATAATTGATTGAAAAATATGAAAAGAATGAATATTTTAAAGTCATAATTTTGCTTATTTATCATTTATTTTTTCCTTTTTGCTGGCTAATAATTGTGTAACTTGCTGATTGAAAACTGTAATAAATTTCATTTAATTCGAAATTTAGTTTTAAACAAAATGATATAAATTCTAGTTTTAAATTGTAAGCTTTTCTCTTCCAAAATCGTCCGAACCTAAAAGAAAATATCTAAAACAACGGCGGATCCAGGGGGGGGGGTCATGACCCCCCCCCCCCTGAGCTGGTTCCAGGACTTAGGTGGACCACTAATTGAACATAATGATTTTATTTATATATTTTGTCACCATACAGATTTTATGTAACTACATACCTTCAATATTTAATTAATTTAATATAATATAATAACTTTGTATGATGGCAAACGTTTGGGAACGAACGCATCGAAAATTTGAATTTTACCGCGCCACACTTGCGCGCGCTTGTCGACTATGTAACGTCTAGCTAGACCTAACCTCAATCGGAATCGGAACGACTAAACTTCAACATATCATAACGTAGTTCTAAGTTAAAAAACTAAAATTTCTTTCTACCTATAATGTGTTTATAAGTGTACCTTTATAAGTATTCTTAAAAATTATTGCTGCAAATTCATTAATTACAAGAAATGGTAAGTAATCAGTTTCTCATTATTCCAGTGCGTGTGTTTTAACTTAAATGTTATTGTTGTTAATGCTCATAAAGTACCTCATAGGTAGATATGTAGGTACCTACTTACTGAAAGAGTGCTGCGTGACTTATGTACCTACTTATATATTTTTTTTGGACGAGGGAGATTGAAGAGCATTAAGCTTACTGACTTAACCTAAAATCTTAGATAAATTCACACAATGAAATCAAGTGTATCGTCGTCGTGACCACACTGATTTTAATGCTCTTTAAAAATAAAATAAGAGAGCAACCAACAGAATGAATATAGCATGATGCATAAACTTAAAAATAATCTTGGTTAAAGTTTTTAAAAGCACCTAGCGAAAACTTCGATGCAAACTATTGCACGACACAAAAACATTGCGCTTCATTAACAGGCATGCATTTACAACAAGTAAATAGTAATCTACCTACCTACTACTTTTTACTTTATTTGTATATTACAGATTTTTAAAAACTATAAAATATTAGAGAACCTGAAATTGTTTTGCTTGTTTAACACTATACTTACCTAAAGTAAGTAGGTATTACCTATTTGATGTAAGTACCTACCTAATAAAAATTCGTGTAGGGGCCTAAACTTAAGTAAGGTCTTTATGGAAAATGCAGTGGACTGTAAAACTACCTGTATTATTATGTTTTTATGTACTTATAACTCATATGTTTACAAAAGTTTGTTGTCTGATGTGGGGTGTGAAATTTGCATGGTTTTGCTTTGTTTGTGAGGTAATGCGCCTGCGCCACCAGCCTGTACTATAGCGAATGTGGGTGTTTTTATGTATATATATTTAATATGTATTTTCAACAGTCTGTTGTGGGGTGTGAAATTTGCATGGTTTTGCTTGCAGGGTGATTCTAAGGGAAAAGGAGATGGTAGTGGTGGATTGAAACGTTCATTAAAAAAAATAGATTCATTTTTCCCAAAGAAACCAAAGCTTGAGATTGCTCACTCAAAAAATTCACCTACAACAACTACAGATGAAAATAATTGTATTGCCGATGCTTCTGCTTCTACAGCTACATTGCCTACATTAACCATAGATGAAGAAAAAACATGCTCTCCTGTTACTAACGATATTCAGCCTACAATATGTACATCGACTTCTGATTCTGATCAGATAAAGACTTCACTTTCTCAACCAAAGTTTGCTTCAGATATTGCTTGTTATATAGGGGGAAATATAGATGATTCAACTAAAGCTATGTTGCTTGAAAAGCATTGGCATCCTCCCCCTAATTATACTTTCCCGCATTGTGTTGTTAATAAAAAAGGAAAACAAACAAAAAAATATGTTCAGAAGTCTCACCTTGACAAGTTTCACTGGCTTGTTTTGTCGCATAAAGACCAGGGTCTTTACTGCAAGTACTGTGCTTTGTTTGTCGTAGCTCCTGGAGGTGGTATACAGACAAAAACACCTTTATGTCGACTCGTAAAAGAACCATTAAAAGCTTTCGATAATTTGCTAGGTGAAAATGGTGTTCTGCTAACACACCAGCGAAACAAATACCACGAATTAGCTGTCGAAGCAGGGAAGAACTTTTTATTGAGTTTTCATAAACCGGAAATTAACATAATGAACCAAGTAAATAGTCAAAGACTGAAACAAATAAATGAAAATAGAGAACGTTTGCGACCCATCGTAAAAACTATAATATTTTGTGGCCATCAAAATATATCGCTACGTGGCCATCGCGACGATGGTAAATTGCTGAACTGTGACAGCGTAGTAGCCGATGAAGGGAATTTTAGAGCCCTTTTAAAATTCCGTATTGATTCTGCCGATATTGCATTGCAGCAACATTTAGAATCTTCAAAATCCAACGCCACGTACATCAGCAAGACTGTACAAAATGAGTTGATAGATGTTTGCGCAGAAATCATCCAGGAAAACATTTTACAGAATGTGCGGGAAGCTAAATATTTTTCAATTTTGTTCGATGAAACAACAGGTATATCACATATCTCACAGCTGAGCCTATCATTCCGATATTTGCATGATGGTATTATTAAGGAACATTTTATGACTTTTTGTGATACCTACGATGCTCTTAGACGTGAAGACAACAATTCAGGTGACATAGAGCCTCGATTGACAGGTGTAGCATTGGCGAAAATCGTTGAAAATCTGTGTACCAAATTTAACTTAGATTTATCTTGGTGTGTGGGTATTGGAACTGACAGCTGCTCAGTTATGGCATCAGATACAAAAGGTGCAGTGCAAGAATTGATGAAAATAACCATTCATGCTAAACGTTGCCCGTGCAACAACCATGTGCTCAATAACTCATTGGCAAGATCATCCAAAGTAGTTTCCTGTCGCAATACATCTGGCACAATGAGAAAAGTTGTGGCATTTGCCAATGCATCCGCTAAGAGGCATGAAATTTTTAAAATAGAACTCGGAGCTGCCATGCAAGGTATTTGTGAGACACGTTGGGTAGAGAGGCATGATGGGCATCTTCAATTTCAAGGAGACAACTTAGTCAAAATTTGTAGCGCTCTGGAGAAGATTTCTGCTTGGCAAGACAATAAAACTGCCAATGATGTGCATTGCTTGCTGCAAACATTGCGCAGTTCTGACTTTATTATATCCTCCATCTGTTTAAGTGATGTATTAGGTGGGTACTTCCCTAAATTATTTTATTTCTTATTGTTTGGCAAATGAACTTATACGAGTATACTAAACCTACTTTAAAATTATGTTGTTGTTTATTTAATATTTTATGCTACGAGTACATACCGTTTATATTAAGTTATAAATTCTTAGTTTATGCACTACAGTCACAGTCACTTACTTTTTATTTTTCAGGTACTACTGTATCTTTAAGCAGAATACTGCAATCGAACTCAATTGATTTAAAAAAAGCTACGGACGCTATTAATGATACTTTAAGTGTTTTACAAAATAAAAGAGAAAATGTGGACGTAATCTACCGACAGCTTTTTGAAGAGGCTAAAGAAGTAGCTGAGCAGCTAGATGTAGAAATTAAATGCCCCAGAATAGTATCAAAACAAATACATAGGGCCAATAACCAACCTGCTTAATCTGCTAAAGAGTATTTCCGCAGAGCTATATACATCCCTCTTCTAGATTCAATAATAAGTGATCTCCAGGACCGCCTGTCTCCTGATGTACTTAATTTGTTTCAGCTAAGCGTTTTCATGCCAAAAAGCGAATATAGTAATGAAGACATTGAAACTGTGAAACAACTAGCTACCGACTATACATTATTACTAGATAACACTCCAGTTTCTGTCATTGTAAATGAATATCGGCTGTGGATGGTGAAGTGGCAGGCGTGGCAGCGGAGCCAGGACATACCGCAGTCGATTTCTGATCTTATTTTAAATTGTGACATCGATATGTATCCTAATATAAGAAAATTTTTATGTATTATGGCTACACTACCTGTCAGTGTAGCGACAGCAGAAAGGTCTTTCTCTACGTTGCGCAGAATTAAATCGTGGCTAAGATCTTCAATGGTTGAAGATCGCCTAACCGGACTGGCACTTCTCCACGTTCATAAAAACGTACCCATTGACGTAAATGACGTAATAACGCGTTTCGGGAGAAGACGTAAAAGAAAAATTGATTTTGTTATTTAAATATATGTATTTTGTCTGTTTCTATTTTGTTTGTTGGAAGCCCTTGTCGTACCACCTCTTCACTTTTGCGGAGTTTTGCGTCATACCCCTCGACATACCTCTAGCTGTATGACAAATCATTCACTACGGTTATGGAATATAAATAGGCTGCCTCATTCCGTGCGTGATAGTGCTTCTCTGGATGTCTTCAAGAGAAGATGGCATTATGTACGTGTATATGTACAAGTTATTATGTGTTAAGTTTTTCAAGTGTACAATAAAGAATAAATATTTTTAAGTACAGTACTTACGTACATTAATAAAATACCTACTTTTTACTTGTATCTATTGTTATCAAAATTAAATTATAAGTTCTTGACTTGACCACGACTATGTGACCCCCTCCTGGCGCCAAAGCTGGATCCGCCCTTGATCTAAAACTACTTTGTTCTAATAAATTGACGGCTTCCCGTAACCTCTGTCGCCTATAATAAAAATTATTTTCTGAGTTTAAATGACGAGAAATTTTAAGTTAATTTATAATTTAATGCCATTTAATACGAAAATTTTGTTTAACTGTCGGATAAAAAACATCTACTATTTTCTTTTAGTACATCATGATAAACGAAACGGATTCTTCGTTTAAGGAAGTGCGCTTAATTTGCCAAATGTTGCAGTCGATTTTAAACCTTCCTCCCTCCTTTCTTCGACTCGTCTACTTGCGGCAACCCTGTTCAGAAACTTTCTCGTGCCGGTAGGACAGTATAACTATCTCCTTACCTGTAAGTTAAGTCTTTTTAATTTTTCAATTTTCTCATACTTTTCCATTTATAGTACGTTGGGGGTGATGGGGTGATATATGGCCTTTTGGTTAACAGTAACAAGGCCATTAATTGAAATGTAGGGTATGTTTTGTAGCCATACTCTGATAATTTTACAATTACATTACTTTCAATCCTTTGTTCTATACTCTCTCTCTCTCTCTATATATATATATATATATTATATATTATGAAAAACCAGAAGCAACCCTTATAATTTAAAACTAATTGTAAAAATGGAGTATGGACAAAGGATTGAAGGTAATGTAATTGTAAAATCATCAGGGTGTGGCTATCAAATATCACCTTCAAACAATATATTTCAGTTAATATCCTTGTTACTCTTAACAAAAAGGCAATTTATCATTTATATGGATTTGTTTCATTTAGCTCTAATATCTTAAATGAAACCATATATTTGAATATTTTACTGATATAATAGTAATGACTACAGTTTAAGGCATAAGTTCTTAACCCTTAATAAAATGTTTATTAATTTAGTTAATCACTATGAGTAATTTAACCATAAAAATACTTTTTTTTTGTTTGAAGTATAAGACACAGGAAATTAATGGTTGATAAATACTTATTACGTCATAAATCACGCAAATCTTCCCCAAATCTGGTACTTTATAAAGTTTGAATTATTTATCTTGCATACCTTTATTTAACAATAATGGTCTCGATAGAAACCATTTTCTTAAAAAGTAGATGTCATCATTAAGACTGCAACAAATATAATATGATTTTTTAAACTTTAAAGAAAATATATTTTAATTTTAGTGGTATTTAAAGTTCTTTTCATTTGTAATATAACTTGTATTATCGATTAGATTGATCAACCCTGCCGGAAAATAAAATTCCAACACCAAGAAGGAGTTGTGCTAGATAAAAGAAATTTGGGAGGCGCGTGTTTGCACATGAAAGATGACGACTATTCAAATTTCGTGCTAGACGAATAAAAGTGACGCTAATAGCGCCACTATGGTCATGAAAATCATGGTTGCTTTAAATACGCGATGTAAACTTCGTGAGCGATATTTATCTTCCGGATTGAACGTGATGAGCTAGGTTTGAGTCAAGAATGCCTTTAAGGAGAGGAAGAAGGCAGTATCAGCAGCTTAGTGAGTTTGAATGAGGCCGTATAATAGGGCTACGAGAAGGTGGATTTTCTTTCCGCGATATTGCAGAAAAACTAGGCAGGGATGTATCCACTGTGCATGATTGTTGGCAGTAGTGGTCACGGGAAGGCACTGTCTCAAGAAGAGCGGGGTTCGGCCGCGCACGGGCCGCTACTGAGAGGGAAAACCGCTGTATTCGCCGCATGGCTGTGGCGGATCGCACTGCACCTGCAACACCAATTAAAGCTTCTGTTGGCCCCAGAGTGACAAAGCGAACTGTAAGAAATCGATTACTTGAGAGACAGCTCCGAGCTAGACGACCTGTAGCGTTCATACCACTGACTCCGAATCACTGTCATCTACAACGTCAGTGTTATCAAGCTAGAGCTCATTGGAGGACAGAGAGGAGATCTGTTGTATTCCCAGATGAGAGCCATTTCTGTCTTAGTGCCAGTGATGGTCGTATGTTGGTAAGAAGGAGGCCAGGTGAGGGCTTGGAGACGCATTGGACCTGCACCAGGAGTTATGGTCTGGGGAGCCATTTCCTATGACAACAGGAGCACATCGTTGTTATCCCAAGTACCTTGACAGCAAATTTGTATATCAGACTGGTGATTGAACTGATTGTACTGCCATTCATGAGCAGTATTCAAGAGGGTGTTTTCTAACAGAATAACGCTCGTCGTCATACCGCTACTGTCACCCAACGTACTCTACAGAGCGTCGACGTTGCCTTGGCCTGCGAGATCACCAGATCTTTCTCTCATTGAGCACGTATGGGACATTATTGGAAGACAAATCCAGCGCCATCCACAACCAGCATCAACCGTTGCTGATTTGATTGACCAAGTGCAACAGGCATCGAACTCCATCCCGCAAAATGACATACGACACCTGTACGATACAATGAATGCACGTTTGCATGCTTGCATTCAAAATCGTGGCGACTACAGAAGTTATTAATGTACCACCATTTCACATTTGAAATGGCTCTTCTCATGCATACTTTAACCTGTAATATTGAAACTTGAATCAAATAAATATGTTATGCCTACTTCGCAATGCCTACTCCGCATCCTCTTGGTCCAAGAACAATAAAGTGGACTTTTACAAATTGCCTCAAGATATCCGGGGGATGATCAAAGACAGAAACCGACTCCGGAAGGAGTGGCAGGCCAACAGAGACCCCGGCCTTAACCGTGAGCTGGATTTCTTACGTGCCCACGTGAGATCACGTATTTAAGGCCTTTTCCAGTGCATGATGGAACACTTATGTAATTGCACTCCACGGAAATCGCCACTCATGGTTGATGCACCATCATATCCTTGACCAAGCAAGAAATCTGTTGCGACACCAATTGACCTTAGTTTGTTCAAAATAGTTTCACTTATACCCTTTCCAAACATGTTTCTAATCGGAACAAACTGTAGAAAGTCTTCGCGTACTGCTATGTTTTCCATATCAACATATCCAGCGCATAATGACAATTGTTCGGTACATGAAACATCAGTTGTTTCATTGACTAGAATACTGAAACATTTCGCGTTATTGATTCTTTTGATAAGTTTTTTCAAAATTACTTCATTGCATGCTGTAATGATGTCATTTTGAGAAGACCAACTTAAGTAAGTCGCATTTTTACCCGCACTCACTAAATGTTTTTTTAGGATATCATCCCCAGTCTCAAGTTGCATTCTTAAAAGACCGCGAAAGTTCCCTTCATTTTGCACGATTTCTTCAGAAGATGATGACATGTTTTCGAGCATATCTCCCTACGTATTTCATACATTTGTGTATTTTGTATTAATTTTGTGCATAATCATATTCAAAGACGTAAAGCGATATATTTTATGCATTTCAACACATATTATGCAATAATTTCAAGAACATTTGCACTGTTTCAATAAATCGTCATTTTATACATTTCGAAACATTGCTTACGAGTAGGGTCCGGATTTCTATGCGCTTGCATATTTCTGCATATTTTCGTACATATTGTGTAATAATTTTGAGCATATTTGCATATCATTTGAGCTAACTTCTATGCATGAAAATCGGAGCCTTGCAAATTATATTTACGATCTATTATGACAACTATATAAAAACAGCCCTTACCTTTTCCCCTACAAATAACCCAATATCATTGGGATTCACGTCGATTTCAGATGGTGCAAATAATGATGTCTCAACGTCTATTGGAGCTTTTCTTTCTGAACTGTCATCTTCAGAACATTCAACATTTTTCAACATATTTTCATTACATTCACTATCTTCTTTTCTTTCTCTTTTAAAGAAATTGTATATGCTACTCTCAAATAACTTACGTTTGCTGCTATTCATTATACAATTGCTAATATAAAAGAACAGATTAAAGATCCCTTAATCGAAAAACGTATAGGTTTTATTTTTAAAAGCTTCAACACGTGCTTCCAAAACAAGACTTTCCGTTCGTTCCGAAGGGAATTTCCCTTAAACCAAAAATGAAATGTCGAGTAAAAACAAAATTTTAGGGGAATTAAATTTGTTTGAACGAAGTACGAGAAAAAGTAAAAATATAAATACCAAAAATGAGAAAAAAAAGTAGTTATTTTTATTGTAATCAATACTTTTTGTTTTTAATTTAAGGCTCTAGGTGGTCCGGTCCTCTTGGTCCCCCCCCCCCCCCCGTCGCTGCGCCACTGAGCTCAAGACAGAGTTTTACGGAGCTCACCCCTTTTTTAAAAATTTTCCTTTATTTCTCGGAGTTATTCACTCTATATTTCAAATTAAGCGATACGTAGCAGAATTGGGACTTGTCTTAATTCTGACTAACGTGCATCGCCATGGCCCTTCGATCTCTAATTTATTTAAAATTCTTTTTTACGATTCCCTAACCATTTGTTATGTTCGGAGATTAAAGCAACCCCCTCGGGGTTGTTTGGCACTACAAAAAGCCGCGTGCCCTTGAGCATCGAATCACGGCAGAGTTCCTCGGAACTCACCCAGTTTTTCCAAATTTTCTTTATTTTCGGAGATATTTTATTCTCCATATTCCAAATTAAGCGTCACGTCGACTTAATTGGGACTTGTCCTAATTCTGTCGAACGTGCACAGCTACCATCCCAATGGATCCCTATCACGTTAACTTCCTTCCTATGATTTCCCAACCTAATTTTAAGCTCGGAGATTAAAGCAAACCATACGTGGTTTTGCTAGGTGCTCCTAAAAGAGAGATTCCACGAGTTAATGCAAATACAAATTTTAATTCTGAAAAGCATCCCCTCCTCGATAGCGACGGGTTCCAGGCTGTGCAGAAAAGACACACTTCCCCACTAAGTAAGTTGATACTCGCCCCCCCTCCCCCATTAGCACGGTTACAGTGTCTAGAACTAACTCTATTCTAGCCACTGTAGCACGGTCAAGCAAGTGCTTGAGCCTGAAGTCCTTGCACCTGATGCACAAAATGTTTATGCAGCTCCCAAGAAGTAAAAACCGCCGCCCCCATATTTTGTAATTCCTGCTGCTAATTGGCACAATTATTTGGCCGAACTAAAAATATCGCCAAAATGGAGCTCTACACGATACTGACCACAAACAAATATTTATAACTGATATTATAACCAAGCTGAATATTCCTACCGCCACATATATAACATGTGGTTAAACGAAATCGCAACAGTTAGGACTGCCGGCCTTTTGGCGACAGTTTGCAACAATCATTAGTGATTTATCGCGGAGGCCATAAACTTACGTACGTACCAATTTTGCATTTAAAATTATGATTCATTTATCTATACAAAGATATAAGAGAAATGTCTCCATAGCGGAGCCATCCGATTTCTATAGCATTAATACATGTCTCCGCAGCGGAGCCTTTAGAGCGTTAAGGGTTAAAATAAGTATTAAAATTTATCTCTGATAAATATACATTCTAAAATTATACCTTGACAAAATTAGACACAGATCGCAAGTGTTAATTTGATACATTTTGTGTAATTTTTTATATGAACTACACCACGATATTAAATGTTAACATACAGGCTAGAGGAGACATATTTCGTCTTTTTCTACAAAAAGTAGCTTTAACATGTATTGCTGAAGTTTATGAGCTTGCATTAAAAATTTCCTAAAACTTAATTGTTCTTTAAAATTTTAAATTCAATTATGCTAATTTATATTTAATTTTTTATCACATTTATTACTTTTATTTTGATTCAATGGGTACGCTGTATAATTGTGTGATATGTAGATTAATCTATTTGTTAACAGCGGAAATGAAATAAAAACCGTAAACATTTGCCTCTCTAATTTTAATGGAAATATCTATCCATTTTGATCTTACCTGATTACGAATCAAAGTTTTTATTTCTGTGTATACGGGACATTTTTCAAATAAACTGAGCAATTCGAATGAAGATGGCCTATTAACCGTAAAGAGGTTTTAGAAATGTTCTTTATTAAAAATAAAGAACCTCAAATTTTACTTGTACATCGGCAACACAGTATCTCTTGTTACCGATTTTCATTAAATTAGGTATGCTTATTTTAATCACTAACAAAAACTTCGAGCCTTTCAGCAAGAACAAGTGAATAAAATATATCTATAATTTGTACTACTTTTCCCAATAACATCTAATTTTGCTAATTTGTTATATCCATAAGTTTATTTTTATTATTGCACCATGGTGGTGAATAGTTGAAAATTCATTGGCGTTCAACATTTTATTTGACGTTAATAGTTTCCTATGGCTGGGTATATAAAGTTATATAAAATGCATTCAACCATTCATTCGCAGGAAGTGTGCTAATATAGTTCCCAAACGCACGCAAAGAACACACATATCTCAATCAGTGTTATTAACATCTTTATGGCCTTCGAACAAAACGTAATTACTATACGATCCCCTTAACAAAATGTAATTACTTAATGAACCCCCTTAACAAAATTTTAATAATATATGATCTCTCTTAATGAAACGTAATTCCTACACGATTCCCCTTAACAAAATGTTATTTTTATTCATCCCTATAGCAAAACGAAATTACTGTACGATCCCCTAAATATTCGTAATTAATATACGATCCTCCTTTACAAAACGCAAATTCTATACGACCCATTAACAAATCTTAATTACTGTACGATCCCCCTTAACAAAATGCGATTACTATACAACCGACCCCTTTTTACAAAATCCAATTACTATAAGACCCAGATGAAAATGTAATTGCTATACGATCCCTATTAATATTTTGTCTTTAGTAAAATATTAAAAAAAGTATCTTTTCCCCGAAATTTCGTTTATCTCTTAATGTTACCTAGCCCGTTCTCATACTTATTTTTAATTCTCTAGTAAAAGCGCTGCAATCACTTTTATTGATCGGACATAGTCAGTTTACTGTATGCTAATGCTTCTCACTCCTTATTGATCAAAAGAATCGAATTTGAGTCGCACATACATATAGGCATACATGTACGCAAGCACACGCTCTCATACGCGCATAGGAACACACTCAGAAGCACCGTAAACAAAATTAAACGCTGACAATGATCTCCAGTACACTTTCCTAATAAAACGAGTATTCCGGTTTTGTATATTTCTTCATGTAATATAAAATAATAAAGTTAATAATCAGAGAACTGAAACTAGTTCTAATGCAGTGTTAAAAACAAAAACAAAAATAACATCATCTCATTTTATTAACCATCTATCGGATGATGTGCGAAGTTACATGTTGTCATTCTGTATACAGTATGAAATTTAACAGTTCCTGTAGGCTTCAAACGCTATTTAATTAAAATCTGTGTAACTGATGCTTAGATCTAGAATTGCAATATAACTTTTAAAATTTATACTTATCTACCATAAATAATTTCAAGGATACTTCATATAATATGAACTTTCGTTTAATTGCCGTAGTTGATATAAATTTAAGAACAAATTTCCGGGAGCTGTCCTGACTAAGGACGGACAGAATTAAAGAGATTAATTCCATTAATGTCTGCCCGTTGCGCTGACTGTCTGTGGAAGGATCTTTCGGATTTACATATTTTCTAGTAACTCCAGTACTTAGCGCTTTGGCGATATTTTAAGGTATTGGTCCACCGTAAATTGGCATTGGGCGGAGCTTTGTTGCTTATGCCAATTGCCTATACCAATATAGTACACGTTGCTTTTAATCTTTCACATCGCATCTTTAAATTGTTACAAGAAGATATAATATTAATATAGCAACTCTAAGGGGGCCATAGATTATAGTGTCATATAGAACTACTGAACTTATTTACAGCAATATATATATATATATATATATATATAGTATATATAATTTTGGTCTTTTATCTAAGAAATAACACATCTGCATCTTATATGGTTTCTCTAAGTCCTCGGACGAGACGGATGGTCTGGGTTTTCGACATCTGCATCTTATATAGAAATGATAATAATGCTTAAAAACCAGACAAATATTGTGAATTTTGGGACACTGAAAATGTGTTGCTATTAGAGCATAACTAAACACCATAAAATGTTTAAATATTTTAAAATACATAAAAATATGGAATATTATAATTCTTCGAATAGATTTAAAAGCCCAAAAATGTCAGTTTTGAATATTTTCTGGGTTTTTACATTTTGTATGATCTTATTACATCCTTTAACATTAATTTCAGAGTTTAGGATTTTAATGGATTAAGTACAACTAAAAAATTGTTTAATTCGGTGGTGTACTATCCTATCACACATATTAAAGTAAGGAAAAAAATATCAATATTTTTAAACTGATTCAAACAGGAACTGGGAGGGATCTTTAAATTATATATCTTAGATGGCGCCACTAAACACTTTATTAAATATATTCGTATTAAAAATATAAAATATTTTGAAAGAAAAACACAGAAATTCGCACTGTCGTCTGCATAGAGTGCCAGCTCCGTGTCTGGGGTCCTGGGGATGTCATTTAGATATATGTTAAAGAGTGTCGGGCTCAGGATAGATCCCTGCGGTACACTACTTTTAATGAGCTTGGGTGTAGACAAGTTATCTTTTACTCTAACTTGGAAGTGTCTGTTATTTACGTATTAGATTTAAAGTTTGACAAGTGCGTCAGGGACTTTTAGAGTGATCAATTTGTATGCTAATACACAATTCCACACTTTATCAAATGCTTTTTATATGTCAAGAAAAATCGCAGCTGTGGGTGTCTTACTATTAAGTCCAGAAGATATGTACTCTACCACTCTCAGCAATTGATGAGTGGTGGAGTGTTTGGGTCGAAATCCAAACTGCTCCGGAATGATAATATCATTCTCACTAAGGTGCGTGTTCAGTCTATTAAGAATTATTTTCTCAGTAATTTTACTAAGTGTCGGTAGTAAGCTGATTGGTCTATAGTTGGCTGGAATTGTGGCATCCTCACCAGGCTTATGGATCGCTATAATTATCGCTTCCTTCCATTCTTTGGGGAAATACTTTAGTTTTAGTATTTTGTTTATTAGGGTGGTCAAGTAAAATATTATATTTAGGGGTAGGTTTTTCAACGCGATATTCCTGATTTTGTCATGCCCTGGGCTTTTACGGTTTGTGATGATATCAATTATCTCTTTCGGGGGTGGCTGGGTTAATCTCAGAGTGTCCGGACAGTTCCTGAAGTTGTTTAGAGTTTGCCTAACCATTCTTAGGGTGTCCTGACACATTAGATCGTGGTTTGGTTCAAATTGCTTTTCGTAATGCCTAGCAATCGCATCTGCTTTTTCTTCGTCTGAGTACGCGATTTTAACGCCATCTATTAGTGGCGGGAGTTTAGTTTGAGGTTTTCTGAGCCTTTTAGCGAATTGCCAGAGCGATACGTCTTCCGAACTAAGGGATTCAATTAACTCTTTGTACTGTTGCTGCTTTTCTGCGATAATTTTATCCCCGACTTTCCACGTGAGTCTGTTAAGCTTCCTTTTGAGGGTAGGGTCTCTATTAGCCTGCCATGTCTTATGCATTCTGTTCCTTTGCCTAACTAATTGTTTGACATGGTGGGAAAGTGTGGGCATTTTTGGTGACTGACGATGTGTTGTGGCAGAGGCAATAGCTCTCTTGATTTCTGTTGTGAGTGTGTGTGTGGCAGAGTCAATATCCGCCGTGCTCATAATGTTGGGTACTGCCAAGTGCGGCTCAAAAAGTGCTCTTTTGGAAACGTTCCAGTTCACCCTCTCTTGTCCCAGAGAGGCTGGTAGGGGAGTGTTCAGATCGAATGTCACCAATACCGGTAGATGATCCGAGTCGAATTCATCCAGGGTATCGATAGTGTGAGCGTATTCTATATTTCTCGTTAGGACAAAGTCTATGAATGAGCCGTTGCCACCTGCGAAGCAGGTTGGTCTCGACGGTGCAATGATGTTGGTGTTTGTTGTATTCAGTAATCTGTGTATCTGTGTACCGCGTATGTTGGCTCTCCTGCTGCCCCACGCTCGGTGGTGTGCATTGAAGTCGCCCGCGAGTATTGTATTTGGATATCGCGAGAAAAGCAGTTCCAGCTGCGCAGCTACATTTATACCACTCATGTTTTTGACATATATTGAAGTTAGGATAAATGGGTTTACGAGAAAATAAATTTTAAAAAAGTATTATATAATATTAAAAAAGCGGTAAATATTTATCCAATGGTTTTTTTTTTTTTTCATCTGCAATATTATGTGAAAAATCTGACAATATCATTCTTGTGGATCTAGTTCATGTTTTTCACGGGAGCTGAAGTTTGCATTTTGTGATAGTTTTATATTTTCAAACCAAAGAATTCGCCAATATTAATTTATTTCACGAAATATTAATTAAACGTTTATTGATTGTATTTTGATAAAGATTTTGTCATCCCGCTTGGACTCATAAGATGCCCAAAAAACGCCAGTTTCAATTTAGATGGTGTTAATTTAACTCCAAAAATATACCTCTGTGGATTTTGTATACCATATTTCGCTGTGAAACATGTGAAGTACATGTAAGGAAAGTCATGATGCTGCCCACATCAGAATTTTTTTTTCTTTTTTGAACTGAAAGAGTAAGATATAGGGTATTCGAAGTCTAAAAAAAATTGTTCTGAAGTTTCGAATAAAATATACCTCGTACATAATCATGAAAATGTCACAACCTACAACACCCGGGATCAATAACCGGATTGCTTTGATGTGTACCGCAGAAAAACCCTTTTTCGTTGAAACTCTACTTTGACCTACGTGCATTGCTTCCAAAATGCGTTTCATCGTATATTTTATAGTAGAAAATGTAGACTATTTCTGAATACATTTTATAGAAATATATATGTATATAACAGAACACCCCTTTACCAGCTTAATTGAGACCGAAAAATATCAGAATAAGAGAAAATCCGGCAAAACGGGGGTTATTAAAGAAAATGGTAAATCCATTGCATTTCTTACCTCTGTTAGTTACTCTATAACAGTATTTAAAGAAGTTGCTAGGCAAATAAAAATTGGCATTGTTGCTAGGCAAAATACAGTTAAAAATTATGTTTAGCAGACTAACGAGAAAGTTAAAAAAAAATGCGCATGAAGTGGTTTATAAATGAAATGTTATAATTACATAACTTTTCGTTAAAAAACTCAATCACTTTGTTTTGTGGAGCCCCCTGCTTGCTACGCTTCGCGAGTCGGGAGACTTCACCTCTTACTCGTTGGCGCTCGAAGAGATCACTTTGAGAGTTATTTCAAGCCAAACTAAAGTTTAAATTGGAAAACTGTTTATTTCACCGTATTTCTCTACAAATGTACCAAATATCATATTTTTGTATACTATAGCTTTTGAGGTAAGAAACAAAGAACCTCGATGGACATACCTATACGGAAAATCGTTTTTCATTTCAGAAAAGCATAAAAAGTAGAGTAACTCGTTAATAATATCGAAATTTAAACAAGAAAGATCAATCACGCATAAAGCATTGATTATGAAACACTTTCCAACTGTGCAATCCACTGAATGTATCGCATCTCTAAAATGCGATACATTCAGTGGTGATATTTTTTAATGATCACAGAACTACAATAATTTATTTTACTTGAAAACTTGAAATTTTACTTGAATAGTATGCTGTGGTTCCACTCAATATTCCGCTTCAATATTCCACGAGATAATGAAAAGAGCAGGAAAAGTGCTCAACTGATCATCAATCAATACCCACGGGCCATAGTTTCGCAATATTGTTAGCTCAGTAGAGACGAAAAGGTGATCAGTGACCACAAAGGGAGTCAAACATTTTTTATGGAATTGACGATAGTTCATTGTAAAGTCCCCTGCAAATCCAGTAACTAAAAAATAGTATTCCTTGAAAATAAATTAAGTTGTGCTATGCATTTAGTTCCTCATCATCAATGGTTCGACAGCCCACTTTCCTTCCTCAGAAGATTCCCCCAAAAATGGAGCAATGTTTCTCCTATTTTTAATCTTTACTACCTGTCCCCCCCCCCCCCCCCCATACAATCGATCCATCTCAACTTCGGTCGTCCTCTATGATTTTTCCTGATCGGTGCGGATATAAAAATGTTCTCTGTGATTCTTTGGTCATGCATTCTTGTCAAATGTTATATCATCTCCAAATATCATTTTCTTGAATTCCACCAAAAATACCGTGCAAAAATTTTCGTTCAAAGATGCAAAGAGCTTTTTCATCATATCCTGTGGGTGTCCAGATTTCTGAGGCATAAATTAAAGTAGGTCTTATGATGCCTTTAGTTTCAGAACTATTGCTTTACAATATCCCAGATTTAAAATGGTTTATTTTAAATTTCTTGTAATTTTAGATTAATATTTTCACAATTAAGCAAAATTGGCCAAATATGTGACACTAAGCTACGCTTTCCTTAAAATCTTTTAGGAAGTGTTAAAATTCCCAAAATCTTTTTATGGAACTGGAGCAAACAAGGATTCCTTTTCTTCACCACATACAATGATGTAATGCAATCATTTACATTACGAAAAAATGTCTCTATAATATACGATCAGTGGCGGCCATTGGGGCGCCGCGAGTACGCGCGACACCATTGAGTAAACATCCCAAATTATTTTTTTAGTTATACAGATTTATTACAATTTCTATTGAAAAAATCTGAATTTTTGGTTCAATTAATTGGAGAATTATTACAAATAAGTTATGAAAATGCCACTAGATGGCAGCACTACACCTTTCTTCGGAGAACGTCGACTCACGAAAGCTGTATTGCACAGAATTTTCAACACATAGGGGAAAATATAGGTTAATTTTTAAAGCCGCGTCCCTACTATCGACATTTCCTGAGTGAAAGAACGGTATAGGAGCAATATTAGAAATCAAGAGGCATCGCTCATATTCAAGGGGATCAGGTTCTCAAGGGGTCATGCATTTTTGTGATGGATGTGCATAGGATTATTACGAGTGTGGAGGACTTGTTCATTTCGCCAGTGGAAGCAAAGGGATTTCAAGCCTGGAAGAATTTAGTGTTCAAGCATGGTGGATACACGTGCGAGCAGTATGCTGCGGAGCCAGTGAAGACGGATGTGGATCTTTTGAGAGACTGGAGAGGTAGACATGGCTGGAAACAGCTTATGATGGACAACGGTGTGGATTATACTGAACTTCGGTTCAATATGGACAGTGTAAAGATTGTGGAACCAACTGCCGTGAAAATGGCGCAACAAGGAGTGTCAGCCAAGCACGTGTTACAGCGGGCGAGTAATGAAAAGAAGAACTGGGCCGAGATCATGGATGACCAGGATCAAGGAGAGACTGTTTCTTCATCGGAGGACGAGGATACCCCAAGTGCGGCCGGCTACGCGGCAGCCTACATCAAGACCCTGGGATGTGATAGCGACCAGTTAAAGAAAGACTCTGCTGAGTGGAAAATATACAGCCACTTCAAGATTTACGACTGGATCATCGCCAGACTTGAAGAGGAGCTGGAGGAAGACGGGATCGACTTCGATCGAGCCAAGATGATCAGGACAATACTATCAGGTACCATTTCTGATTCCAATCTGCTAGCCAGCCACCCTAATCTTAGTACTTTAACTAAAAGGAAATCTTACAATCTTGTATATGATATATATAGAGATAGGAAAACTAAAACAGAGGACGAGTTATATCTTAAATTTAAACACGAAATGTTTAGTAATCTTGAAGGGTATATCACCCAGCCTAAAAGCAAAAAGTTAAAAACTTCTGATAGTAGTAAACCCTCTACTTCTAAACTAAAATCCCAGGATATCCAAACCAAAAATAAATTTAGCAAATTAAATGACGATGAAGTCGAAATGACTGAGGCGCCATCCCCCCCCTAAGGAAAAAGTCTCGTCCTTCTATGTGGACTCCACAATTAATTGGGGAGCCCTCATAGAGGACTTAAACAAGTTTTTAGAGAGCAAAGTTCAGGGTCTTCTCATGGGAAGAGTGATCCGGATCACTCCTGGGTCCGTTGAGGACTACAGGCGTGTGCAGGCTCACTTAACCCGTGAGGGGATTCCTTTCAGTTCATTAAACCTCAAAACGGATAGGCCGAGGAATATAGTAATAAAGGGCTTGCCCACTAATACCAGTATTGAGGAAATAAAAAAAGAGCTTGCCGCGCTTGGTTTTAAAATTGTTAGAATCACGCAGCTAAGGAATAGGCGTGATAGGACCCCCCTCCCCATCTTCTTGGTTGGACTTGTGCCGACGGAGGGATGGGCGAGGATTTATGAAGTTAAATCCCTGTTTTCCATGCAAATCAAAGTTCAACTTTTTAAGGCGAGTGGCCATAAAATGTGCTACAATTGTCAACTTTGGAACCATCATTCTGACCAGTGTACCCTCCCTCCCCGCTGCCTTAAATGTGGCGAAGGTCATCCCACGAGAAACTGCACAAAAAATAGGGACACCCCGGCGAAATGCGCCAACTGTTCAGGATCCCACCCTGCCAATTTTAGGCACTGTCCCCAAAACCCCTGGTTTAGGAAAAAAACGCAGGAATTGAAAAAGGTACAAAAATCTGCTATAACTTCACCCACCCTTGGCGAGGATAACTTTCCCCCCCTCCCCACTAATATAACCTCCCCTGTGCAGGAAGAGCCGGCAAGTGCCGAAACGGTAGGAGGAACTACTGGCGAGCACTTAGCCCATACTCAACCTGTATCAGACAAAATCCCTCAATCTGCAAATGCAAATGCTTTTCTAGAGTTTCTAAGTCTGTACAAAGAGGTAGAACAATACATTGATATTAATAAACTCAGCAGTATTTTAAAAGATGTAGTTAAAATTCTCAAAGGCGACGAAGACGCAATGACAAAAACTTTCCAAATCGTCGAAATGATAACTAGAGTCATCAAATCCCAAACCCCCCAAATTTAAGTTTTTAAACTTTGGCCGGCTAGCAGAGAAGTCTCAGTGTGGATTTCCCTCATCACCTGTTCAGCCATTGAACTCATTCCCACTTGCCTCACATACCCCGAAGATTGTGAACAGTCTATCCCACGTGCCTCATCATGTTGCATACGGACTTCCCAACGTGCCTCATCACCTCGACGCAGTGGCGCCAGCTCTTACGACGACGACCCGCCCATCAGGGGTTGTTCTTCATCAACGAACTTTTATGTGCATACAAGTAATGTCAAATCTACACCACAAGTAATCATTCAACACAGAAGATAGAGGCGGCAACGCCAGGTGCTTCATCAACGACGACGAACGAGGTAATATTAGAAATTTGGCGTGAAAAAAAACCAGACATTGCAGATTTACTAGTAGATTGTGTCGCGGGAATGAGCGCGGCCCCGCCAAAAAGAAACAGAAGAGTAGAAAAACATGAAGAGGGACTTCTCAAATTGGCTCAGTTTCGCTAATTTGGCTTCAATTTTCTACATTTATGAATGTGTTTGTTCTCATTCTCGTATTTGTTATAAATTTGGAAGTTTAAATAAACATTTGAACAAATGAGAGAATTAAGTGTACGTGTGTGGTGATGGGAAGGGGGGGGGGTGTATGATATTTTAGGGGTTTCTGGCCATCGTGAGTAAAGTGTCTTGTTTAGGACACTCAGTTTGAGGGATCGTTTGTCTCACCCAGCTGTCTTAATTATTGAAGTTGTTTCGCATTTCGTCATTTCTGATGTAGTTTGTCTGTTGTTCTGTTCTTCCGGAAGGGATTTATTTCTATGCTCTGGTTGATCTGCTGGTGACGAATTTCAATATGTTTGATTTCAAAATAATTCTTTAAACGTCACGAGTTTCCAATTTTTGGCACACTGGGACATATAGGCTATTTTTAGTGACACTTTCATATATGTGTTGTTTCGGACATTTAGTTTGAGTTGACTTACCCAGCTGTCTTACTTTTTCAGCTATTTAACATTAAAAAATGCCTAAAAATTAAAGAAATTCTAAGTATTTGTTAAAAAACTTAAAAATTAAATTTTCAACATGATGCTTTTATCAGACGTCGTTTTTCTGGAAATTTTGGCCCGACCGCTGGCGACTATATTGGTAGCCCCCAAATTGGCTCTAGACTTATAATATTGGCCCTAGGCTTATATTTAAATTGAAGTAGCCCCCAAATTTCTTATCTCGCCTTCTAATTCAGCGAGTTTGATTCTAATCATGGTTATAGTCTCTGCACCATCTGTACGTGTCACCTAAATATATATTTTGTGCCAAGCCCCTGGACGTAACTTTTAGCTTAGCTCCCTCAATTTTACATCTCGTTTCCTAACTGAGAGATTTTGGTTCTGCTAGTGGCTATAGCCTCTGCACCATTTGTTCACGTCACCTGGATATGCATCTTTGTGAGAAATCCCTGAGATTAACTTTTACTTCAGTTACGCCCCCCCCCCCTCCAATTTCCCACCTCACCTCTTAATTGAGCGATTTTGATTTTACTGATGGCTATAGTCTCTGCACCATTAGCACATGTCACCTGGATCTGCATCTTTATAGTGATAAATCTTTGAGCGTAGCTTTTACTTCAAATAGCACCCCCCCCCCCACACACACACACACACTTATCCATCTCGACTCCTAATAAAACGATTTTGATTCAGATGGAGGCTATAGTCTCTGACCCATATGTACATATTAACTTGATATACATATTTGATGGATATAATATACATACGTTTTTTGCGTCAACCCCTGGGCTTAACTTTTAGTTTAACTAGTCCCCATAATTTTACATTTCAATTTCTAATTGAGCGATTTTGATTCTGCTGGTGACTATATAGTCTGAGCAACATCTGTACATTTCAATTGGATACACATATTTTTGTGTCAACCCCTGGGTATAACTTTTAGTTTAACTAGTCCCCAGAATTTTACATATCTGCTTCTAATTGAGCGATTTTGGTTCGGCTTGTCGCTGTAGTGAGTTTCTCTACCATTTGTACATGTCACCTGGATATGCAACTTTAATATGGCAAATATCCGAGCGTAACTCTTACTTTGGTAACCCCCCCCCCCCCCAATTTTCTATCTCGCCTCCTAATTCACCGATTTTGATTTTACGGGTGGCTATAGTGTCTGAACCATCAGTACGTATCGCCAGAATATGCATATTTTTTAGTCAACTCCCTGGGCATAACTTTTAGTTTAACTAGCCCCTACAATTTTACATAATTAGGACTATGTAATGTTTTTCACTAGGAAAGATACGTTCCATGTGTCCAGACTTTTTATGAACGAGCGAGCAGGTGGGAGGTACGTTATTTTACTTAATACATCCGTCGTTTATATTTTTAATACTCCCGTTGCTATGCCCAAAATACGTATATGTATATACATATGCTTTATATATACATATATATACATATATATATAATATATATGATATATATATATAAATAATATATATATATATATATATATATATATATATATATATATATGTATATATTTATATTACTAACATATATATAGGCATAAATACATAGATGAGCCCCTCCCTCTACATGTCGCTCACGAGCCGCCACTGTATACGATATTAAATTTTACGTTTGTGGGCAATGCATTAGCTGAGCCCAATGATTTACTGTCGTGATTCTATACACCACGCACCACCAAATAAAGCATGGGCACCAACATAAATAAACATCCTGCGTAGTAGAATACATAGAGGCCAAAGGGCATTATCTTTAGACATAGCAGATAATGGTAAACTGGCGATGATGGCAATTTAAATTAAAACTAAACCCATTAAACTTCGAAATTTACCCTTGTGCTGAAAAGAAGTTATTTAAAATACTTGAGTAACAATATATGTTTAAACATTTAATTTGCTAAAATGCACTTTAAGTGAACATGCAGTCATTTTTACCATCACATACACTGCTACTCATTTTTACCGAAGTCACTATCTAGCGTTCTGAAGATGTATAATTTACTAGAATATTTTGCAGTGTATATGCCAGTGGGAAGGAAAAGGTACATAACGAATTTTCTTTAAAAAACTTCGAACAGTGCACACCTCCTGAGACGCTCGTCGCAGTTATCACGTGGATTTCTTTTCTTCTTACTTAGGCTTGGGCGTGAGTGTACTAAGTTTTTAGTAAACCGCGTCGGGCAAAAGTAACTTACGATGGAAGTGCAAAGGACTATCACAAAGGTGGAGGAACTCTTCATTTCACCAGTGGAAGCAGAAGGATTTCGAGCATGGAAGGAGTTAGTGATACAGCATGGTAGATATTCGAGCGAGCAGATTTCTGCGGAGCCAGTGAAGATCGACGTGGAAATTTTGAGAGATTGGAGAGGTAGACATGGCTGGAGAAAGCTTATGGAGGACATTTCTGTGGATTTTACTCAAGATCTTCGGTACAATATGGACGGGATAAAGATTGTGGAACCAGCTGCCGTGAAAATGGCGCAAGGAGCGTCAGCCAAGCACGTGGAGCAGCGGGTGACTAAAGACAAGATGGACTGGGCCGAAGTCATGGAGGACCAGGACCAGGCTCAAAGAGAGTCGGATTCCACATCGGAGGGCGATGAAACCCCAAGTGCAGCTGTTTACGAGGCAGCGTACATCAAGACCCTGGGACGTGAGAGTGACCAGATCAAGAAAGACACCACCGAGTGGAAAATATACAGCCATTTCAAGGTTTATGACTGGATCATCGCCAGACTGGAGATGGATCTGGAGGAGGACGAGAACGACTTCGATCGGGCCAAGATGCTCAGGACTATAATAACAGGTACCATTTCTGACGCTAATCTGCTAGCCAGCCACCCTAACATTAGTACTTTAACTAATAGGAAATCTTATGATCTTGTATATGATATGTGTAGAAATAGGAAAACTAAATCTGAAGATGAGTTATATCTGAAATTTAAGCACGAAATGTTTAGCAAACTTGAGGGGTATATCACCCAGCCTAAATCCAAAAAATTAAAAACTTCTGATAGTAGTAAACCTTCTACTTCTAAATCAAATTCCCAGGAAATTCAGACTAAAAATAAATTCAGCAAACTTAACGACGAGGAAGTCGAAATGACTGATGCGCCCCCCTCCCCTAAGGAAAAAGTCGCGTCCTTCTACGTGGACTCCACAATTAATTGGGGAGCCCTAATAGAGGACTTAAACAAATCACTAGATAATAAAGTTCAGGGTCTTCTCATGGGGAGAGTGATCCGGATCACTCCTGGGTCCGTTGAGGACTACAGGAGTGTGCAGGCTCACTTAACCCGTGAGGGGATTCCTTTCAGCTCCTTAAACCTAAAAACGGATAGGCCGAGGAAGGTAGTAATAAAGGGCTTGCCCACTAACACCAGCATTGAGGATGTAAAAAAAGAGCTTGCCACGCTAGGCTTTAAAATTGTGAGGATTACTCAGCTAAGAAATAGACGAGATAGGACCCCCCTCCCCATCTTCTTGGTCGGACTTGAGCCGGCGGAGGGATGGGCGAGGATTTATGAAGTAAATTCCCTGTTTTCTATGCAAATTAAAGTTCAACTTTTTAAGGCAAGAGGCCATAAAATGTGTTACAATTGCCAACTTTGGAACCATCATTCTGACCAGTGTACCCTCCCCCCCCGCTGCCTTAAATGCGGCGAAGATCATCCCACGAGAAACTGTACAAAAAATAGAGAAACCCCGGCGAAATGCGCCAACTGCGCAGGATCCCACCCGGCAAATTTTAGGCACTGTCCCCAAAACCCCTGGTTTAGGAAAAAAACCCAGGAATTGAAAAAAATCCAGCAAACTACAAAAACTGTAAAAACTTCACCCACCCTTGGCGAGGATAACTTTCCCTCCCTTCCCACTAAGAGATCCCCCCCTGCACAGGAAGTGCCGGCAACTGCCGAAACGGTAGAAGGAACTACTGGCGAGCACTTTGTCCAAGCGCAACCTGGGCTGGACAAAAACCCTCAAACCGCGAGTGGAAACACTTTTCTTGAGTTTTTGAGTCTCTACAAAGAGGTAGAAAAATATGTAGATATAAGTAAAATCAGTAGCATTCTTAAAGATGTTGTACAGATTCTGAAAAGTGAGGAGGATGCTATGACTAAAACATTCCAAATTGTTGATATGGTCGCAAAAATCCTAAAAAATCAAACCCCCCAAATCTAAGTTTTGCTTTCTTTTGGCTGGCTTTCTGTGTTATCTCATTATGGTCACTACCCTCATTACCTGTTCAAGCATTTGGACTTTCGCTACGTGCCTCATCACCTGTTCAAGCATTTGGACCTTCACTACGTGCCTTAACACCTGTTCATCAACAGTTCAAGCATCGGGACTCCTCCCACATGCCTCATCATCTGTTCACCACCTGTTTCAAGCATTAGGACTTTCCCACGGTCTCACTCCGTGCTGATTGTGTATGGACTTGTTCTCGCGTGCTTCACGTGCTTGGCGCCAGCTCTTGCGACGATGCCCCGCCTATCAGGGGACGTTCTACTTCTACGGACTTTTCAAGTATACAAGTAAATCGGTGGAAGGAAGTTCCCACCTGATACTTCGGAGAGGACCTCTACTCCTGCATGACACTCCGACACTGGTAGGCCTTTCCTCCAGTGTTCCCTACCTTGGTAGGATCTCACTTCTCTTTTCCTCTGCACTTCTCCTGTTTCTTTAGTCACCCAGGCACCCTATTTTTCTGTCTCTCCCTTTGCCTGCGTGACCTATAATCTTTCCTCCTGTCTCTGGTTCTTTCCGGGGGGTTTGTCCCAGAAGGTATTTTGGTGTCGCCTACCAGTGTTGTAGCAGTTCAGCTTTTCTCGATGTCGCGCATTTTTTTTTTTTTTTCTTGGTGTTGTCCACCGGAGTCGTGGATTTCTCTTCAGGTCTGCCTCCTTTTATACGAGGCCGCGGCCACCAGTGAAGTGGCACCTCTGTCCTTTCCCTGCTGTCGCGTTATTTTTCATAGGTGTCGTCCACCGGAGTTGTGGACTTTTTATTTTTCAGGTCTATCTCCTCTTAAAGCTTTTTGCACCAAACTGGTGCCACGTGTTCAGGGACTCAGGTCCCACTTTAGCTTTGCAATAATCAGTTCTCCTGTGTTAATAATCACCCTTGCCTTCCAGCCACTAATAGTCTCTTTTTTAGCTACTCCCAGCTTTTCCCAGACCGCGCTCCCCCTGCCCTGCATCACTACGGACGTTCGCCCGTTGCAGGTCTAGCAGCACCTCGCCGCAAGTATGTATGCTAACATCTTCCCTTTCAGGTAACCCTGCATTCCCACTGTCCTCGGGAAGCCCTGCCCAGGAGGTGGTTGGTAGGTTAGTCAGCCGGAGGGCGCCTCTGGCACCTTTGGTCCTTGACATCCCATCTTCCCCTTTCAGGTCCTGCGCAGGCTGTCGTCTCCCTTGGTAAGTGGCTCGCCCCGCTTGGTTTTTACGAAGTTATATTCCCTGCTTCTCACTGTGTTCTCCCTTTGGTTTATTATGTATTAGTATTTTATATCTTTAGCTTAAGTTTTACTTTTGTTTAATTTCCTTTTGGTTTAGTCTAGTATAGCACCTTCAGTCCTAGCTGTAACTTTATCCTTTCGCTCTTAAGCCCTAGTGGTTTAATTAGTATTAGTATTTTATATCTTTAGCTTAAGTTTTACTTCTGTTTTAATTTCCTTTTGGTTTAGTCTAGTATAGTACCTTCAGTCCTAGTTGTAACTTTATCCTTTCACTTTTAAGCCCTAGTAATGCACTTGCTCATGCAAGGCACTCCTCCTGTGCTAACTAATCCTCCCTGGTTTTACCAGATCTCTGGTGTTCTGTTCCCGGCCCTGGCTATTGCCACTCCCTTCCTCGCCTCCTCTCTCCTCTTCTCTCTAGTTTTAGCTAACCCGGCAGTACGGGTATAAGTCCGGGTTACGACAGCGCCTCTTTAAGTTGCATACTGCCTCTGCATAACTACCGAGGGGTAGAAAGTCGGAATCCACTGCTAAAAACAATTCCTCCTTGGTTAACCTCTCCGGTTCTTTTTGGCCTCTTTGGGCGGTCACTGCATTGCAATCTTTTCGTAAGCGCACCGGTTTGGCGCCCCACTTTCTCCTTAGGGAGTAGGGGGCCTGGCCCGGGGTGCTCGCGCGGGGTAACATCCCGCATGGGCGCCCAGGGCCCACTCTCTTAGCTGCTCTCTAGGCGTGGTGTGTGTGGTCAAGGGTCCTTAAGATCTCTCCCTGTCTTCGGCGTTAGTCTTGCCCTGGGTTCTCGGTCACTTTGGACCAGCGTGCCTCTTCTGGACCTCAGCTGGGTCGTCCATGGACGACTCTCAGCGGTGGGGGTAAAAACCTGAAGGCCGTAGTTGGCAGAACAGGTCCCCACTTAGCTGTCTGACAGTACAACGAATCACACAGCACAGAAGATAAAGGCGGCAACGCCAGGTGCTTCATCAACGACGACGACGGAGGTTTAAAAAACACTGATATATAATGCATTAAAAGTGAATATTTTATCTTCCAGTAAATTAAAAATATCTATCAAAGACATTGTATTTAGATATGTCCTACTAAAAAGTAGAGGTGAAACGAATGTAAATTTCTAAAGTACCCTTTTTTAATGCAGAAATAATGAAAATGTCCTTACTCCTAAGCATGAGTATTTTGTTCTGGAAACGTAAGGGCAAAATTATCCGTGTGACGTCACGTGCTCTATTCAAATTTCCATTTCCTAAGCATAGAAATAAGAACATAATAATGAAACGGACGACTTCATTTCTTAGATATCATGTAAGTCCCGCCTACTTATTTACATATCTCAATCCAAAAGCAACTTCAGCTGCACAGATTTAAATCTTGTTCTAACTATCAGCGACAGATGGCGATTCTCACCCATCTTTTGTGCACCATTGGATATATGATAAAAAAATATTTTTATTTTAATATCAACTAAACCACCTATACTAAACCACCTTTAGTGCACCATTGGATATCGGATAAAAAACTCTTTTTATTTTAATATCTACCACAAAAGAAACTTTTATCTGTGAAACGCATGCTTTAACAGACGTGTATGCCTTTTAAAATATTTTTCATCAGATATTTTGCAGCAGAAATTGCATACGGTTTTCTAAATCTGAGTATTTTGATCAAGGCATATTTCTTCCTTTCTCTCAGTAAAATCCACATGTTAAAATATTTTTATATATGATGGTTCAATTATTTCAATTTATAAGATAGTGATGAAATTCTTTGAAAATTAAGAGATCGCTGCAGCCCTTTTGGCGGGTTCTACCGTTCTATGACTAGCCACTTGGTCATTTCAGATTCTTGATGGTTTCTTGATTGAAGAAGTGCCTAGCACATTATGCTTTAGACTTCGGACTGTGGCTGGAGTATCCTGAAGATATGGTATTAGTTGTACGGATTGCAGGTTGACCAATGGAAATCCTCCTGGAGTGGAGGTGGGTGGTCTTAGGTTTCCAGTGTGGGCGGTCTTCCAGTTGCCGAGGTGGGCGGTCCTTCCGATGGAAAGAGTTGCACGAGGAGTACTGGAGAACTGCAGCCTGCCGCAGCTGTACAAAACCACAGCAAACAAGTTAAGAATTGTTCTGGGGGTTTTCCTGTCTTTTAAGATTTGAGAGGTACTTTATTAACTCGAAAGTTTTAGCCATGGGATCTCTGTCGGATTTTAGTATATTCATGACTTCCCGAAGGAGACCCTGGATGTCTGTGATTTTAAATACTGTCTCAAGCTCTTTAAAGAATTTTAAGAATTCTAAAAATAAATTAGTGCCCTGATCGGGGGTTTTAGTACTATGTTCAGATGACTTGGTGTTCTCCTGCTCTTTGGAGATTCCTTGCTCCATCTCGGCAGGGGACATAGTCATCTGAGCAGGAACTTTACTGCTTTGTGGAAGTTTAGGGAAATTTTCCTCATCACGGAGGGGAAGAGTATTTTTAGGATTTTTGGGTCCAGGGTTTTGGCTACGCATTAGTTTTCGATAATGTGGATTTTTTGGGCAGTGCCGAAAGTTGGCGGGGTGAGCTCCACCACAATTTGCACATTTAGCCGGGGTTTGTCTTGACTTTTCGCACGAGCGGGTCTCGTGGCCTTCGCCACACTTAACACACCTAGGTGGGAGACTGCAGTTCTCTGAGGAATGATTAAAAAGCTGACAGTTAAAACACATCGTATATCCTTTACTTTTGAATGCCTGGATCCTGATTCTCATGCTTAAAAGGTTGTCTATCTCATATATCCTCTCCCATTTCTCAGCCGGCTGGAGGCAGACTAAGAAGATGGGGAGGGGGGATCTATCACGCCTACTTTTGAGTTGCGTAACCCTGACGAGTTGGAAACCCTGGGATGCAATTGCATCCTTCAGGTCTCCAATGTCAGTGTTCGCGGGCATACCTTTGATGACTACTTTTTTGGGTCGCTCAGATTTTAGATTTATTGCACTGAAGGGGACTTCTAATTGGGTTAGATGACTCTGAACTCTCCTGTAGTCCTCAACGGACCCAGGAGTGATCCGAATCACCCTTCCCATCAGCAGTCCTTGAACAGGGAAATCTAACACTTGGTTTAGTCCGATTATGAGGGCTCCCCAATTGCTTGAGGAGTCCACATAAAAGGAGGAGACTTTACTTGGTTTGGGGTCATTTTCTGTGCTATCTACCTGGTTTTCCAGGGGCTGAAAACTGTTTTTTAAGGGAGGCATGGCCTCTGGGCGCTCAGTGGGGCTAATCCCCTCGCTTGGCTTCCTGCGCTTATTGCGCGGAGCTTTGAAGTTTAAGCCAAAACTATTGGCGATCGCTTCTTTGTACTCCTCGTACAACACGTCCTCACCCGTCGTTGGGTATCTGAGTCTAACTACGACGCATTTCGTGGCATGGTAAGACTTCCTTGCCACGAGGGTCTCAGGAGTTGGGGACTCCGCTAGGAGAATAGCTTCCGAATGTATAATTACCAAGAGCTCTTTGGTGGGTTCCGCCTTGTCCACGTCTTCCGCCTCTTGGATGGCTATCTCATTTTGCATATTCTGTATCACCCAGTCATACGCTTTGCAGTGACTGTAAATCCGGAAAGCTACATCTTTAGATTGGTCTGGAACTTAGCCCAAGCTAGCCACACATCTATCCGCCATTGATGAAAAAGGGGGTGCGCGTGCTTGTCGATCGTCATCAGCATATTGCGCCGGCTTCTCCCTCCGAGCGTCACTGTCTGCTACCTTTCTCTTTTTCTTTTCTTCATCATCAATTTCCATAGACTCTGCCCAGGTGGGCTTCTCCTTGTCGAGTCTGTGTCGCTCGAACAGATTCTTTTCCTTCCTTTTGGCTCCATTTTCTAGGTCCTCTGTGGCACGCTGTCTCTCAGCTTCCTTCAATTCCAATGCGCGTTGTTTTTCTGCCTCCTTCAGCTTTTTAGAACATGCGTAATCTGCGTTATGTTTTTCCAGTTCCTCTTGCATATTAGATCCGACTTCCTTTGGCTTTTCATCGGTGCTGCCTCCATTTACAATACTTATCTTTGGCGTTGGCACAGATTTCATATCCTTAGCTTTGCCCGACATGCTCAACCGTAATTAGGCTTCGCACGCCTAAGCAAAAGCACTAAAAATCTCCACGTGGTAGAATAATCCCAGAGCAACGTTGAAGTGCGTCCGAACACCAGCGCGGACAGGTTCCGAATGCATTTCAGATTCATGCATACTGGAGTCAACGTTCGATATATTTGAATCCGACCGCGTGAATTGTTAACATTGATGTGTAACCCCCGTTACTAAATGCCCTCCGGCAACAGAGAATTGATTATTCGTCGCTAGAGGGCGCATAACTTGAGGCGTTATTTGACAATCTGAATACAAATTTAAATTGAGCAATAAACCGAAGATTTTATTAGCAGTGTATTTTGTAATTGTTGATTATACCTTGTTTTTTTCTAAAAAATTAATGGGATAGACTAGAATTGCATTGTATTGGCAGTTTTGTTTATCTGATACATTATTATATCAAATGTCACCTTATAGTTAATGACTTATAACTGACAGTTGAATTACCATAATTTGACGATGCCAAACAAAATATGCACTAAATGAACTGATTCATTTCTATGTCAATTGTATTCGAATTCAATCGTTCATAATTAAGTATTAAATGATTCATTGGCAATATATTACACCCAATGCGTCTCAAAGGTGCATTGATAAAGTTAGGAGTGAAACGTGGAATTTTGAAATACATATATAAACAGAAATAGCTTTTATCCTATAATCTTCGATAATGAAAAATTGTTGAAATTTCATGTAACATGTAGATATATTTATTCCCTCGAGTAATTTCAATTTTTTTCCATATTCTTTGTTTTTTAAAGTCTAGGTTATTTATAGCATCCGTGTAACTTCATTTATAGTGATTTAATATTTTAAACGCTCCTATTTCTATAAAAAAATTTATCTATTAAAAAAAAGTACTCACAATTCTTAACAATCTATTTGAAATTTCATGATTTTTTTGTTAACATTATGTTTATATTCATGCAACTTAAACATTGATTTATAGCATTCTTTAATAGCAAAGAGAGTTCTAAAATATGAAAAAAATACTCCATGCAAATTTTATTTATATTCTGAACTGGCAATAGACCATAAGGGTTTTATTCTACTTTCCAATGAAAATATGGAAAATACATATCTGATAGTGCTATGGATTTAATTACAGTTTTGTTCGATAATTTTTGTATTTAAATTTCAATCTCTGGAACTGAAATTAAAAGACTTTAGCATTCAAAATGTTAATAAATAAAAATGAAATTACTTTATCGATAAAATCATTCTTAATCATTGATGTATCATGAAATTATCAGCGACGCATGTTCTGTTAATACTCAGTTTCATGTAAATTTCCTATTATCAGACGTCCACTGTTTCACGATCGTCGTTCTTCTAAACCTCCACAAACTAAATGCTGTGATTGGCATAATATAAATGATTGCTACTAAATAAAATAATAGCGTTTCTGTAGTTTACGTACAAGTTTCATAGTTTAAATATTGAATATATAAATAGTTCTTAATTGACGTTCCACCCTATTTTTGGGGTGCTTTCTGTAATTTGAATATTTATTATAAAAGACTACAAATTACTTGATATATGAAGAATATATTTCTTATAAAAGTCATTATTATCTGATATGGAATATATTTCTTGTAAAATGTTCTCTTATTATATTCTAAAAATATAATTTATAGAACTGAAATTAAACAAATTTAAGTTGTCCATAGAAATATATTACAATGCGGGTAAAAAACATGATTACATCAGTGGGCGTGGCGTATGTATAGTTTGTTCATGTTCTAGTAACAGGGTCTATGGTCTGTTCCAAAAATGTGGTCTCGTCGCGTGATCTAAAACCCACTCAACCAGTCAAAGTTTCTCAACCATCGGAAACCGGATAGCCAGCCTTAATTCAGCTGCGATGTTGTTCTGTTTAAACAAGAGACTATCAGGATTGGTTGGACTGTCTACAGCATTGTCCAAGAACAAGTTGTACTCACCAAGTGTAGAGCCTGCAAAAATATTTGATCACATGACATGGCTTACTATGGTGTATAGCAAAAGAAAATAATAAAAAAAACTCGTATCTATACTTGTAAAATCTGTAACAAGCACGAAACCCATACATTAATGTTGGTGTCTCAGTGGGCGTGTCGTCGATTTTTTAGGGAACAATCCTTACAAACGAGTTTTATATTCTGTAAAGTAACTAATGCATAGAAAACTGAACGTATTTTTAACTCTTGTCTACAATGATATGTAAATATTAATTCAAAAATTATTCTGTAACAAAATATATTATAAACGTATTATAAAGTCTTGTACAGCATAAGTTATCCATCAGAAATTTCCGAATATAAAATAGTTTATAAAAATTTTGCATTTATTCTTTTTAATTCACGACTTTGAAATCTAAACTGATTAATTCTGTACATTGTGACTGATATATGTTGCAAAGTACGAAAACAAAAACCGGCGGAATGCGAATGCCCGGAGACTTTGATCTTTTGTGTACCCTAATCTTTCGTTAAGGGTTCATGCAAAAATTTCGAAAACATTACGACTAAAATCACAAATAGAAAATATATTGTAAATTTCTGAATGCTGCCAGCAGTGATGCTTATTCTACTGTCTTGCCGCTAAATTAGGCTACGTTCTAAGATTATAACCTCTCAGAATTGGAAAAGAGGGGAGCTAGTTTTGAGCTATTTTTCGCTAATGTTATGACTAATTTCCCCCCCTCCATAATGATTTGGTAACTCTGTTTTTTCGTTCGGATCTCTCGTATGATCGATCGAAGCTTTTTCTGCGTTAACATTTAACAATTTTTTAAGCACGTTTTTCGTCAATTTTGTGTTTAACGAGAATGTCTGAAAACGCGGATACTGTTTCTGGATCCAGCAGATTTTCGTGCTCGCTATGTGTGCGTAATTTTACCATGCGATATAATTTAAAAGAAGATGACTCACTTGAAAACATTTGAGTCATCTTCTTTTCAATTTATTTATACCTCTTCTCAAGTGTAGGGGTTTGAGAGGGAGGTCTCCAGGGGCGGATTTACAGGTTAATAATCCAGTTCATGCAAATCGCCCCCCTCTTTTAAAATCCCTGCTTAATCCACACCTGAGACACAGGAATTAAAGTAAACTTGCAATTGAATAACTTCACATAGGTAGCGATAAGAAAATACCTTTTTTTTCCGCTTTTGTGTAAAATTAAGAATGTAATTTTCAAGTGTGTAAATTACGAAATCATAAAATATTATATTATTTAAAATAAAACTTTCCTTTACCATACATTTAAAATCGGATTAGAATTCAAAAAATAGAGGGCAGTCCATCGTTCTGTTTACCATTCAACCATTACATTACAAATTGACAATGCCTAAAAATCGTAAAATCTCAGAACGAACATTAAAATCCAAGGCAACACTGTATATATTGCACTAAGCATGCCAGACTGTCAGCTGCGATTTCGATCGTAACATTGTATCTTCAGCTTCTGCACTATTCATATCACCCCTTGACGAAATTTTGAAGCACAGGAGAGGAACATGCGCATTGCGCCGGGTTTTGTTTCTCATTGGGAATGACGGCAGGATTGAGATGCTAGTAAATTTGCAAAGTTAAATCAAATCATTCAGCAGTGTAAGCAATGTGACTAATTGTTGTAAGAGAGTAATTTGGAGGAATTAGCAGACTCCTCCATAATAACGGACTTCTTGATATTTCACAGTCTGAGTGTAAGGATGCAGTGTTGGTTTGATTTGAATTCATGCAAGTTAGAAGTCGGATTTTATTCCTTTGACTTCAAACGTAAATCTTCAAGGAGTAATCTAAGTAGAAAAAGCCTAGGCAACTGTAACGAAAGGCCGAAACCGTTGTCATGTGACTTGAGGGACTCTTCCCAGCCAGAGCGTTCCGTTTCCCCTGTAATTCAATGGGGTAAGGTGAATGCCAAAGCGTCCTTGAAAAAAAAAATATATGTTTTTAATTATTTCTGCTCCCCCTAAGCTTTGGAGGAAAATAAAAAATTGTAGGATATATTGATAAGCTTCGTAATGAATTTTTTTCATCAATGTATATTTATCCAAAAATATTCATTAAAACATCTTAAACTGAGTTTTACTACATTTTGGCAATATTTGGCGGCGATATTTGGCGGTTTTTGAAAAACGAATCTGTGAGATCGCTCCCGCGCGCCTTGGATGCACGCAAGAAATAGTTTATGCTTCCTCAGATAAAATATTGAGATTGTAATCCAGGGTATTTTCTACATCCCGGAATACCAGAAATTAATTTTTTCCAATTTCGGTATCCCTCCCGCGTGATTAAAAATATCTTTTTATTTCATTTTGTAGATAAAGAATATATATTTTAATTATCTTACGTTCTGATTTATTTGTCTATAAATATTACGTGTATGTGAACGATAATAGAATGTTGAGATTTCCTTATAATAAACTTTTGGTATAACGGAATTTTAAATACAATGAGAACATTTTTATAAAAAAACAATACCTTTAATAACTTTTTCGCATTTGTATTAAACACTAATATACTTATAAGGAGCATTAGACAATAGTTAACCGTCTGAAATAATACACCTTTAATTAGGCAATAAATATACTTAAAAAAATCTAGTACAATAAATATACATGTGTACTTTGACATGTGTACTGAAAAATGTAACTGATTGATATCGAACAAATTGCATATAAAATTTATAAATAAAAGTATTCTAAGTTAATAAATGCATTGCGTTTGGCAAATTGTATAAATTTTATTATAAAAGAAGTTGATATGCAGTACGTCGTTCGTCGCTGTTCTCAGGACTTCCCTCGCATTTTGACGTCTCTATGAACAAAAATTCTAGTTTTCAAATCGTAGTTTCAGCATATCGATTGTCTTCAAAGTGATAAAATAGTTATGTATATGTGCTTATCTGTGTGTGTGCATATATGTATGTGTTCTTGTGTGTGTGTGTATATGTATATGTGTTCTTGTGTGTGTGCGTATATGTATATGTGTTTCTTCTGTGTGTGCGTATATGTATATGTATTTGTTTGTGTAAGTGCGTATTTGTATACGTATTTGCAGGTGAAGTTTAGTTAAGATAACTTATGAACACATGTAGGTATCGCCATGATATTTCATATGTGGATACATTATGCAAAATAATTGAAGGAAATAATTGTACATTATGTAAAATAATTCAGAATAATTAAAGGTATTTGTTTCGTATAAATTCCAAGATTAAAACACAAAATATAGTTTTAAATTTTTTTAGCATTATTTATTTTGGTAAACATTTGTGTGACAGTTGAGTTTAAATGGGAAAATGATTGTTTGAACTATGGTTGCAATAATGGGATTACTGGTAATTGGTAACTACTCATAATTGATAACTAAAGACATGCGTTAATAAAAGCATTTCGCATACTTTACGGCTTATTATGAAACAAGAAGTATGCGGAACGTTGCTGTTCTAACGACTTTCCTCTCATTTTGACGTCACTGTATGTGCACAGTTGTTTTAATATGTTTTATTTGGTGTGAATCGGCAAGAGAAATAAAAATAAGGGATAGGAAAAGTATGTTTTAAGACCTCATGAACAAATTTCAAATATTTTCCGCAAGATGTAAGTATGGTGTGCATATATGTATGTGTGTTTGTGTGTGTGCGCGCATGTATGTATTTGTGTGTGTGCGTTTATGTATGTGTGTGCATATATGTATATATGTTTGTCTACGTGTGTGCGTATATGTATATGTACTTGTGTGTGTGCGTATATGTGTTTGTTTCTTGTATGATATGAATATGTAATTGCCTGTGAAATGTGGATAAGATAACTTACGAGTGCATGTATGTATAAAATTTTATGTGCGGATACATTATGTTGAAGACCCAGATCGTCCGACTCATCCTGAGGACTTGAGCAACTATTTGGACAGCCGGTAGGGATACATTATGTTGTTGTTGAAACCCAGACCATCCGACCTACCAGAAAGGTGTAAGGTATCTGTTTGGATGGTCGGGAAGTGCCACCCAATTTAGACCGGAACCCAGTGGGGGAGGCATCCACAGGGACCGTACCCTCCTTCCCCTACCACCAACCTCTCGGAAGGGCTTTCGGACCCACATGTTTAACGTGATCGTACTCCGCATGAACACGGCGGCAGTTTTGGCAGTGGCTGGAATCGAACCCGGGGCCTACCGAGTGCAACTCCAGCGCGCTAACCAATGGGCTACCGCGCCCCCTGGGATACATTATGTAAAGTAACTGATGGGAATCCCCTAAATTTTGTATAGTTAAAGGTACAGTGTTGTTTTTCATTACATGGAATAGTACCAGTATTAGTAGCATACTATGCCTTCTTACATTTTTTAAAAGTAGAAGTATCATAAAACTAAAATAACTTCGTTAATAGCAACATATAACACAATAATAGCGTTTGTGTTGTATGTTGCTTTTAACGATTTTATTACGTTAACGTTTTGGGCTGTACATAAAAGTATTGTGCTAGAACCGAAAATTTCATTGTACATTTTTTGGTGTTGGGGCATCTCTAAATAGGAATAATCAATGAATACTGTAAAACTTGACTATGATTTGTTCAATTATTACCTATATCTCGTTTACAAAATGTTATCTATCGATATAATTTTTTATGTTTTATGATAAAAAAAAACTTAATTATTGAATAAAAATAATTTGAAATAATTTTCTGCAATAATAATTTGAAAAAGAAAGCTAAAACAGCCGTAACAAAATGTGAAAATAAATGTGTAAGAAAAAAAAAAGTGCTGCAGAATCTTAATCCACGCATTTTGAACCTGTATATTTTAGAGATTTAAAAATACCTTCATTAAGATTCTGGAAATAGAAAGTTGTGTATAACAATGAACAAACTACCACAATGGCACACTTTTACAATTTTATGGAACTGCTACGAAGCGCCGTTCTAGCGCGAACGTGCCAAATCTGGTTCTCATTTGTAAAAGCGGAAGGGGGCGTACTGGCCATGCTTTTTAAGATTACTAAACAGTGGAAGGTTACCTCTAGTGATACTAGCTCTTTGACGTAAATGATTCCGATTTTTTCTAGTGATTATGTTAATCACTTATACAGTAACGATAGTGATATTTTGCGCAACTTATGGCTGCTTGCTTTAATATATCGGAAAGGATAGCTAATTTCATTTTTACAGTAATTTATATTAAATTTTGATATTTATGTGCTCACTTTTATTTCAAATATTTACTTAGTAATATGGATACAGAGTACTCTCTACCCTTTATGCCTAGTAACTTGAAACTTCGAAACAGCTTCAGTATAAAGACTTGCATATGCGCCCCTTTTTAGCGATTGTAAATGTTGCCAAGGAGGGGCTCGATCGCCATGGTAGATTTAGCGAGAGAAAAATTAAGTAAAATAATTAAAAGTAAATAATATTATAGTGAAATATATAATAGTAAAATATTTAAATAAAAATAAAATAATTAAAGCAATTTTAGTAAGCTTTAGACGAATACCCCCTCCTCCCTCTCAAATACCTTTTAAAAATACGCCGCTGTTTAATTTTCTCTATGAATGTATAAAAATGTATAATGTAATTTTGTTTTTAAATAACATAGGGTTAATTACACATTTATTTATATATTTATTTAAAAGATCTACCTGTATATGGTAAAAAAAAGTTCTTAAATAAATGTCTTTTTACAGTGTTACTGTAATATTAAAAACAAAACAATAATATCCCCTAAATAAATTCTGTAAAAATGTATCATAAAGTGAAAAGAGAATAAAATTTACTCAGAATTCAATTCGAAAAATTACTCTATTCGTAAAATACCAATGAAACATTTGATGAGACGATACGAAATAAATGTATCCAATACCATAGCACGGTTTAATACCATATGGCGGCGAAATCAATAACGTCATCCTTCAGCAAAAACTAAATGACACCTCTCTCCCTATACAAGATTACCAAGCATTTACTTTGAGGGCAATGCGAGCGCAAGGTCTACAGAAAGGAACTCTTACTTCCATTTACCTTGATGCGAGCGCTTCTTGTTTGGCGTTGAGCGTTGAACGAACCGGATTACCAGAATTGGCGAAAAATGCCCGGGTGCATTTAAGTACCTGCTTCAGTATACATTTGGTAATATCGCGGCGGCGTCAGCTACTTTTTTTAATATAGAAAAAAACTCGAATAGCAGTTCTTTTTTCCAAAATGCCACCACTTTTTTATTAACATTAAACCTATTGAAGTAGACGTTGACTGTTGTTTGAATTCCGACCAAATTTTGATTTTCGTTACTGTTGTCAAAGTATGTCTTTTCTTCACCATTTCTACGGTTGCTATGCAGTAAGTGGGTTTGCTGGGTGTTTGCGGTTGTTAGAATGGCTCCAAATATCTGAATAACTAACACGTTTATTCACAGTCACAGCTCAAACAGGTACACTATTCAGTAAAACAGCACTTCAATGCTCCACTAATTTCACAAAAGAGCTATTACTATTCTCAAAACATTGACGAATATCAAAGTTCAATGTAGCTAGTATCACGCCAACAGCTCTCTGAGTGCTGACTCCTTTAGACTCTCTATGTAAACTTCTAGAAATCTCTCATATATCATAGAATATTCGTTGTTTCAATGTGTTTCACGAACCTTCGAGAAGTCGCCAAATTTGAAATAAATAGCCAAATCTGGCAACCCTTTTCATAAACTCAATACGCGGTAGCCCTAGATTCATGTCATAGGGATTCCTATTTTGAATAATTAGAGCAGTGATTTTGCTACGATATTACCACGACTACTTTGAAAGTTATTTCAAACCAACTTTTCATTAAAAGAATGGATAATTAATTTTTTCTCAAGTTGTTTAATATATTCGCGGTAATGGTAAAAAATAAATATTGGTAAAAAAAAAATTGCGTTAGGAATATTTTGGCCTTCAAGTTCCTTCCATCCAGTCGTCAGAGAATAACAATATTCCACGAGATAATGAGAAGAGCAGGAAAAATGTTCAACTGATCACCAATCAACACCCGTAGATCATGGTTTCGCGGTATTGTTAGCTCGATATAGACGATAACCACAAAACTTCTTAAACAAAGGAAGTCAAATATTTTTTATGTCATGGACAATGGTTTATTGTATCTGCAAAACCAGCAACTGAAAATGGCACTACTTGGAAAAAATTGAAGTTGTGCTATGCATTTAGTTCATCATCATCAATGGCTCAATAGCTAGCTCACTGCGGGCCTTGGCCTTCCTCGGCAGATTTCCCACAGCTCGGAACAATGTTTCTTCAATTTTTAAATCTTTAACATCTCAAAATAGCTGTACACACATCCATTCATCTCAACTTAGGTCGTCCTCTATGTCTTTTTTCCGATCGGTGTGGACATAAAAATTTCCTCTGTGATTGTTTGGTTATCCATTCTTGGCAAATGTCTGTCCTATCATCTTCAAATATCATTTTCTTGAATTCCACCAAAAATACTGCGCAAAAATTTTCACCCAAAGATGAAAATAGCTTCTTCATCATGTCCTATGAGTGTCCAGGTTTCTGAAGCTTAAAGTAGGTTTTATGAAGCATTTAGTTTTATGAAACATTAACAATGCTCTACAATATCCTAGATTTGAAATGGTTTATTTAAAGTTTCGTGTAATTTTAGATTAAATATTTTTAAAATTAAGCAAAATTGCTCAAATATGAGACACTTTACTCTCGGATTTCTATACACCACCCACCACCAAATTTCATTTTTTCATTTCCTGAGCTTTCATTTTTCTATTTTCTAGAAATAAGAACAGAATAATGAAACAGAATAAAATTGCTTTGTTAGACGTATATTTCATAACTGCTTGTGGCGATTGGGAGTCGCCGGGCCCCGAACCAGGGACCCTTTGCTTACAAGACCGACATTATAATCACTGAGCAAAAGCTATCTTCTCCTCCGTTCTTATAATTCGGGTACAGGTTCCAAGCATCTTTGATCAGATGTCTTTGCTGCCGCACGTTCCCTCACCTGATGAAGGCCCCGGTCTAATTTCGGCGAGGAGGGGGGGCGCTTAGAAAAACTCCTCGTGTCCCCCCGAAATGCAGTTGAGGGGCTGAAGTGGACCGGGAGGCGTGTCGCCTCGGGCGTGACGGTCAGTCGTGGTCAACCAAGAAGAGAGTGGCAAGGCTTCTGACACCGTGTTGTGCTGCCATCTCGTGTTGAGAGGTGAGATCGTTGGAGAGGAAGGTTGCGTGTTTCAAACGTCCAGTCATCATTGTGGCGATTGGGAGTCGCCGGACCTCGAACCAGGGACCCTTTGCTTCGTAGACCGACATTATAATTACTGAGCAAAAGCTAGCTTCTCCTCTGTTCTTATAATTCGGGTACAGGTTCCAAGCATCTTTGATCAGATGTCTTTGCTGCCGCATGCTTTACACGGACAACACGTACGCCAAACCTGCTTATTTACATATCAATCCAAATGCTACTTCCAGCTTACAGCGCAGATGGGGATATTTAACCACCTTTTCTGCACCATTGATATATAGAATCAACTCGTTTTATTTTAATATCTACCGCAAAAGAAACTTTTCCCTGTGAAACGCATGTCTTTCACAGATTTGTATCGCTTCCAAATTATTTTTCATCGAATATTTTGCAGCAGGAAACGCATACAGCTTTCTAAATCTGAGCATATTTTCATTAAGACATATTTCTTCCTTTTTTCTCAGTAGGAGTAACATGTCAAAATATTTTTAAACGATGATTCAATGCTTTCAGTTTATAAACCAGTACTCAAATTCTTTGAAAATTGATAGCTCGCTTTAGCCCTTTTGGCGGGTTCTATCGTTCTATGACTAGCCCTAGCCACATAGACATTTCAGATTCATACACACTGGAGTTAACATTCAAGACTTTCAAGATATTTAAATATGTCCGGGTGAATTGTTAACATTGGTGCGTAGTCCTCATTACTGAATCCCCCCCCCCCCCGAATTGAAAATTTTCCTAGCAACAGAGAATTTAGAATTCAGGTGCCTAACTTCTAGCATTCTTTGGCAATTCTAAATACAAATTTATGTTGCAAGAAAATCTGATGAGGCCAACACATGACTTTCCTTATATAATGCAATGAATTTACTACTTTTACAGTTAAAAAATGTGTTATTCTTATAATAGATACTTATATTCTTTCCAAGATATTGAATTTTCATCAATCAGTCGTCATTTTCATTTATTTAGTGTCATTTTTATCCATTTGGCGAGATTTTTGCTAATTTGGCAACAATTAAAAATGTCGATAAGTTGGCGACATTCCGCAAAATTCGTCGCCAAAATCTCGCCAACCGTTATGGACGGAGAAATATGTTATTCTTACAGCTGATAAATGACTATTGGCGTTCAAATACAAAAGTATTACTCAAAGTATCTTTTTTCATGAATGGAACGGGCTAGATCCACGAGAATGATGTCACCCAATTTATCGCATGGTATTACATATGAAAAGTGAACATGTTTCTCAATAGGAAAAGTTTTTTTTATATATATAAATTTTTGATAATTTTTTTTGAAAAATGTGCAATATCTCGAGAACGGTTCATGTTAGCGTTCTAACATTTATGTCAATCATTTTCTAATGCAAACTACATAAGAAATGTCTATTTGCGTAACTTTATTAGCGGTTTTGATTTTTTGACGATTTTTTCAAAATTTCATTCGAAAATTTAGGGAGTGTTCTGAACATTCGATTGCGTATAAAAACAATAGGCTTCCAGTGTTTACGGATTGTGACTTTTGTACCAAATTTCGTTCGAATCGGTCCATTTGTTCGTCAGTTATCGTCTCCATAGACTCACTGACACACACACACACAGACATCACTTCAAAAATATTTGATTCGTGATCAGGGATGTTTGAAACGTGCTCTCCCGTCGAAAACTCGATTTCGAATTTTCGACCCCGTCACAATACTTTCCTTATACATTATGTATATAAGGAAAGTAATAATAATAAAGCGAAGATTTTATCAGCAATGTATTTTGTAATTGATAATTATAGTGCATTTTTTGTTAATAATAGTATTAAGCAACTAGAATTGCATTGCATTGGCATCTATCCTTCATGCCTAGTAACTTAAAACTTCGGAACAGCTTCAGTATAAAGATTTTGATAAAATCCTCTATTTTTGGTGACCAAAAACGTTGCCAAGGAATAACGCAATCGCCGTGTTCGACTAAACGAGGAAAGAATGTGAAATTAAAGTAACATAATTTAAAAAATCACATTCATCAGGAACCGGCCACTCATCCTGCTGCTCATACCCTAGGGTGAGTCGGATGACGTGGGTTTTAAACATTGATCAGGAAAAGCAAAAATACCACACAAAAAATGAAATGTAGTGCATGTCAACACCGTAAAAAATCTGATGTGGGCAGCACATGACTTTCCTTATATAATGCAATGAGTTTACTACTTTTACAGCAAAAAAAATAAAATAAAATAGATTATTCTTATAGTAGATACTTATATTCTTTTAAAGATATTGAATTTTCGTTAATTAGTCGTCATTTTAGCGTCATTTATATCCATTTGGCGAGATTTTCGTTAATTTGGCAACATTTAAAAAGTCGCCAAGTTGGCAACATTCCGCCAAATTCGCCGCCAAAATCTCGCCAAGCGTTACGGACGGAGAAATAAGTTATTCTTATAGCAGATAAATGACTATTGGCGTTCAAATACAAATGTATTACTCAAAGTATCTTTTTCCATGAATGGAACGAGCTAGATCCACGAGAATGATGTCACCAAATTTATGGCATGGTATTACATATGAAAAGTGAACATGTTTCTCAACAGTTAATATAATTTTTTTAATTTATGGGATTTTTTTATAAATATATTTGAAAAATGCGCAATATTTCGAGAACAGTTCATGCTAGCGTTCTTAAGTTTATATCAATCGTTTTCTAAGGAAAAATTACATAAGAAATGTCTATTTGCGTAACTTTATTAAAGGTTTTGATTTTTTGATCATTTTTCAAAACTTCACTCGAAAATTTAGGGGGGTTCTGAACATTCGATTGGGTTTAAAAACAATAGGCTTCTAGTATTCACGGATTGTGATTTTTGTACCAAATTTCATTCGAATCTCTCTATTCGTTCGTGAGATATCGTCTGCACACACACACACAGACAGACATCACCTCAAAAATGTTCGATTAGTGATCAGCGATGCTTGAAACGTGCTCTTCCGTCGAAATCTCGAATTTGAATTTTCGACCTCGTCACAATACTTTCCTTATACATTATGTATATAAGGAAAGTAAAACGGATAAAAAAACATCGAAACTGAAAAATTCCTTCCTAAAGTTTTTGACCTTCCTAAAGTTTTTGACCTGATTTCTGTTTCTCCTATTTTAGCCCCCGTTACTAGCACCAAAAATCATATTTCTTCATAGAAAAATGTGAAAAATCCTATTTCAAATTTACAGCATTGAGTCGTATCCGCGTTACTAACAAAATCCAAATAGGGAAAGCTTTCCTAATGAAACTCTAGGATTTCAAAAATTAAGGAGGCATTGTAATGATGAAGTATCGTACGTTTGTCTTCGAAAATTAGCAAACTGGTTTTATGAAGAAATCCAAATAATATGAAATAATAAGTTTAATATATGAAAAGGGACATCAAACACTATGAACAATATAAAGAACCCCAAAACGGCGAAAGTTATTTGCCATCTAACGGATTTTTTCGTAGTTAGGTATAGCTTGATATATGGAATGTTTTCCACATCAACGAACATCTAGTAACGGGGCCTATGCAGAGTCGTAGCCAGGTAGGGGCCGGAGGGGGCCTAATCCCCCCAAAAGGTATACTCAGCCGCCTAATATAAATATTCAATTTTTAATGGTAATATGAAATTTCGTATAAAATGTCATTCAAATTTTGTATAAAAAATTTGAGATTTTTTTAATAAATTATTTCGTTTTAAATATTTTTCAAACTGAATTTGTGATTATACTAATGATCCATTTATTTACATATTTAATTTAAACAATACTAAACGTGTTTCTATCCATTGCCGTTTTGACAAATAAAACCTAGTGAAAATAATTTGCTTAATCAGTCCCTACATGCTGACATGAATTTGAGTTAAACGATTAAGAACATAGTGAACGGAGCTAAAGTCTTTTCTCTCAGCTATATACACTCTTTTGCAAAAGATAAAACGAAGCACCCCTAAAAGGCAATCCTATCATTTCGAAATTTCGCATGCAAATTCCTTTATACCATGTATGCAAATAATTAAATAAGCTAGGTCAATGAGTGTTAACGTCGAACATAGCGCGCATTTCTATTGAATAATTATCATCCTATAAAACAGGTTAAGAGTTGATTATTAATATTCATATAGTTGCAATACATCAATATTACTATATAACAATTACAATTGATTTTAATGTGAGCATTAACTAGTAATAAAGCTGTTAAGAACTTGTAGAAACATTCTGAAAGTTAATACAAGTTAATGCTTAATATTAACTCTTACCTACTTATCAGTTGATTTTTAGTCTATAATGTATAACAGTGAGCCCCAGAATAAAACAAAAGTACCCTAAATTCTATTGTCAAAATTTCACAGACTGAACAAATGAAAAAAATCGTATTTTTTCTTTGTTTGAAATGATCCCTATATTTTAAAATACAAAATGAAAATTTTATGTTTTTGTTCTTAGCTTGCAAATATAAATATGCAATTATTTGTTAATAATTCATATGAATTGAAATATATAATAGTTACTATTATGGTTTATATATGCTAATGATTAAATGAATTGCGTTTTGAGTGAGCCCCTCCTTTAAGACTGTTGAGGCCACCTTGAATTTCCCTCCACTCCTCTTCAAGTTCGCCTCTGGCAACGGCCCTGAGCCTATATTGGTGTCACCACAGAAGTTTAAAAATAATTGCAGCACATTACAAGTTTTCTTGCTGGTATCGATATTGCGGTTACCGACTGTATGGTTCTAAATAGCAAAATATCTAGTTACAATGCCCACTCGACATAGTTACATAGCAAAATATCTAGTTACAATGCCCACCACAGGCACACTCGATTACACAACGTGACGCGCTTGCTCATGCCACGGTGTAAGACTTCTTCACGGTGTAAGACACGGTGTATTTTCACTCATGCCACGGTGTAAGACTATCTTACACCGTGACTCATGCTAATCGGTGCAGCAAGTGTTCTATTCTCGTTCATACTTCTGCATCAATTGATAGAGGGCGCTTCGACAACTGAGCTACAAACACTATTGTGTTTGTAGCTCAACTGATACAAACACTATTGTGTTTGTAGCTCAACTGATACAAACACTATTGTGTTTGTAGCTCAACTGATACAAACACTATTGTGTTTGTTGTCCCGTCCTCAATCGATCAATGGTGAACAAGCTTCTGATGTGGCCCTAAAAACGTGAATTTAAACTTTAGGAACATCCGTGTTGGTTTGATTGTGTGACTGTGTATGTTTGTAGAAAAATATATCATTCAGAGTCACAGTTAAATTTGCAAAAAGTTTTTTATTTATATATCGATTCTTTATCTTTTAGTTCCACTTCTCTCTAGCAAGAGATAGCAAGTCCTCGCGATAAAGCATGGCCTTATACATTTTATAAAAGTTTGCATTTGATTGGTTAAAAAATAACTTTTATCTTAATAACTTTCCTTTTTACGGCGTCGGAGCTGGAAAAAAAATTCCATTAATTTGATTTCAGACATTGAAAGCATGAAGCTGTTATCACATGAAATATTTCTTGGCAGTAGTTTTTGAAAATTATAATGGTTTCAGTGAAAAAAAAAAGAGAAAAACTTTCAAAATTTTATTAATTTAGCTTTTATCACAAACAAATTCAATTAAAAAGAATTAAAATTTTCGCATATCCGTCCTAATTTAATTAGATTACCATTCATTCAAAGAACAAAAATATTTTTATGCATATTATTATTTTCAAGATTCAAGATCGGTATATATGAATATGGTGAAATCATAAAATATAAAATGTTGTCGTCGAGAAATCTGATTTATGAACTTGCATTTTCAGAAATTTAAAGAAATTGATTTTTCAAACGAAATATACTTTATTTTAAAGGGAATAAGCAATCATTACAAAAAATTTAGAAAATATAATTATAAAATTTGAAGTACACAAAGGTAGATAAATGTAATTCAAAAAAAATAAATCTTATGTGGGCAGCATACGATATTCCTTGCATACTGGAATGCCTTTAATTTTTCTTCATAGCGAAATAATAATGTTCCACATTTGTTATATAGAATGATTTTGGAGTAGAATTCGTTCATTAACGTTCGTTGTGCCATCTACTGTTCATCCCACGAACTATTTCTCTTTGTAACAAATCAATCATTTACGTATTTTTTTAATACAAGTTTTAATATTTTAGTTGCAGATTAAAAATAAGCATGTTTTAACACAAATTAGGTTCAGATTGTATGTCAGATTCAACGTTCTCAAGTTTATTACCGATAATATATTGTTCTATGTATCTAGAGAGTAAAATTTTCAGGTACACTCGTGCTATCATTTATAATCCACACAGATTGTATATAGCTGAAACAAAAGTCTTTAGTTCCATTCACCATGTTCGCCATCGTTTAACTCATAAAAATTATAAATTCATGTTAGCATGTAGGGAATGATTAGGCAAATTATTTTCACTGGGTGTTATTTGTCAAAACGGCAATGGTTAAAAACACATTTAGTATTGTTTCAGATGAGTTTGTTCAATTTCATAGACTGAACAAAGGAAAAGAATCGTATTTATTGTTTCTCTGAAATGATCCCTATATTTTAAAATACAAAAAGGAAAATTTTATGTTTTTGCACACACACACACACCACTCCCCCACCTCCAGTGCAGTTTAAAAAGAAAATAATTTGCATTTTTCTCCATGTTTTCATATGTCCTTTTCTTTAATATCCTACTATATTATATTTGTTTATATATGTTTTATTTTTGATCGATTTTTACTCCCTCTCCCCTCCCCTTCCCCCGAAGTTTAAATGTTTCGATATTTTAACAGTTATTGAATCTCCGTTATTGAATATTTTGAGCCGTTTGAATATTTTGAGCCGTTTGAATTTTGAGCGTTTTTGAATTTTATAGCCGTTATTGAATCTCCAAATCTACATTCGCATGCAAATTTTTAAGGTTGTTAAATGAGCAGATTAGATTTAAAATATGGGGGGGGGGGGGGGTACAGACTAATAAAGGTATCAGTAAACAGGATACATGTTTTTTTTTTAATTTCGAAACTCTTAACATGAAAGGTTGATAGTTATTTCCAAATTTTACATGTGTATATATATTATAAAGAAATTATATTTTCTAATTACTTTTAAAGTTAACAGCAAATACAGTTTTGAAATAAATGTAACATATTATATTACACCGGTATACTATTTATATATTTATACTATTCTGTCTATGTGTTTACACCAATTATTTTTCGTCTCTCGATGTATTTGTTCGTGTTAACACCTCAAAAAAATTTCCACACATGCACTGAACAATGTCTTCTCATAAAATTTCAATACACGCTTTGATGGTGGTGATGCCTCTTAAAAATAAATCTTCGCAATGCCGAAGTAGCAGTGCTCAAAATTCTTAGCATGCCTCCTTCTCCTCTAACTTATTTGAAACAGAACCTTTTCCGGCTCAAGATGATTTCTATTTCTAGCTGCAAAGTAAAGTTATTTTCACTGTGGTCAAATTTTGATATACAACATGGAGCATTTTACAACACGCATCATGTGTTTTTAAAAAGAAGAAATGCATGTGTTGCTTTTTATTCAATCTTCATCTATGAGCAGAAGTTGAAATATAAACAGAATTTCCCTAAATGGGGGCAAGACATATTGAAAGGTAAAATAAAGTAAAATATTAAATTTCAAAACAGAACATCTTACTCCCAAAGAAAGTAATACTGTTAACATCCACGCTGGTAAAAATACTCATCTTTAAATCTACCTCTCATTGCAGATAACTGCATCCATGGCTTCACGCTTGCTTGCAATGCCGCATTGAATGATAATCCGATGGGTAGCTTTTGAACTGGAATGGCAAGCAAAAATAATAACCGAAGAGCGTTGTGACTTTAGAGAAACAGTCATATGTTAGAATTTCACCGTCCTGGTTGCTTTTAAAGAGTCACTCGGCGTTCTGACATATTAAAAAATCTGATGTGGGCAACACATGACTTTCCTTATATAATGTAATGAATTTACTACTTTTACAGTAAAAAAAAATAGGTTTTTCTTATAGTAGATACTAATATTCTTTCTAAGATAATAAATTTTCGACAATTAGTCGTCATTTTCATTGATTTAGCGTCATCTTTATCCATTTGGCAAGGTTTTCGTTAATTTGGCAACATTTCAAAAGGTCGCCAAGTTGGCGACATTCCGCTAAATTCGTCGCCAAAATCTCGCCAAACGTTATGGACGAAGAAATAAGTTGTTCTTACAGCAGATAAATGACTATTGGCGTTCAAATACAAAAGTATTACACAAAGTATCTTTTTTCATGAATGGAACGAGATAGATCCACGAGAATGTGGTCACCACATTTATCGCATGGTATTACATATGAAAAGTGAACATGTTTCTCAATAGGAAATATTTTTTTTTCTAATGAAAAATTACATAAGAAATGTCTATTTGCGTAACTTTATTAGTGGTTTTGATTTTTTGACGATTTTTTTCAAAATTTCATTCGAAAATTTAGGGGGGTTCTGAACATTCGATTGCGTATAAAAACAATAGGCTTCCAGTGTTTACGGATTGTGATTTTTGTACCAAATTTGGTTCGAATCGGTCCATTCGTTCGTCAGTTATCGTCTCCACAGATTCACTGACACACACACACAGACATCACTTCAAAAATGTTTGATTCGTGATCAGGGATGCTTGAAATGTGCTCTCCCATCGAAAACTCGAATTATGATATTTTGAAATATTTCAAAACACATTATAGCTATGTAAAAGCAGCCAGGATGCGAAATTCCTAATTGTGTCTGTTTCTGAATTTGGCGGAAATTCATTTGCAAATTGCTACAATAAGTACCGTATATATATACCATAGTGAAAAAGTAACATGGGATGTGAAATGAGGATCTTGGATTATATTATTTCAAGTACCACCGACCATGGAAAATTATTTCTTTGACCAATTCTCGCACCATCCTTCATCCAAAGGAATTCTGTCTGTCTGAAAAATGTTCTGGTGAAACCTTTTATCAGTTTTAAAGAAAGCGTTTCTTGGAAGAACGGCGACTTCAAATTTGGGAAGCATTTTCACGTCTTTGTATATGAAAAATGTGCGCATATTATTGATAGTAACAGCTATTGATTTTTTAATTTTTTTTTTGTTTCGATTATGCCGGCGATACATTTTGATGTAGAGAGTATATTTTTTGAAAATTTAAACGATATCTTCTGCGAAGTGAATTATTTTGTGTATTTAAACAAATCGGCGATGGCCCTAGTCCGGTGGAGCCGAAATGTTTTTTGCGATTATAACGCTTTGTAAAATAAAACTAACTCCAATAAAGTGCAATAAGTTTATTCTTTGTTTTTTTGTCTCATTTGTTACGTTCTAAAGCAGCTTATAATATAACCTGTACTGTAGTAACTAAGGTAAGATGCACAATTGAAACTAAATCTTTCAAAGTTAGGAGCGAAGTCTTGGGAGCGAAGTTTGAACTCCCATAGTAGATTTGATCTGATACTTGATACAAGTTTTATGTTGAATATCATTTGATGCAAGTTTTATGTTGAACATCGTCTGATGCAAGTTTTATGTTGAACATCGTCTGCATGAATTCTAATAAATGTACTTTATTTTCCTTTTATGTCTACGTTAAAATCTACAACAATTATGATTGGTACATTCAGATCATTGAAATTATTCAGTGTCATAACCACTATATTCCAAAAACAAATAACTTGATCCAAAATTCAATGATATATTCTTATAGAACATTTAAAGGACTACAAATTATTTGCTTATTGTTTGTAACTAGTAATTTTAGCTTCTGAGATATAAGTGTTACAAACTTTAAAAATAGAAAATGTTCTATCTCTTTTAACTTCAAGATGATTGCTTAAAAACTCTGAGCTTCTTGGAAACAAATTACTGATTTGGAAACTGAATTTTCAACTAAACTGTTTTGCCACTTACTATTTATATCTGTTTATCTTCTATAGTTTAGAAGATACTTCGAGTGAATGTAATCAAAGGGTAGCTTAAACTCGCCCGGACAAAAACTTTTATTCTTTTAAAAAAGAAATAAAAATGTTCAAAATATTACAATATTCAAATTTTTTCTGACATATTTATATATAGTATCATGTTTTTGAAAAACTTTTTAATTGTTTATATTTTTATCTACTCGATGCGGATGAGAGTCTGCCGATGAGCGTCTAATTTTATATCCCCTTAACAGGTATAACCCAATAAATATATAATATTGTTCATGTATAAAAATTTATTTTTCTATCAATTCCTTTATTATTTAAATGGGACAAATTAAATTAAAATCGTCTGCCGACATGGCATTTAAATAAATTCTGTTTGTTCCCAATAAACATTATATAATTTTCGTAAAATGACGATTTTGAAAAATTAATCATCTGCATAATGCTATTTCAATGAAAGTTTTAATTTTAAATTTTTAAATAATATCACAACAGCTCCTGGTCCTATAAATTCGAAACATTTGTAGGATTACCCGCAGTATAGTAGAGAATAACCCTACCAAATTTGAAAGAAAACAGTCGAAAACTGCGGATTTATATACGGAACAGACAGACAAACAATTTTGAAGATGCTAGAAGCTGCTCTGTAAAATCTTAGAACGCAAAATATGATCTTTGACATACAATGTTCCAGAAATCTCCTATCACAAAAAAATTATTTCTGAAACTAATACTTACACCATTCTTCATCCTAAGGAATTCTGTCAGGGTGAAAAATATTCTAGTAAAGCTTTTATCTGTCTTTTAAAAAACCATTTCTTGAAGAATGCAGCCTCTAAAATCGGGAAGCATTTTCACCATGTCTCTCCATGATAAATCTGCGCACGTTATTGATAGTTGCCGCAATTGATTTTTCAAATTCTATTTCAATTATGACGTTGACAAATCTTTATACAAAGAATAGATTTTTTCAGGAACTTTTGTGGTACTAAAATGCACTTTGGGAAGAAAAGTGCATTTTTGTACCACAAAATCGATTTTTAACTAACTATTAACAAAATTTAAACAAAATTGATTTCACTAACTAACGCAGTGGCTCGCGATTCATAATATGGGAAAATTCTAAACACATTCATATTATTTTTAAATTCCATTTAAATATTAAATTCAATTCTCTTATAAATTAACTGGACTGTAGCTCAACTGGACTTTCACATGTCAAAATCCATCCATTTTTTCAAATGTGTATAGTGAGTCCAATGAATTACAACCATAGCATGTCACCATTCACTTTAAAGAGCTTGAATTTTTTTTTCGAGTCATACCATACTTGACAATGTACCCTTCCCCCCCCCCCCCCCACACACACACACACGGGAGCGGGTTAACTTTGCCCTCAAGGGGAGCTAATGATGTTGAGACAAAAAAAATCTGATGTGGGCAGCACATGACTTTCCTTATATAATGCAAAGAATTTACTACTTTTACAGTTAAAACAAATGTTATTCTTATAGTAGATACTCATATTCTTTCCAAGATATTGAATTTTCTTCACTTAGTCGTTATTTCCACTGATTTAGCGTCATTTTTGTTCATTTGGCGAGATTTTCGTTAATTTGGCAACATGTAAAAATATCGCCAAGCTGGCGACGTTTCGTCAAATTCGTCGCCAAAATCTCGCCAAGCATTATGAACGGAGAAATAAGTTATTCTTACAGTGGATAAATGGTTATTGGGGTTCAAATACAAAAGTATTACTGAAAGTATCTTTTCTCGTGAATGGAACGAGTTAGATCCACGAGAATGATGTCACCCAATTTATCGCATGATATTACATATGAAAAGTGAACATGTTTCTTAACAGTTAATACTTTTTTTTAATTTATGGGATTTTTTTGATAAATTTATTTGAAAAATGTGCAATATCTCGAGAACGGTTCATGCTAGCGCTCTAAAATTTATGTCAATCGTTTTCTAAGGAAAAATTACATAAGAAATGCCTATTTGCGTAACTTTATTAAAGGTTTTGATTTTTTGATGATTTTTTCAAAATTTCACTCCAAAATTTAGGGGAGTTCTGAACATTCGATTGCGTTTAAAAACAATAGACTTCCAGTATTCACGGATTGTAATTTTTGTACCAAATTTCATTCGAATCGCTCCATACGTTCGTGAGATATCGTCTCCACAGACTCACTGACACACACACATACTTTCACACACACACACACACATCACTTCAAAAATGTTCGATTCGTGATCAGGGATGCTTGAAACGTGCTCTCCCTTCGAAAACTCGAATTCGAATTTTCGACCCCGTCACAATACTTTCCTTATACATTATGTATATAAGGAAAGTAAAAAGTGTATCGCGGCTATTTTGCACAGCAATAATTAAAGCTGTTGAGTCCCATGATCATAGAACCACACATGAACCCTTTTAAGCATAACTATGTCCAATTTTGTCTTATGCTTCCATGTTAAAATTACTCTATTTATTTTGAGAAATTATTTAGAGTAATTACGGACATTACTCTAAAAATAGTCAACAGTATTCGGAAGGTCTTAAAACATACATTGGCATTAAAATCTCGAAATCGAAAATTTTCGGGAAAGCAATACTTCTAAATACTACGTATCAGAAAATAAAAAATGTATAAGAATATCTGTTCCCGCTGTATAAAATTATCTGCAAATCTAGGGAATACAATCGGACAAATCTGAAGAAATAAAACATCCTGGTTCTGTTTGTAAACAGAGGTACAAAAATAATTCGATAATCATACGCCAAAATGAAGAAGACCATGTTATAGTAGCAAAAGTTATTCCCATATGAATGTTATTCCAAAATTTATTCCAAATTCTAAACGCATTCAGTATTGCTTTTCCAAAAATTCTATTTAAATTCTGAATTTTATTACAAGAATATCCGTTCTAGCTATATAAAATTATTATTTGGTCTGACAAAAGTGAATAATAATAACATCCTGGTCCCGTTTATGTTGTTGTTGTTCCTAATCCCTAATTGGTCCAACAAAAATTAGACCAATTCCAACAGTCCATGAACTTCTAAAAAGTCTAAAAACAAAAGAGGATTGGTCCCGTTTATAAACCAATGTACAATAATGTGAAGTTTGGTAATGGTGCACATAAGCACTAGGTAATCATACGCCAAAATAAAAACGCTGTAACAGCAGCAAAAGTGATCCCATACTATATTACTTTCCTTATATACATAGCATAATGTATAAGGAAAGTATAGTGATGGGGTCGAAAATTCTAATTCGAATTTTAAACGAGAGAGTACGTTTCAAGCATCCCTGATCACTAATCGAACATTTTTGAGGTGATGTCTGTCTCTCTGTGTGTGTGTGTGTGTGTGGAGACGATATCTCACGAACGATTAGAGAGATTCGAATAAAATTTGGTACAAAACTCACAATCCGTGAATACTGGAAGTCTATTGTTTTTAAACACAATCGAATGTTCAAAACCCTTCTAAATTTTTGAGTAAAATTTTGAAAAATCATTAAAAAATCAAAACCTTTAATAAAGTTATGAAAGTAGACATTTCTTATGTAATTCTTTCTTAGAAAACGATTGACATAAACTTTAGAAAGCTAGCATGAACCGTTCTCTTGATATTGCACATTTTACAAATAAATTTACCAAAAAATCACATAAATTAAAAAATATATATATTAACTGTTGAGAAACATGTTCACTTTTCATATGTAATATCATGCGATCAATTTGGTGACATCATTCTCGTGGATCTAGCTGGTTCCATTCAAGAGATACTTTGAGTAATACTTTTGTGTTTGAACGCCAATAGTCACTTATCTGCTATAAGAATAAATTATTTCTCCGTCCATAACGCCTGGCGAGATTTTGGCAACGAATTTGGCGAAATGTCGCCAACTTGGCGACTTTTTTAAATGTTACCAAATCAAAGAAAATTTCGCCAAATGGATAAAAATGACGCTAAATCAATGAAAATAACGATTATTTGACGAAAATTCAATATCTTGGAATAAATACAAGCATCTACTATAAGAATAACCTATTTATTACTTTCCTTATATATATAATGTATAAGGAAAGTATGGTGACGGGGTCGAAAATTCGAAATCGAGTTTTCGACGGGAGAGCACGTTTCAAGCATCCCTGATCACGAATCAAACATTTTTGAAGTGATGTCTGTGTGTGTGTATGTGTGTGTGTGTGTGTGTGTGAAAGTATGTGTGTGTGTGTGTGTGTGTCAGTGAGTCTGTGGAGACGATAACTGACGAACGAATGGACCGATTCAAACCAAATTTGGTACAATAATCACAATCCGTAAACACTGGAAGCCTATTGTTTTTATACGCAATCGAATGTTAATATCAACCAGAAAACACTCAATCAAATATTATATTTGAAACAAAAATATTAAAGAAAAATGGAATATCAAACAATAGAATAAATGTGATGTAATAGTAAAATCTTCAGGGGTCGACTACTATATATCAGCTTCAATTAGAACATTTTATTTATTGACCTGAGTGAACAAAAGGTCAATAGTAGCTCTTATGTGCTAAAAATGGAAAATGGTTGAAAAATTAAAATAAACTAAAAATAATTGAATAAATTGAAAAAATAGAATTGATTTACACTTGTGTAGAAGTTAAAGTAGCTAAACCATCTCAACATAATGTGCAAAGAAGATGTTTCCAACCCTAAAAAGCAATGTTCGTGTTGCCATTCTTAAAAATTGTAAATAGTAAATACTTTCTAAAGTATTAGAAGTTATAACAACCAGATAAACTGCATTCAAAATACAACGGGTGCTTATTATTATATATAGTTAAAATGATAATCATTATTAACCCTATAAAATAATTTAAAGGATTAATAAAATACGTATCGGATAGATAATCGAATATTAATCGATTATAGAAATTAGTCAAGGCCTTCCACTAACTCCTTGCACCTATCTCCTGGCAAAACGCACAGTTAGATGATGCAAGTACAACGAAATGCTTAATAATAGAAAATATAATATATATACACACATATATATACAGTCGAATCACATTATTGTGACCACTAGCTAATATCCGGAGTAACCGCCGTGTGCAGCGCGGACAGCAGCAAGACGGGTTGTGAGTGACCCAATAAGGTGCTGGAAGGTGTTCACAGGTATGTGAAGCCATGCTGACTGCAATGCATTTGACAGCTGCTGGAAGGTACGTGATGGAGAATCCGTAGAACGAACAACCCGATAGAGGTAGTCCCACAGATTCTCAATTGGGTTTAAGTCTGGAGAATTAGGGAGTACTTTGAAGTCTTCATCGTGCTCCTCCAACCACTCTGTCGCAGTTCTCGTTGTCTGGCATGTCGCATTGTTGTACTTGTAGACCGCACCCGCCCGAGGAAAGACAATCAACATGTATGGGTCTACGTGGTCTGCAACGATTGATTCATAAAGAATTCAGTTCAAAGTGCCTTCTACACATATGAGTGGCCCCAAAGAATGCCACGAAAACATTCCACAGACCGTAATACTGCCTCCACCGCCTTATATTCTTCCAACAATCGTTGTTCAGTATTTGTTCTCCGATCTTTCACACCTTATACTCCCCGGTCGGCCATTAAGCTGCTCTATGTCTTAAGATGAGTCGGTCGGCCTGGGCTTTCGACACCTTATACTCCAACGTCCATCCATTCGATGAAGCAGAAAACATGACTCTTCGGATAAGGCAGTTTTTTGCTATTCAGCGGAGTTCCATTCCTATACTACCGTGCAAATGTAAGCCTTTTCTGCAGATGCACTTTTGTTTCCATAATTGTAATGACCATCTGTCTGCTTCGGCGGTCCATACGCAGCAGGATTCGCTGAATTGTAGTTTGAGACACACTTCTGGTAGCCCCTCTGGTTCATTCGGCCAGTGAGTTGTTCCACTGCATCGTGGCGATCGGCCTTCACGAACCTTCGCAGCAGATGTTCACCGCTCACATTAATGGCATTTAGTGCTCCGTCATTTCCACCCCTCACAGCAAAGGTCGTCACATGTGTGACAGTGACATTGTAGTCACGTGACACTTGTTCACAATGTGACACCATATTTGTGACTTCTATGCGACGTTACGCATTAGTAACTTTGTAACTTCATTGTGACTCTATTCTGTGATGTTTACACAATTCAATTAATACATAACAATGTGACGACATTACAATAGCCATTACAATGTGACGTCATAAACAAGTTAATATGCGACGTCACAAACGACCATGAAAATGATCAAAATGACTTCGCTGTGACCTCAATTTGACATTGCCGAGACATACTGCGACGTCCCAAAGTCACAGTGTGACGTAAATCATACGTCACTGTGAAAAAAATTGCTGTTAGGGACGTAGCTTATTTGCAATGGTGTCATTTTTCCATTGACGATACACTTTAACCACAGCAGCACACGAACAGTTCAAAAACTGCGTTGTTTTGGAAATACGGACAACCTTGTCCCGAAACCCGATAATTATCCCTTTTTTCCAAATCTAACGTATCGTCCCATTTAACAATGACAACAACGAGTGATATGTTTACAGAAAGCCTATATCATACTTTATAAACCCAACAAGCCAGAGTGCATTGACTACGCGCTGTTGACGTTAAAGTTAAGAGGTGGTCACAATAATATGACTAGACCCTGTAGATAGATTTACACAATAAAAGATAATATAGCATAGAAAATAAGCAAAACGTCAGTGGGAAAATGTCCATACATTAATCATAGAAGTCATCGGGAAGTACATCATATTTTTACAAAATCAACTTATTAAAGATGCTAGGAGCTGAGTTTGAAAATCTTAGACCGCTAGATACGATTCAAAAAAATTCCAAGAATTTTCGGCCACGAAAAATTATTTCTGAAACCGATTCCTGCACCATTCTTCATCCGAAGGAATTCTGTCAGGCTGAAAAATATTCTAGTAAAAGCTTTGATCTGTCTTTTAAAAAACCATTTCCTGAAGAATGCAGCCCCTAAAATCGGGAAACATTTTCGCCTCTCTCTATGATAAATCTGCGCAAGTTATTGATAGTTACCACAATTGATTTTTCAAATTCTTTTTCAATTATGGCGTTGACAAACCATGATGTAGAGGTTTAAAAGAACTCTGTGAAGAAAAGTGCATTTTTGTGCCACAAAGTTGATTTTTACCTCTAGCTAACAAATGTACCCGCCGTGGCTCGTGATTTATCATATGTGCTAATTCTAAAACCATTCATAATATTTTTAAAAAAAATTCCATTCAAATATTAAATTCAATTCTCTTATAAAAAAACAGAATCTTATGTGAGCAACACATGACTTTCCCTACAAACTCAAATTCATTTTCTCTTTATTTCATTAATAATTCATTATATTGGGTTTAATTGCACAAAATAACACTAATAATTATTTAAAATTACACTGTATTTGCACTTGTAATTAAATTTTCGTTTTCATTTTGGTAACTGGGCGTATTTTCGAAACCAACGTAGCAAGGATGCGAAAAAACAAAAATATCTCGAGAACGGCTAGTCCTAGAGTAATGGGGTTGATCTTATTATTCTTTTCATCCTCAAAAATTACTTACTCTCTAAAACATTCTGCAACTTATGCTCTTTTTTTTTTTTGCCAGCCACTCTGTTGATAATTTCGGCAAACTATCAGAAAAGCCGCAATTACAGGCGTTCATGAAAATTCCAACTTCATTTCTAAAATATTCAGCTAATTTCCGTATGCCGAAGCGATATTTTTATATATACAGGGTGATTAAAAAAAGATGGACGAAACTTTATGAGGTGGTAGTACACGCCAAGACAAGCATTTTCCGTCATAGTTTATCGGGTCGGAAATGAAACGTAAAGCGCCGGTGGACCCGTAATGGTGAAACCGATAAGGTGAGGTGAACCACAAGAATGACTTAAAAGTTATGAAATGAAATTTAATAAACAATAATTACAGTAACAGCTCAAAAGACCGACTACCAACCTGAATGCACGTCTCATAGCGGCGATGAAGGGGTTGGCGAACTCTCTCAAACAGACCATGCATATCGCGCACTTCGGCAGCAGCTCCGAAATTCTGGCTACGAGTTCCTCTTCAGATTCAAGGATAGTGCCATAAACGCGACTCTTGAGATATCCCCCCAAAAAGATGTCAAGACACGGCAGATCGGACGATCGTGGGGGGCCAAGCTATGGGAATGGGATCACTATGATGAAATGATGGGAATGGGATCACTAGGATAGGAATGGGATCACTATGCTACATCTGTCCCAAAATGGGGGCGAGAAGTAAGGAATTGCATAGGGGTTCTTCTTGCATACGTAGTTTTCTTCTTCGAGCACAAAATAACAACCAGGATGCAGCTTTTAAGTTTGCTGTGCGGCCACTTCCCAACGAGTATGCGCCCTGTAACAGCTTAACGTTTCATTTCCGACCCTGTAAACTATGACGAAAAATGCTTGGTTCGGTGTTGTTGATGTTGTTGTTGTTGAAACCCAGACCGTCCGACCTACCAGAAAGGTGTAAGGTAACTGTTTGGACGGTCGGGAAGTGCCACCCAATTTAGACCGGAACCCAGTGGGGGAGGCATCCACAGGGACCGTACCCTCCTTCCCCTACCACCAACCTCTCGGAAGGACTTTCGGACCCACATGTTTAACGTGATCGTACTCCGCATGAACACGGCGGCAGTTTTGGCAGTGGCTGGAATCGAACCCGGGCCTACCGAGTGCAACTCCAGCGCGCTAACCAATGGGCTACCGCGCCCCCGCTTGGTTCGGTGTGTACTACCACCTCGTAGAGTTTGGTCCATCCTTTTTTAATTACCCTGTATATATATATATATATATATATATATATATATATATATATATATATATATATATATATATATATATATATATATATATATATATATATATATAAATATATATATATATATATATATAAATATATATATATATATATATATATAAATATATATATATATATATATATATATATATATATATATATATATATATATATATATATATATATATATATTACACAAAACTATCAGGAACAATACTCCCCATTCAGGACAACGGATTCCCCTAAAATTTTCAGTGACATGTTTGCAAATGTTTTATAACGTATAAAATAAGCATTTAATTGATACATTCAAGCATATATAGTCTTTTACTTCAGATTTTGACCATTTCTGCGAACCGTTTTGTAAATGAAGCCATGTTCTTTTTTAAGAATCGTACTAAAATTCAATCAGTGCTAGGGTAACCCATTTACCAAATTTTGTAAAATTTGGCCAATTAGTTTTTTAGTTAGAGTAGATACATACTATTCTTGCGGACCATTTCGAAAAAGAAGGCATGTTCTTTTATCCCGTATCGTACCAAAATCTAATCAATACCAAGATAACCCAAAAGTGACTGGCATATACAAATTTATGAAATTTGGTCCATTAGTTTTTGAGTTAGAGTGGATACATGCATTGCACATACAGACACACAAGCAAACACTGCTCTAAAAATAGCTTTTTATATTCTAGAGCTCCCAAAATATGTAGATTCATTGAAATCTGAGTTGCGATTTTCAACACGATTCCAATACTTTCACTATGCATTACCATGTGTTGTAGGGAAAGTAACAGAGAGAGCTCTACAACTTTATTGTTTTGTAATTGAAAAATTTCACCTATCTTGCTTTGCTAACGGCCGTACCGTGCTGAGAACACCGGTTCTCGTTAGATCACCGAAGTTAGGCAGCATCGGGCGCGGTTAGTACTTGGGTGGGTGACCACCTGAGAACACCGCTTGCTGTTGGCACATTTTGGGCGCGGTAGCTCGGTGGTTTGCGCGCTGGATTTGCACGCTGCCACAACTGCCGCCGTGTTCATGCGGAGTACGATTACGTTAAACATGTGAGTCCGTAAGCCCTTCCGAGAGGTTGGTGGTAGGGGAAGGAGGGTAAGGTCACTGTGGATGCCTCCCCCACTGGGTTCCGGTCTAAATTGGGTGGCACTTCCCGGCCGTCCAAACAATTACCTTACACCTTTCTGATAGGTCGGACGGTCTGGGTCTCAACAACAACAACAACAACCTACTTGTTTTCTTTCCAAGATAGGAATTCTTACTTCTTCAACTCGCCGCTAGGGGCGCTGCAAATTTTCTCAATCAATAGCTCATAAAATCTTTCCTTAAATTCCATTCATGAATCTCTAGACCAATTCAATCGAAAGTTAAGGTGATGTATAAGAATTTAAAGTTGAAAAAATGCATAAGAACTTAAAATTAAAGAAATGCATAAGAGAACCCTACTTGCAAGAAATGTTTCATCCATTGAATGAATTATAATCTAATAAATTCGTGACGTTGTTCAAAAATGCCAGTCATACTTTTAATTGAATTTGGATTGGTTAAAAAGTAAATGAGCAAAATTTTGAAAGATATCCTGCTAAATCCTGTTCAAAACCGCGCCAAGAAATATCGTAAGTGATAACAACATCAATGTGTGAAATCGAATTAATGCAATAATTTTTTCCAGTCTGAGACGCGATAGAACAGGGATAGATAAGAGAATTTTTTATCCCATCAAATGTAAACTTTTATTGGTATAAATGTAGGAGGATGCGTGTTATCGGAGAAAATTATTAAGCTCATGCTGCAGTTAGGCAGTGGTGTATTGCAAAAAAAAAAAAAAAAATAGTAGCAGAGCGACTACAAATAGTTACCCACGTTTTTTGCTTTCCCTACAATGCATTGTAATGTATAATAGTGAAAGTATTGGAACGATGTCGATAATTGCAACTTGTTTTCGGCGGATCTATACGTTTTCGGATATCTAGAACACGAAAAACCTATTTTTCGTGTAACGCCTGTGTGTGTGTATCTGTGCAATGTATGTATCGGCTCTATCTCAAAAACTAACGAACGGAATTTCATAAAATTCCATAATGTGAATTACACTTGTGCTGATAAAATTTTGGTACAATACTGAATAAAAGAATCTGTTTCTAACACTTTACAGCAAAGTTGAAAAGTGTTTATGACTTTGTTCATTTTGTCTGTCTGTCTGTCCGTTAGCACGTTAACTGCCGTAAAAATGACTTTATCAAAATGAAATTTTAGTATGTTGTTCAGACGATCTGTGGGACCTATGGGAATATAACTGAATAATATCACCCAATAAGTTTTGGATTGAACGCGGGTTGAAAAAATGAAATACATTGAGCCCTATGGGACCTAATTTTTCAAACATTTTTTAATCGGATTTAAAATTCACAAATTGCTTCTAAAGTTTTAAGATATATTCAAATTATCCCATAAAATATATACAAAAATGTACTCGTCTCTAGAGTTGCCTTTAAGTTTAACAAGGGTTCCCCTCAGGTTGTCCAGGAGAGAATAGGGCTAACAATTTAAGTGCGGTTATACATTCGTACCAATTGGCAAAAGGAACTATTAAAAATGGGGACGGCAGTTTTTCTTTCCTTGGAGCAGTCAATATTCTGCCCATCAGGTGCAGGGACTTCTAGTTCAAGAACTAGCTTGACCGTGCTAATGGGGAGAGGGGGATAAATTATCTTATTACGGGCAGTGTGCCTTTTCTGCACAGTCTGAAATACTTCGTTATAAACAAGTGGATGCTTTTTAAAATTAAAATTTACATTTGGGTTAGTAGCATTAAAATTAAACGGGACAGGCAAATAGTTACTTCCAAGAGGAACCCGAATTGCAGAAAGAGGACTACTCCCGTAAGAAGAACTCACGGAAGGTTCACTATTATCCAACTTCTTTATCATAACAAGCAAAATCCTTCTCCTCCAATGACTGAAATGTGATTTTAACATCTAGACATAGCCAGATAGTATTATGTTTACTAAGATGATTGCTATTTAGTAATTCTACAATAAATTAATTCGATTTTAACGTTCTGAACTATCTAACACTACTAGTCACTTTTTGGATCAATAAAGAAAGCAATCCATTCGTTAATTTTTCCCTACACAAATAAGTGAAAATTTTTTAAAGTCTGATTGCGATTAGATCGTAAATCCTCTTTACGATATCTACGGATTTCTCTCTTCAAAGTCGATTATTAGGCAGAAATTCTAAATATGTCACAGGAACTTGAGGATCACAGAATACTATATTCAGAAGGTGCACTCCCATAGGACCCTATGGCAACATTTTTAATATGGGATGTCGCATAGACACTAGAGCTCGTGAGTTGGACCAACTGAACTACGATGCGTCTGCCAGATTTGGCGCGTTATCGCTCGCTTGGCGATTTTTTTTTTAAACGGGAGGGGAACAAAATGTTGAGGACTGTACTTTTATAATTTTTGAAACTATAGAAAGGATCAGGATTTAAAAATACATTAATCTGTAACATAAATATTCATTAGTTTAAGAATATTTAAATAAACATAGTTATATATTTAATTCAAATAATCATAAAATAGATTAAAAAATAGACACATTGCATTGTCTCACTATAAAACATAATGCACAAAAAATTACAAGCTAACATACTCAAAAGACTGAAATATTATATAATACTTTCAGTCTAAAAAGTATACTAGCGTGTTGATCGTTAATTACTTGATCCTTAATTTATTCTGGGATACTGATAATAGACTTTTTTTTTTCAATATAAAAATATTCATATAGTAAATATCAAATTTACATAAATGCACTATCGAAGTTGTGGAACTCAATCATTAATTACCCGAGGGGGGGGGGGGATTTTTCACCATAAGGCACTTAATAAAATTTTTACATAAATATATACACATACTATATCACATTCAACTAAGAAAAAGCTATCCAAATATCAATTATTTCACATTTTATAAAAATACGGAAAATATTTTTTAACTAATTATACCACTACCTCTTAAAATTTAGTCTAATCCGGCAGTAATAACAACACAGCACTAATTTCGTATGATGAACACATGTATACTTATATGAACACGTGTATACTTATAATGAACACGTATGTAGGATGGTGATAACTAAAATTATTTCAATTTTAATAAACATAAATTACGTACCCTGTAACGCAACCAGTTTTCTTTTAACAATCCATTTCTATAAAATGATCTAAACGCTTAACAAATAATCCTTTTTCACGTTACTCAAACCACGCTAGTCTGTTGTTCTAAGTTTTCGCTGAGCGAAATAGGGTTATAACATTGAAAATCGGCTTGGACCCAAACCAGACCATCGCCAAGAGCGCGCCAACCCAATGTTTGGTCTATCTCTAATGGCCGCCGCGAAAACGAAACTATCGAGAGTGACAGGTCTGTACACAGACTACTATATAGTATTCTGTGGGTCTGTATAGTAGTCTGTGTTGAGGATGAGAGGTATGATGAAAATGTCGATTTCAAAAGGGCATGTTGCTCTACGAATTCATAGGCAACTAGTCTAAAAGTTTTCTACCACTATACGAATTACAGCTTTAAGAACAACTCTTGAAATTAAAAAATAAGTTTTAAAGTAATTTCTGGTATATAAATGATATTTGCTTTTACTGTACTCACATTGCAATAAATTAAGTATAAAACGGAGAAAGCCTGTTCCAATAAAAGTTCGGTAATTGATTTCTCTAACCAGTGGTCATATCGAGTTGTATCTCGTGGTGGGAGTTCAAAGGACACCATGTTGTTTGATGGAAGATTACAGAAAGCATTCTTATTATGTTCATTATATAACGCAAAAATTTCATTTCGACTTCCATTCAAGTATATATCATACAGGAGCATTTCTATAAGAATGATGGAGTATAATGTTCCTCCTCTGTATTGTGGAAACAAATCTAAGCAAAATTTGCACGCGGTGCTAATTGGACTTTGAAAATTAAAAATAGTGTTAAAATTTTATTGAAAAAAGTACTGTGCAAGATATAAACTTTTTTTTTCCAGTGGTAAAAATAAGTTAACACTCAAAGAGTGTAACAAATAAAAAATTACACAAAGAAAAGAGACCCGGCCGTCCAACTAGTTACTCTAAGTCCTCTGGACGAGTCGGACGGTCTGGGTCTTCAACAAAGAAAAGAGAGTCAATGAGCCCATCGGAATCTTATTTGCAAATATCGCTTCGTTTCAGAAAGCCCAGGAAAAGCCTTACGTCGCTGAATATGTGCTCAATTGACATCTCTACAAAATGGGAAATTTGGATAGAACACTAATACGGAAAAGGTCAAACAAAATACTAAATGGGTCAGACAAAAAATTGTCACTGCTTCGCTGTGTTACCAATCAGATACATCTGCTTCTACAAAATATCTCTAGCGATTCTAATTGACTGAATTTTGGCGAAATTCGAAGCTTATAGAATTTTTGACTGTAGATCTTTTTATTTTTTATAGAATTTTTGAATTTTATAATAAGATTTAAGAATAATTATAACTTATGGAATCTCTGCACACTTAATCTCATATAAGCTTATAAGGCTTATGTGTCTCTCTCTCTGGATCCTCAATTTAATTGAGTTTGAGTAAAACGCACATACTAAAGTTGAAAAAGTACCGATTCAAAAGGAGTAGGAACTTCCGGTTGACATCAAAATATGCAATTTGATGAGAAAATTACTATAGGTACATTTTTCGATATTTGCAGTATAAAATACGGAAAACTCCGTGTATGTTCTGAACATAATCAAAAAAAGTGTTCTAAAAAAATGAAGCTGAGACGTCGATTGCATTCATCAGTTTTTAAAGTCACATTCTCTCATTGAAATTATAAACTTTTTTCTGGATTTGTAAAATAAGTTCTCTGAGTTTTTCGGAAACTTTTCAGAAAATGTTTTTAAAGCTATGCTGCCATCTATCCACGAAATTGGAAAACAATTTCATTTATCAAATATCAATTTTGTGCAAGATGTAGTGCCGTCCTCTATGGACTTAAATAAGAGTGAAAACTCAAGTAGGACTTGAAAATTATATATTATAAATAAGCTTATAAAAAGTTATAGCAATCATGTTTTTATAAGTTTTTATATAATTTAAAAATAAAACAATTTTTAGAAGTGTTAAAAATGCAGAATATTGTCATTTTTACGGCTCTGAAGAAAGAAATGCCGAGAAGTTAAAAATGAAGCAACTTCAAAATAGCAAACGATAATTACGTGAGTGAAATAGTCAATATTACTTAAAAAAGTTTTTTATTTACTTATTAATTAAAAGCAAAATTATTTAGCGGTTTTAAACGATTTAGAGATGTTGAGCTCTGGAAGTTAGTTATATTTATCATAATGCAAGTAGAAGGGAAAAGAGTGGCAATGAAATTGTTGATAAAGCTATTGAGAGAAAATCATTGAGAAATGAAGCTGATGGACAATTACTGAAAATCGTCTTATACAAAGAGGAATTGCAATTCTTGAAAACAATGAAATTGTTATTTTCATAGTCCTATCGTCAAAAGTTTCCGAAATACATAGAAGGCAAAGGTTCGGGTACAGTATTTTTATTACTTAATTATGCAGAGCTAGTTCTAGTAGTATTTCTATTTCTTAATTATGCAAACTTTACATGTTTTTCAGTAGAAAATTATCGCTTGTAATTTTTTAATTGTTTCTATCCCGTATATCGTGCCTTCAAAATTATTACTATCTTCTTTCTTCAGTACAAGTATCAGAGAATTGCTGCTAAAAAATCAAATAAACTATTGGTAAACAAGTTTATTATAAATTAAACTACGCCTACTCCAAGATCGTAACAATTTGAAACAAGTCTTCTGTATATACATAAATTTAGGATATCTACTTCCAACCAGAATCTGTTGCGGTGTAAATGCAGATGTTGCGATGAAAGGGGTAATGAAAATGTCGATTTAGTTCAAAAGTGCATGTTGCTCTACGATTTCATAGGCAACTAGTCTAAAAGTAAAAGGGGAAATGTCAGTTGTGTTTTGTGATGTATAGTCAGATTACATCATTACTTATTAGCATCATTCATTTCCACTAATACCAACCTGCTCGTGTCTTTTTTTTTTTTCTTTATTTTTGTGTATTTTTTATTACGTGTGTATAGTGTAAGTTACATTCAGTTTATACATGGTACAACCGAGTTTACAAATATTTACATAACAGTACTATAAGAAGTTACATACAATCAATTATATACCGATACATAAAAGAGGCCCATCCCCCGCAGCAGTTTTAAAGTGTTGAAGATCCATCGTCTTGAATGCCAACCGCGGGGAGCGGGCTCCCCGCCTGTGGCAGTGTCCTAGCCGTCCGGGGGGAGGGCTGCGGTGTTCCATCAGTAGGGGCGTCGTCCTTCAGCTCCATTCCAGGTCCAGGTCTTGCTTCCGGTATTGCTTCCATTATTAGGTCAGTGGTGTTGGTGGGCGATGCCGAGTTTGAGTACTCGTAGTCTAGCTCCTCCCAGTTTGTGCTTGTGGGGATACAGCGTGCGGACTCGCTGATGCCGATGTTTCTACTTTCAGGCATGAATACGCCACTGAAACAGAGGTTGGAGATTGATTTGATATATGAATAGGTAGTGCAAAAGAGGATTATTTGTTTTACAGCGGATTGAAGCCTGCTTAATCATATGAAGCACAACACGCTAAATAATCTAATGTTGATTTCAGTAAAAGGTCCATGTCCAACAGTCTTTGGCTATAAAAAAGCTGCAGACAACTGGTTTAGAGATAATTTACATATATAATGTTAATTTTACTTTAATTTCATTTTTGTAAATGCAGATGTTGCTCCGCCCAGACATTTTATCTTATGTACATTTTTGCTGTGTACGTGTATGCAAGTAAGTGTATGTATAAAGAAGGAATGTAAAATGGTATATAAAAATAAGAAATGTATGAAAAACTTTTCTGATGATAAAAGATATCTGATTATTATCAGATCTCATTTATTATCAGAAATATGTCAAATGTTACAAAAAAGCATACTTTAAAGAGTGAAATATCATATATTATTTTCAGCCTTTAAAATACACTAGATTGACGGCTATATACTTATTTCAAGGCGAAATAAAAATGTAATGCATTACAAGATAATATAGTTCATTTTTATAAATTAGAAAATCATGAATACTTTTAATTTAGGTAAATAAATTATTCACCTTCATTAAAATATATTAAGCTTTTAAAATAATTAGTTATGTACCTTTCTCTTCTTGCTCGCATATACATTGTAGATTTTGTTAATTAATGTGTACATCTTCATAACGCTAGCTAGTTATTACCATGAATAGCAGTCTTTCACATAACTTTTCCGAAAGTTAAATGCCCCCAAATCATAATTATGGCTTTACAATTTCATTTCGAGTATTATAAGCATTGAAACTGCAATGATACTTAAAAGAAAGACTCTCAATAAAACAAAATTGTCCTATGTTTCATTCACAGCCGTTATATTTATAATGACAAGGCTTAAGTCTATATATAACTGGTTTGGTTACCAAATCCTGGCTCGGAGTGATACAAATTGGCATCAGCCGTTAACACTGGTACAATGCCTAGAAGAAATAGTGTGCCGACCGATGCGACCGCCTCGACGGCGCTGGTCTCGAATAAGCGGTCTAAAGCGGAGGAGTTAATATTGAAACTAATGGGAATTTATTGCAAATGAAATGACCGATATCTTTCAAAACAACTGAAGAATTTGTGTGAAATTTGGTGTGAATATTGTAAGAGGTATACACAAAAAGTCATTTGATTTTCAGAGAGATTGAGTTAAGGATATATTCGCCTTTTTAAAATTTTATTTAACTTTATCTGTGGCGGTTCAAACATTTGAGGTGCAAAATAATCAAGTTCATAACAGTAACGTGAATTTCGGTATGACGTTTTATCTTGTGGTACATTTCAGTTCTTTTGATTTTGAAGCTTATCTGACTAGCCCGTCCTGCACAAATCCATCGGACTATCCCGTCTTATCACATACAAAATCTATTATATTCTGCTTGAAATTTGAAGTGAAAACAAAATAAACATCGAATTCTGAGTGAATTTAAAAATTAAATTAAAAAAATACTGTTTTGAATTAATTTAAACAAGCAAAATCCCTCTCCTCCAATGACTGAAATATGATCTAGTCAAAGCCAGGTAGTATTATGTTTGCTAAGATGATTGCTACTCAGTAATTCTACAATAAATTAATTCGAATTTAACGTTCTAAACCTTCTAACACTGCTAGTTACTTTTTGGATCAATAAACGAAAGAATCCATTCATTAATCTTTCCCTTCTCCATACTTTTTCCCCTACAGAAATAGGTGAAAACTTTCCAAAGTCCGATAGCGTTCAGATCCTCTTTTGGATGGATATCAATGCAATCCTCTTTCCAGAGTAGGATGTTTCCTCAAGCCGTGTCCTTTTGGACACATTTATACTTTTAATTTTACCTATTTTTCTTGTGGAAAGCTTATTTCCACTCTTCTAAATTATTTGGAATGAAGGATGCAGTTGGGACCTGTCTCAATCGGATCCAAATTGTCCTACTACGCCTCTACCATGTAGGAGATAACCCTTCCGTTCTCTTCGAGAAGCACTCATGGTAAAATATTTTTTTACGATTCCTGTATACCTTGTTAATTTGGAGATGAAAGGCAACCATTCTGATCTGTCCTAGGCGCTCCTTAATGATTTTTTGAGTGTAGGGTGTTGCGGAGAATATCACGGAACCCAAACATGTCACAGGATTTCGACGAAGAGATGGAGCACAGAATAATATTCAGAAGGTTCACTCCCATAGGGACCTATGGCAACATTTTAAACACGGGATGTAGCATAGACACTAGAGATCGTGAGTTGGACTAACTGAACTACGATGTAAAAAAAATACGTCTGCAAGATTTGGCGCGTTATCGCTCGCTTGGCGATTTTTTTTAAAACGGGAGGGAAGCAAAATGTTGAGGACTGCACTTTTATAATTTTTGAAACTATAGAAATGATCAGGATTTAAAAATTCATTAGTCTGCAACATAAATATATTCATTAGTTTAAGTAAATTTAAATAAACATAGTTATATATTTAATTCAAATAATCATAAAATTGATTAAAAAATAGACGCATTGCATTGTCTCACTATAAAACATAATGCACAAAAAATTACAAGCTAACATACTCAAAAGACTGAAATATTATATAATATTTTCAGTCTAAATGGTATACTAGAGTGTTGATCGTTAAATTACTTGATCCTTAATTTGTTCTGGGATACTGATAAGACTTTTTTTTTAAATATAAAAATATTCATATAGTAAATATCAAATTTGCATAAATGCACTATCGAAGTTGTGGAACTCAATCATTAATTACCCGAGGGTGGGGTGAATTTTCCACCATAAGGCTCTTAATAAAAATTTTACATAAATATATACACGTACAATATCACATTCAACTGAGAAAAAGCTATCCAAATATCAATTATTTCACATTTTATAAAAATCTGGAAAATTATTTTTAACTAATTATACCACTATCTCTGAGAATTTAGTCTAATCGGCAGTAATAACACAGCACTAATTTCGTATGATGAACACACGTATACTTATATGAACACTTGAATACTTATGAACACGTGTATACTTATAATGAACACGTATATAGGATGGTGATAACTAAAATTATTTCAATTTTAATAAAAATAAATTTCATACCCTGTAACGCAACCAGTTTTCTTTTGGCAATCCGTTTCTATGAAATGATCTAAACACTTAACAAATAATCCTTTTTCAAGTTACTCAAACCACGCTAGTCTGTGGTTGTAAGTTTTCGTCGAGCAAAATAGGATTATAACATTGAAAATCGTCTTGAACCCAAACCAGACCATCGCCAAGAGCGCGCCAACCCTCGTTTTGGTCTATCTCTAATGGCCGCCATGGAAACGAAACTATCGAGAATGGCAGGTCTGTATATTAGTCTGTGAGATGAAGAAGAAAATATGAATTTAGTTCAAAAATTCATGTTGGTCTACGAATCCGTAAGCAACTAGTCAAAAAAAAATATAATACTATACGATCACATTGAAGAAGTGAAAAGTTTCGTCCAGAAAAGAGCACCAGGCGCGAAGCGCCTTTAATCTCCGATCTCTAGGTGTGGTTCTTATCTTCATACTGTGACATTATTTCATTTGCCCATAGTTGGAGGGTCGAAGTCTTTGACTTACTGTTTTTATTATTTGACCTAGCTCCTAGTGTGGCAGTTTGTTGCACATTTAGTGTTTGAGTAATTTTGGAGAGTTGATGCAGATCCAAGGATTTCCTGACAATTTGGCAGTTTAAGGTTTAAGAACATTTGTTTTTAGGAAACATTGATCGCAGTTTTTATTTAATTTCAACTGTTTAGGCTGGGACTTACCTAATTCCGATTTCCAATTTTAAGTACCGCGCGGGGTCTCTAACGTGATTTGGCCTTGCGATGATCAGAGTCATGCAGATTGAATAGTAGTTCATTTGGAACAGATGGCAGATTTTTATAGAACTTAAGCGCTAGCTTTTTAATTTGGGCTCTAACAGTTTTTATTTTGAAGTCTTTCCTAATTACCGAGTTTCTTAAGTATCTAGGGGCTTTCCTTATAATCCTTAGGGTTTTGTGTTTTTTTTGTCTCTAGTAAGTCTATAGTAGTTTTACAGGCATATCCCCATACGGGTGCTGCATACAGCATTTCCGGGCGGGTGACCGATTTATAAATTAGGAGTTTATTTTGATAACTTAGATTTCCGTTTCCTATCATTGGGTGTAAGGCTCCTGTGGCCATATACGCTTTTTTGATTGAGTTCGTTAAGTGCTGTTTCCAGGTTAGGTGGGAATCTATCGTTACACCTAGGTATTTAGAAGATTTTTCAGCTTTTAGGGCATGGTTGTTTATGTACAGAGGCGGCGGAGGTTTACGTTTTGTAGAGAAATAAATCCAATGACATTTATTGGGCTTTAATTTTATTCGCCATTTTTCCAGCCATGTTTGGAATATGTCTAAGTGTTGTTGTAGCTGTCTGGGCATTACTGAAACGTAAGGGTGTTTTGCAAGTATCGCACTGTCGTCTGCACAGAGTGCCAGCTCCGTGTCTGGGGTCCTGGGGATGTCATTTAGATATATGCTAAAGAGTGTCGGGTCCAGGATGGATCCCTGCGGTACACTACTATTAATGAGCTTGGGTATAGACAAGTTATCTTTTACTCTAACTTGGAAGCGTCTGTTATTTAGGTATGAGATTAAAAGTTTGACAAGTGCGTCAGGGACATTTAGAGTGATCAATTTGTATGCTAATCCACAGTTCCACACTTTATCAAATGCTTTTTGTATGTCAAGAAAAATCGCAGCTGTGGGTGTCTTAATATTAAGACCAGAAGAAATGTACTCTACCACTCTCAGCAATTGATGAGTGGTGGAGTGGTTTGGTCGAAATCCAAACTGCTCCGGAATGATAATATCATTCTCACTAAGGTGCGTGTTCAGTCTATTAAGAATTATTTTCTCAGTAATTTTACTAAGTGTCGGTAGTAAGCTGATTGGTCTATAGTTGGCTGGAATTGTGGCATCCTCACCAGGCTTATGGATCGCTGTAATTATCGCTTCCTTCCATTCTTTGGGGAAATACTTTAGTTTTAGTATTTTGTTTATTAGGGTGGTCAAGTAAAATATTATATTTAGGGGTAGGTTTTTCACCGCGATATTCCTGATTTTGTCGTGCCCTGGGCTTTTACGGTTTTTAAGGTTTTTGGTGATATCAATTATCTCTTCCGGGGTGGCTAGGTTAATCTCAGCCGTGTCCGGACAGTTCCTGAAGTTGTTTAGAGTTTACCTAACCTTTCTTAGGGTGTCCTGACACATTAGGTCGTGGTTTGGTTCAAATTGCTTTTCGTAATGCCTAGCAAGCGCCTCTGCTTTTTCTTCGTCTGAGTACGCGATTTTAACGCCATCTATCAGTGGCGGGAGATTAATTTGATGTTTTCTGAGTCTTTTAGTGAATTGCCAGAGCGATACGTCTTCCGAGCTAAGGGATTCAATTAGCTCTTTGTACTGTTGCTGCTTTTCTGCGACAATTTTATCCCTGACTTTCCACGTGAGTCTGTTAAGCTCCCTTTTGAGGATAGGGTCTCTATTAGTCTGCCATATCTTACGCATTCTGTTCCTTTGCCCAACTAATTGTTTGACATGGTGGAAAAGTGTGGGCATTTTTGGAGCCTCACGATGTGTTGTGGCAGAGGCAATAGCTCTCTTGATTTCTGTTGTGAGTGTGTGTGTGGCAGAGTCAATATCCACCGTGCTCATAATGTTGGGTACTGCCAAGTGCGGCTCAAAATGTGCTCTTTTGAAAACGTTCAAGTTCACCCTCTCTTGTCCCAGAGAGGCTGGAAGGGGAGTGTTCAGATCGAATGTCACCAATACCAGTAGATGATCCGAGTCGAATTCATCCAGGGTTATCGATAGTGTTAGCGGATTCTATGTTTCTCGATAGGACAAAATCTATGAATGAGCCGTTGGCACCTGAGAAGCAGGTTGGTCTCGACGGTGCAATGATGTTGGTGTTTGTTGTGTTCAGTAATCTGTGTACCGCGTATGCTGGCCCTCCTGCTGCCCCACGCTCGGTGGTGTGCATTGAAGTCGCCTGCGAGTATTGTATTTGGATATCGCGAGAAAAGCTGTTCCAGCTGCGCAGCTACATTTATACCACTCATGTTTTTGACATATATTGAAGTTAGGATAAATGGGTTTACATTATTTATTTTAATTTTTTTGCTAGTATTTTCTATACCTTGAAAATTTATGTTGTTTATTTCCTCGTGGGGAATATTTCTTTTAATATATATTGCTGTTCTTCCATGAGGGTTTCTAGCAGTTGTATTTGAGCTAAGGTTGTGATAGCCAATATAGTTTGCTATATTTAGTTTTTTATTTTCTCTAACTTTTGTTTCCTGAATTAGCAGGGCATCTACATCATTTTCATTTACGTAGCTCCTAAATTCATTTATTCTTGGAGATATGCCGTTCGCATTCCAAAATATTATTTTAAAGCGTTCTTTTTGGGACCTAGCCATGGCGGGTTTTGATTCTCATTGTTATTTTTAAAATCCGCGATTAATTTAAAAGCCTCAGAGACCATTTGCATTGGATCGCTCTTTTTTTAACACTTTACAACAAAGTTGAAAAGTGTTTATGACTTTCTTCATTTTGTCTGTCTGTCTGTCTGTCTGTGTCTGTCTGTCTGTCCGTTAACACGATAATTGCCGTAAAAATGACGTAATCAAAATGAAATTTTAGTATGTTGTTCAGACGGTCTGTAGAACCTATGGGAATATAAATGAATAATATCACCCAATTAGTTTTGGATTGAACCCGGGACGAAAAAATGAAATACATTGAGCCCTAAGGGACCTAATTTTTCAAACATTTTTTAAGCGGATTTAAAATTCACAAATTGCTTCGAAAATTTTAGATAATATTCAAATTCTTCCATAAAATATATAAAAAATATTCAGCGAAATATATTCAGTAGTTTTTTAAATAAAAATTAAAATAATAATTACACCTCTTATATGAAACGATCACGTGACCATGATATGAAACGATCACATGACCCACTTCAAAATGATATATGGCATCCATCTTGTTTCAAAATCGTGATTTTTTAAAGTTCTTTTTAATTCATATTGAGTGTTGTATCCGTCCTAAAACTACTTTATTTTTGCTTAAATATTGTGCATCTACATACTGAAACAACGCAATGACAATATATTTGAGTTTAAATGCTCATTTAAATTTGATTATTTCTACAACTAAGCCTATTTTTCACCTATGTAAAATGTAAACAGCAAAATATATAGAATGAGTTGTATTAGAATTCCTGCATTTTTTTAACAGAAAATAATTTAGTCCATGGAGTCTGCATGGCTGATATAAATGAAATATTAATTGATTTCATAAAGAGAAAGACGATTTTTGTCGATGAAGTTTCAAGCATTGAGTTTAATTTTTTGTAGCTTCATGGTCTTAAACAAAATGTTTAAATAAAATAAATTATTACAGTATTGTGATGAATGAAATAAATGGGAGAAAGTTATGAATGAAATCCTGTTTTTATAGATATCCAGGCGTGTTATTTTTTCTATGACGTCATTTGAATTAATTTCAGTTGTTTTCAATGAAGTTTTCAAATATAATAAATTATCGTAGTATTATGATAATTCCAAAACTATTACCGAGGAATGTATAACATTTTAGAGATGTTTAAACCAGGCAATTTATATTTCAATGCCGTCATTTGAATGAATTTCATTTTTTTCGATGAAAGTTTAATTTTTCAAATATAATAAATTAATGCAGTATTGTGATAAGTTTCAAAATATTACCGAGGAATGTATTGCATTTTAGATTTGTGTAAATAAAATTGCATTGAAGTTGGAAAGTGTTTCATAATCAATGCTTTAAGCATGATTGATCTTTCTTGTTGTATTTGCTCTGCGAACTGCATCAGCAGGTATTTTATTGCATCTAGGTCGAACATGATGATAAACCCTCTGATGAGGTTGAGGATTTCATCCATCTTTTCATCATTGGTTTTGCCAGCAGGTTCAGTCTCAGCTTCCATATCCTCAGCCTCAACCACGGTTTGGTCATTTTTGTGAGTATCCTTTTGGACCTCAGTAGGTTTTGCCTTTTTCAACCGTTTTTTCTAACAACTGGGTTTAAGCGAGCTCTTCTCTAACTCGTTTAGTTTTGGCTTCACGCGTTTTGATTTCTTCTTTTGATTTAGCATATTGATTCACAATTTTAGCTTCTAGTTCCGCCTGTCTTGCCTGTCTGGCTTTTTCGGCTTCCTTTCTCTTTATAATGGCTATAGTAGCCAGTTTTACTTCCTCCGGAGTCAATTCTCTGGAAGACGAAGGTTTGGGGGCCTGCTCTTGCACCGATCTGGTGGGTGCTGAAGGTTGGTATGTATTTTGCTTTGGCACAGTGTGCGAGGAGTCCTGAGGGGATGCCTGGGAGTTTAATCCGAGGCCCTTTTGCCTCCAAGGGGGTATCTGATTTTGGGGAGGGGGGCACACCCCCGTGCCTTTCCTCTGTTCCAGGGGTTCTTCGGGCATTGCCGGAAGTTCGCTGGGTGGTGTCCATTGCAATTTGCGCACGGAGCCTTCTCAGACCTAGGTCTCTGGCAGTCCCGTGTGAAGTGTTCTTCAGCACACTTAAGGCACTTAGGTGGCACACTGCAGTTCTCCGAGGAGTGATTGAACTGTTGGCACCGGTAGTAGATTTTGAAGCCCCGTGCTCTGAAGGCCTCTACCTTCACAGCCAAGTAACCTAATCTTGTTAGTCTGTAGACCCTCTGCCTGTCTTCCGTAGGCCTAAGACTGTCTAAGAAGATCGGCAGGGGAAATCATGTTTTAGTGTTTCTCAGTTGAGAAACCCGGACTACATCTAATCCTTCGGATGTTTAAGTGATTTTTATTTCCTCCATGTTATAATTTGTTGGTAGCCCCTTTAGAACTCCTTTTCTGGCCTTTCCGTCTTTAGGTTTAAGCTGTGGAAGGGGATTTTCTCACTACTTAAATGGCGCTGTACAACCCTGTAGGTGTCAGCGTCATTTGGAATCAGTTTTAACATGTCTCCTGTGAGCTTGCCAGATACTTTATTTTCTGAGATATCATTTAGTTTTTTAAGGAGAACCTTGTAACTATCATTGAACTTGATGAAAAAGCATTCAGCTTTAGGGTCTTTTATCTCAACCTCAACTGTTTTTATCTTGCCACTACTTTCGACCGTTTTAGATTTAGGTGCACTTTTAAACACAACTGGTTGCGCGGCAATCTCAGCGTGAGTCTTAGTTTGAACATAATCATTGTCAGTTACATTTACAACATTATCAGCTTTTTCATTACAGTCCATGTTATCATGGACATTTAAGTTTTCTTCTACAATCTGGCTTTTAGCAAGAGCATCCTTAGTGGATTGCCCCTCCAGCTTTCTTTTTTATTTGGATTTTCAACCATTTTAAGTTTATCTTCATCTTTAATTTCCTTAATTAAGCCTAGCTCTATCATTTTGCATTTGACTTTAACACTAGAATTACATCCCTCACATTTAAAAATCTCATAAATATCACAATCAATATATCTATCCAATTTCTGGGCAAACAAAAAAAGAGTTCACAGAAAGTAGCGAACCTATAATCTTGGAGACTTGGTCCTCTTCTTGTCCCAGTAGTCCGTTCATCAGCAGCTCCCTGATGTGAAGAGTCATCACGTAGACTGCCAGGGTGCAGAAGTTGACGGCGTTCTTGACTTCATCCTTCAGTCCAGTCATCAGTCCATCATCAGGTAAAGTTTCGCAGTAATTCATCATGGCACTCTTGAGAGGCCCGAATTCTTCCTCGTCCAGCTCACCAGCAAGTTCGCGAGTAGCTGTCACGTCGCCTCGTTCCAAATCCATATCGTCAGGGTAGAGAAGTTCCAAAAATAGCACTGCACTTCCAAATGAAAAACACAAAATCCAAAATGGCGAATCGTCCGTACACACCAAGCTGTAGAATTGCTTTGCCCGACGTGCTCTATCGTAACTAGATATAACACGCCCAAGCGGAAGCAAGAAGATCACCAACTGGTAAAAAGCAGGAAAGTTTACCACAAAAAGAAGTAAATCTATCTCCCTCCCCCCCCCCTCCATTTCCACGGTCCAGCCTGTACTCGACTTTAAGGCTCCTCATCACACAAAAAATATCCAGATTCTGCTCGGTCCGAGATCGGACCAACTACTTTGCTTTCCCCCACAACAGGACCGACAGCTTCCAGGAGGGTCGAATTCCCACCCCCAGAGATCTTCCCCTTACCACTGTATGTGTCCGCAGAGTACTATATCACTTTGAGCGTGTCTTCACCCGTCACCTCCGATAATGAGACCAAAGAGTCTGGAAGAATGAGACCAACACGGAAGGCTATTTAAAGGGAAACGAAAAATGCAGTCAGCAAGGTGGGGTAATATTGAATAAAAATGCTTGACTATTGCTCAAAGTAGTGAAATATTTGTCTTAAAAACAACAGAGGAAACAATTATTTTTTATTACAAATATCTTAAATTTATAGTTTGTAATCCCTTTTGAACATGTAACAGAATAATGATAAATAATAATAATAATAACAATAACTTCTTACATTTATGCTTTCATGCATTTAGGGATTGCAATCTCGGATGTTTTTACAATCTCGGGATTAAACTTTTTAATTCCAATATTTCACGGGATTGGGAATTTAATTTTACTTTTAAAGAAAACCCTATTTTATATTCTTACAAAGTTTTATCTATAAATATTATATATATGTGAACAATAATACCATGCTGAAATTAGCGTTTAAACTATGTTACTTTTTTAACATTTTGCTTAAAAAATCTTGTTTTGCTAAAACATTTTAGACCATTTCATGTAAAAATCTAACATGAATAAGTCTTAGGATTCAGAATATAACAGACTTCGAACAAAAATAATTTTATCTATGCATGGAAGTACAAATGATGTGATAAATTCTCCCATACTATTCTCCGTTTGCAAATTTTATAATTTGGTAAATTGGTCATGATGGAAAGAGAAAGATATTGAGGATTAGTGCCATGTATATCGAGCTGAGAAATCATCGAATTATCATTGATTTAAAATCATCATTGCCGCAGCCAAGGGGAGTTACACACACCGTTTGAATTTTTTTCGATTCTTAATTAAATATTTAACTTTAGGTATGATACATACGACAGAAGAAATATAAGGAATATTTTTATTTTGCTAATAATAGTAAAATAAATCATACCATTCAACTTTAACACTATTGAAATTTATTACAAACAGGGATCACATTTGATAAAATGTGCCAAACAAATCATATATTTCTTTTTTCTTTTTTTCCTTCTTTTTTTTTTTATAAATCAATCGTTTAAATTTCTTTTAATTATCTATTACACAAAATACAGTCTTAGACCATTTTTAACACTTTACAACATAGTTGAAAAGTGCTTATGACTTTGTTCATTCTGTCTGTCTGTCCGTTCGCATGATAGCTGCATAAAAATGACTTTACCAAAATTAAATTTTTGTATGTCGATGAGACAGTTTGTGGGATATACGGGAATGTAAATGAATATCATCCCCCAATTAGTTTTGGATTGAACCCAGGTTGAAAAAATGAAATACATTGAACTCTATGGGACCTAATTTTGAAATATTTTGTAAGCGAAGTTAAAATTCACAAATTGCTTCGAAAATTTTAAGAAATATTCAAAGTATCCCATAAAATACATTAAAAAAATTCAGCAAAACATGTTCGGTAGTTTTTTTCTAAATAAAAAGTTAAACAATAATTACATAAATATAATATGAAGAGATCACGTGACCAACTTCAAAATAAAATATGGTACCCATCTGTTTTTTCAGAGTAAAGATCGTGTCTTTAAAGTTCTTTTCAATTTATATTTAGTGTTGCATTAATCTTAAAACCGCTTTATTTTTGCGTATTTTCTGTGCATCACATATTCTGCACCACCGCAATTACAATGTTTTTGAGTTTAAATGATCAAACTTTGATTATTTATACAACGAAGTCTAATTTTAATGGTTGCAGAATGTAAACAGGTGATTGTAAGAGGAGTTGTATAAGAATTGTCGAAATTTTTTCACGCAAAATTATTTAACTCTGGAGTTTGGAATAAAAGAGAATGAATGAAATATTCACTGCTTTTACATAGAGAGCCAGACGATTTATATTTCGATGACTTCATTTGAATAAAGTTCATTTTTTTTCGATGAGGTTTTCATTTTAAGTAAAATAAATTATTGCAATTCTGTGATAATTAAAAAAATATCACCCCTGAATGTATAGCATTTTAGCGATGTTTAAATAAAATTGCATTTCAGTTGGAAAGTATTTCGTAATCAATGCTTTATGCATGATTGATCTTTCTTGTTAAATATTTCCAACATAGTTGTAAAGTGTTTATGACTTTGTTCATTCTGTCTGTCTGTCCGTTTGCACGATAACTGCCGTAAAAATGACGTCATCAAAATGAAATTTTGTTATTGAGACGATCTGTGGGACATATGGGAATGTAAAAGAATAATATCACACAATTATGTTTGGATTTAACCCGGGTTGAAAAAATGAAATACATTGAACCCTATGGGACCTAATTTTTCAAACATTTTTTAAACGGAGTTAAATTTCACATATTGCTCTGAAAATTTCAGGAAATATTTAAATTATCACGTAAAATGTGCAAAAAATTTCATCGAAATACTTAAAATAGTTTTTTAAATAAAAATTGAAATAATAATTGTACCCATATTATATGAAGAGACACATGACTCATTTTTTCTTTCGCTTAGTCAAAATCGTGATTTTTAAGGAAATGCTTACATTCATATTTAATGTTGTATCCGTTCTAAAACCACTTTATTTTTGCATATTATCTGTGTATCTAAATTCTGTGCCTACGCAATTACACTATTTTTATTTTAAAGGATCATCAATCTTTGACTATTTCTATAACGAAGCGGAATTTTAACGTATTCAGAATGTAAACAAACCAAGCTGGAAAATGGGTTGTATAAGAATTGCTGAATTTTTTTAGTGCAAAATTATTTAGATCTGGAATATAAGCGATATGAATGAAATATTCATTGATTTTACATAGAGAAGTAGACGATTTTATAGCAAATTTTGTTTGAGTAAGCATAAAATGGAATGGATCTTATAAGCAGAAAATGGTTGCCAAAATAGACTCTACTCCTATAATGGCTATTTTAGTGCTTTTTAGTAGCAAAATTTGGTACACTTTTCGACATAAAATATATCAAAATATTGATATTGCTTAGTAAAGAAATAAATTATATAAATAGTGTTACGATTTGCATATCAAATAACATTATAATAGAAAATCTGGTAATTAGTAATAGTAGTCATAAACTTCTTTTTAAACAAACACCCTGTATTGTTGTTTTTAAAAGTGAGTTTAGACAAACACACTCTATCAAATAAATGGGGGTCTACAATGTTCGATTTAGAAATTTCAACAATACTTTAATTATATACAGATACATAAGCATAAACATGGTCTTGGAAAAAGGAGGGGGGGGGGGGGGGGGGGGGTAATCGAAAAAAAAAACGAAAATCGAAAAAAGTTTTAAGTTCTTTATTTTAAGGTGCTATAGCACCAATTATAATTTTTTTCTCTTTGCTTCGATGCCATATTATAAAAGTAAGATCATGTCTATAGCGTTCTTGGGGAGTTGAGATACAGATTCCTAAAATCGGGTTTGGTCACGTCACGTATAATATACACTTGACAGCTACGGATTCAGACATGCCAACTTGGAGGGACGTAACGCTGTGACGTTTCTAAAATAAAGGCGACGTATTAAAGATTTAACATGATGAATAATTTCACATAGGAATTACTTGTTTAGCGCAACGATAAGCTATGTAATTTGACTCATGTATTAAATGTAAAAGTTTGTCAAATTTTGGTTATTATACCGACCATTCATTACTTCAGTCAACGGAATATTGAGTGTTTGAAGAAAATGCACCTGCGTATCTTCTACTTCTTCGACCCAGACCGTCCGACCTACCTGAAAGGTGTAAGGTATCTGTTTGGACGGCCGGGAAGTGCCACCCAATTTAGACCGGAACCCATGGGGGAGGCATCCACAGGGACCGTACCCTCCTTCCCCTACCACCAACCTCTCGGAAGGACTTACGGACCCACATGTTTAACGTGATCGTACTCCGCGTGAACACGGCGGCAGTTTAGGCAGCGGCGGGAATCGAACCCGGGACTACCGAGTGCAACCTCCGCGCGCTAACCACAGGTCTACCGCGCCCCTGCACTTGCGTATCTGTAGCAATTGATTGAAAACGAACTGACGAGTCAGAGGTAATACCATTTCATACATACAGGAGGAAGAACATTCATAATTCTATAAGACTAGCAGTATACCCGTTCTTCGTACGGAGTATATAATATAAAGAAACTTACAATTCACGATCATGTGCAAATTCCTATAGTAAATGACATTGTTAATCAAACTATTCTATTAAAATATTTAATTTAATGCTCTTAAAATAAATTTAAGAATATCTGTTCTCGATATACAAAATTATATTCACGGGCAGATCTGAAGAATAAAACATCCTGGTCCCAATATGAAATTGAACCAATATATGCAAAACAAAAGCACTAAAATTGTATGGGACCCGTACTACTTATATTCGCGATTATTAGAAGATATACAAGTGCATTAGTAGAAAATTACACGTACTATAACATATGAGTTTCTAAAATCTTTTCCAAAATAAAACCGATGACGAAATAAATTGAAAATATCAATAACCCCGCAATCTTTAAACCTAAAGGTCGTAATTCATTCCAATATATGCCAATGTACCTGTACTACTTATATTCCCGTAGATTTGAAGATATACCCGTGCATTGTAGAAGATTACCCGCACTACGTATAATATATGAGTCTCAACAATTTTTGTCAAAATAAAACAATGACGCAATAAATTGAAAATATGAATCATCCCCGAATCAATAATCCCCGAAAATATCAATAATAATAATGTTTAAACCTGGAAACCTTAATTGGTATAATCCGGTCAAAAATGCAATATCGGTGAAATTTATTTTATATGCATATCTTTATTATTTAAATCCGAAAAGATTTAATAAAAATAATCTGCAGCATAAACACATTGAATTTAAATCCGTTGCTAAGCGGCATGATATAATTTTCTTTAAATAAATTGGCCGAAAAAATATCGTCTGCATAATGCTATTTCTACGGAAGGTTTAATTGTTTGTTTTTAATTAATATTTAGACAACCCCTGGTGTTAGAAACTCGAAACATGGATTCAATTTTAAGTGAGGATATTTCAAGGCTACCCACAAAATTTCATTAAATTCAGTTCAACCGTTCTTCCGTGGTGATGAAACAAACATACAGACATACAGGCAGATTTTCAATTTTATTTATATAGACTAGAAAATGCACCCGGTGTTACATGGGAGTTAGAGCAGGGTAATTATATAAAATAACAAAATATATAATATTTATTCGTATAAATAACAGTAAAAATTGCATGCAAACCGTGTACACTGATGCAATTGACGTAATAATATCCTCTCCCCCCCCCCCCCCCCTCCAAATCGCAAAACCAATTTATATATTCGCAGCGTATCTTCCGCAAATAAAGTGATTTGTATGTTTCCAATAAATAGGCGTCTGCAACTTTGATAAGATAAATACCAATAACAGCACTCATTGCAGCAAAATATTATTAAATAGTGATTGGTAAGATTTGCTAACTCGAGAATGAACAAACAGATGCTCTACATTGAGTAAGCATACTGAAATGAAAAGGTACAGTATTTAAACCGTTCTCCATTCGCAACTCGAAATGCCGCCTTTCCATGTAATGTGAGAACAATTTTCACACTCTTCACCCTTTTTCCTTTCATGACAACCATAAACTACACTGCCTGCAGCCTGTACACCATAAACAACTCCCCTCACAGGGGTCCTGTCGACCCCTGAAGGAAATAAGAAAGAGGGGGAAAGCAAAATACAATTTTTTTCAGATCAATATTTGCTTTGGTTAAAAATTGCTGGAAATCTATTTATGGTAGAGCAAAAATTTAGGCATCTATCGAATGCTAGAATTCTATTCATGGGTCCTGTCTTTTTAAAATTCGAGTATTATGAAATGCAAATTGATTAAAGTCGGTTAAACTTTTAGTTTTGGCTTTTCTTAGTGACTCTCAAATTCAATAAATTGTTAAAAATACTTAACAATAATTTAAACGAAAAATAAAAACAAAAGGCAAATTTTAATTTCTTTAGCTTTGAAATCTTGAAAACAAAATTGAAATAGGTTGATTTTTGGAGGAGCTACGCTATCTAGCAACAGCACTAAAACGACCATACATTAACATGGAAGGTGAAGATTGAAGCTTGTGACTGATGAAGCCCCTTAAGGTTCCTACACCAGATGCAGCCAACGCCGGGAAAATTCCGAAGAAAGGACGACGCCCCCCTTCTTTATTGTACCCAGTACCAATTCGTACGATTGTCTGAACAAACTCAGATTCCTTGCCCCCTCAATAACTAGTAGTTTGCGAGGAAATATTTTTAAACTTGATGTTAAAAGCCGTGAAGGGTACTCTTTTGTACAAAAAATACTCTTAAATGACAAAGTTTCGTTTAGACATGTCTTTTAAACGAAGAGAAGCCACTCAATTATTAAGGGACTTCCAGTGCCCACAAACCCATCATTGATAAAAGAAAAATTAGAAGGACACGGATTTGAAATTAATAGCATAACGCAATTGTCTAAAAGTCCGAAAACAAATAAGATGCTCATGCCTCTATCTTCCGTTCAGATACCTAAAACCCCAGATAACCTAAAGATTTATAAAATTGTTAAGATGTTAGATGCTGATGTTAAAAATCGAGCGTTACCGAGGGCGCAAGGGCAACTACAGCGGTGATCCCCCGTAAATTATCGGGGTTAGTCTAAATTCCCCAAGCCAAGAAGTATGCCGAGAACCTTTACCGGTAGAACTATAATAAATACTAAATCATACACTGCTGCCTTTCAGCCGAATGAAAATTATTTCCCTAAATTGAAAGAAAAATTCCGAAAAACTAAAATTGTGAGTTTCAATACTAACAAACCGCTTGTAGATGAAGGACTTGTAGATGACCGCTTGTAGATGATCGACTTTAACCGCTTGTAGATGATCGACTTTAGTATGCCAACATCCAAAAATTAATTTGTTAATTTTCCAAAGTTAAATTAATAGATTGGCTATTTGCTACATAATTTGTTTTAACAACTATTTATTTAACTGTAGTATAAAATGAATTTTCCATTTCAGAAGGTGGGAAATATGTATGAAACCGAAAGGCAAGAAATTTCATGTTTTACATGTCATTGTCTTTTCCAGTAGGCAGCTCCATTAAGTTCAAAATCCAAAGAAATAAAATATACTCCAAAAGACAATATACAAAATTTAGATATTATAGATGCTCAGGTTTATGAGTAACTAAAAGAAAAAAAAAATACATTTCCATGTTGGACCCACGACGAGCTGCCCCGATAAGGTTTTAAATCCAAAGACTTAAACTATACCGCAAATGACAACGACATGCTAAACCTGGAATTTTAAGGTACTCTGGTTTTAGAGTTATTCCTCAATAACGAGTGAATTCCTAAGACGTGTGAGCCCGATACAGGTTCAAAATCTAAAGATTGAAAACTTTCTCCAAAAGACGATGATATGCTTAATATAGAAATTATAGATGCTTTGGTCTTTTAATTATTCTGAAAAAACGAGTACATTCCCATGTCGGGCCGCCCGATAAGGTTTTAAATTCAAAGAGTTAAAATACACCGCAAATGACAACGACATGCTAAATCTGGAATTTTTAGATACCGAGTTATTTCTCAATAACGAGTGAATTTTTAAGTCTGGTCTAAAACAGGCTAGCAAGATACGGATCAAAATATAAATAATTATAATATATCTCAAAAGACAATCACATATTAAATATTCTAACTACGTGGTTTTTGAGTTATTTTAAGAAATAGTACATTAATATGTCGGGCCTAGAACTGGCTATCCCGATAATAATCCTAAGAGCTAAATTATACCGCAAAACATAACGACATTTTAAACTTGAAAATTTTAGCTAATCCGACTCTCGAGTTACTCCCCCAAAACGAAAGGATTCCTAAGGGAGGTCCAAGACGGGCTAACCCGATACGGTTAAAATTCGAAAATATTAAATTCTACCCGAAAAGTAATTAATATACTAAATTTGGATATTCTATCTGCTCCTGTTTTCGGATTATTAAAAAAAAATTATATTCCTATGGCAGGCCTTGCACGGGCTAGCTGAATGAAGTTCAAAGTCGAAAAAATGAAACATGCCACAAAAGACAATAAATAGCATGCTAAACTTGGAATTTTCAGCTACTCCGGTTCTCGAGTAATTCATCAAACACGATCGCATTCCTAAGGCGGACCCAAGACGGTCTAGCTCGATGAGATCCAAATAAAAATTATGATAAACCCCAAAAGAAACTGATATACTAAATGTAGAGTTTTTAGCTGCTCCGATTTACGAATTATTCTCGAATAATGCGTACAATATCACTATGTCGGGCCAGAGACGGGCGACGTTTTTATAGGGGCGGCGGTTTTTCTTTTCTAGGAGCAAAGTCAATATTCTGCGCTTCAGGTGCAGGGACTTCTGGTTCAAGCACTTGCTTGACCGTGCTAATGGAGGGAGGGGGATAAATTATCTTATTACGGGCAGTGTGCCTTTTCTGTACAGTCTGAAATAGTTCGTTATAAACAGGGGGATGCTTTTTAAAATAAAGTTTACATTTGGTTTAGTAGCTTTAAAATTAAACGGGGCAGGCAAATAGATACCTCCAAGAGGAATCCGAATTGCAGGTAAAGGATTATTCCCGTAAGAAGAACTCATAGAGGGCTTACCATTATTCAACTTCTTTATCAAAACAAGTAAATCCCTCTCCTGACTGAATGTTATGTTGATTATAATGACTAAAATGTTATTTTAACATCTTGACATAGCCAGATAGTTTTATGTTTACTAAGATGGTTGTTATTTAGTAGTTCTACAATAAATTAATTCGAATTTAACGTTCTAAACTATCTAACACTGCTAGTCACTTTTTGGATCAATAAACGAAACAATCCATTCGTTAATTTTTCCTTACACAAATAGGTGAAAACTTTTTAAAGTCCGATTGCGAATAGATCGTAAATCCTCTTTACGATATCTACGGATTTCTCTCTTCAGAGTCGGGTGTTGGGCAGAAATACTACATATGTCACAGGAACTTGACGATGAAAGGCACAGAATACTATATTCAGAAGGTTCACTCCCATAGGACCCTATGGCAACATTTTTAACATGGGATGTCGCATAGACACTAGAGCTTGTGAGTTGGACCAACTGAACTACGATGCGTCTGCCAGATTTGGCGCGGTATCGCTCGCTTGGCGATTTTTTTTTAAACGGGAGGGGAACAAAATGTTGAGGACTGTACTTTTATAATTTTTGAAACTATAGAAAGGATCAGGATTTAAAAATACATTAATCTGCAACATAAATATATTCATTAGTTTAAGAATATTTAAATAAACATAGTTATATATTTAATTCAAATAATCATAAAATAGATTAAAAAATACACACATTGCATTGTTTCACTATAAAACATAATGCACAAAAAATTACAAGCTAACATACTCAAAAGACTGAAATATTATATAATATTTTCAGTCTAAAAAGTATACTAGCGTGTTGATCGTTAATTACTTGATCCTTAATTTATTCTGGAATACTGATAATAGACTTTTTTTTTTAAATATAAAAATATTCATATAGTAAATATCAAATTTACATAAATGCACTATCAAAGTTGTGGAACTCAATCATTAATTACCCGAGGGGGGGGGGATTTTCCACCATAAGGTACTTAATAAAAATTTTACATAAATATATACACATACTATATCACATTCAACTAAGAAAAAGCTATCCAAATATCAATTATTTCACATTTTACAAAAATTCGGAAAATATTTTTTAACTAATTATACCACTACCTCTTAAAATTTAGTCTAATCCGGCAGTAATAACACAGCACTAATATACTTATATGAACACGTGTATACTTATAATGAACACGTATGTAGGATGGTGATAACTAAAATTATTTCAATTTTAATAAACATAAATTACATACCCTGTAACGCAACCAGTTTTCTTTTACCAATCCATTTCTATGAAATGATCTAAACACTTAACAAATAATCCTTTTTCACGTTACTCAAACCACGCTAGTCTGTTGTTCTAAGTTTCCGCCGAGCGAAATAGGGTTATAACATTGAAAATCGTCTTGGAACTAAACCAGACTATCGCCAAGCGCTCGGAACAAACCAGACCATCGCCAAGAGCGCGCCAACCCAATGTTTGGTCTATCTCTAATGGCCGCCGCGAAAACGAAACTATCGAGAGTGACAGGTCTGTATAGCAGTCTGTGATGAAAGGGATAATGAAAATGTCGATTTAGTTCAAGTGCATGTTGCTCTACGAATTCATAGGCAACTAGTTTAAAAGTATACTAAATTTACGATCACGTAAGCCATAAAAATAGGTTCTTCAAATTAAAATATAAGATTTAAAGTAATTTCTGGTACATAAATAATATCTGTTTTTACTTTACTCAAATTAAAAAAATTAAGTATAAAACGGAAAAAGCCTGATCCAATAAAATGATCGGTAATTGATTTTTCTAATCAGTGGTCACATCGAGTTGCATCTCGTGGTGTGAGTTCACAGGACACCATGTTGTTTGATGGAAGATGACGGAAATGATGGAAATGAAGCTGATGGACAATTACTGAAAATCGTCTTATCCAAACAGGAATTGCAATTCTTAAAGACAATGAAATTGTTATTTTCATATTTCTATCGTCAAAAATTTCGGAAATACAGAGAAGGCAACAGTATTTCTAATACTGTTGCCTTCGGGTACAGTATTTCTTATACTTAATTGTGCAGTGATAGTTCTAGTAGTATATCTATTTCTTATTTATGCAAACTTTACATGTTTTTTAGCAGAAAATTATCGCTTGTAATTTTTTAAATGTTTCTATCCCGTATATCATGCCTTCAAAATGATTACTATCTTGTTTCTTCAGTACAAGTATCAGAGAATTGCTGCTAAAAAATTTTATAAACTAATGGTTAACAAGTTTATAATAAATTAAACCACGCCTACTCCAAGACCGTAATAATTTGAAATAAATCTCCTTTATATACGCATATTTAGGAGATCTAGTTCCAACCAGAATCTATTGAAATGACATTGAATCACTTATCGATTTCAATGACACACTTTGAGTATCTCGTACGTCGAACAAAAAATGATTCATTTTCCGTATATCATAATTTCAAATTTTTTTTTTTTTTGCATTTCTGTACAAAAAAGTTAGAAGTAAAAATTGCAGTCTGGGATCGTAACCCCATTACAATGCCTAGATATTGCCGCTATACCTCAGTTACTAAATACCGTGGTGGGAAGAAGAAAGTCCTGGCTCTTTTTAATGAGTGCATCCCCCAAATAATTTTTTACTGACCGTCCGGCTACAGTTTGAATCTTATGATCATGAAGACTAGATAGATCCCTTTAGCCTTCATGCATTTGATGCAACTGGCCATACCTGTAAGCGCTGCTGAGTGCAAAAGAGGATTATTTGTTTTACAGCGAATTAAAACCTGCTTAATCATATGAAGCACAACTAACTAAATAATCTAATGTTGATTTCACTAGAAGCCCCAAGTTCGACAGCCTTTGACTATATAATAGCTGCAGACAACTGGCATTACAGGTAATTAACATATATATTGTTAATTTTACTTTAATTTCATTTTTATAAATGCAGATGTTGCTCTACCCATCACTTTTATCCCATGTACTTTTTTCCTCAGCAAGTGTATGTATATAAAATAAATAATATATAGAATAAATATATTATAAATATTATATTATATTATATTATATTTATATTATGATTACGATATTTATTATTATATTATATATAATTTATAATATTATATATAATATACTATATATATATAATATATATACATGTATATATATATAAATAAAAATATATATTATAATATATTATATATATTATATATATTATATATATATATATATATATATATATATAATAAATTATATATATATATATATATATATATATAATATTATATTATATTATAAATATTATGAATATAATATTATAAATAAATAATATATAAAATGGTATATAAAATGGTAAAAAGAGCTAAATGGTATATAAAAATAAGGAATATATGTAAATCTTTTCTGATAATAAAAGATATCTGATAATAAAATATGTCAAATGTTACAGACAAGCAGACTTTAAAGAGTGAAATATCATATATTATTTTCAGCCTTTAAAATACACTAGCCTGTTGGCTATTTACTTATTTCAAGTCGAAATAAAAATGTAATGCATTACAAGATAATATAGTTCATTTTTATAAATTAGAAAATCATGAATACTTTTAATTTAGGTAAATAAATTATTCACCTTCATTAAAATATATAAAGCTTTTAAAATAATTAGTTATGTACCTTTCTCCTCTTGCTCGCATATACATTGTAGATTTTGTTAATTAATGTGTACATCTTCATAACGCTAGCTAGTTACTACCATGAATAGCAGTCTTTCACATAACTTTTCCGAAAGTTAAATGCCCCCAAATCATAATTATGGCTTTACAATTTCATTTCGAGTATTATAAGCATTGAAACTGCAATGATATTTAAAAAACAGCGCTCAATAAAACAAAATTGTCCTATGTTTCATTCACAGGCGTTATATTTGCAATGACAAGGCTTAAGTCCATATATAACTGGTTTGGTCACCAAATCCTAGCTATCATTGAACTTGAACATATCATTGAAATTGATGAAAAAGCATTCAGCTTTAGGGTCTTTTATCTCAACCTCAACTGTTTTTAGCCTGCCACTATTTCTCGACCGTTTTAGGTTTAGGTGCACTTTTAAACACAACTGGTTGCGCGGCAATCTCAGCGTAAGTCTTAGTTTTAACATAATCATTGTCAGTTACATTTACAACATTATCAGCTATTTGATTACAGTCCATGTTATCATGGACATTTAAGTTTTCTTCTTCAATCTGGCTTTTAGTAAGAGCATCCTTAGTGGATTGCCCCTCCAGCTTTCTTTTTTATTTGGATTTTCAACCGTTTTAAGTTTATCTTCATCTTTAATTTCCTTAATTAAGCCTAGCTCGATCATTTTGCATTTGACTTTAACACTAGAATTACATCCCTCACATTTAAAAATCTCATAAATATCACAATCAATAACCCTATTCAATTTCTTTGCAACAAAAAAGAGTTAACAGAAAGTAACGAACCTAGAATCTTGGTGACTTGGTCCCCTTCCTGTCCCAGTAGTCCGTTCATCCGCAGCTCCCTGATGTGAAGAGTCATCACGTAGACTGCCAGGGTGCAGAAGTTGGCGGCGTTCTTAACTTTATCCTTCAGTCCAGTCATCAGTCCATCATCAGGTACAGTTTCGCAGTAATTCATCATGGCACCTTTGAGAGGCTCGAATTCCTAAGCTGCGTGATTCTAACAATGCAACATAATATGATACAACTGGCCATACCTGTAAGCGCTGCTGAGTGCAAAAGAGGATTATTTGTTTTACAGCGAATTAAAACCTGCTTAATCATATGAAGCACAACTAACTAAATAATCTAATGATGATTTCACTAGAAGGCCCAAATCCGACAGCCTTTGACTATATAAAAGCTGCAGACAACTGGCATTACAGGTAATTAACATATATATTGTTCATTTTACTTTAATTTCATTTTTATAAATGCAGATGTTGCTCTACCCATCCCTTTTATCCCATGTACTTTTTTGTTTAGCAAGTGTATATAAAATAAATAATACATAGAATAAATATATTATAAATATTATATTATATTTATATTATGATTATTATATTTATTATTATATTATATATAATTTATAATATTATATATAATATACTATATATATATATAATATATATACATATATATATATAATATATATACATTATATATATATATATATATATATATATATATATATATATATATTATATGATATTATATTATATTATAAATATTGTGAATATAATATTATAAATAAATAATATATAAAATGGTATATAAAATGGTAAAACGAAGTAATATTATATTCATAATATTTATAATATAATATAGTATTATATATAATATATATATATATATATATATATATATATATATATATATACATATATATATATATATATCAACAAATTAAAGGCATCCCCATGGGGGGGGGGGGGATGTTCTTCCATACTAGCCGATCTCTACCTTAGTTTTTATGAAAACCAGTCTCATATTAACAACGAAATCGTTTACCTGCGTTACGTAGATGACGTGATTGTTCGATATGAAAATGAAAACTATTGTATGAACTTTGATTTCTACCCACCCAACCTCATATTGAAAGAAAATCCAGTTAAAAATAACAACGTGGTTGAGTTTTTGGATTTGAGTATCAACTTTGGAAAGATCCCAATCATATTTACCATCTATGACAAAAGAAACCATTTTAAAATACCTATAAATGGATCATTCGAAGCCCAGACTCCGAGCTGAACGGACGTGTTTTAGTGGCCCTCCAAATTTCTACCCTTTGGTGATTTTTCTTGCTTTCGCTTGGGCGTGTTGTACCTAGTTACGGTACAGCACGTCGGTCTAAACAATTGCAGCCGACTTTTTTGTGTTTTCGTACTTGGTGAGGTACTTTGTACTCGCCATTTAGATTTTGTGCTTTCTGATTTTGGATTGCCACGTGTGTTTTTCCCACGTGGTTGTGCTTTTCGATTGTTGGACTGATTTGACCCTGACGACATGGATTTGGAGGACATCGACACGGAAGCGACTCGTGAACTTGCTGGTGAGCTAGATGGAGAGGATCTAAAGCCTCTCAAGGACGTTATGACCGCCTATTGCGACACTCTGCCCAAGGATGGATCGATGAGCACGTGGAAGCAGGAAGTAAAGGATGCCGTGAACTTCTGTGCACTTGCAATCTACACACTGACTGTGCACGTCAGGGAGTTACTGAGGAATGGACAACTCGGACAGGAAGAAGACCAAGTTTCCCGGATAAAAGGTTCGTTTGTTTCTGTTGACCCAAAATTTGGATAGGTGTTATGATAGTCAAATGTTTGAGATTTGTAATTGTGAAGGTAGTAATTCAAGTGATACAATTCAATGTAAAGTGATAGAACTAGGATTGATAGACGAAATTAAAATTCATGATAAACTTAAACCGGTTGCAAATCCAAATAAAAGGGGTAGGATGGAAAAACATTCCCCTACGGAAGTTCCTACTACAATCCAGTTTGGAGTGTTAAACCTAAAATTTAGTGACCATGATAACATGGACTGTAGTACTGTAACTGATAACCCTAATGATGTAAATGATAACTCTAGTGAAGTAAAAGTTTCAAACCAAAAAACTTATTCCGAAATTGTTAGCTAAAATGTTGAGTATAAAATTGTGCAAAAATAAAAAACGGCTGAAAATAGTGTTAGGACAAAGAGTAATGATCAACTGAAGAAATCAAAACGCGGAAAGCTGAAACAAAACGGGAGGAAGAGCTCGCCCAAACCCAGCTGTTAGATAAAACGGTTGAAAAAAGACAAAAGATTACAGAGATCCAAAAGGATGCCCGAAAACAAGTTCAAACCGCGGTTGAGGCTGAGGACATGGAAGCTGAGACGAAACCGACTGTTAATCCGGATGATGAAAAGATGGATGTCATCTTCATCTTCATCAAGGAATTTCTCAGAAGGTACGAACTAGACGGCCTAAATCAAATGTTGATGCAATTCATAGAGTTGTACGAACGAAAAAAGAGCGATCCCATGGGAATGGTTTTCGAGGGAGTTAAATTAATTATGGTCCTGGATAGGAACAGTGAGAAAGAAACCCGCCAGGAATAGGTCCCAAAAAGAATCTTTTAAAATAATATTTTGGAATGCGAACGGCATATCTCCAAGAATAAATGAACTTAGGAACTACGTAAATAAAAATGATGTAGACGCCTTGCTAATTCAGGAAACTAAAGTAAGAAAAAAAAGGATCTAAACATAGCAAACTATAATAGCGATCGTAATTTTAACCCAAATACAACTGCTAGGTGGCCACATGGAGGAACAGCAATTTGTATCAAAAGGAGTATTCTCCACGAGGAAACAAATAACATAAATCTTCAAGGTATAGAAAATACTAGTATAAAAATAAATAATATTAACCGTTTATCCTAACTTCAATATATGTCAAACATATGAGTGGAATGAATGTAGCAGCGCAACTGGAACTGCTTTTCGAACGATATCCAAACACAATACTCGCTGGTGACTACAACGCACACCATCGACGGTGGAGCTGCAACGGAGCCAACACACGGCGCACACAGATAAACAGACTGCTGAACACAACAGACACCAATATTATTGCACCGTCGAGGCCTACCTGCTTCTCTGGCGGAAATGGCACGTACATAGACTTTGTCCTCACGAGGAACATAGACTACGCTCACACTATTAGTACCTTAGATGAATTCGACTCGGATCATCTACCGGTACCAGTGACATTTGATCTAAACATACTGCTCCCATTCTCTATGGGACAAGAGAAGGTGAACTGGGATGCATACCACAGAGCACTGTCCGAGCAGCACTTAGCAGGACCTGACATAATGAGCACGGCGGATATTGACTCTACCACGCACACACTCACAACAGAAATCAAGAGAGCTCTTGCCTCTGCGACAACACATCGTGAGTCACCAAAAATGTCCACACTCTCCCACCATGTCAGACAATTAGTTAAACAGAGGAACAGAATACGTAACACATGGCAGGCTAATAGAAACCCTACCCTCAAACGGAAGCTCAACAGACTCACGATTAAAATCAGGGAAAAAATCGTCGAGGAAAAGTAGCAACAGTACAAAGAAATAATCGAATCCCTTAGCCCAGAAGACGTATCGCTCTGGCAATCCGCTAAAAGACTTAGACAACGGCAAATCAAATTCCCCCCACTAATAAATGGCACTAATACCGCGTACTTAAACGAAGAAAAAGCCGAAGCGCTTGCAAAGCATTACGAAAAACAATTCGAACCAAACCACGACTTAATGTGTCAGCATACCCTAAAAACGGTTAGACAAACTCTAAACAATTTCAGGAACTCCCCGGTCACGGATAAGATCAACCCAGCCACCCCGCAAAAGATAGTGGAAATTATCAAAAACCTTAAAAACAATAAAAGACCAGGGCACGATAAAATCAGGAATGTCGCGATAAAAAACCTACCCTTACATATAATATTTTACTTGACCATTTTATTAAATAAAATACTAAAACTAAACTATTTCCCCAAAGAGAGGAAGGATGCGATTATTATACCAATCTGTAAGACTGGTGAGGATGCATCAATTCCAGCCAACTACAGGCCAGTTAGCCTGCTATCGACACTCAGTAAAATTACTGAGAAAATAATTCTTAGACTGAACACGCACCTTGGCGAAAATGACATTATCATTCCGGAGCAGTTTGGATTTCGGCCAAAACACTCCACCACTCATCAATTGCTGAGAGTGGTTGAGTTCATATCTTCTGGACTTAATGCCAAGACACCTACAGCTGCAATGTTTCTGGATATTCAAAAAGCCTTTGATAAAGTGCGGCGCTATGGATTAGCATACAAATTGGTAACTCTAAAAGTCCCTGACGCTTTAGTCAAACTTTTAATCTCATACTTAAATAACAGACACTTTAAAGTCAGAGTAAAAGATAATTTGTCCACATCCAAGCTCATAAGAAGTAGTGTACCACAAGGATCCATACTTGGCCCGAAATTTTTTAACATATATCTAAACGACATACCCAGGACTCCAAACACTGAGCTGGCACTCTATGCAGACGACAGTGCGATTCTTGCAAAACACCCTTACATCTCAGTAATGCACAGACAGCTACAATAACACTTAGACGTACTCCAAACATGGCTCCAAAAATGGCGAATGAAATTAAACCCCAATGAATGTCACTGGAACTACTTTTCAAGGAAACAGAAACCTCCGCCACCCTTGTATAAAAATAACCAAGCGTTACGCGCGGAAAAATCAACTAAATACCTAGGCGTAACGATAGATTCCCACCTAACCTGGAAATTGCACGTGTCGAACATAATCAAAAAAGCGTATACAGCCACAGGAGCCTTATACCCAATGATAGGAAACGTAAATCTTAGTTATCAAAACAAACTTCTAATTTATAAATCGGTCATCCTCCCGGGAATGCTGTATGCAGCACCCGTGTGGGGATATGCCTGTAAAATTACCATAGATTTCTTAGAGACAAAACAAAATATAATCCTAAGGACTACCAGGAAAGCCCCTAGATATTTAAGAAACTCGGTAATTAGGAATGACTTCAAAATAAAAACAGTGAGAGCCCAAATTAAAAAGCTAGCGCTAAAATTCTATGAAAATTTGCTATCTGTTCCAAATGAACTATTATTTAATTTGCATGATTATGATCATCGCAAGGTCAAATCTCGTAAGAGACTCCGCGCAGTACTTAATATTGATAATCGGAATTAGATATGTCTCACCTCCAGCAGCTGAAACTAAATAAGAATCGCGATCAATGTTTTTTAACCTTAAAAATGTTCTTAATCCCTAAACTGCCAAACTGCTAGTTAAGCCTCAAATCTGCATCAACCCCCCAAACTGTTGAAACTCTAAATGTGCAACAAACTGCCACACTAGAAGCCAGGTCAAAATAATAATAAAAAAATAGTAAATAAAAACCTCGAACTTCCATATTTTGGGTCTACAGAATTAATGTCACAATCTGAAGATGCGAAACATACATTGAGATTGGAGATTAAAGACGCTTCGCGCCTGGTGCTCTGTCCTGCCGTTGCCTACGTATTAATATAGGCCGGGAAATTTCGCTTATTTTCGGTAAAAAACGGGCGACAGCTCAGTTCACTAAAGTGTCCGCTAGGATCGCTTTTATTTCCTGCTCTTTCGCGTTTTTTAAATGTAAACAATGAAGCACTCGTGAGGGTTTGGGTACGTTTTTGTTTTTGGTAAAGCTTTTTCTTATAATTTTATATTTGTTATTATTTATTAATTCCCATTATTATTATATCACAATTAAATTTAAATTCCAAAAAAGGTAAAAAAATTTTAAAATCAATGTGCATTATTTAAAATTGCACAAAATGTCATATTCACTATGACAAGTATATTAAAATATATTACAATTTTACAACCTATTGCACTAAATGTTGCTTTGTAAATTCACATTTAATGAACATTGCTAGTGAGAATTGTAAAAATAATTGAAAATTAAGCTGTTGGCTGCGAAGGTTAAATAGTTAAATTCACATAATCAAAACCAATTTAAATCTGCAAGATTAAAATTCATACATAGCAAATGATTTTAAAGTTGAGAATCAAAATCGAGGAAATTCAAGTTATACTCGATTGTGAATGTAAAGAAAAATAAATTGGAATATAAAAATTTCTTCATTAATATAATCATGACTTAAATCAGAATATCTGCAAAAGCTGTAAAAAGCGTATAAGGAGAAATTTTAATGCTGAAAGAAATAAGAAAATATTTGTATGGAATTACTTGAATTCGTCAAAAAAATTTGAATTGTTTCTTAGCATTTTGCTTACAGGTGGTACAGCGCCAATCCCAAATGAAGAACCTCTCAAAAAGAGAGGTATTTGACATACCCTATCCCAAACAGTTCGATCCTCCTTTGCAGCCATTGGCGTCCAGACACCAATGCCTGCAAAGGGGGATCGAACCCCCCTTTCCCAAATAACTCAATTTCCTCGTCATTATTGATGGGCAAACCATTAGTATGTAATAATTTAATACGCATTATTATTTTATATAACCCAAACTTATAAATGTGAAATAAATTAATGCATGTTCATGTTGTTTAAAATCAATTAGTTAGAAAAGGTCATTGATTTTAATGAATAATTAAAAAAAAAAAATAAGTGATATCAATCAATGATTTTTTTTTAAATCAAGTAATATAATTTTTGATTTAAATGATGTTGATTTCAATCAATCTACCCTGTCGACCCCCTTCCAATTTTTTTTTAATTATACACCCCCAGTTTATGAATCCTGGTGAACTCACTGGCGGGGTGGGGGGGTGCTTTATGGCATGTTAATGAAAAATTAGATTTAGAAAAATTAAAAATATATTAATAATTTTTATTTAATATAATTTATAAAACTTAAATTTTATTTAATAATAACTAAAATAAAAAATTAAATTTTTAAAATCATTAAAAGAAACTTGTTAATAAAAAAAATTTCGCTTTTAAATTGAAAAAAAATTCGCTTCTGACATCCCCCTATGGAAATTTCTGGCTTCGCCCATGTTTACAGGTATATTTCCTTCTTCCTGTAAAAATTTATTTTAGCATTTTAATAATTAATTTAATAATAATTAATAACTTTTCTTTTTTTTAAATTTACTAAACGATAAAACTTATTAAAGACCTTTTTTGTACCTTTTTTTTTCATTTACAAAACTAAAAATGTTCTGGGTTAAATAAAAAAGAACTATATTTATTAAACAAATAATACGCAAACAGATGCGGATGTTAATTTATTAGATAATATAAAGAAATCTAATAATGCAAAGATTATAAGAACTTTGACAGTAATAAATCATTTCCCGGCCTTTATTATAACGTAGGCAACGGTCCTGCCCGAATTTACACCCCAAGCATTCAGAATTTGTGGGCGCTGCTGACGTCTTCCTGAGCCACAGACTATTATACAGACCTATCACTCTCGATAGTTTCGTTTTCGCGGCGGCCATTAGAGATAGACCAAACAGAGGGTTGGCGTGCTCTTGGCGATCGTCTGGTTTGGTCCGAGCGCTTGGCGATGGTCTGGTTTGGGTCCAAGACGATTTTCAATGTTATAACCCTATTTCGCTTGGCGAAAACTTAGAACAGCAGACTAGCGTGGTTTGAGTAACGTGAAAAAGGATTATTTGTTAAGTGTTTAGATCATTTCATAGAAATGGATTAATAAAAGAAAACTGGTTGCGTTACAGGGTATGTGATTTATGTTTATTAAAATTGAAATAATTTTAGTTATCACCATCCTACATACGTGTTCATAACTATACACGTGTTCATATAAGTATACATGTGTTCATCATACGAAATTAGTGCTGTGGTATAATTAGTTAAAAAATATTTTCCGTATTTTTATAAAATGTGAAATAATTGATATTTGGATAGCTTTTTCTTAGTTGAATGTGATATAGTATGTGTATATATTTATGTAAAATTTTTATTAAGTGCCTTATGGTGGAATATCCCCCCCCCCCTCGGGTAATTAATGATTGAGTTCCACAACTTCGATAGTGCATTTATGTAAATTTGATATTTACTATATGAATATTTTTATATTTAAAAAAAAAAAGTCTATTATCAGTATCCCAGAACAAATTAAGGATCAAGTAATTAACGATCAACACGCTAGTATACTTTTTAGACTGAAAATATTATATAATATTTCAGTCTTTTGAGTATGTTAGCTTGTAATTTTTTGTGCATTATGTTTTATAGTGAGACAATGCAATGTGTCTATTTTTTAATCTATTTTATGATTATTTGAATTAAATATATAACTATGTTTATTTAAATATTCCTAAACTAATGAATATATTTATGTTGCAGATTAATGTATTTTTAAATCCTGATCCTTTCTATAGTTTCAAAAGTTATAAAAGTACAGTCCTCAACATTTTGTTCCCCTCCCGTTTAAAAAAAAAATCGCCAAGCGAGCGATAGTTCCCCAGTTTGAACCTACTGTTTGGCTTATGCAATGACAACAGCAACATTTTTAACATTTCATAAGATGCCGCCAACTAGGACAGCTTACTAATTTAAACAATAATTTTAATTATTACTATAGCTTCGAAATAAACAAAATTTTATTCTATAAAAAGATTCTACATATTTATTTCTGGTAGATAAATATATCATTTTAAGTATCCATTCGGGAAGAAGTGAAGGTAAAATAGTATTATTATAATTACAGCATTTTATTAGTTTGTATTCCTTACTGCTGAGCTCTGGGTGGATTCTCGGAGCACCTAGACAAAAATTGTCTGTATCTCCAGGAGGAAACTGTGCAGCTGAACTTATATATAATTTGAAATGCTCCAACAAGGGAGGGGGAAGGTAAATAAGGGTGAATTTGAAGGCTGGTAAAGTGAATAATACTGTATCTCATAAGTCTCTTTCTCTCCGTCAAAAAAAAAAGGGGGTCACATTTTTTTTTTTTCTTTCTTTCTGAGATTTCAGCTACTTTGGCTGAAGATTAGATCCAGGCATTTTAATAGGTCTAAGTACTGAGCACATTTGTGCGATTGATAATTTCGGCATTTACAAGTATGCAATGAGAATTATATTTGAATTAATAAGATTATTTAATTTTAGGAAAATTTAATTTTATGTTTATTATCACTATAAGTTAACTATTAATTTTAAGGTTCTGTTTACTTATTTTAATGTGGTAGAGGCTCTTGGTCTCTTGCGGTACTTCCATTGGTGGGGGTCGTAATCCGGCAAGTTGCAAATTTCCTCATTTGGTATTTTGTTAAGCTGAGAGTAGAATTTATTAGCAAGTTTGACTATTTGTTTGTTAATTTTGGTAATGCCGAAATCTCTGGGAATGACTTCATTCTTTAGAAAGATCGGGGCTTTTCTTATGCATCGAAGGGTTTTATTTTGAGTGGTTTAAAGCTTTTTAAGAATTCTATGATCGGCGAATCCCCAAAAAGGGCACCATAAAGAAGGATGGGCCTAAGTACCGTTTTATAGAGCAATACTTTATTTTGGTAGCTAGCGTGTGAGGAGTGGAGAATTGAATATAGCATTTTCTTGGCCATGTAGAATTTGTTGATAGTTTTGTTGATATGGGGTTTCCAAGTGAGCTTGGAGTCAAAAGTGACACCAAGATACTTGGCAGTGTTGACGTACGGGATTTGCTTGTTGTTGATTGTGATTGGCTTAGGGTTGATTTTCTTTTTTATTCTGGAAAAGATGATGCATTTTGTTTTGCTTTCGTTTATTTTAATTTTCCAATTCCGGAACCAGGCGGAGATAATATTGATGTGATTTTGCAGTCTGGAGCGAATAACGAATTTTCTGGAGTTACTAGTGTAGAGAGCTGTGTCGTCCGCATACATGGCAATGTACGTGTGTTGTGCGCGGGGGATGTCGTTGATGTAAATATTAAACAAGGTTGGGGCCAATTGGGAGCCTTGTGGGACCCCGGACCTAAGTGTGGTTTGTGATTGGAGAAGGAGTGTTTGTAGCGGACTGTGAAGGATCTATTTCGAAGGAAGGAATTTACAATATGTATGAGTGAGTCTGGTATATTAAGCTGAATCATTTTGTATATTAAAGCATCACACCACACCTTATCAAAGGCCTTCGAAATGTCAATAAGTAGAAAACCTGTTGAGAGGCAAATTTCCAATCCTTCGGATATGTACTCTGTGACTCTCAACAGCTGGTGTGTTGTGGAGTGAAGTGGGCGAAAGCCAAATTGCTCTGGTTTAATTATGTTGTGTTGTTCAATAAATGTTTTGAGCCGAGTGTGTATTATTCGCTCCGCAAGTTTACTTATGGAAATTAACAGGCTGATGGGTCTAAAAATTTTGAGCATGGGTGGGGTCTTCGTCTGGTTTCGGAATACCTATGATAATGGCGGTTTTCCAATTTGACGGAAAGTAATGAAATTTTAGGATGGCGTTGAAGAGGAGGGTGATGAAAAAGATTATGTTAATGGGGAGGGATTTAATTGCTTTATTGTTTATCCTGTCAATGCCGGGGGCTTTATTAATTTTCAGGTTTTTAATTTTTGTATTCCTTATTTATTTATTGAGTTGATACTCTGTGACTCTCAACAGCTGGTGTGTTGTGGAGTGAAGTGGGCGAAAGCCAAATTGCTCTGGTTTAATTATGTTGTGCTGTTCAATAAATGTTTTGAGCCGAGTGTGTATTATTCGCTCCGCAAGTTTACTTATGGAATTTAACAGGCTGATGGGTCTAAAAATTTTGAGCATGGGAGGGGTCTTCGCCTGGTTTCGGAATACCTATGATAATGGCGGTTTTCCAATTTGACGGAAAGTAATGGAATTTTAGGATGGCGTTGAAGAGGAGGGTGATGAAAAAGATTATGTTAATGGCGAGGGATTTAATTGCTTTATTGTTTATCCTGTCAATGCCGGGGGCTTTATTAATTTTCAGGTTTTTAATTTTTGTATTCCTTATTTATTTATTGAGTTGATAAGGAAGTACTTTATTATACTAAGTGGTCCAATGCTGTAAAGAAGAGTGTCAAATGAAGACTAGCATGGTCCTTCGACTCAAGGAATTTCTCTTTTTGGAGCGCCTAGCAAACCCCGCAGCGATGCTTTAATCTCCCATCATAGTAAACAACGGTTAGGACATCATAGAACAGAATTTTAATATGTTAGGGATCCCGAGGGATCATAGCGGTGCGCGTTAGTCAGAATTGAGACGAGTCCCAATTAAGTCTACGTGTCACTAAATTTGGAAAATGGAGAAAATAACTCCGAGAAATAAAGGAAAATTTGGAATAAGGGTGAGTTCCGTCGTGGAACTCTGTCTTGAGCCGATGAGATATGTACTAGCGAGGCAAAAGGGGCGGGACTACGGGGAGAAGGGAGCATGCTTGGCCAATACAAAATGCGGACGGAAGTTCTAGAACATCGGGAAAAATGGGACCTGAAAATAACTTAACAGGCCTTAAAAAACCAAATTTAACCTTAAATTTAAACTGAAGGGGTCTTTGCTAACTCACAAATACTTTGTAATAAATGAAAACTCTGTCTATGACAGTTTTAGTTTCCTGTACGTTGGTCGGTTCTTCGTGAAGCACCTGACATGTCTGTGCCGTATCTTCAATCTGTCAGATGAGCGATCCTGTTGTGTGACATTTTCTGCGTTGCTTGGAGGGATGGGCTAGAGTCCAATGCTGTCTCCCAGCAGTGGAGGGCGTTGGTTAGATGTCCCGCCTCTTGAAGGTGAGGAAGGAGGTAAGAGGTGCTCCAAAGAGCATCCAATCTGGGAGATAATCAGTGAAAAACTAACTTGCAGCGCAAAGAAGTTTAAAATCTGTTTTGGGGGCCACATGGCACTCCTAAATCTGAGCGTAGCCCCCGTCACTACATGCCCGCCGTATTCTGCAGTTACCAGGCAACACTTGCTGCTTAGTTTCCTCGCTAGGAGGCAACCCAAGCGGGCCACGGTTAATAGCACAGTAACGGGGTTTAACGTCTTTTACTTAAGTTTTTTTTTTAATTTTCGCGACTTGTTTAAATTTCGATTGTTTACTGTGTAATGGTGTTATTACACGGAGCAATTTTTCAGCAACACTATACATTTCAATGGGAAGAAATCTTGCCGCCGAATTGCCGCAATTCGTTCATGATCGGCAATAAAAATTGCTCAATTTCTGAGCAGAGAACCAATCAAAGGACGATAAAATTGGACTTCACTACGCTCCGCCTTCCCTCTTCTCATTTGCATTCAAGACGGCGATGGCGACTGTAATGCAAACACGTCAAAGCAGCTCAATTACATTAGAATCTGGAGTTGTAAAAATTAATAGAACTTCTACCAAATTACAGATACCTGTGGGATATAAAATATCCACATTATACGAAAAACAAACCCACTAAATAATGCTTCTTGAAATGAACACTGCGGTATTAAAAAGGAGGGGCGTTTGAGAAAGGCGGGGCCTAAAGTGTCATTACCGGGAGGAATTTCTAAAGTCTGGAGATGGAAAAATAATATTAGAACTTTTAACAAATTACAGACACTTTTATGATATAAAAGATTCAAATTATACGAAAAACACACCAAAGAATGCTTTCTGAAATGAAATCGGCGACTTTAGAGAGAAGGGACCTGTTAAAGATGAGGAGCCTAAAGTATGATTGACGTGCGGAATTGCCGAACTTCGGCAATAAAAATTGCCTTGTGTAATAACACCATAATTCCTGGTTGTAAATCGTCCAATAAATCTACTGGCACTGCATTTCATGAAATAATTAACAGAGAACCCGCAACGACAAATCTGGATTAATGCTATATCAAAAGAAAGTAAGTTTAGATTATTATTTATAATTAAGCGTATCCATATTCTGAAATCAGAAGAGAAAGAGTTGGAGAGCGTGCATTTTTAGTTAATATCTTGGCCACTTTTAAAATTTTTATTATAGTATAGGAAATATAACGGTAAGATGGGGAAAAGGGGATTTTTTCATAAGAAATTGATAAAGGCAGTTTTATATGTATATTATGCAACATTCCCAAAGGCAGTTAATCATGAACTGAAAAACTGAAATTGTGATTTAAAACTTACATTAAAAAACTTTGAATTCTGCCCCACCCCTCCCCATAGGCTGCTCACACAATATAATGGGGAAAATGTTACCAGTTGTATATATATTTTACTCTCTGGCAGTGTTTCTCATGAAGTGCAATAAAAATATTAAGTATTTTTCTATAATGAAAGTATTTTTCGTAGGCTTGTTTAACCATGGCTGATTGATTTTACTAACAAATTTATGCAATGCAACTGAAACACCTCTACATTAAAACTTCAAAAGTGTAATAGAATTAATTATTTTTATGATCATTTAAAAGAAGATTAACATAGTTAAAGTTTGAAGAAAAAGTGTGTGAATTTGTATATACAGGGCTGTAACAGGGGGAGAATAATATTACCAATAGACTTAGCATTTCTAAATACCTTGCTTAGCATTAGAGGGGGGCGGAAGGCGGTGTCAGAACGAATTTATATACTCCACCAAATACTTTTGGTCGAAAAAAATTTGTTATATATATATATATATATATATATATATATATATATATATGTACGCGTAAGTAGCTCTTAAATTTTTTTTTCCTGTAAAGTGTATGGTGTACATATCGTTCTTTACGTTAATTAATTATTAGGTAAAAAGAAAACAAGCGAAAAAATACCAATAAATGAATCAAAATGCGTCAATGAAAAAGCAAGAAACGTCTAAAATATTTAATGAGAAAAGTAGCGGCAGCTTGAATTCTACGAATACATACACTGACGCTCTGCTTTATTTACCCTTTTTCGCGGAAGAGTGGCCCGCTATCCCTGACCTCTAGCGGTAGCGTCCCTCGTTGCTATGTTGCCGTTTAAACAAAGGAAACGGCGAAAGTCGGCGGGCATGTAGTAACAGAGGCTACGATCTGAGACAAGTTTAATTATGCTAAGGTTTTTTGCATGGGATCTGAGTCCGCTTTAATGATTCGTACAACACTGCAGAGAAAGCCTCTAATACCATTTATGTTGAAGTAATTTTCAACTTCTCTAAAGAGGTTTATAAACTCAAGAAAGAGGTTTGGGGGTTGGTTCAGATTTGAGGCAGCTGCTTGCGAGTGGACCTCGTGCTCTCCGAAACTTGAGTCTTCCGTCTTAGCACGTGCCATCGCCTCGTGGGTTGAAGCTGATTTGGGGTTTTTAGTTTTGGGGAGCAATGGAAAGTTTTCCACGTCTAGATTAGGAGAGACACTAACATTTTCGGTTTAAGGATTTTGACGACTGGATTTGGATTCCTGGAACTTTTTACGGTTCCAGGGGTTTCTTGGGCAGTGCCGATAGTTGGCCGGATGGTCCCCGCCACAATTTTCACATTTCGCCGGGAGATCTCTCGGTTTTTTGCAGTCGCGGGTTAGGTGGTGTTCACCACATTTTACGCACCTAGAAGGGAACGAACAATTTTCAGAAGTGTGATTGAAATTTTGACAATTATAACAGATTTATATACCATTTGACTTGAAGGCTAGAACAACAACTCTCATGTAGGGAATGGAAGTGAAATTGTAGATCCTCTCCCATTCCTCGGTCGGCACTAAGCAGATCAAGAAAATGGGGAGGGGGATTTGCCCCTACGACTTCTAAGTTGTGAGATTCTCACAATTTAGAATCCTTCTCTGAGAATAGCCTCTTTAAGAGAGTCTATATTAGTATTCGTCGTTAGTCCATTTATCACTATTTTTTGGGCGATCTGTTTTAAGGTTCATTGCACTAAAAGATATTTTAGCCCGGGTTAGGTGAGCCTGAACACTCCTGTAATCCTCAACGGATCCAGGAGTGATCCGGATCATCCTCCCCATAAGCTGACCCTCAATTTTATTAACCAGGATTTTGTTTAGTTCCTCTATGAGGACTTTCCAATCACTTGTGGAGTCCACGTAGAAGGACGAGATGTTAAATTTGGGGGGAGGGGAGTAACTTCCTCTATCTCAGCATCAGTTGCTTTAAGCTCAGAGAATCTATTCTCCGCAGAGATTTCTTATGAGGTTTGAGGATCTGCAATAGACCTCGTTTGTTTTTCAGGCTTCTGCGTTTAAAATCCTAGCATTTTATCGTGCATTTTAGTTTTGAAAGTTTTGTACAGCTCAGCTTCATTTTTTGATTTCCTCTGCCTACAAATCTCAGCTACTAGCTCGTAAAAGTCGCGCTTTACAAGGGTTTTAAAATCTGGGGACCTAAAAAGCCAGTTAGAATCACTTATACTACCTTTCAGGATGAGCTCCAGAAATTTCTTCTGTTCTTTATCCTTCTCCTCTTCGAGTTCATCTTCCAGAGTGGCGATGGTGAAGTCATAAATCTTTAAGTGGTTGAGGAAACTCCTTCTCGAAGTTGTCGTCCAAGGGTCCATTCTCCTTCAGATAAGTGTCTGCCTAGCTTGCAGGGGTACTTCTGGTCTCAGCCTGTTGAGTCGGCTCACCACGTGCTTGCATATCATTCCCAGCATATTGCGCCGGCTTCTCAGCACGTGCTTGGGCTTCGTCCTCGGTGTTCTGTAGAGTCCCTTTTTCGTGGTCCTCCATAATCTCTGATCAATCCGTGTTTCTCTTTTCCTTGACGATATCTTGTCCGTCTGCTTTCTGAGCTGCCACTTTTGATTTCCCGGTTTGTGCTTTCCCTGAGGGTCCAGCGTGAGAAAATGGAATATCACCTAGCTGTATATGACCACCTGGAAGTTTGTACACAGTTCGCTTTGCCGTAGTAGCTGCTTAGCCCGACGTGCTCTACCAAAATTTGGTATAACACGCCCAAGATAAGGCACGAAAAGTCTCCACGTGGTAAGAATCTGGAGCGTCGTTGAGGCACGTCCGTACACCAACACGGACAGATTTTAATTTAGAGAGGGCAGATTTAAGGGCTCTTTGGAAAAAGTCTCTTTTATAGCCGTTTCTTTCGAAACGAACTATCATATCGATCAAGTCAATCCAGTCGTCTTTAAGGGCAGAATATCCTGTTTCAACGGGGGGATTGTTAGGGTTAAAATTGACGATTTCAGTCTTAGGATACTTTTCCGGTAATTTAGGAAAATCTTTTTCGTTATGCTGGTAAGCAGCGGCGTAGGATTTAGTGTTATCAACAATTCTACTGGGAAAGGTTCTGGGCTGAGTTCTCGGTTTCGGAAATTTAGGGCACCCGCGATAATTCGGGGGTGTTCTCCATCGCAATTAGCACAGCTGCATTTGTCTTCAGGCTTTTTATAACATTCATAGGATCTATAGCCGACAGCACACTTGACGCATTTAGGCGGCAGCAGATGGCAACTGTTTGCGGCATGATGCCATTTCTAGCATGAAAAGCACTGAGTGTTTGCGCCCTCTGTAGCTTCTAATTTCACTTCAACTCCTAACAATTTTACAACCTGATATATTTTTAAATTGTCAGAGGTTTTGTTCAATTGCACATGAAAAAGGGGTATCAGCACCTTGTTGGTCTTAGGACCCTTATAAAGCTACGTTACGCTGTTAATTTTAAATCCTCCTACTTCTAAATGTTCTTTAACCCTTTCGGGACGGCGGCATTCCGAAACTACCGTGGCCCAAAGGACGATGCGCTTCGTTTCCGAAATGTGCCCAAAAGACGGCTTTTAACTCTCGAAAAAAATTCACTAAAAATCACCCGTTCAACACAGCATTCTACTTTTTTCAGGAAGAAAGGAAACACTTATTTTCTATTTGATGTATATTTTTTATACAAATTTTCTTTTATCAAAATATTAAAAATTTTAGTGTATATATGTTTTAGGTACAGCTGGATAATTCTTTGGCATGTCCTTCCAATTTTTTAAAACTGTACCACATACATGCGTATTCTTAGACAACAAATACTTTGCAAGTACAGGAGAGGTAAAAAATTTATCCAAATACAAAGTATATCCTTTTCCTAAAAGTTCACTTAGAAATGTTTTCACAACGCGTTCTCCATACCCGCCATCAGAGCTTGATAATCCCGTGTCCTTTCCAGTATGCGCAAGGAAATTCCATTTATGGCCTCATTCCGATTCTGACGATTTATATATTTTTATTCCATATCTGGACTTTTTCGATGGGATATATTAACGAAATCCCAGCCTTCCTTTCCATGAGAACATAAATAACCTAATCATTTCATTGCCGCACATTCCTTTACCCCCCCCCCTCCCCCACCCACTCAAAGAAAAAACCTCTCTTATATTCCTCTAATTCAACAACGAAATCAATAAAAGACAAAATCAGATCGAGACCCGGAACTCAATTATAAAATTGTTGATGCTACGAGAAGTGCTCTGTTTACTTTACAGAACCATGTGTTTCACCGCTCCAAATGGAGAAATAATTCATTGGATTCTCCTTGTGCCAAGGTCAAACATCTACAAAATACATTTAAGTTACTTCCACGGGCATTTAACGACATCTGGTAGACAAATACATTCAAATTAAAACGTTCCACGTAGAAACACCAATACGTGCCAGTCGTCCTTTAGGGTAAAATTTCCTTCGGCCCGTGGGCATGCCGTTCGTCCTTGAATGCAAGTTCGCAGCTGGCACCTGGGCGTGCCGTTCTTCGCGAAAGGGTTATTGAGCTTCGGACTAGTGAGCACAGGAAGCCCCCTAATAACCACTTTGAGCCGTTTATCTTTGTTTATAGAGATAACTTCTGAAAGGGATTTTATCAATAAAAAGTCTTTTCTGAATAACTAAAAATTCTTCCCGCGTTTCAACTTGGATTTCGTCGGTGTACTTGGTCCAGGAAGGACGTGTTCGCACAGAGCTCCTCGCCACGTGTTTCTACGAGTTTGATTTTGTGTTATGGCGCAGTCTCAGCCACAACGTGCAGTTATGAAACTGTATGAATTCAAGCACATGTTTGGTCAGGACAAGACAATAGCTGATTATAACAAGTCCAAAGAGGAGATGTGGGTACGTCTGTTACACGTGCTTCACCTCGTGTAGTTACTTATGCTGAAGAAATAGAGGATGATGATACTATTTGGATCATGGAAATGGACTATGATGAACTTCGTGAAATTTGTGAAAATCCACTGGAGGACTTGGACCCTGAACATAAAATTCTGCTGCGTGCCAGGCTGGCACAAATGGATATAAATCGACCTCATAGGATGGATACTTCTTCGACTCCAGATATTGGTGAGCCCCCCCCCCCCGCCCCCCGTGAGTTCATCTCAAGGGAGTATTCCTTTTCTTGCGTTTTCGACCGCAACTCTTGTTTCCCATCCATCTACTAGTGACGCCACACAAGTGACGCCTTCTGTTGCTGCTAATAGTAGCAAATCTTCTACTATCCTTCCCTTCAGCTTTAATGCTAACCCAAATTTTAGTTCCAACCCTAAAAAGCACCCCCTCGTGGACAACGAAGGTTTCCAAACCGTGCAAAAACGGCATACTGCCCGTGTTAAGAAAATTGATCCCCCTCCGCCAGTACGGTCAAGCAAAAGCAAGTGCTTGAACCCGAGGTTCTCGCGCCGGATGCTCAGAACGTCGATTCTGCCCCCAAAAAGGAAAAACCTCCGCCGCCCTTTTTTATAGTTCCTTCTACCAACTGGTATATGTACATCACTGAACTTAAATTATCTGCCCCTCCCTTCAGGCCAACCTGAGTGGAGCTTTAGTTGAATTGCAAGTAGCGCTAGAGAAGAGTACATAGCTGTCCAAAGAAAACTCAATGGTGATAAGATTCATGATAGAACTTTCCTGTTAAATGAGAAAAAAACACTGAAGGTGGTCATAAAAGGCTTCCCCATCACTACGGACATTGAAATCATTAAATCCGAATTAATTAAATACAAAATTAAATTCAATAGCATTACCCAGCTCTACAAGGGCCACAAGTCTAACAAAATTCTTATGCCCCTCTTTTACGTGCAGTGCCTCAAAACGCTCGAAAGTGTCCAAATCTATCAAATCAAATCAAATCAAAGCTAGGATTAGAAGTTAAACTCGAAAGATACAGAGGAAGGGCTCAAGTTAGCCAATGTTTTTCTTGTCAGACGTTCCACCACTCCGTCCGGCAATGTTTTCTCCCCCCTAAATGTGTAAAATGTGCAAGCCCCCACAAAACTATAGAATGCCTTAAAGTGAAATCTACCCCTTGCAGTTGCGCAAACTGCGGTGGTGCTCACCCAGCCAGTTATAGAGGATGCCCGAAGTTCCCCAAAACCTAAATCCAGACCCTCCTTAAATTCTAATTCTGTCCAAAATAAATTGAACTCTAAATATGTAAATAAAAATGTTCCCTATGCTAAACTCTTCCAAAACAACCCAGATGACTTTCCTGAGCTCCCCCTCCCCCTAAGAAAGCTTAAAAACCTAAACCTGTAGATGATAACAGATTAGATGATTTCTATGAATCAATGATAGGAATGCTTATGGGTTATCAAAAATATTTTCCCCCTAAATATATATACGATTGCTTTTCTAAAGTCATCTCCCAAATGAAGGCAGCCAAGCACGATCTCGACGAAATTCAGATTCTTTTCGGAATTCTTTACCAAATGCCCGCTAAAAATCTGTTTAGGGTCCGCTCTGTTGAGAACTGTATTCCAGCGTTTTTGATAAACGCAGCTTTCTTGGTTCAAGGCCAGCACTCCTTGGAGCATAGCTAGACCCCCCCCCCCTCACCCTTTACTTCCCGAAGAAAATTTGTTCCTCATTTTCCAAATTATGCGACTCGACAGATCTCTATTGTAATTCCTCACACTAGGGATCGAAGAGCATTGCCCGTTTCTTCATTGAACCTTCTTTTCTGTAATTTTTCTTTATCATTATTTCCCAGCCGCCCATTAAGATTGGAGTTTAAAGGCAGCCTTCGGCTGACCTAGGTACTTCGTAATTGGATATCCTTGAATCCTTGCATGAATCCGGGTTTCGACTTCAATTTTAAACAGGTTTCCTCTAAGACTGCTGGCAATAGATGGCGCTACAAGTCTTAACTGATTTAGATAATCGTACCACTTTGGATTGGATACGATAAACATGGGGGGGGGGGGCGACGTTCTCTTTTGGTACCGCCTGATCCTTCGAAGAGAAATTTAAATAGACTCAAGGACAGGGGTTTACGAAATGCCCAGGAGGGGAAAATTCCCCCCATTAAACTCCGAGCGAAGAGGAAAAAAGATACTAAGGAGATTTATATAAAAGAAAGAGTTTACATCTGAGGTTCGCTTGGGGCGGTGGGGCGGCGACCGAGGTCGGACCCAAGCGCGCCCCTAGGGACGCAGGACCTTGGGCTTGAGAACGGGGGGGTAACGTACATGACAAAAAAGTTTTAAGGGTTCGTCGATTGGTCGCGAATTCCCAAAAGCTAGGGAGGGGCACGGAGTTAACTAGAGTTCAAAGAAAAACGGGGGGGGGGGTAGAGCAGATATAAAACAATATTAGACCCCGTGTGGGGCGGCGCCATGGCAACGCCTTGGGGCGCTTGCGCACCTTTGGGTGTGTCGGGTTGTACCTCGGGATGCTATCTAGCGTGGGATTATTTACTCCACTGAGATTTCTGAAGAAATTTTGAGCAAGTTTTTGAATATGTTCTAAAAAGGGTTTAATATTGAGATCTCTGTGCAGAACTTCTAGCCGAACGTAACTCGGAAACCTAATAAATGTACGAAGTGCTTTATTTTGCACAACTTGAAGCTTCTTAAGGTGAATCTCAGCTGCTGCATCCCAGTTTGGGGATTCATAATTGGACGTATGCAGGACTTGTACAGCAATAACTTGTTTCTCGTGGACAGGCGGCTGTTTCCAGCCAAGAGGGGGTGCATATGAACTAATGCAGACTTCACTTTTTGTGAAGTTTCAGAGATGTGAAGTTTCCACGTGAGTTTTGAATCCAAGTACAGTCCAAGGTACTTGTAGCTAGATTGCCAGGGAATCGGCCCGTTATTCAAAGTTAAGTTAGTGGCAGGGGTCCGTCGGGGGAGGGGGGAAAACTGATGGCGGCACATTTTTTACCGACATTGATTTTAATTCGCCAATTTGTTAACCATTGCGTCATGGAGTCAAGGTAAGGTTGAAGGGTTTCGTGCAAGACTTGTGTTTGTTTATATTGTGCAATCAGGACCCTGTCGTCGGCGTACAAGCCTAAGGTAACACCGGGGAAACGTGATAGATCATTAATATATAGGTTGAACAATTTTGGGCCGACAAGAGAACATTGAGGGACCCCGCGAGTATATTCCTGGGAGAGAAGAGGGAGTTTGAAACTTTTACCTCGAACCTACGCTCCGTTTGGTAAGAGTGAAGAATTTTAATGAGGTGAGCAGGAAAGTGAAGAGCAATTTGTTTAAAGAGGAGCCCGTTTGTCCACACCTTATCAAAGGCTTTTGGGATATCCAGGAAGACAATAGTTGAGGTGAGATGCTTGGAGCGAGCCTCGTGAATGAGTTCCGCAACCCTAAGCAACTGGTGTTGCATGGAGTGCGTCCTCCTGAAACCATATTGCTCAGGAATGATAATATCGTTAAGGCTGCAAAACTCATGCTGATGCTGAACCAAGACATACTTGAAAAGTTTAGAGAGACAGAAAGTAAAGAAATAGGTCGATAGTTTACAGGTTCAGAATGATTTAGGCCGGGCTTGGGGAGGGGGACATTGTGGCCACCTTCCAAGCCCGTGGAAAGTAATTCAGCTCAAGAAGAAGGTTAAAAAGATTGACAAGATATGCAACATAAGGATTAGAGAGGTTTTGATCATATTAGTAGAAAAAATCTGATGTGGGCAGCACATGACTTTCCTTATATAATGCAATTAATTTACTACTTTTACAGTAAAAAAATAGATTATTTTTATAGTAGTTATTTGTATTCTTTCCAACATATTGAATTTTCGTCAATGATTCGTCATTTTCCATGTCGTAATCATCAATGAGTCGTCATTGATTTAGCGTCATTTTTATCCATTTGACGAGATTTTCGTTAATTTAGCAACATTTTAAAAAGTCGCCAAGTTGGCGACATTTCACCAAATTTGTCGTCAAAATCTCTCCAAACGTTATGGACGAAGAAATAAGTTATTCTTACAGCAGATAAATGACTATTAGCGTTCAAATACAGAAGTATTACTCAAAGTATATTTTTCCATGAATGGAACAATCTAGATCCACCAGAATGATGTCACCCAATTTATCGCATGGTATTACATATGAAAAGTGAATATGGTTCTCAATAGGAAATATTTTTTTTATTTTATATGACTTATTGCACATTTAAAAAAAATTATCAAAATCTCGAGAACGGTTCATGTTAGCGTTCTAAAATTTATGCCAATCGTTTTCTAATGAAAAATTACATAAGAAATGTCTTTGTGTAACTTTATTAGCGGTTTTGTATTTTTGACTATTTTTTCAAAATTTCACTCGAAAATTTAGGGGGTTTCTGAACATTCAATTGCGTATAAAAACAATAGGCTTCCAGTGTTTACGGATTGTGATTTTTGTACCAAATTTCGTTCGAATCGGTTCATTCGTTCGTCAGTTATCGTCTCCACAGTCTCATGGACACACACACGCACACACACGCACGCACGCACGCACGCACGCACACACACACACAGACATCACTTCAAAAATGTTTGATTCGTGATCAGGGATGCTTGATACGTGCTCTCTCTTCGAAAACTCGAATTCGAATTTTCGACCCCGTTACAGTACTTTCCTTATACATTAAGTATATAAGGAAAGTAATAAAATCTCTCCCAGGTGCTTTATTACTCTTCAGTTTTCGAATATAGGGGTGATGTCAGGATGTTTGACCATCCTGAACGTATTTGGAGATGGCGTGGAAATGAATTGTTCAACCATGGGATCCACTACTGCAACCGTCCGAGGATCGACTACAGTATGGTGAGATTCAAACTCTTTAGACTGTCTGTGAGCAGCTCAGCCTTCTGTGTGTTGGAGATGATCCTGCAATTGGCACCGCTAAGGGCTGGAATGTAAGTTTTATGCCTTCGAATATGTGAGGTTGCCCTCCAAATGGTGTTGTCCGGAGTCGTTAAGGACTCAATATAAGCGTTCTATCGTGCACTTGTGAAGGCCTTAATACGTGAGCTAACTTGCGCTCTAAGGAAGTTTAACTCACGTTTAAGGTCGGGGTCTTTACTGGCCCGCCACGCCTTCCGGGGCCGGTTTCTGCTCTGATCATTTTTTGTATTCCAGGGGGTAGTTTACACTGGTCGACCTTTGTGGTCCGGGGCGTCGAAGATGCAAAGTAGGTTTCTCGGAGCATATTTCCGTGTTTTTCCACCTCTGCATCCACGAGGTCCGTTGTCAAATTCGACGTAGCGAGAGGGGGTGGGGCGGGTTTTTAATAAGCAGGTTTTTAAAAGTTACCCAATTAGTTCTGAGTTTAGCTGGGGTAACAAGGGGAAAATGATTCAGTTCAATGGAATACAAGATGGGGAGATGATCAGAGGGGAGTTCGTTACTTACTTCCATGTGATATGTATAGGAAATGTTGCTAGTGATGGCGAAATCAATTACATTATTTAAGTGGGTGGGATCACTTGGGGCTATAACATCGTAATGTTTCTCGTCGGCCCAGCGCTTTAGGCCAAGGCCGCGAGGATTCGATGATGGACACCCCCAAGCTTGATGTTTAGCGTTGAAGTCACCAGCAACTATCACATGGGGGAAGTTTGAATAGTGCGGAAAGGTCGATAATAGCCAGGCCAGTATTATTATACCCTGGTGGAAGGTATACAGACGCACTGGTGATGACAGGATTGTTTGGCAGATTCAGCTGTACAACAGTTGCTTCTCCAGACTGGAGCGGAGGGGTAGGGATCCGACTGTGCGGAAGGTTATATCGTACATAAATAGCAGTGCTACCGGCGGTATGATTGATAGTAGGAGGTATGTCATCATTGTATAAGTCGTAATTAGCAATCTTGCAGAGATTCCCTGGACTGAAGTGGGTTTATTAAACCAAAAAACAAATCTAAGTTATATGCTGTACAGAAGTCCCTAGTCTCATGAATTTTACCTCTGAGTCCATTGGCATTCCATATGCCAATGGACTCAGAGAGGGGAGCGGTATTTGGGGGACTTAGGCCAGTTCCTGTATGAAGCAGGGTGTGGACCCCCACAGTTGACGCACACACAGGGGGGTTCGGGATTTTTTGTGCACTCCTTGGTAAGGTGAGGTTGTGCACATTTAACACAACGTGCCGGAAGATAGCATGAAATGCTAGCATGTCCGAAGGACTGGCATCTGTAACACTGCTTTTACTTGCGACCCCTGTACCTCTCTACCTTAACTTTGGTGAACATTGATTTAGTTAATTCATAGATCTTAGAATTATCCTGGGTTTTCCAAAGTTGCACGTAGAACAGCGACGCATTTACTTTTTTGGTCTTGGGACTAAACTCTAACTGCGTAACGCTAATTGGCGTCGCCCCGGAGTTTCCAACTCAATTTTAATCTGCCCCGTCTGCGTGCATATCGGTAAGCCCCTGATAACGACTTTTAAAGGTTTAGCATCGTCCAAAAGATAGGATTTGAATTCTACTTTTCTCTCAATTAAAAGCCTTTGAATTTTCTTATACTCTTCCTGCGAGTTAACATTGACTTTGATGAAGTCTCCAGCGTTAGCCATTTTAGCTGACATGCTGGGAGCCATTTCTTTGATATCATAAAGCAATAAGTGGTAGTGCGTGGTAACCACTATGAAGAGGGAGGGGCGCGGTTCCTTTACAGCAGCGCCTATCACCATATCATTAGTTACTTCTGCATCTGGTGCAGGGACATCATTTATATTTGAGTTTAGCTCATTAAGATTTGAGGTCGAGGAGGGGTGCTTATATACTAAGTTCGCGTTCGCTAAACTGGCAGTATGCTTTTTGGGCGGTAGTTCGTATCCATCATCGTCAATAATCTCGTGTTTTTTAATTCTAGGGTTACCACTGTGATCTTTGGAGTTTAAGTTGAGATTATGCTTTTTATTTAGGGTGCCAGTTGGGTCTTTGTTTGCAATTTTTTCTATGGTGCTAATTATATTGGGGTTTAAACTACTTCCTACTGAATTTAGTGGCAAGGCTTCAGAATCCTTAGACTAGCTGACAATCAAAGGGGAAGAAGAAGAAATAACTGCCGGAGATGGTCTCCGGCAGGTCTCACCATATAGTGGCAGTCCTTACTTGTTGACCAGAGTGTCCATCTTTAGCTTGAGTGGTTGCATCTTTGCTTCTAGAAGAAGAGCGTCTTCAGGTTTCTTGGTTTTCCTCATTTGCATATCCATCTCATTGTATTCATTTTGTCTGTAGCTAACTTCCAACTTTGCTTTTGCGAGGGTCATCTCATCATCGTCCATTCCACGATGTATCGCGCGGGCATCGGCTGATACTGGGCAGGCAGAAGTCATCCCACAGGGCAGCTGGAGAAATTCCTGGCACGTAGGTGTCGATGGGTGCGGCGGCGAGGGAGATTCCGCGGCTTCCTTCATCTCGCAGGCCAGGTGGAGCAAGGTCGCTCGAAGATCACGTACACAGCGTGAACTCAAGAAAATTGGTCCGCACAGCTCGGAGTCTAGGTTCCGAATTGAGTTAAAAAGTGACTAAATTTAAATAGAGAAATTCTGGGCAATCCCAACGATTGTCACAAAACAACTGTCACGTGCATTTTCTTACCTCCACGCTAAATACCCTCCGAATTGAAAATTTTTCTGACAACAGACAACTGATTAGCTGTCTGCTAGAAGATGCAACTCATGAGAGTTAAGGCCTTATTACACGACAGAATTTGGCACAACACAACCGTTCGCAAGACCGGTCACTCAACAAATCTAGCCTCAACATTTAAGGTTCAAACCTAAAATGTTGTGGTTGAGGAAAAAGTTGTGCGAAAATCGACCAATCAGAAGTGCGTAAATACTAACGTCACAGGTGAGGTAACTTTAATGGCGACCAAGATGGCCGATAGACTGCTTTGGAGCGAGTTTGAATCTCGAGATGGAAAAAATAATAGAACTTCTACTAAATTGCAGATACCAGTGGTATATAAAAGAGCCAAATTATATGAAAAACACACACTAAAGAATGCTTTCTGAAATCGTCGGCATTAGACAGGACCTGCATTAGACCACTGCCTCCTTTATACTCTGCCTGTGCAGTCAGCTTCGGGAGCTGATTTTGAGTTATGACACATTGTACCGCGTGAGGGCGCGCCTTGCGTTGAATGTTTTTGGCGGTTTATCCATATGTTTAGATTGGTTTACGGTAGAATAACTTCGAAATTTAAATTTTTAGTTGTTTTTTCTACTTTTATCATTGGATTTTATCCTTAAGTTTATTGTTAATTTGATTTTAAAGTTAATTTTATTGCTGATTTGATTTTATCATTGGATGTTCTTATATATATTTTAATATTGAAATCAAGGGAAAATTAAGGTATGTGTATTTTATTTTATCATGAATTTGTTTCATTTTATTGAAAAAAATTGTCAAAAATTATAGATTTTCCATATAAAGGATTTATTATATATATATTTTTTTTATGTAGCAATAGTGTAGTCAAATACAAATTCTGGATGCTTTTATACGCACAAATTTTTAATGCAATTCAATTTTGCTATTTGAATGACACTTTTTATTTTATAAAAAAATATAATAAAACTTCTTTTCACCACTCTCATTTCTGGGCTACATCCTAGGCATGTGATCAATATACAAAGGGTTGTGATCTAAAGTTTTTAATATTGTAGAGTCATAAAATACTTATCATGGTTATGTAACTAATAAAAAATACACAAGTACATACTTTAAAAGATGATTATGGGTCTGAAAGGAAGAGGGTGTAACTTTTTACGTGCTAAAATATAGATATTGAGTAAAATAAAGAAATTTTAGAGCACAGTTGCCTAAATGTAGCCCTAATGTAGCCTAAATATAAAATTTTAACTAACATAAAGGACCAGCTTATTATCACTTAAATTAGGCAATCAGTTATATTGAAAGTACTTTTATAATAGACATACGTAAAAGAGATCAATTATTAAAGTTTTAAAAAAATTTACATTATAATCAATATAAAATTATAATTGAAATGATTTTGTTATTTTAAAAAAATAGCTTACTTTTAACTTTCGTAAATAAAAAGTTAGAGTATATCTACAGTTTTACCATATCTGAAAAAGTGTATGATTTGGAAACCCTATGGGTGAGCTGCTTTTATGTCCCAAAATTGTATTCTGATATATATAGCTTGTATTGAAGCAACTTTCTAAGAATAAGTATTTAGGACAAGAAACAAAATTTCAAACTTCTCAGATTCACTTCATCAGAGTCATTTTCTCAAATTTTCAAGAGAGGTTGTGCTATTATTGAAATAAAGTGACTATATTGAAATATGTGACTATATTTAATAGCTTAACTATAGTGACATTTCTAAAATAGTCACTTTATCAGATTTTACTGGCTTAATTCTGATGGTGTTTTAAATTCATCTTTGTACTAAATTAAACCTATATCTATTGAATATTGTGACGGGCTCACTCCGCATGTAGCAGATTGACATTTCAACATTTATTTCATAGTTTATGCTAAATTAATTAAATAATTTTAAAGCAAAATTAGGCAAACTTTAAACATTTCAACTAAAATAATATTAAAAATGCAAATTATTTAAAATTTTGCATTGTTTTAATTTAAAAAAATGTAATTTATATCACAGTAACAGAATATTTTTCAGACTTTATTTTCAAATTCAGCAAAAAGTAAAATATGCAGCCAACTGATTCATCCCTGAGAGTGGGGGGGGGGGGGGCGGTTCATACATAGCTTTACGACATGAGTATAAATTAAGAATGATTATATACATTTCAATAGGAGAAATACACATTCAGCTCTGCCACTCTTAATGTACTTTACATAGAAAAAAACTTTCAGCAGGAAATAAAAGAACTTTGAACACTTAGCAGATACCCAACAAATTGAAGTATTGGATATGTATTTCATGAAGTGTATATCCATGATTAAAAATTGAAATAGAAAATTCATTGAAGAATTATTTGGAATAATAAATTTCTAATTATAAACCAAGAAAATTCATTAAAGAATAACTTTTCACTTTATCACAAATTTATTATCTGAAGTCATTTTTCTATGAATTTTATAATTTAACTTATATATAAATTTTTGATGAAGGATTCACATATTATGCATGTAAAATTTCAGTTTGTTGTGGTTTTGTTAAATGTTTGAAGCCCTTTAATTTCAAGTAAGTATTTTTTCTTTAATTACAAAGTGAGTTTATGAGATATTATATGGATTATAATTCTTTCTTCAAGTCTCCTGGCTTGTGGTGTTTGGAATTTTTTTCTCATAAAGAAATTATTATCAAAAGAATTGTAAGGAAAGAAAAATCATAAAACTAAATTAAAAAAAAAAGTTAGACCAAAAAAATATATTTTTTTTTTTGTGAGTGTCACCAATAAAAAACGTATCCTATCCTAGTTTCACTATGCCCTCGTGTTTTTATACCTTTGCTTCCGCATGTATCATGTTTGTAAATTAAATATTAAATCCTATTTCAAGCACTTTTATATCCCTTTTCAGTATTAAGCTGTACCACTGTATTCAACTGAAGTAGCGCCGTCTACCGCAGAAAGTTGTCCCTACGCAAATAAACTTTTACTATGCAGAGACGGCTGACTGCTCAGGCAGAGTTTAAAGGAGGCGGTGATTAGACAGGACCTGTTAGAAAGGCGGGGCTTAAAGTATCATTGCCGAGCGGAAATGCTGAAGTTTGGCGATGGAAAAATAATAATAAAATTTTTACCAAATTACAGACATCTGTGAAATATACAAGATCCAAATTATACGCAAAAAACACTAAAGAATGTTTCTTGGAATGAAATCGGCGACATTAAAGAGGAGGGGGGCGTTTAAAAGGCGGGGACCTAAAGTATCATTACCGTGCGGAATTACTAAAGTCTGAAGATGGAAAAATAATAATAGAATTTATACCAAATTACAGACATCTGTGAAATATAAAAGATCGAAATTATACGCAAAACACACTGAAGAATGTTTCTTGGAATGAAATCGGCGACATTAAAGAGGACGGGGACGTTAAAAAGGCGGGGTCCTAAAGTATCATTGCAGGGCGGAATTGCTAAAGCCTGGAATTGGAAAAATAATAATAGAACTTTTACCAAATTACAGCCATCTGTGAAATATAAGAGATTCAAATTATACGCAAAAAACACTAAAGAATGTGTCTTGGAATGAAATCGGCGACATTAAAGAGGAGGGGGGCGATAAAAAGGCGGGGACCTAAAGCATCATTGCCGAAAGGAATTGCTAAAGTCTGGAGATGGAAAAATAATAATAGAACTTTTACCGAATTACAGACATCTGTGAAATATAAAGGATTCAAATTATACGCAAAAAGCACTAAAGAATGTTTCTTGAAATGAAATCATCGGCATTAAAGAGGCGGGGCGGAATTGCTAAAGTCTGAAAATGCAGATGGGAAAAAAGAACATAATTTTTACCAAATTACAGACATTTTTGAGATATAAAAGATTTATATTATACGAAAAACACACTGAAGAATGGTTTCTGGAATGAAATCACCGACATTAGAGAAAATGGACCTGTTAAAGAGGAGGAGTCTAAAGTATGATCGACGGGCGGAATTGCTGAAGTTCGGTAATAAAAATTGCCCTGTGTAATAACACCATTATTTAATCTAAACGGAACCTTTGGGATGTTAAAAGCGATCTTTACTGTATGCGAACTCTAAAACGGGATTCCTATGAGGAAATTAGGAGGCAAATGCAAGGGGGAAAGAGCTTCCCCCACTTGTTGAGTGAAGTGACGTCAAGTTTGTTCTATTCTGCGTTCTATTCTGCGTCACAAACGTGCCAAAGCTGTTGTGCGAACGGTATGTTGTAGCAAATTGCTGTCGTGTAATAAGGCCTTTAATAGAGGGCGCTTGCCTTCCTCCGTTCTTTGACAGTTCCTTGAACTCCTACAATAACCATTGTATATTCATGCGACTCAAAGGTAGATTGATATGATTTTTTAATACTAGAGATTTCGAAAAGGAAAAAATTTCTTCATGCAAATTTTATTCACATTGGCAACTGACAGTATTCAGTAAGGGTTTTATTCTACTTTTGTATGAGAATATAGAAAACAAATATCTAATTATGTACATAATTACTATTTTGTTCGCTTATTTGAATCTTTAAATTTCAATCTGTGCAACTGAAATGTTTTTTAAAAGACTGTAGACTTCAAAATGTTGGATACGTTAAAAAGGAATTACTTTATCAATGAAATCACTCTCATTCATTGAAAACTACAATTATCTGAGAATGTGATTATAAGTGACGGAAATGCTGGGAATACTGAATTTTATGTAAAGCTATAAGAAACACGCTTCCCCCCCCCCCTCCCCATTTCTTGTAGTATCACCTTTCTTAGAAACCTCCAGAAACTAAATGCTGGTATTAGCATAATATAAATCATTGATTTTAAATTAAAATAACAGATTGTTTGTAATTTACATACAAGTTTTTCAGTTTGCACGTTGTATACACAATAATTTTGATTTTTACAGTTCATAATTCACGGTACAGATTAGTTTGAAGGCACTTTCAGTGATATGATAAGAATATTGTTTATAAAAGAAACTTATTTTCTGTAAATTCACTTGAAATTTAAAGACTATAATTTCTTCTTGTAAAATGTTTTTCTATGGGATTCTAAAAACGTAATTTAGGAAAATGAAGTTAAAATGTTTATGTCGTCTACAGAAATATATGAAAATTCCTGATAAAAAGAACATGCTTCAATAAGTGTGTGTGGCATACACTATTGATACAGTTTAGATATTGGATATTGTAATAGAGAAATATCTCTGATATAATCAATTCTATTAATTTGAATATATTGTACCGTGGTCCCTGTTACCAGAAGATAAAGGATTTATATGTTACTTAACAACATTATGTTTTTACTCAAATTAACTATAAAAATATTAATTAATATTATTAATTAATAATACAAATATTTGCCTAATATTAATTTAATGATAGAATATTGATTTTATTAATATCTCTGCAAATGTCTCTAGAATATTTTAAACCTAGACAAGGTTACCTTTAATGAAGCAAAAAATATTCAACTGAATTTGAAAAGCTTACAATTAGCAATTTTATTACAGCAAATATAAAAACTACAAATTATTTAAATAAAAATTATCAAAACATGAAATAATAAAGTAGTGGAATTTATCCAATTCGGTTTCAACAGCTTTATGACAGAAATAAAAAAAGAAGTTTAAAATATACTGCAACCATTTTGAAAATATTATGTTCCTCAATGAAAGAAGCATGTATATAGCAAGAACTAATGCTATGCGTTAAAATAAGTATTTATATTATAAGTAAATGTAGTTTGTAGAATTTAACCTGAATATACGTGATATGTTGTTTAAAAATACAGAACTTCAAAATTGAATTTTGGATAATTGGATTTTGGAATTTTGGATCCTCTCCTAATCGAACTTAAGTGTTTCAAACATTACTCAGCCGCTGGAATAATGTGGTTTATTTATCCAAATGAAAATAACAAGTTTGTATGAATGTCTCCAAATAATATAAAAAAAAAAGAGCTTAATATGCGAAAAGTGACTACAAATGCTATGGTTTTAGCAATATAAATGAGCCACAAACGACTAAGAAGCCTTAATAGGAAAGGATCCCTATTAAGGCACTCTACAAACGGCGAAATTGATCTGCCATCTATGGGATTATTTCGAAATTAAGTGTTAGCCGTTCTGTGTAGGGAAATTTTTCCAAATCGATGGACATCCAGTAAGGGCGCTGTATCAACACCCTCTATATTCAAGGCCTCCACACCCATCCCGTAATGGCCGACACCGTAGTCCAACGCAATACGAATTTGTACTGAAATTGTTTTGGGGCGATTTTTTTTTTTTTTTTTTTATAATTTAAATTTTAAATTATATTATATAATTTAAATTTTAAATTAGAATTTGTTGACACAAATAAGATTACTTAACTTTCAATTTATTTTTATCTTCTTATATACTGAACTTTGTCCTTCAAAAACGAATGCACTCTTCATGACGGGCTAGAATATCCTTGCCCCCCTCCTTTTCAATATTTTTGTGAACGACATACCCCGCTCGCCCCACACCACTCTTTGTCTTTACGCGAATGATACTTGTATCATCTCCGCCCACCGCAATGTTAATTATCTCCATGCGCACCTGCAAAATCATCTCTCCCTCCTTGAAACCTACTTTCGGAACTGGAACATCAAAATTAATGCCCTCAAATCACAGGCCATCTTCTTTTTCTTCTTCGACCCAGACCGTCCGATCTACCAGAAAGGTGTAAGGTATCTGTTTGGACGGCCGGAAAGTGCCACCCAATTTAGACCGGAACCCAGTGGGGGAGGCATCCACAGGGACCGTACCCTCCTTCCCCTACCACCAACTTCTCGGAAGGACTTACGGACCCACATGTTTAACGTGATCGTACTCCGCATGAACACGGCCGCAGTTTGGGCAGCGGCGGGAATCGAACCCGGGACTACCGAGTGCAACCTCCGCGCGCTAACCACAGGGCTACCGCGCCCTCATCTTCTTTTCTTGGAAACCCCCCTTTCCCCCCCGCTTCAAATCAACGATCAGCCAGTTTGCTTTGAACGAACCGCAAAATACCTTGGAGTTCATCTGGACAGCCGACTCACCTGGAATACCCACCTGACCCATGTTATTAAAAAGACCAAAAAGCTCGCCGGTGCTCTTAACCATCTCCTTTTCTCCAAACACCTCGATTTAAATAACAAAATCCTTCTTTATAAACAAATCCTTCTCCCCCATCCTCCTTTATGCCTGCCCTGTTTGGGAGAAAATCCAGATAGAGCAAAACCGTATACTCCGAATTATCAGGAAAGCACCACGATACCTTCGCAATGATGTCATCAGAAAAGATTTTAATATCAACACCATAAAATTCACCATCAAAAAATTCTCAAAAAATTTCTTCGAAAAAATACCCAGCATAAAAAACGAATTTCACCATAAGTGACTACGACCCTCGAAGGCAAAATAAAACGCCCCCGAGCCGTTTTATACGACCCCCCCTTAGCTTTGTAATTTCCTGTTCTTCCATATCCTCTCCTTAAAATTTTTTAAAACTGGCTTCTTATTACTCTTGCAAATTTAGTATAAGTCCTTTTGCTCCTCTTTGCCATCATAGATGGCAGCACCGCACCGCAATGCGGACCCGGTCTTCTAATCTTTAAACCTCTTCTTTTTTAAATATTGACTTTTGCTCATTTTAATTTTAACTTTTTAATCTCTAAAATCCTTCTCTGCTTAAATGATGTCATGCGTATCAAATAAAGGTCTCATACCGGAGGTTGAAGGCGTAGGACTAGGGACTCCTAACCAAATGATCACACTACGTGCTACTGATGACGAGCCAGCCCGATGAGATTCAAAATCTAAATTAAAAACTATCCATAAGGAAATGATATACTAAATTTACATTTTTCAGCTGCTCCGATTTTCGAGTTATTTTTGAAAAGCTATTAAATTTCTATGGTGGGCTCAAGACGGGCTAACCCGATAAAGTTCGAAATGCAATGGAATGTAATATACTCTAAAGGACAATGATATATTAAATTTAGACATTCTAGATACACCGAATTTTAAGTTATTGTAAAAAAAAACAAGCATATTCCTTCTGTTGGGCTAATGACGGGCTAACCCGATAAGGTTTTAAATCCAAAGAGTTAAAATAAACCGTAAATGACAAGAATATGCTAAACTTTGAATTTTTAGATATACCTATTCTCGAGTTCTACCTCAAAAACTGATGAATTTCTAAGGCGAGCCCAAGACGGGTTAGCCCAAGACGAGCTAGCCCAATACTGTTCAAAGTTGAAAGAATTAAAATGTACCCCAAAAGAAAAGGATATATTAAATTTAGATTTCCTATTTGCTCTGATTTTCGAGTTTAACTTTGAAAACGGATACAGCCCTATTGCGGGCCCAGGACGGGCTAGCCCAATGAGCTGCAAAATCGAATGAACAGAAATGTACCACAAGAGAAAACGTCATAGGAGAGCCGTTTTGGATGCGAAGGAGTGCGGACGCTTTTTCGTCCAGCTCCTGTACTTTCCTCTACGAGCTATGAGCACGCGAGCAATGACCTCTCCGGGTTGCCTAGCAACGCCGGCCGATGGCATGATAGCGGAGAACGAGAGCGTCACGATGGAGCTCAGCACGACCGATGACCCTGGGAGTTTTGCGGAGGCGAAATGGACCACCGAATACATACAGGAGATGAAGGAGACTTACTCCAAACTGGCCAGTGTTCTAAGGTTTATGGATGACTCTGAACCTCAGAAGCCTCAGATGATGAGCCTTATGACATCCACTCTTGGAGAGCTTCAGCGGGCCTGTCAGCACACCGGAATTCCTTTATTCGGTGAGCATAGTAGGAGAATTTCTCCTGCGGATTTTGTTTCTTTACGCCAACCGGTTGCCAACCCTCCTAGTACTGCCTTAGCAATCCCTGATATCAGGAATCTCAACCTTAATACCCATCTAAACCCAAATTTGCAGAATCAAACCCCCCCCCCCTCACCAAAACTTAATCAATTCTCCTAATCCTAGCCTTCCTAGAAAGCATAAAGCCTCAGAGCCGGATGCAGATGGATTTATCCATCCTGCAAAAAGACATACTGCAAAATTACCAAGTAATATAAATAAAAATACTCCTTTTGCTAACCAGCTTGGTCTGGATACTGCCAGCTCCTCCAGAATTAGTAACTTGGACAGCGAAGTGCCTACACCTAATGCGGCAACCTATAGAGATGATACAAATGTCCCCCCCCCCCCACCTAAACCTAAACCCCCCCCCCTTCTACATAGTCCCAGTAAAAGACTGGAAAGAACTCATATTCACTCTGAAACAGCTGGCACCCAGTGCACAATCTGAGCTGAAAAGGGACTTTTTCAAAGTAAGTGTAGGCACCGTAGATGAGTACCGCAGAGTACAAAAGTTCCTAAACGAACAGAAGGTGGAGTACCGCACTTACTTGTTACAACAAGATAAACCCCTCAAAGTTGTCATCAGAGGCCTTCCCATATCTACAAATATAAATGAACTTAAAACTGAACTTGAGTACTCAAAATTTAAAATTAATAGTATTACCCAGTTGTCCCGTGGTCCCAGAGACAAAAAGGTATACATGCCACTTTTCTACATCCAAGTAGAAAAGCAGCCTATGTATGACTCGATCTATGATTTAAAGGAAATCATGGGACTTAAAATAACAGTTGAAAGATTTAAAGGCAGGAAGCAAGTGGCACAATGCCATAATTGTCAGCAGTGGTATCATGGCAGCATCTGTTGTAAGATAGCCCCCAGGTGCGTCAAATGCGCCGGACCCCACCACACGTCTGTCTGTACCAAAACCTTCGAAGAGCCCTGCATATGTGTCAATTGTGGTGGGAATCACCCTGCAAATTTTAGAAATTGCCCAAAATTCCCCAAATTCAAAACGAGCCAGAGGCAAGTGCGGCCCACCTTCACTAATAAGATGGTCGAACCGGGGAGAAACTTCTCCTCCCTGTTCAAAAAGCATACTGAGGAGCCCCCTCAAAATTCGACCCCTGTGGTCGCCCAAAATTTCATTCAGCCAGTACACAGTGGAGCTTCTTTTGAAACTGGCAAATCTCAAAATTTCATCCAAGAACTTTTGCAATTTGAGCAAAACTACCCCAAAACCTTAGTTCTAAAAGCCCTCCAAAACTCACTTCCTGCACTCCGTAATGCTCCTACGGACATTGACAGAATTTACATTATGTACGAGAGTCTTCTGACTCTCTCCATTCAGGGATAACTCCCCCCTCCTTTTGGCTGCTGTTTTCACTCCTAGAAATTTGAACTCTCTTACCATTGGCATACTTAATGTCAATGGCCTAAATCACAAGATCCATGAAGTCAGAGACTTTGTAGTAGCAAATAATCTGGATATTTTCTTGGTTCAAGAAACCCACTGCACTCCAGGGAATCATTGCAAGATTGCCAACTACGATGCCTACTTTAACGACAGACCATCGAATGGCAACAGACCCACCGGCGGAACTGCTGTTTACATCAAAAGTGCCATTCCCCATCATTTGGTAACCTCCACTCCCACTTACACCATCGAGGCTACGACTATTAGCGTAGACCTACAGAACAATCCGAAACTTACGATCTCTTCTGTTTACGTCCCACTCAAAAAGGATAGGGATGGTATCCTTAGGGACCTTAATGCTATTTTCAAAATTTCCCCCCATGTGATAGCAGCCGGAGACTTTAACGCTACGCACCCTGCATGGGGATGCGCTAGTGCTAATGCCTACGGTAATAAATTCAAAAAATTCGCCGACTCGAATAATTTCGAAATTGTGGCCCCTTCTGACCCCACCCATGGCCACAATACTCTTGACTTCGCTATTACCTGCAATATCCCCTTCGGCTATCATATGGAAACAATAAATGAACTCTCGTCTGATCATCTCCCTATTTTATACACTTTAGAACTGAACCGATACGCCCTAAACACGCCCGCAAAATTACGCACCAACTGGAACAAGTTCTCCAACATTTTGGCCACCCAGGAACCCCCCCGCCTAAATTCTCGGACTCCAGGTGGGGTAGACGCCGCCCTGGACGCCCTCGGAGATGTCCTCCGGGGGGCAGTCAACGACGCCTCCTCACCTAAGACCGAAACCCAAAATTACTACAAACTTCCTGCAAACATAAGGGACTTGATCAAAGATAGAAATAGATTCAGAAAAGAATGGCAGGAAACTCGGGACCCTACCTGTCATAGAGAATTTTGTATTTTGAGAAATCAGGTAAGGAAAGTCATCCGTGAGCACTCTAGAGCACGATGGAACACTTACATTCAGTCACTCTCGACTCAAGACAACACAATTTGGAGGGCAGCCTCCCGTCTCCGTAGGCAGAAAACTTACATTCCGACCCTTATTGGACCTAACTTCAGTGCAACCACCCACTCACAAAAGGCTGAACTGCTTGCAGACAGTCTTAGAAGCCAATTCCAACCAAATCATGACATCATTGATCCCCCCACCATTGCCCTGGTGGACCCCATGGTTGAGCAGTTTCTTAATACATCAACACATAATACTCTCAAAAGTATTACCCCCTCTGAACTCTTGCCTTACATTCGTAAGATCAAAAAGAACAAATCTCCTGGAAAGGATCTCATCACTCCAAATATGGTCAAATCTCTTCCTTCAAACTTTATTTGCTTCATCACATTCATTTTCAATGTGATGCTGTCCATCCATTATTTTCCCAGGGACTGGAAGGTCGCTATTGTCGCCGCGGTCGCTAAACCTGGACTTGATCACTCGGACCCAGTGAATTTTCGACCTATCTCTTTGCTCTCTTGCATTTCCAAACTTTTCGAATACATTTTGGTAAAGCGAATGGATGAGTTCTGTAACTCGCGTAACATTATTATACCGGAACAGTTTGGCTTCAGGGCCAAACATTCCACCCAGCATCAGCTTCTTCGAGTTGTTGAGCTCATTCAGGATGCTAAAACCAAACATCACCATACTTCTATCGTTTTTCTGGACGTAAGCAAGGCCTTTGATAAGGTATGGTTTTCTGGATTGCTTTTCAAATTAATTAAACTCAACTTTCCACCTCAGTTGATTAAAATTTTAAATTCCTACCTCCACAACCGTAGCTTCGTTGTGCGGGTTTCAAACACTCTCTCCTCGTCCAGGCAGATTTGTTCTGGTGTTCCTCAGGGTTCCCTTCTGGGACCCCGGCTGTTCAACCTTTATATAAACGATATCCCTAAAGTCTCTTACGTCGCCCTTGGCCTATATGCCGACGACACTGCACTGATTGCCCGACACGCCAAGACACCAGTCGTGCTTGAAAGGCTCCAAAAACATCTAAATCTCCTTTCTACGTGGTTCCGGAAGTGGAGAATCAAAATTAATACTTCGAAGTCGGCGGTACTTTCCATCCCGGCACTCCCCCCCCCCCCCTTCAATAACTTAATTCTAAATAATGAACCGATTCCCTGGACTAATTCCTACAAGTACCTTGGAGTACTTTTCGATTCAAAATTAACTTGGACCCCCCACATTATTAACACTGTTAAGAATGTGAGGGGGGCAAGAGCCCAGCTGCGCCCCTTTTTGGCTAGAAATAGCCGTCTGTCTCTCTCAAACAAATTATTGCTCTACAAAGCTTACATCAGGCCCATCATGACGTACGGTTCTGCCATCTGGGGAACCGCCTCTGACTATAACATTAAGAGACTTCAAATTCAACAAAATGCCACCCTCCGTTCTATTGTAAATGCTCCTCCGTATGTTAGGAATGACGTCATCCACAGAGATCTCAAAATTAAAACTCTTTTGACCCACTTTCGAAAATTGGCCTTTCACTTCCACCGTGATCTCCCGAAGGTTGGAAACGCTATTCTTCTTAATCTTTCAAACTACGATCCTCGGCTTCCTAAATTCAGGAAGCGACCACGGGCCCTTCTAGGGCGCCGTGATAACATTCCGCTTCACCCAAAGCGTAGGCGGATCGAATAGCTTTGTACATCTACCCTGTTTTCTAACCTTCAAACGTCATTCCACTGAACTCCTCTGACCCTCGCATTTGGGATAAAGACTTTCGTTCGACCATCTCCCCCCCGCCCGCAGACTGCACTGCATTGGAAACTCTTGTTCATCGCTCAAGGTCAGCGCCATTGATTGCGCACTCCCACCTTAAAACTCTCAGCTCTTCTCTTCCAGGAATCCCCTCTTAGCCGTTATATTGTATATATTTTTCAAAATTTTTAATCCTTTTTAAAAGCCTCTACCTTTTAAAAATTTTTTCTCCTCTCATAAGACTCGGAGATGAATAAATCATCCGAGCACTCTTTTATTCTTTCTTAAATTCTATTTTCGTAACATACCTTTCTTTCGATTTCATTTATCTTTAGCCAGGGGATTAAAGTCCGGTTACCAAACCCGGATAAGGCACCCCTTTAAACTCATGTACCTTGAGCCTTGAGAAAACGTCATACCGAATTTCACATTACTGTGATGAATGAACCTGATTATTTTGGACCTCAAAATTTGAAAGAACGCCAGATCAAGTTGAATAAATTTTTAAAAATATAAATTATATCCTCATTCCAATCTCTCTGAAAATCAAATGAATTTTTGTGTATTCCACTTGCAATAATAACACCAAATTTCATATAAATTTTTCAGTTATTTCCAAAGATATCGGTCATTTCATTTGCATTAAATTCAGTGTTACGCATTGGTTTCTCATCTCTTATTGGAGACCAACCAGCAACGGTTGATTTTAGGGAACCTAGCCAAACGGGGGGAGGTTGGCTTAACTATTGCCATCTGGCTACTGTTAACGAGATGTTAAAAGGAGAAGTAACCGTACAGGGGTATTCCCTTCGAGTAAAATCCCTTCTCGATGGGCGCTGGTTTGATTTCGCGCATTGCATCTTGGGTTATGGAAAGAGATTCTTTGTCAAGGAGGGGGAAGAAATGGATTATTTCTTTCGCAAGTCAATGTATTTGGGCGTTATATATCCACGTGGGTCGACTTTATTACAATTTAATATTTTTGTCACTTCTTTTACATGGTTGACATGTCGACCACACATCTTGCAACCGTAAGCCTTCGGGTCTGTCATGTGGTCTGGGCTTTTAACATGGTTGACATATTCTGGGCTGTGTACATTTGATTTTCCGATTGTGATTGTCCTTAAATGACGGATTTGCTTAGTTTCTTGCAAACACAATAGGTACGTACGTGGATTATTTCGATTCTAAAAGTATTTAATGGATTGTTTTATTTAGTATACATATGTAATCGCAATAAACACCTTTAAAAATAAAGGATCTTGTCGTTTAGGATTCTTATCATGATTATATTTACTCATTTGTATACTTTTGATTTTACTAATCTTAAGCCAATTGATTAGCTTGACATAAGCCAGTTGATTAGCTTGTATAGATTATTAGAATAATAGCTTGTATAGCTTGATAGAATTATTTTTAATTTTCTGTCTGTTCAGGCTGATTTGCTGGATGTGTTGAAGCAGATAACATTAGAAAAAAAATACTTTTAGATTATTTATACTGTGATTTTCTTTTTATGTAAATGTGTTTATATAATATATATGTGTAAATAAAAATTGTTTGATTAAATTTTACTTAGCTTTACTCATGTTCCATTATTTTCTTTGTCTTAATTTATTTTTATAGGACATTTTTTTTCTTAGTAGGAACCGTTATTGATTTTATAATTATTACAGGATTTTTTTTTTCTTCTTTATTTCTGTAGTTTAAGTTACACGTCTGCTGAAGGAGTTTATCTGAAAGAAATATGGAAGAGTTTTCTTCTTAAAAACATTTCATCTGCAACTTTTATATTGCAGTTGTATTATAAAAATTTACAAAAAGAACTCTTCTGTGAAGAGTATAAAATAAAATCTGAGAATAAAATATATCTGTAGAACGAAAATAATATCTAGCGTGAAAAAAATTGCGGAACTTCTTACTCTTTATTTTTTTTATCTGAAAAAATTATACAAGGAAAAAGCATGCAAATTTAAATTCGTATTTTGAATGTAACTGGAGGTAAAAAAAATTTAAAATATCTTTATGTAAATGAATATATGTTTCCCATTTAAATTGCATCACTTATCATACGATTATCAAATCAAAATATAAAAAAAAAACCGAGAAGAAACAATAAAGAATTCTTCATCCCGGAATCTCGTCCTGTAATGTTGCTTTTCCTGCATGACAGACCGTTACCAGTCGCGATATTGCTGTTTGCATTGGGTCTATATCATTGGGCTTCCCTTCTTTAGGGTTAGACTCTGTATCCCAACACTGGGGTGGTTAACCAAGCGGTTGGCATTAAGATACCATTCCCTTCGAATGCTTTTAATTTACTATAAGCCGGCCTTATTCAAAGCAGGCTACTTTCTTGAAAAAGGTCAACTCTGAAAAGGGTATACTGAATTGACGAAATTTTATATTATGTAGTATTATTCTGAAAATTAATTACTGGTAAATAAAGAATTTTATTTTTCTTAAATTTGGCTCTGTATTTATTCCTAGCAGTCTTGAATCCTTACCTTGGATACAGTGGCTAGAAGGGAGTTTTAGACACTGTACCTTGGAGAAAAACCAGCACAGACCATCGCCAAGCGTGCCAACCTTGATATTGGATTTGATTTGGGTTGGCGGTGAGCGGCGCTGCGGTAGCCACCGAAACGTCTGAATATAAGTATAATATATTAGTCTGTGGCTAGGCACTTCAACAATCCAAGAACCCGACATCACATCCGCACGGCTGATGCGGTAATATAGACCCCGCAAGTGGAATATTTGGGAATTGTCACATTGAGATTAATATTCACTCGTCATTATATAACGCCATCATTCCCAACTGTGTGGTTCGATGCATTATAATATACTAAGCTATTGTTGACAAAAAGTTTAATAAGCTTTTCATTTGCTTATAAATTATACTATTTTTTCTAAGATAGTGGTACATAAGATTTAACAATATAAATAAGTTATGATTTTAACTTTATTTTAGTTGTCAGAGTAAGTGATTAATATTAATACTTTACATATTTTCGCTAATCTATCTTAAATTTTATGCGTAATTCTGATTAAATTTTGTCTTAATTGAATTTAAATTTTTGTTGCTGATAATTTTCTTAAAGAAAAAAAAAGAAAGAAAATGAAAAAGCGCAACTGTTTGCAACAAAGAAAGAGAAAAAACACAGATATTAGAGTCTTGGGAGATAATAGAAATAGTAGCCACCTTTATCTATATGCCTCATTTCTTCCTGTTTCATTGTTAAAAAGTTAAAGCCATCATACCCCTAAAATGTGGTTAAGTTTCGCCATCTAGCCATCATACCCTTAAAGAACACGGTGACTGAAAGAACAAGATGTAAATGATCCTTGGCATAGTGACTTATGGGCATAGCTTGTTACTAGATGTGATGTCCGTCCTTTGGTAAAAATTCCATATCTCGAGCGGCAACACCTAAATACAAAAAAATCGGCTAAATGGCAGATAACTTCGGCGACTTTGGGGATTGTTTATACCACCAAAACTATAGCGTTTGCAGTCACGTTTCATATATTAAACTTCTTTTTCATATTATTTGAAGAAAGTTATAAAACGAGCTTGTTATTTTCATATAAAAAATTTAAGATACATAATTGTATTGGTTGGTTAAGTTTGGAAATACTTAAGTTTGATTAGGAACGCTTATCATACATTGATTTTGTTAGATAGACTCACTCAGGATAATTTCAAATAGACATTTTCATAAATTTCTTTGAAGAACTATGGTTTTTGGTGTTCTTAGTATACGTTGCACTGAAAATTATGATCTCCGCAATTGCACCATCGGAATTAGCCAAAATTTACTTGTGAAATTATGTATTTTTAATTTAGATTTCACGTATATTCAGGCTGTTCTACAAGCTACATTAACTTATAATACAAATAATAATGTTCACTTTTAAATTAGATCTTGCTCCTCCTCACACAGAAGAATATGTTTTCGAAATAGTTACTGAAAGAAATTTCAAACTTTTCTTAATTTTTTTCTCTCATACTGCGATCTACTGTAATGCAATAAAATATCATATTACAATCAAATATTCTTCTATTACAATATGCAATATATAAATTACTAGTCTATCTTTAGACCACGCCCACTCTTTGAGTTACGTTTACGTACCAGGAATTGTTATATATTTCCAACAACTGCCAAATTCTTTTTAACTTTATTACTTTAAATTACGTGTTTAGAATCTTGTTAGAACCTTTTAAAAGAAATACATACTATCTGAGATAATTTGGATTTTTGTAAGAAATTATATCTCTCAAATCACAAGCAAATTTACAGTAAATAAGTTTCCTTCATAGTAAATTAGATATTGAAATCAAAGAAAGTGCTATGAAACTAGCGGTGAACTTCAACTGAGAACTAACTATTGCAATCAAAATTCGTGGTTTAATATGTAAACTACATTACTTCTATGTAAACTACAAAAACACTGCTTTTATTTAAAAACAGTGATTTTTGTTACTCTAATAACAGCATTTATTTTCTGGAAGCTTATGCAACAGGTGATCCTGAAACAGTGGGCGTGACCTTTGCCTCTGAGGACATTTACATGACATTGAGAATTCCCAGAATTTGCATCACTGACATTCTTTCTCATTAATATAATTTTGAATGATAAAGAGTGATTGTATTGATAAATAAATTTTATTTTTACTTACTAACGTTTTAAATTCTGACGTATTTTTAAAAACACTGCAGATGCATAGAAATTTAAATACTGAATTGAACAAAACTGTAGTAATTAAATACATAGCACAATAGAGATATTTGTTTTCCATATTTCCGTAGAAAAATTGAATAAAATCCTTATTGGATATTGCCAGTTCCCAATTTGAATAATATTTACATGAAGTATTTTATTTATATTTGAAAAGTCTCATTGCTATTAAAGAATGCTATAAATCAATGTTTAAGTTGTATGCATATAAGCATAATTTTTACAAAAATTCATGCAATTTAGAATAGTGTTCAGGAATATGAGGAATTATTTTTAATAAATAAATATTTTTGTCAAAAAACGAACTTTTATAAATATAAATTAATATAAATGAAGTTACATTGACGCTAAAAATAACTTAGAATATATTATTAAATTATATAATACTGGGGAGAATAAATGCATCAGCGTGTTACATTTAACTTTTATAATAAATATTCAAATCACAGATAGTGCCATCAAACTAGGGTGGAATATCAACTGAGAATTAACTATTAAAATCAAAATTTATGTACTCAATGTGTAAACTATAAAACTTGCATGTAAATTACAAAAACTCTATTTTTTGTTTATAGACAGTGGTTTTTAGTGTGCTAGTAACAGGATTTTATGATTTCAATCTTGGCGAAGACATTGCTACAGTGCCTAGAAGTAATGAAGTTTTGAGAATAACTAAAAAATCTGAGCATCTGGAATGTCTAAATTTAATATATCATTGTCCTTTGGCATATATAACATTTCATCGCATTTCGAATGTTATCGAGCTAGCCCATTTCAGGCCCGCCATAGAAATTTACTCTCTTTTCTAGAATAACTCGGAAATCGGAGTAACTAAAAAATGTAAATTTAAAATATCATTTCCTTTTGGATAGATTCTAATTTAGATTTTGAACCTCATCGGGCTAACCCGTCTTGGGTCCGTTCGTCTTGGGTCCTTTGAAGAGTGCATTTGTTTCTGAAGAATAACTCGAGAACCGTAGTTAAGAATTCCAAGTTTAACATATCGTTAGTTTTTGTGGTATATTTAAATTTCTTCGGATTTTATCAGACTAGCCCGCCCTGGGCCCGACATAAAAGTGGACCCGTTTTGAGAATAACTGAAATATCAGAGGAACTAGAAAATATAAATTTAGTACAACCTAATCATTTGGGAAATATTTTAATTTATTCGATTTTAAACCGCATCGGGCGAACCCGTTTCGGGCCCGCTTTAGAAACTCACAGTTTGGGGGAAATAAGTCTAGAAACGGAGTATCTAAAAGTTTCAAGCTTAGAATATCGTGCTCATTTGAGGTATATCTTAACTCATTGAATTTAAAACCTTATCGGGCTAGCCCGTCCTGAGCCCAAAAAAAGAATGTACTTGTTTTTAAGAATAAATGCAAAACTGTAGCAGCTAGAATGTCTAAATTTAGTGTGTCATTGTCTTTTAGGATATATTTTATTTCGGATTATTTTATACAAATTATGTATTAAATAGCCAATTTATTAATTTAACTTTTGAAAATTAAAAAAAAATAATTTTTTGATGTTGGCATACTAAAGTCGAAGCGAAGGTTTTTCGGGTAATGCCTAGGGGTGAATAAGAACATAGATGCTCTAATCTTTAAATTTTTATCCGACTGCATGATAGATTAACTTTGTCCAGAACTTATCTACCACAAATTTTAGAACATGTTAACAAGTTGTCTGTTACAAATGCAGTTGTTTATTCGTTATATATTTCGTTTATTCGTTGATTATATATATATATATATATATATATATATATATTATATATATATATATATATATATATTATATATATATATATATATATATATATATATTATATATATATATATTATATATATATATATATATATATATATATATATATTATATATATATATATATATAATATATATATATATATATATATTATATATATATATATATATATATATATATATATATATTATATATATATATATATATATATATATATATTATATATATATATATATATATATATATATATATATATATATATATATATATATATATTCATCTACGTATGAATGTACACAGAGATCATGTCAAAAAATATATTCTAAATAATAATTTTCTTCCTACTTCCAATAAAATTGAATATAAACACTTTGCCAAACACGGTTTTGAAAATATTACTATACATATTTTAGATATAAAAACAAAATCAGCAGATAGGATTTATTTTGAAAACTACTATATTAAATCACATTGTACTCTTTTTCCATATGGATTAAATCAAATGTATCTAAATGGTAATGTTGTAAAAAATAATTTTGTAGATAATAAATATTCTATTTTTAATCACCTTTTTTTGAAACCCCATTTAAATGATAGTGAATCAATCAAACTCAAAAGATTTAAACGAGGAAAGGGACATTCCAAACTTAATGATCATAAATCTGAGATTATAACTCTACATAATCAATTTAATACAACTTTTCAATGGAAATTCATAAGATCCTGGGTTTTTGCAGTAAAGAAAAAACATTTAAATAAGGTTTATGCCATTTTTTTAAAATTAAATCTTGCTAATGAACATTTTAATCATATTTTCTTTGATTTGCTTATTACAAGATCACAGTTTTTAAATTTAAAACTAAATCAGTTTCATTATAATAATACAGCTACTAATTCTTATTGTGTTATCTCTTTCAAACATCCTATATATAATTCTATAAATTTTGGACATCTGTTTAACAAGTTTAAACATTTATTGCCTATTGGTGATTTATTTGTTTCAAAGACATTCAAATACAATAAGCCTATTGGTAGGTCTATATTTAATTATAATGAAGTTTCACAATCGCTCTCTATTGATCATTCTTCTCAGTCAATTGTAGATAGTGAATGTATTTGTAAATTAAATAAATTTGCTAAATTTCTAAATCCAGACTTGGGGCACATAGTTACAGGAGATTTAGACCTTGTTAGTGACAATGTGTTAAGAACCATTATGTCATTTGGCACTAAATTTAGGATACCTTCTTGTAATAATTCTTTTAAAGTCTTAAAATCAATTAATCTAGATCTTGATAAATATATATATAAATTAGCTTGTAAATACGCTCTGCCATTAGAGGCATTTAATATGTGGAAATTTACTATATTAGAATCAATTAAAAACGCTATTAAAGATATTAAATTGTCTAGATCTTCATATAATATTGAAAATATTAAACATTCCATTAATGATTTACAAAGATCCTTTGTTATCACCTATGTTGATAAAGCCTCTAATAATTATGCTATTATCTGTAAAAAATTTTATATTCAATTCCTGTTAGATTATTTAAAAAATAATAGTCTTTTTAAACCTAATTTACATTCCATCAATAGTATTAAATTGAAAATTATCAATATGTATAATGATTTAAATATTAAATATAAATATCTTAAATTTCCTTATATAGTGCTTATTTCAAAATTTCATAAAAATCCTATTAAATTTAGAACAGTTACTAGTGGCCATAATACTTACTCTACTACTGCGAGTAAATTATTACTAAATTCTTTAAATCTAATAAATAATAGTTTAAGCCAGACTAGCAATAACTACCATATTCTAAATAATAGTAGAGAATTAAAGAATAAATTAACATCTCTTAGAAAAATAATCAAGGGGGAAGGGGTACATTATGAGCACGGCGGATATTGACTCTGCCACACACACACTCACAACAGAAATCAAGAGAGCTATTGCCTCTGCCACAACACATCGTGAGTCACCAAAAATGCCCACACTTTCCCACCATGTCAAACAATTAGTTAGGCAAAGGAACAGAATGCGTAAGACATGGCAGGCTAATAGAGACCCTACCCTCAAAAGGGAGCTTAACAGACTCACGTGGAAAGTCAGGGATAAAATTGTCGCAGAAAAGCAGCAACAATATAAAGAGTTAATTGAATCCCTTAGCTCGGAAGACGTATCGCACTGGCAATTCGCTAAAAGACTCAGAAAACCTCAAATTAAACTCCCGCCACTAATAGATGGCGTTAAAATCGCGTACTCAGACGAAGAAAAAGCAGAGGCGCTTGCTAGGCATTACGAAAAGCAATTTGAACCAAACCACGATCTAATGTGTCAGGACACCCTAAGAATGGTTAGGCAAACTCTAAACAACTTCAGGAACTCCCCGGTCACGGCTGAGATTAACCCAGCCACCCCGCAAGAGATAATTGATATCATCAAAAACCTTAAAAACCGTAAAAGCCCAGGGCACGACAAAATCAGGAATATTGCGGTCAAAAACCTACCCTTAAATATAATATTTTACTTGACCATCCTAATAAACAAAATACTAAAACTAAATTATTTCCTCAAAGAATGGAAGGAAGCGATAATTATAGCGATCCATAAGCCTGGTGAGGATGCCACAATTCCAGCCAACTATAGACCAATCAGCTTACTACCAACACTTAGTAAAATTACTGAGAAAATAATTCTTAATAGACTGAACACGCACCTTAGTGAGAATGATATTATCATTCCGGAGCAGTTTGGATTTCGGCCAAAACACTCCACCACTCATCAATTGCTGAGAGTGGTAGAGTACATATCTTCTGGACTTAATAGTAAGACACCCACAGCTGCGATTTTTCTTGACATACAAAAAGCATTTGATAAAGTGTGGCACTGTGGTTTAGCATACAAATTGATCACTCTAAAAGTCCCTGACGCACTTGTCAAACTTTTAATCTCATACCTAAATAACAGACACTTCCAAGTTAGAGTAAAAGATAACTTGTCTACACCCAAGCTCATTAAAAGTAGTGTACCGCAAGGATCCATCCTGGGCCCGACACTCTTTAATATATATCTAAATGACATCCCCAGGACCCTAGACACGGAGCTGGCACTCTATGCAGACGACAGTGCGATACTTGCAAAACATCCTTACGTCTCAGTAATGCACAGACAGCTACAACAACACTTAGACATACTCCAAACATGGCTGGAAAAATGGCGAATAAAATTAAACCCCAATAAATGTCATTGGATTTATTTCTCTAGAAAACGTAAACCTCCGCCGCCTCTGTACATAAACAACCATGCCCTAAAAGCGGAAAAATCTACTAAATACCTAGGTGTAACGATAGATTCCCACCTAACCTGGAAACAGCACGTAACGAACTTAATCAAAAAAGCGTATATGGCCACAGGAGCCTTATACCCAATGATAGGAAACGGAAATCTAAGTTATCAAAATAAACTCCTAATTTATAAATCGGTCATCCGCCCGGGAATGCTGTATGCAGCACCCGTATGGGGATATGCCTGTAAAACTACTATAGACTTACTAGAGACAAAACAAAACAAAACCCTAAGAATTATAAGGAAAGCTCCTAGATACTTAAGAAACTCGGTAATTAGGAAAGACTTCAAAATAAAAACTGTTAGAGCCCAAATTAAAAAGCTAGCGCTTAAATTCTATAAAAATCTGCCATCTGTTCCAAATGAACTACTATTCAATCTGCATGACTATGATCACCGCAAAGCCAAATCACGTAAGAGACCACGCGCGGTACTTAATATTGACAATCGGAATTAGGTAAGTCCCAACTTAAATAGTTGATATTAAATTAAAACTCGATCAATGTTTTCTAAAAAATGTTCTTAAACCTTAAACTGCCAAATTGATAGGAAATCCTTAGAACTGCATCAACTCCCCAAAATTACTCAAACTCTAAATGTGCAACAAACTGCCACACTTGGAGCTAAGTCAAATAATAAAAACAGTAAATCAAAAACATCGAACCTCCAACTATGGGCAAATGAAATAATGTCACAGTATGAAGATAAGAACCACACCTAGAGATTGGAGATTAAAGGCGCTTCGCGCCTGGTGCTCTTTTCTGGACGAAACCCACTCTGGGGAAGGGGCGTCAAGGGCCACCAGGCTTTCGTGGATTTCTTACTTTGGCTTGGGCGTGAGTGTACTAATTTGTAGTAAACCGCGTCGGGCAAAGTAATTTACGATGGATGTGCATAGGATTATTACAAGTGTGGAGGAGCTATTCATCTCACCGGTGGAAGCGAAAGGATTTCAAGCCTGGAAGGACTTAGTGATACAGCATGGTGGATACACGTGCAAGCAGCTCGCTGCGGAGCCAGTTAAGACGGATGTGAATATTTTGAAAGACTGGAGAGGTAGACATGGCTGGAAACAGCTGATGTTGGACAATGGTGTAGATTATACTTCTGAACTTCGGTTCAATATGGACAGTGTAAAGATTGTGGAACCAACTGCCGTGAAAATGGCGCAACAAGGAGTGTCAGCCAAGCACGTGTTACAGCGGGCGAGTAAAGAAAAGAAGAACTGGGGCGAGATCATGGATGACCAGGACCAGGATCAAGGAGAGACTGTTTCTTCATCGGAGGACGAGGATACCCCAAGTGCGGCCGGCTACGCGGCAGCCTACATCAAGACCCTGGGATGTGATAGCGACCAGTTAAAGAAAGACTCTGCTGAGTGGAAAATATACAGCCACTTCAAGATTTACGACAGGATCATCGCCAGACTTGAAGAGGAGCTGGAGGAAGACGGGATCGACTTCGATCGAGCCAAGATGATCAGGACAATATTATCAGGTACCATTTCTGATTCCAATCTGCTAGCCAGCCACCCTAATCTTAGTACTTTTACTAATAGGAAATCTTACAATATTGTATATGATATATATAGAGATAGGAAAACTAAAACAGAGGACGAGTTATATCTTAAATTTAAACACGAAATGTTTAGTAATCTTGAAGGGTATATCACCCAGCCTAAAAGCAAAAAGTTAAAAACTTCTGATAGTAGTAAACCCTCTACTTCATTTACCTTTATCATTATGAAATGTCATTTACTTCAATAGATTATACTTTTTACAGATATGTAGATGATCTGATTTGCTTAGTACATACAGAAAATTATCTCATAGATATAGATTACTATCCAGACAATTTGGAATTAATACCTAATGAAGCTACTATTAGTAAAAATGTTAATTTTTTGGATTTAAATCTTTTTATTGATCCTTCTAATAGAATTGTTACAAATTTATATGATAAAAAAGACTTTTATAATTTTAATATTAATAAAATCTTACCTTTTAATTCCTGTAACTCGATTCAATTGTTTAGAAATATTATACTCAATCAGCTTTTTAGAATTTATAGATTATCTGATAAAAAATTTCATGCTATGCATATCAATAATCTCAAAATTACTAGTAATTTATATAAATATCCCTCTTATTTAGTAAATAGTATTGTTAAAAAATTTAAAATAGCTGGATTTTTATAATTCTTTTCATAGTATCATATAATTCTATTCATAGTATCTTATATTAGCCAGACATGTACATTCTTTTTTTTTTTTTTTTTTTACATTCACTTCCCACTTCAGCATTACTATTATTTGCCCATCTTTTTAGTAGCTCTTTTTGTATATTAATACTTTTTCTTTACATTTCGCTTCACAGTTTTTCAATTCTTATGAATGGCAACAGTAAATGGTTTTTTATTTTTTCTTTACGAATGGCAACACTGGTCTCTTCTATCAGTGTTCCCTCGATCCCAGTATTGAATCGACTGTACATACGCTGTGCTTTTTCCAGGTATTCATTTTTTCTTTTTTATTCCTTCTTTATGTATGTCGTCCAAGTAGAAATAGTTCATAGATCTAATCTATCTATTTCTTCAGAAACATACATTTTTGTGTTTGCTTCTACAAAAAACTTGGACATGATTAGATTTTTGTAGAGGTTAACAATTCATGATTTAGGCTTAGAGCCTCGTCCACGTGTAAGGCGTTTGTGCTTGATTTCGTTTGTTATACTTATTTCGATTCCATACCTTTGTATTATATATTTTTCATTGACTTGTTGATTCGATATTTATTTTATTTTTTTTTTTTTCCGTATGCTTGAGGATTAGTTGATTTTTACTTTTGTTTTGTAAGCCAGTTAGATAGTTGAATTTAGTTTAAGTTTTCCTTTTTTTGTTTCCATACCTTTTAATTTGGTTGATTTTCTGTAACTTGATAGCTAGTGTTTTGTATTTTTAATCCATTTGATTGATGATTTGCTGTATTATATTTTATTCTGTGGGTGTTTTTAAAAAGTTAGGTTTAACGTGTTACATCTTCTTACTTTTCGTTCATTGGATTTTCAAACTTCTATTATATATATATATATATATATATTTATATTATATATATATATATATATATATATATATATATTTATATTATATATATATATATATATATATATATTTATATTATATATATATATATATATATATATTTATATTATATATATATATATATATATATATTTATATTATATATATATATATATATATATATTTATATTATATATATATATATATATATATATATATATATTTATATTATATATATATATATATATATATATATATTTATATTATATATATATATATATATATATATTTATATTATATATATATATATATATATATATATTTATATTATATATATATATATATATATATATATATTTATATTATATATATATATATATATATATATATATTTATATTATATATATATATATATATATATATATATATATATATATTTATATTATATATTTATATTATATATATATATATATATATATATATATATTTATATTATATATATATATATATATATATATATATATATATATATAGAATGTCATATAACAGAATCTACCATAGTACAAATAGTACAAAAACAGATATCTAGACCAATAAGCGCAATGCAGCTTGAAATAGCCCAGAAAAATATAATAGTAAAAATTGAAAGATTGGACATGAAGTCAGCCAACAGGTAATACATAAAAGGCCTAGGGGGATTGTGACCCCTAGTTCCCGTTTACAAGTCGACTTTTCCACCAATGGCAACACTCACGGAGCCATGCATTACCTGCGGTTAAATTCAGTACAACGTCGAAACAGAAGACGTCCATACGAAGCATATATCAAACGTAAAATGAAAAAATCCCCCAACATAAGAGCAATATAATTATTATATATTATTATATAATTATTATATAATATTATATATATATATATATATTTATATTATATATATATATATATATATATATATATATATATATATATATATATATATAATATAATAGAAGAAAAATGGAAGTAATTATAGAAATTTGAAGTGTTATAGTATATATGCGCAAAGCAGCAAGAGGTACTATACACAATATAAAATGTATAAAGAGAATTTATAAAAAATGAAAAAAGGAAGGAAGGCTTAGCAAAAAGCTTACTCAATGGCGGTAAGGGGTTGTGACCTCACTCCCCAGTTGTCAACAAGCTTGTCATAAATGCCGCGGCATTGCACTCCTGGGCGCCAGCTTTGGCTGAAGCCCACCTCCGGAGTGACAATAAGAATTATCACAAGACCTCCAAAAAAGAAAGAATCAAGGACGAGAGGATGACCATTACTGTATTAGCAACCAGTCTCGCTGACTACGATGACCTTTATATTGCTTTGTCTGATCGTTCTGCGGTCCTGTCATTTGCAGTATGCGAACCTTCAGCTGCTAAATGTATATAAAAAAGATTTTAACTTTATACAATACACAATATTGTTACGGTATAAATTATCAATATATTGTAGCATAAATGGAATATTGTAATTTTGTAGATAAGCTTGCTGTATAAATATTCGATCAAAAGATACGCAAATCTTCATCTTTAATAATTCTTTGAATTCTAACCAACCCCCCCAAGAATACATTCCTAAATATACTCAAGTGAAGGTTGGAGTTCCAATGTACTATACCGTTTGTAGGTATTTTAAAACTGTTTCTTTTGTCATAGATGGTAAAACTTATTGGGATTTGTCCAAAGTTGATACTCAAATCCAAAAATCCAACTACATTTTTAATTGCAGTAGGATTTTCTTTCAAAACTAGGTTGGGTGGGTAGAAATCAAAGTTCATACAATAGTTTTCATTTTCATATCCAACAATCACATCATCTACGTAACGTAGATAAATAATTTCCTTGTTAATATGTGACTGACTTTCATAAAATTTGAGGTAGAGATCAGCAAGTATAGAAGAACACCCCCCCCCCCCCATGGGGATGCCTTTAATTTGCTGATATATAAAGATTCCATTGAAAAGATAGTTTTCTTTAATGACAATTTTAATTATAGTCTTAAATTTATGGAATTCTATAGTTTTCTTCAAGTCGTATTCTTCATATAAAAGGTTAAGGATATTAGATAAGTCTTCAAGATCAATAGTGTTGAAGAGTTCTTGAAAGTCATAGGTTTTTAAGTATAATGGATTTTTGTGATATTTTAAAGACTTTATAACTTCTTGACTATTCTTGATGATGTAACTGCCTTTATTATTAATTTGTTGCAACAGAGGTTTTAAAAGTTTAAGTAAAATAGAATTAGCTTTTGTAAGATAAGTATTACAACCGACAGTAACTGGTCGGAAACTAGTTTCCGACCAGTTCTGGCGGGTCCAAAACGGGTTCGCCCGATACGGTTCAAATCGAAGGAATTAAAATATTCCCCAAAAGATAAGGATGTACTAAATTTATATTTTCTAGTTATCCCGATTTTCCAGTTTTTCTAAAAAACGGTTACCAATGGGCCGACATATGCCAATGTCGGCCCATTGGTATATGTCCTGGGCCGACATATACCAATATCGGCCCAGGACGGACTACCCCGATAAAGTTCAAATCCGAAGAAACTTAAATATACCACAAAAGCCAACGACATGTTAAATTTGGAATTTTTAGCTATTGCGTTTCTCGAGTTATTCTTCAAAAACGAATGCATTCATCAGCGGACCCAAGCCGGGCTAGCCCGATGAGTTTCAAAATCTACATTAAAATCCATCCAAAAGGAAATGATATACAAAATTTACATTTTTTAGCTACTCCGTTTGATCGAGTTCTTCTTGAAAAGTGAGTAAATTTCTATGTCGGGCCAAGATGGACTAACCCGATAAGGTTCGAAATGCGATGAAATATAATATACCACAAAGGACAATGGTATATTAAATTTAGACATTCTAGATGCGCCGAATTTTGAGTTATTCTCAAAAAACAATATATTTCTCTTGTTGGGCTCAGGACGAGCTAGCCCGATAAGATTTTTAATCCAGAGAGTTAAAGTATATAGCAAATGACAAGGATATGCTAAACTTCGAATTTTTAGATGCACCTGTTCTCGAGTTATGCCAAAAACAAGTACAGTCCTACAGCTAGCCCAGGACGAGCCAGCCCGATAAGTTTCAAAATTGAAAGAACTGAAATGTACCACAAGAGAAAACGTCATACCGAATTTCACGTTACTGTGATGAATGAACTTGATTATTTTGGATCTCAAATGCTTGAACGACCACAGATAAAGTTAAATAAAATTTTAAAAATACGAATATATCCCTAGCTAAATCTCTCTGAAAATCAAATGACTTTTTACACCAAATTTCACACATATTTTCTAATTATTTCCAAAGATATCGGCCATTTCATTTGCATTAAATTCCCATTAGTTATTTCAATGTTAACTTCTCCGGTTTTAACCGCTTATTCGAGACCAGCGGCGTCTGGCGGTTTTTAGGGAACCTGTTTTTTTTGCCTCGGTGAGCACATTATAGAGCATGGTCACGAATGTAAATAAACAGCCTGCGTAGTAGAATGCGCAGGATTGTAAGGACAAAAGGGTACTTTCTTTTCCATTGAGTTTTATGCAAATTTTCTACGATGTCTGAAGAATTGCTTCATACCGTAAAAACTATTGCATATAAAAATATTAAATTTGGTACATCTGTAGACAAAGCTTTGGGGAATACGCTGAAATAAACCATTTTTTGATATATATTGTAGTTTAAAAAATATTTAATACAAAATCAAAGACAAAATATTTGAGCTGCGAGTTCGCGTCCTGGATAGACTAACAATAGCAAGATCACGAATTTTTGCAGGCAGGTACCTACATGGGTGAATTTTTGCAGGACGGAGCCCCTTTTTTTAATTTCGATGTAGTTTTAGAAATATTTTACTTCTTATGAACTTCTGAAGTGAACTTTTTTTTCGTATCGGCACGTCTAGCGATTTCTCTGTTTTGTCATATCATCAAATTTTTAAATTATTTTTTTCAAATTTTGAAATGTTTGTAGGGTATGTAAAAGGTAATCAAATAAAGCACAGCGCAATATATATTAGAATAAAAGAGCAAACATTTGTTTGGGCTATAAACATTGGAGATAGGTAAATACTCATGTACAAAATATATTAATATTACATGATGCTTATCAACTTCAAATATGATTCACGGAACCTTATAATACATTTTATAGAATACATGATATGGAAAATGATATCCCACTGACTAAAGCATTGCAGTATATCTTAAAACTGCTTAGATAAAATGGTTACATAGACCTTCTGTAGTTTGAAAAGCACCGACCGACCAAATTCAGAAAGTTGATGTACAAAATAGTATAACTTTTACTTAAATGTCTTTTACTATTTTGGGGAGATTAGTTACATCCATTTAACAAATGCCCCCCCCCCCCCAAAAAAAAAAAAAAAATTATACTTGTATAGTTTGAAAAGCACCGAACGACCAAATTTAGAAAGTTGATGTGCAAAGCAATATAACTTTTACTTGAATGTGTTTTGCTTGTTTTGGGGAGATTATTTACATCTATTTAACAAATGCCCCCCCCCCCCAAAAAAAAAAAAATATTTCTTGTATAGTTTGAAAAGCACCGACCGGTATAACTTCTATTTAACCAATGCCCCTCCCCCCAAAAAAATATACTTGTATTATTTGTAAAGCACAGACCGACCAAATTCAGAAAGTTGATGTGCAAAACAGTATAACTTTTACTTGAATGTCTTTTACTAGTTTTGGGGAGATTAGTTACACCTATTTAACAAATTCCCCCCTTCCCCCCCAAAAAAATATACTTAAATTTACTTTAAGATTCAATTAATCAAATTTTATTACTATGATGTCAATCAAAACTATGTACATGAATGAATCTTTACATATATAATAATACACTTTATTATTTAAAATTATAATACTTAAAAAAAAAAAATGATGCAAACAATTATCATCTTATGATTTTATAAAAATATAATTCAATTTGGACAGCTTCTATTTATATTTTCTTTATTACTCACATATTGTAATTTATTGTATCACATCAATACAAGAAACAGGTTAATAAGCTTAAAATATGCACCATTAAATAAATAGAAAAATGAAATGTAATAATATTCACAATAATATTTAACCAATATCTGTCAAATGAGAAGTTTTCTTAAAACAGCAAGTGAAAAATGAAAACTCTATTACACTTAAAATACTTTTATAAGCAACGATTTACCTTTTTAGATGTAATTTATCAATTTTAATTACTAAATTGCCAATCAAAACTATTCACATGAAAAAAAATTTAACCTATAAGTACTAATGGGCTCAATTAGTTAACATTCAATATCTATATTTTTTTTTTAATTTAAACAATTTAGTGTTTTCAAAAAAGTATAAAAATATTGAAATTAGGATAGTGGTCATTTAAATCTGCTGTGTCTATTTTCATCAAAGCAAGAAATAGGTTAATAAACTTAAAATATGCAGCATAAAACAAAAGAACGAATGAAATGAGATAATTTACACTATACTTGACCAGTAATAGATGTCACATAATGAATAATTTTATTAAAGCATCAAGTATAAAGCAGGTTAAAACACAGAAATCTACAGGTTCGCAATAGGAGAACCCGAATGCTTTGCCCTTACAAGTTTTGCGCATGCCGGTTGAGTTTACATGTGACGTCACGTGCCAATGCTCTATTACTTCTGGACAGTGTAGCTTGGCGCTTGAGCTGCTCTTCCTTGGCGATATTTTCTTATAGCAACCTCATCCGCAGCATCAAGAAATGTCACATGACATTAGAACGACCTCTGACTGAAGGGCTAGGCCACTGTCTCTACCTGGTCTACGGCTTTATCATTTAGATCGAATGTATTCGAGTTTCCTGAAATAATTCGACTTATATTGGAAACTTCTAATTCGTTTCGCATTCAATTCGATCTCGATGTTTATTTACACATCTGCTGAAATGACGTAGTTATCTGAAAAGAAAATTTTTGTTGTTTTATAACAATTTTTAATTTTTCTGTTATTTTAGGTTAAATGTAATTAAAATTCCCTAATACTTAATATGATTACAAAATAGTTGATTTGTTAATAGTGGTAACGTTTAACATTACAGTGCCCAGAGCGTACCTGTTTCATGGTATTTCTCTTTTGAAAATGGCATATTTAAATTTATTAGCCAAGTTAGGTTTTGCTTTACTTGTTATAGTTAGTATTGCTATTTTAATTGACCGTGTGACACATCCAAGCTATTTTTGGGTATGTATACTAAGCCGGGTGGAAGTAATGTTACTAGATATAGTATCTAACAAAAAATTTTTAGGAGTTTATCTTTACTAATAATATATTAAAAAGTTTTACAATTACTAAATTTTAAAGTTATTGAAATTTAGTAAGAGGTTGATGTAATACATGTTATCCCATAACTTACCCAGTAATAACTGTTGATCCTTAATATAATAAAATTTGTTGAAATAATAAGTGATGATATTTATATGATTGTAAGACTGTAAAAGTAAAACATTTTATTATATGCATTAAAATACTTCAATTTATGAAATTGATTTCATAATTGTGTACTAAAGATATATATTTGCATTACGTATTTATTGATAATGAGCTAGATAGCCTCCATTCTGTCCTTTTCATAGAAGTTCTTATCTAGTTTTTTAACACTTTCCAACATAGTTGAAAAATGTTTATAACTTTGGTCATTCTGTCTGTACGCACTATAACTTCCTTAAAAATAACTATCGAAATGGCATTTTAGTAGGTTGTTGAGATGGTCTGTGGGATGTTTGGGATTGAAAATGAATGAATATCACCCAATTACTTTCGGATTTTACTTGGGTGAAAAAAATGAAATACATTGAATCCTATGGGAATTAATTTTTCAAACATTTTTTAAATGGAGGTAAAATTAACAAATTGCTTCGAAAATTTTTGGAAATATTCAAATTATCTCATAAAATGTATAAGAAAAATTTCAGTAAAATATATTGGGTAATTTTTTAAATAAAAATTGAAATAATTATTACACCCATAATATATAAAGCCGATATATGAATAGATTGTTTAAATTTGTATGTAGTGTTGCATCGGTCATAAATCTGCTTTATCTTTGCATATTATCTGTGTATCTAAATTCTGTGCCAATGCGATTACAATATTTTTGATTTTAAATGATTGCTAAACTTTCTTTATTCCTACAATGAAGCCTAATTTTAATGCTAAACTATAGCATACAGAATGTAAACAAATCAAGTGATTCTAAAGTGAGCTGTATTTGAATTGCTGAATTTTGTTTTCACTCAAAATTATTTAGCTGCAGACTCTGGGATATAAGTGATATGAACGAATTCACCAATTTTATATAGAGAGGCAGACGATGTACAAAATGAAATGGTTTATCATAGTTACAACAATTTCGAAGAACTTATTTAACATGAGATAAGCAAATGATGTAGTTTCTTTAATAGGAATTATGATGTAATATTAACTACAAAAGCACCGTAAACACTTTGCAAGTTATACTTTTGATGACATCATTTGAATAAATTTCATTTTATGTAACTAGCATTGTCTTTTTGATGAAGTTTAAGGTTTTGCAGTATAATAAAAAATCTGATGTGGGCAGCACATGACTTTACGTATAATGCAATGAATTTACTACTTTAAAAAAAAAAATAGGTTATTCTTATAGTAGATATATTATTTTCAAGATATTAAGTTTTCATCAATTAGTCATCATTTTCATTGATTTATCATCATTTTTATCCATTTGGTGAGATTTTCTTTAATTTGGCAACATTTAAAAAAGTCACCAAGTTGGCGAGATTCCGCTAAAATCTCACCAAGCATTATAGAAAGAGAAATAAGTTATTCTTATAGCATATAAATGACTAATGACATTCAAATATAAAATATCGTTTCTCATGAATAGAATGAGCTAGATCTACGAGAATGATGTCACCAAATTTATCACATGATATTACATATGAAAAGTGAACATGTTTCTCAACAGTTAATGTTTTTTTTTTAATTTATGGGATTATTTGAAAAATGTGCAATGTTTCGAGAACGGTTCATGCTAGCGTTGTAAAGCTTATGTCAATCGTTTTCTAAGGGAAAAATTATATAAGAAATGTCTATTTGTTTTTTTGCAATGTTACTGACAGGCTTTGAATCAAGACATTGCGATATTCTTCGGCAAATCATCCTTTTCATCTATTGTACTGATTTTAAGTCAGTTGGAAAACATTATTTACAAGAGTTTTGTTCATATTTGTATCACTTTTTTGAACTTTTCTATTAACAGGGAAGAGAAAAACACAATTTTATGACTTATTTTTTATGAGTATATTTATTACCTGTTATTTCTGACACACATTTAATTATTTTTAATATGAATATAACATTTAGAATACTCTGCATAATAAAAGTAAGTACATATAGTGCATACTTTGTTTCTCAGTGTTGGTTTCCATTTCCGTGTGAAACAAAAACAAACCCATGTGTTTTTCCTGTTTCAGTAATTTCTGACACAGGAATCTCACCACAATTCTCAAGGGTTTTAATGGCGACAATAGTAATCTCACTTAATAGAAGAATAATTAATAATGTCTCTGTTATTGTGTTATATATTATAACTAGGGTTTATTAATTAAGTTCTAGTATATAAATTTAAGTTCTAACAGTGAATAATCTTCAAATTATAAACTTTTTCAGTGCAATAATTAAAATTATGAACATTTTGATTAATTTTTCTTCCATTTTGCATCTCTAAAATCTCATACCTCGAATAATAAGGGCTTTTGTAGATTTTTCATACTTTACAAAAAATTAAAGTTATCATTTAAATAGAGTGTTTTATTAAAGAATTGATAAATTATGTATTCATTGCTTTGATGCATATAGTAACATTTGACTTATATGTGTAAAACTTTAATTTAAAATCACTGTCCTTAAGAAAAAGTGATGAAATTTTCACAAATTTGCACTATGGTGAAAGCAATTCTCTACTTATAACTGTTCACACAGTTTATTCAAAAGCAGAAATAGTGCAAATGGATTACATCACCAAGCTATAGAACAGTGTGTATTAAAATACTGAAATTTTAATTTGATATTTATTAATTACTTAAAGTGAAATGTTGCTCTTCTATTCACTGCTATAAAACTTTTATTGATCTAGTACAAACTCATTTTCTAATAAAAGATTTAAAGTGAAAAAAAAATTAATTGTAATCACTAAAATAACAATATAACTGAGCAAAAAATATTTACTTAAAAGTTCTACCTGCTAGTAGATTAATTTTGCTCCAGAGTTTAGTAGTATGAGAATTCAGGCACCCAATCTAGCATGCTGCCAAGTGCTGGTTCTATGAATCCCTCTGTTTTTGAGCCTCATGCACAGAAGCACTGATTAGGTCCAAGATTTGGCAGAAACTCTGTTGCCGCCATAAACTGTCACATTCCTCTGCTCTGTTGAAATGAACAACGTGAATGAGCATCCTGATAAACTGCTTCTTCAGGTTACAGATGCATGCATCTAATTCCATTTTTTCAAGCGAAGTGTTACAATTTTTTGTTAAATGCAAAAGATTTTATTTTAATCATTATTCCAATTCTAATGGTTTGGCGGTGCCATACTAGCCATACCATATTATTCACCACTGATTTTTACATGTATTACCATGTGCAAAAACCAACTCACCAGCAATTAATTTCTTAAATATTGTGTATTAAAAATACACAATATTTAAGAAATTAATTGCTGGTGAATACGCAATATTTAAAGTAAGGTAGTACTATCTATTAATGTCTGGAGAAAAATGAGATAGTCATGTGATGGCATTTAAAATTTAAAGCTTCAAATATTGATCATCGTATAAATGACAATTATACTATGTATTAAATTCTATGCTACTTATAATACCCCCATCCAAAAAAAGGGCAGGCTGGACGTTAGTAACATAAGACTTGTTTGGAAAGCCTGCAATGAAAGAGGTTTATTGAGGGCCCTCCAAGCTATAAAAATGAAAATCTATATAATAACTGTCTAACATGTTTATGTCTTGTACAGACCATCCCAAAGTTTTCCATAAATGTAGAAGACTAAAGAATTGCATACTTAACAGTATCAAACATTGGGAAGGGCCTAACAGTGTTGTATTTTTATTTTTCTCCCAAGGGGCAAAAAAAAGATGGGAGGGTATTGAAAACTATCTCCAGATCCTGCAGAAGTGCTTCCAGTGGCCTAGAAGGTTGAATCTTTTTACATTTATAATATCGACCACGGGTGAAAACTTTGCCTAGCTGAACTTTTGATTTCCCTCCTAAAAAAGGGTTGGTTTTTAAAAATTTCTCCAGATAAAACCCCTCCCAGTGACCTATAAAGATGAATCTTTGCACATTTATAATGTCGACCAGGAACAGAACCTATGAAAATGTTTTTCTGCTTGCTGAAAAGTATTTTTAGAGCTTCCAGAAACCCCTATTACCTTAAAAGGTTGAATCTTTGTCTACACATAATATCGACCATCAGACAGAACCTAACAGAATTTGATTTTTAGATTAAGATGACTTTTCAATACTAAGTGTCATATATTTAAAAAAAAAAAAAAAAATTATTTAAAAGGTTGCAATTTATTTATTTATTTTTTAAAAGTGTTAGTTTCCCTGACTTTGATATACTTAAGTACTGGTGAAATGAAAATCATAAAGGTCAAGGAAATAGTGTGAAGGGGACCCAAAATTAAATCTTACAGAATCTAAGTTTAATTTGTTTTTACTGGGCAGCATGTAATGCAAATATTTAGTAATCATAAAATTGTTTTTAAATATTCAGATGTGATATTTGTTAGCCAATAGTTGAATATGAATGGTTTACAATTTCAAACCCTTAAATAAAACATCATAGAAAATGACGATCAGCACAATTATATTGTAGTAAAAATTAACATGTACTAAAATATTTTATTACTATGGTGTAGGAAGTTGATTCCACCATTATTAGATTCATTAGTTGATTAGTGTTTGTCTAGTTTTTAGCCCAGTTTATATGAATTTTACTTAATGATTTTAACTGTCGCATAAAGTTTTTTGATTAAATTATTTAGTAGATTTATTATTCAGAATTATTTTTTATTGGTAGATATAGTATTTAGAATTGCAAAATGTTTATATGAAAACACATGCAAGAATATGATATTTAGATTTTAGTAAATAATTACATTTTTTTAAGGAGGATGATCCAGCTGTTAAAGAGTTAATTGTCCGTTCTACTTCATTACCAACAAAGATCAATGATTCTATTTTGGATGAAGAGTTTGGAAAATGTTTGACAGTGCACTCAAAGTTGGATTACTTCAGTGAAATTAAACTTCAAAATGTAAGTTTACTGTTGTGCATTATTTTATGATAACTTAAGATTAATAATTTAAACATTATAATCAATTGATATAATCATATCTCTTGTGGTGTCCGGGGTAATAATATAGCACCACTGTAGCTCATGCATGTCGTAAAAAGCTATTAAAATGGGTACCCAGTCCCCAAGGGTATAATTGGGTTTCCCCTTTTGGGGGTTGGGCATAGGGCCAATCACCCTTTCATGTGAAAAGACTTTGATTACGGAAACCGAAAGCTTGAATAAACTGGACAGGAAGCATTTGAGATAGAAATTAAAAAACGTAGATGGAAATGGACTGGACATGTCTTAAGAATGCTGCAACATAACATCCCTGCTATGGCACTTACTTGGGCGCCTGAAAGAAAAAATCTCGGGGTCAGGCCAAGCTAACTTGGAGGAGACTGGTGGAGCAGAAGAGAAATTTGATGGGATGGACGAGCTGGTCTGCAGCACAGGATCGACCAGGGTGGCGACGCAAGCTGAAGGCCTTATGTGCCACTAGGCACGATGAGTTATGATAATGATGATGACATAATCATAATTGTTTATAAACAATTTCACTTTCCCTGCTGTACAGAAAATATGTAAAAAGAAAGTATTGCAGTGTGGAATCAACTTTCTTTGTGTGTGTGTTTGCAAGCATATTTCTTAAACAAATCGAGCTGTTCAAATAACATTTGGTGTATTTTAATTGATAAATACAAGAGTCATATAGTTTTTCAGTAAAATCAAACAATGGGAAAACCTTTTTTCCTTGTAATAGAAAAAAAAAATTGACCAACATGTGTTTAAGAAATAAATAGCCATTCTATATATCAAAATTTGTTCAGGCACTAATTGCATTTTTAAAGGTACTAACATTCTATTCTTGACATACTAAGAAAGTAGTGTACAGTTATGATGTTACCTGTAAAAAATTCAATAAATAGGATTTTTCAGGGAATTTGAAACCATAACTTACTTTTTAAAGTTTTTTTTTCTTAATGGATAACCATCAAGATTTTATTGCCATGGAGTTGGTATTTTCAATGATGTTATTTATGTTCATGTCCAAAAATATCTAGGAGTAAAATTGGGTGGTTGACATGTAGTATTCTAAAAAGACATTTATTTTCATGTATTCAACATTTATCTTTAGAGAATTTATTATACTCTTGACTGATTACTTTTCATTTTTCGTAGATAGCAGCCTAACTTTAGCATATAACTACTATTATATAACACTTTAGAATATAACTACTATTATATAACACTTTAGCATATAACTACTATTATATAACACCTTAAAAATCATCATTGCACCTAATTTCTGTTTACTATTCAACTTCCATTGAATACATAAAATCTTGAGACCACATATGTAATAGAAACTTGAATTTATTGTTATAGGCAACTCATTAATACAGCCAATATTTTCTAATTATCAATGGAAAGTTAATTTGGTTGTATCATTAAAAAAAAAATGGCAAATTTTTTATATCTTTAGTTTGGGAGTTCGAGGATATCATGTTTGTTTCAAACCCAATCATGTATATGTGACATCAGATATGTAGCAATAATAAAATGTCATCTTTCTGTAATGGGTATTTGCAAAAACTACTGATAAATACTATTCCCTTATGCATAATAAATATAACTATCTGGCAACACTACAATGTGTATCTATTTCAACTTGCAACGCTCAGTATGTATCTATTTCAAATGACAGTACTGCAGTATGTGTCTCTTTCATCCAGCAATACTATATAAAGGAAATTAATGGCTACGTCCTACAAGTTCATTAGGAGCACTGTTCTGCCATATCACATGGCAAAGGTGTGGTTGACCTTTCTCAAAGCTGTCGTTCATATGCATTTTTCCATTTCTCCGTACGCAGCATCAAATGAACACTTTTATTCCTGTAATATGTTTCAAAACCTTCTATATTTTCCAGAACAATAAATGATCTTTATTCTAATATCCGAACAGTGTGGTAACAATATTTTATTCTGCTGGGCATCCATCCCTCTATTAATGTTGTGCTACATTGCAATTTGTGATCCGTCTTTAGCAACTGTCCAGCAGTGTAATGTCAACATCTGTAATTTCAGACAGACTTGTATGATTATATATTTAGTGAATTTGTTGGTACATATGAGTAGACCTTAATAGATGTTATAAGCCTATAGAATATTCTGCAATATTTTAAAAATAAAAAAAAAATACCTACGATTGATTGAATTTATCCTAAACCATATTTAATTTGTATGTTGTTAAACAGTTAGCTTGTTCCAATTACACTTACTAGTAGAATTTATGTCATACAAATAAATGCAACAATTTCCTTAAAATATATAAAGTAATTTGTATTCTGTACATAAATATATAATTTGTACTCTGTCACATACATGATCATTATGTCACAAGCATGCTATAACTTATTTAAATATTTTTCAAATAGAGCTTTATATGTATGAGTGTAAAAAGAATGTTTCCCATAATTTCAGATTCCATTTCGACTACAGAAGGAAAAAACAACCTTGAAATCATTGTACATTCACAGCAATAAATTTACAAAGTGTTACATTTAACATGCACTTCCAAAAATGGTAACATACTTGATAGTTACAAATTGAATTTCCATACTGTTAATTGCTCTACAATGTGTCTAAAAATAAATCATATATGAGTTTCAGGATGTATTGTTAAAATTAAAAAAAAAAAATAGTCCATCAAAATATTTAGTTTTAATACATCTTCAAAATTTATTTAGGAAAAAAATACCTTCAAATGTCACATATACATGATCATGGAACAACCCAAATATACTTGTTTGTTCAATAAATAATTGTGTTTCTTATAAAATAAGTCAGTGTGTTATCAGTGCTTTTAATCAAAACTGAATTGACACATAAGTTAGTAAAAGTAATTCTTGGGAACCAAGTGGGGGAGGCATCCACAGGGACCGTACCCTCCTTGCTCTACCACCAACCTCTCGGAAGGACTTATGAACCGGCATGTTTAACATGATCTTACTCTGCTTGAACACGACGGCGGTTTTGGCAGTGGTGGTAATCTAACCCGGCCCGAGATGTTGGAGGTGTGTAAAGGTGTTTTTCCCTTCTGATACTCGAAAGAGCCTGTAGTGAAGGCATTTTACATGTTTGTAACAATATTGAGGTAGCACAATGACCTATTTTTTTTAATTGTAAAAACTTGTTGTGGCACATAGAAAACTTGATGAAGAAAGCATATATTAAGCATTTTTTATAGTCCAGATATGACGGTTATATACAATTACAGATATGGTGGTTGTATACAATTCTGTCCTTTATTATAGGTTTGCATACTAGCAACAAAGTGCTTTATTGGTATTAGTTTGTAAATCTGTTTGATCAACTTTTGAATTGCATAAGAAATTTCTACTAAAAAATTACAATCTTTTTTATGTTTTTTTTTTAGGCTTCTAATTTCTGTCTTTTACCACCTGGACAATGTATGCACCATGCACTCATTTATTTTGGTAAAATCATGGAATCCCTTGGCGTCAAGCTATGGCTGATTGAGCCTTCCATTCTGTTCTGTTTGATGTCATCTTCTAAAAAGTACAATCTCTTGACAAGAGGTTTCATCCCAGCAAATGTAAAAGGATCACGTAATGTTATGACTTTTGGAACATTTCAGACAGACACGGAATTGCTGAATAAGGTAAGATAATTACTTTTATTTTATCATTTGTGTTTTATTCTTTATGTTTTGATATGTAATAGAATCCCAATTATTGTATCAAAGTCAACTTAAAGGAATTCATATCTGAAGACATCAACAGTTATTTAAATTTAGGCATATGCCCTATTTTGACCCGAATTGTTCCAGTTTAAAAGTATGTCCCGAAATCCTGGAGTGGTTTGTAATTTGAAAAAGAGGTTCTGGGGGGTGGGAAAGAACAATTCTTGTGGCTAAGGGATCGTGATATTTATTATATGGCCTGCAATTGAGCGGCAGAAAATATTATTTAAATTCTTGTAAATGTTGTTTAAATGCACATGCATTTTTTAATGAAGTGATGATTGCTAAGAAATTCTGGTCTTTGAATTGCAACTCATAAAAAATGATAAAAAAAAAAAACTGGGAAAATTTAAATTTTTTAAAATTTCAGGGACCAGTTTACTTCAGCAATAAGTATATGATTGATCTAAATCAAATAATTAATGTCTTATGTTTCAGGTTTCATATTTGTTTTCCTGTGTTCAATAAATTATTTTAGTTATTTTATTTTTTCATGGTTTGGGAAACAATATATGTGGTAAACCTATTTAAATTGTATAATTTGTCACAGAAACTGCCAATACATTCCTAAAGTTTGGGATCAGATTTTCAGTGCAGTAACTAACAGCAGTAGACCACTTATGGGCTTTTAAATGCTTTTCACCAAATAGCTAATAAATGCAGAGACAGCAAGGAAATTATCTTCCACAATTTGGCAAACCTCTGATGACCAACAAAATCAGCTATATCTCTTAGCCAGCTGTTGAGGAACTAAGACTGCATGAGGCTTAGGGAAAAGCCCCTGGTTCGAAGTTTTGGGAATAGGTCTAATAGCCAGGTTCTGTGATTATTAACAATTGCAGCTTTATACAGCATAAGCTCAATTTTCTTTAAATTTCAAGCTGATTCTGTGGCATGACTACATGGCAGAGGTTTCCAAGATTTCTACACATAGTGCATTTTTCTTACTGGCAGTACAGTTATAAGCTATTTATTGCTAAAGAGCTCTAAATAATATGAAATCTGTCCACTGATACTGGGAGAGTGATTCTAAAAAAATTAATATTGATCTACTTTTAAATTTTTTCTAAGATTATCAACCAGAGCCTCTGAAGTAGGTGGTTATTAAAACATGGGGATTTTTTTATATTATCTGATGTTCAATAATTAAAATAGTAAAATATATTAATCAGAAAGAGTAAAAATTTAAAGAAATGCAAAAGAAAATTTAAAGCATTTTCAAGCAATTGTAATTAATTTATTACCTAAAAAAATTTTCAGTGTACATCAGGATCAGATGCTAGGAATTTCATATTGTTAGTCAGAAATTAGCCAAATTGAAAAATTATTAACCAAATTTCCTAATTGTTAGCCAATCATTCAGGTCAAAGAATTCTTTTACCACCAGAAACTTGCTACACTGATATAGGAGAAATCCTGTATCAGTGCATTGAAACATGAGGTTTGCACTACTTTGCCTGCTGGCACAATTTCACACTCTTTGTGATTTTGTTTTCATTTTTACTGTTAAAGTCTGCAACAACTTTTGGAATTTTTTTTTTATATATTACTCAGTTATGTACTTTTTCAATACCAGCAATGCTAAATTTTATGCATTTTATTCACTTGTGCTTCAGATTATGTCAGTGACTATTATCTCAACAGTCTGTGAAAGCTCTCCAGAAAATCATTCGCCAGTATCACTTTTGGCACATATATGAATGGCTAGACCTTGCATCATGTTAAAGACATCTTAAATTGATTTTAATGGATTTTACTTATTCTTGCACAATATACACCTTAAATACATCCTTGCCATGTTATAAAATAGTTTATTGTTGTAATCTATATATTCTCTTTTATTTTTGTTGAAATTCAAAATCTGTACCTATGCCCAAAGTCTTATGTATTTTTTTACTTCTAATAATCGTTCTATTAGCATTGATTTTAAGAAATTCAGACATATCTATAATTACTTGATATCTACTGCAGTTGTGCACACAGACACACACACACACACACACATATATATATATATATATATATATATATATATATATATATATATATATATATATATATATATATATATATATATATATATCATAATAATAATAATAGTTTGAAAATCCAATGATAGAATAGAGAGAAGTTGCAACTAAAAAATCCTAACTTTACTTTGAAGCTAAAACCAATAAAGCACATTTTGCTGTTCCTCTGGCAAAGCTTTATCATCATAATGACGCTTGTTAATCGAATTCAATGAAGTGAATTCCCCTAGCGATTTGCTTTAATGTGAGTTGACTATATATGTATTTTATTTTAATTAAACTTGGTTTCTTTCAGCTTTCAGCATTTAAACAAATAAAATCTGCTGGCTTCAGCATGATAAAATACTCCAAATGGTCAAAGTTCGAGCAAAATATTACTGACTCTGAAGACAATTTGGAGACTCTTCATTACTTCTTTGTACAACAAGACATAGTGATGCATCTTATAGTGTTTTACCCAAGAAGAGCATATTTATGGCATCCAGGTTTTACTGCTCCAAATTTGAATTCGAAAGGTCTGTTGTATACAAATGATGGAGCCTATGATAAGTGAGTATCCATACATCAATTTATGTATAATCAATTATATTTATGCAAGTTTTCTTACTTAGGGGTCATTCTAGAATGTTTTTTTAAAAATCCCATTTTCAAATGTCATTTTCAATCACCACATTTTAGTTTCATTTTTACTTATATCTAAATTCTCAAACTCCAAAGATAATTACTTAATCTGATATTAAGCTTACAAAAAATATTGCTTTATGGAATTTTTCATTTATCTTCTTTATTCTTTTGTTTCTCCCATTGTTTCCATTTTTACTTTCCCTGCAATACAAGGTAATGTATAGGGAAAGTATTCAAGTCATGCCGAAAATCGCAACTCGAGTTTCCGACAGATATACACTTTTCTGGACATCTAGAATATGATAAAACCATCTTTAGCGTGGTGTCTGTGTGTGTGTCTGTCTGTCTGTGCAGATTTTGTATCCACTTTTAACTAAAAACTAATTGACCGAATTTCATAAAATTTAGTAGGTAAGTCACTTGTGGGCGAATCTAGTGCTGATTACTTTTGGATACGATTCGGGATAAAAGAACCTGCTTTTTTTTTTATGGCCTTCAAAAATTGCCTGTACCCACTCTTACTGAAAAACTAATGGACCGAATTTCACCAAATTTGGTAGATAATTTGTTTGTGGGTCACCCTGGTGCTGATTAGATTTTGGTACGATTCGGAGAAAAATAACCTGCCTTTTTTTTTGTGAAATGGCCCGTAGAAATCGTTAAAATCTAAAATTAAAACTACATATGCTTAAATATATCCAATAAATGCCTGCAAAAATTGTCAAAATCTAAACTAAAGAACTAGGTATACTCAAATATATCCATTAAATGCTCGTTTAATACGTAATTTTTAACGACGAAAATAATAAGACCAACCCCATTACACTAGGACTAGCCGTTCTCGGGATATTTTAGTTTTTTCATATTTTCTCTATGCCACTTTTCAAAATGAGTTCAGTTATCAAATGAGAACGAAAATTGAATTAAAAGTGAATTAAATGTAATTAAAATAAAGAGAACATGGATATAAGTCTGCAGGGAAAGTCATGTGTTGCCCACATCAGATTTTTAGCATTTATATTTGATTAGAGATTTAAAACAAAAGTAACAGAAACGCTTTGCAAGTTTTTTTTTTTTTGAAAATGATAACCAAGAAATATGTTTTCACTAGTTCACATTTATTTAATGCTACATTGAATATTAGGATAAGTTCTAAAACTTTATTATCATTGGCAGGGGAACAGTGCCTCAAGACCTAGGCACAAAGGTGAATTCAGGCCCCTTCCTTGTATACACAATAACTACCCATAACTAAATATCAGGTGTAGCAGTAGTGCTTAGTAGATAAAACTATAGTAGTGGTGTAGATTAGACAGTCTATACACCAGTCAGTCTATATATATTAGACAGTCTATACACCAGCAACCAATAGGAATTTCTCAGTATATTAGTCACTGAGTGCATGAAGGAGTTAGCATTGATTATTTTGGGAATGTAAATGCAGAGAAATTTTAGTTCTTGTTTCCTTGCTTGCTGAAGAGGTGAAAGTTTTTTTAAATGTATTTAAAGTGTAAAATACAAGACAATTTTGTGGCCATTTATAAAAAGCTTTTAGTAAGATTTTGTAAAACATTTGTCTTTCTTTACATCTTTCCTGATCCTCCCCGTTTCCTGGGCCATAGAAACATGTCTAGTTAGCCTGATGGTTTAAACAGTCTTATCGTTGGCAGTTCTGACATTTGGACCTATGACATAAGCCCATTTTCAAGCCGTAAAGCATATTATTTAAAGTCTGTTGAAAACTATTTGAGGTATTCCTCTTGCTCATTAGGGAGAAGGAGAAATAACCACCTTACATAGAATTATGTAGGAAAATAATGCATCTTTGATATTTCTTAGTTTGAAGCTAAGAAATATAACATTATATATATATATATATATTGCTTTTGCGCAGTACAGTTTTTATTACTCTCTTTGGCAACAGCAAATCACATCTTTTCATTTTGGCATATGGCAACATTGGTCTAGTCATATTTTGCTCGTCATGGTTGCGCTGATGAGGTGTGTTTTGAGGTATTTATGTTTCCTTTATTGTTCCAATCTATATGCTTGTCGTCCATATAACACAAGTTTATAGATAAAATCTATCTTGTGTTTCAAAAACAAGCATTTTTGTGTTCATTTCGAAGGAATATATGGACTTGAAGAGAATTTTTTTGAAATAAATTTAACTTAAGCCTAAAGTTCTTCCATGTGCAAGCTTTTTTGCTTGATTTTTTAGTTTTCCTATTTTCATTCCTCATTTTTGAAATTTGTTGATTGTCTTTGTCTTTATGACCTGCATTACACTTTATTATTTCCTCTTTGTCTTAATTTCTTTTATTTCTTTGTATTTTGTAGAAAATTTTGGAATAGTGTTTTATGAGTTACTACATACATTCTAACATTGGATTTACTAATTTATATTTATATATATATATATATATATATATATATATATATACATACACACACACTAATGTCCAAAGTTAAACAACAAAATGAAAAAAGTGGTTGAAAAGAAATGTATTTATTCAAATTCATTGAAATAAATTTTTACAGATCATGGAGTATAACAAAAGACACTAGCATGGGGAATGCAAATAAAATTATCAATAATTAAATATTAGAGATAAACAAAAACATGGGATTTTGGGCTGCAAAAATAGTTCATCGGAGGCCTGTCAATATGGAATGTGATTATCTCTGCTGTAAACACATGTTCAACAGCATCGATTCGTGCCAAGAATAAGGTCATCTATGGCTGCTTGGGATATCTGTGCTCAGGGGAATGCTGTGTGAATAAGGGAGAGTAAATAGGGACACTTTTCAGTTTTTCATTTTTATAAACATTTCCTCATATACTTAATGTATATGAGGAATATACACTTCCAATACAAATATAATCTATTTCAAAATTAATATTTTTGTTTCCTCAATTTCAATAACTAGCACAACAGATTCTAGATTTAAAGAAAAATAATTTTGTACAATGCACATGTATTGAATTTAACAGTGAAAAATCTTGAAAAAAAAAAAATCTTAACACTTTAAAGGGTGAAAAATTTAGAGGCTTTTTGAGTAATAAAAGCTTAAATTTAAAATCATAGTAGTTATAACAAAAGACAATTTCATCAGGTGCCCCAAGGTGCCTCATTGCCTTGTGTCCCAGGATGCCCCAACTGGCCAGATTCTTCCTGAAGGCTCCAATGCTTCTAGGCATAATGCTATAATGACCATTTTACATCTAATTTTGCAATAAAAATGGCTTTTCCTTTGATATATAGTTTTATTTAAATAAATTACATTTTAATCCCACTGTTACTGTCTACAAAATTTGCCTAAAGGTTCTTTTTGTTTGTTCGTTACTAATTCCCCCATAGTGAAGGAGCGCCTATGCACCCCCCCCCCCCCCCCCAAAGTATCCCATGGTGAAGGGGAGATTTGCAGCTTCAGTTTTATAGAAGCTCCCCGAAGGGCGGAAGTCTGAGTTGGCCTCGACATGACAACATCCATGCCCGCTGGCAGGATTCGAACCCGCAATCCAGCGATCAGACGGAAACTCATGCCCCTGACCGCTCGACCACCGGATCGGCAAAAGGTTCTTTTGACTGTTATAAGAAACTTAGTTTGATAAATTGTCTAATTACAGTAGAACTTTCAAAATGCAGCAGCAAATGCATATAGAGCCATCTAATAGTACATAAAATAACAAGATTTTACCTGATTTTAAAATTTAAGGTGTCCCAAGATACCCCATTCTGCCATATAACCAATATTTACAAACAGCATAATAATTTACATTGTTAAAAGCTTATTTTATTTCTTTCAGCTTTACTGTAATTCCTATGCACCTGGATATAGTATCCACATCTCATATATATATTCCCTCAGATTCACGATGTTTTCTGCTAGAATTTTTATCGTCCACATTTTTGGAGTGTAATGCCACATCTTTAAATACAACATCAATACTGAATTCTACCACATCAAACAGAGATCTGTTGCACAGTCAAGCACTATCAGCTCTAAAAGAACTTAAGAGAATATTGGGTTCACAGATGGTCTCTTTTTGGTTGTGGTCAAGAACATTACTTGGTAAGTGTATAAAATGTTTTACTATATACAGGGTTTCTAGGAAAGTCCTGAAGCACATAAATAACTTTATAAGGATAGGTCCATGAGTGCACATCTGAGTCTAGCGCTATGGTAAAGTGACTATCAAATAAGAAGGATTGCAGTGTTCCTAGCAGAGAATTAAAAAAGTTAGGATGACAATAAAGGGAGATAGACAAAAAAAAACTAATTATAAAGTTATAGAGCAGGCATGTCAAAGATACAGTTTGTGAGACATAGGTTCTTTTTTTCCGAATCATACCAAAATCTAATGAGCACCAGGTTCAACTACAATTGATTTATCTATAAAGTTTTGTGAAATTTGGTCTATTACTTTTTCAGCTAGAGTGGATACAGACAATTTTTGCAGGCCATTTCACAAAAGAAAAGGCATGTTCTTTTATCCCAAATCGAACCAAAATCTAATCAGTATCAGGGTCACCCACAAGGGACTTATCTACCAAATTTTACGAAATTCAGGTAATTAGTTTTTCAGTTAGAGTGAATACAAAATCTGCACAGACAGACTTTGTATACATGGTGTCATGCTAAAAATAGTTTTTTCATGTTCTAGAGGTCCCAAAACATGTAGATCCATCCAAAATATGAGTTGCAATTTTTGGCACAATTCCAATGCTTTCCCTATACATTACCATGTATTGCAGAGAAAGTAAAATAATGATGGGTTGCATGGTCGTAACCACCCCCAGCCATCCTTGAGCAGTGATTTCTAACCAGGGTTTTGTAAAACTCTGAGGTTCTACTAGCCCATACCTGGGGATCCATGACAATGTGTAAAAGCTTACAATAAAATGTACAACTTGCCACCTTTTTAGTAATTGAGTAACCTTAAAGAAACACCGCCCTACCCGAAGCATTGAGTAAAGAAAACCTAAATTATACGATTTTAACATGATCTATTAACAAAACAGTCAAGTAATTTGAAAGTTTAACTTGGTTAGATATTCAAGTGATAGTTAATATTTAAATAGCAAAAGTTTTACTTTGAACAAGAAATTTTTGTTGAAACTGGAATTTTTGTAGCAGCAAGAAATTCAGTTGGTAGTAATGTATATTACCAACACTCCTGCAAACTACTTATAGAGTTACTTGATAAAATTTAAGAAAAAAAGAAATGCTAAACAGTTATAGAAAAATTCCAAACTAGTTAAAATGGGTTTCTTAGTGATATCACATAGAAATGCAATTGTATCATAAAACAATGAAGTGCAACTTGGTATTTTGTTGATAATGTTTTGAAAAACAATTATATTAACACAAATCTCTTACAAAATATATACACGTTTGTTTATAACCAGTAAACAGGTGAAAATGTTAGATATTTTATCATTAACATTAATAATAAAAATAGCCATTAAATACTTTCGTAATATTTTAATCAAAAGTATGTGTTAGTTATGTATTAATACTACTGCTTTATATGTCTATTTTGTAATTTATCCATGTCCAGCCTAATATGTGTCAGCCAAGTAGAGGTTCCCAAGATTTTATAAAATATTTCAAAGGTTCATCCAAACAAAAATGTTGGGAATTATTGTCCTAGAGAAAGGAACAAGCAGCAATATAGATAAATGAACTTCTACCATTGATCCTATAATCCTGCTATTCTTCATTCAATAGCGATCAAGTCAGTGGGCAGTTTCTTAGGATTTTTTTAGAGGAAGCAATACTGAGCAAATATTTAATGCACTAAGTTTTATTATAATGAAAATAAATGAGCATAAATATAAAACACAAACCACTTTAAACATTTTTTTGAGAAATTTGAGAAATAATTCTTTAGCATTACTTCCAAAATTTATGCATGCTTATCCTCTATTTTAATGTTAATTAGCAAAATAATGATATTAATGATTTATAATTATTTCCTTTTCAATTAATTTAATAGTAAATTTTAAAGACCTTGTAGAATTGTGGGATATATTACATCCATATAGCTATTGTTGCATAATACTGCATAGTCTCAAAAGGCATACAGTTTGGCTACAGAACAGATTTAATGAATATTTGTAATTTGTGATAATATTCGTGAGTCTCGATGCTCTGTACCAATTCTTACTGTTTTAAAAATATGAATAAATACTTGTCAAATAAACAAATGTTTTAATCTTGTAGTACGTGACATGTACCTGCTAATTTATTATTACGTTTTAATATTTCTATTATTCTAATAATCAAGAATTTTATATACTTTCTTTAGACTGTTACATTAATATATTGTATTTCAATGAAAGAAATTCAGTACATTTAATATATTAGTGTCAAATCTATAACTGTAAAGTTCATTAGATTTTAAGATCATTGCAACAAGTTCCATTTTAAATTGATTACCTAATTAAATTTTAGAACAAATTATTGATTATTTGCATTATGATTTTTAAAACTTTCACACACTTACTTTATGTTTAACTTATTTCAGGCTGGTTTGAAAAATGTGACATTCTGCATTATTCAAGTGGATTAGAATTGTCTATTGCAATGAAAAGTGTTGATGGGTATAATTTCTCTTCCCTGTTTGCTGACAGTCAGTGTCAAATAGTTCAACAAAATTTTGATCTGGTAAGTTTTATGAATTTCACTGTTTATGAATTTGTTTTAAAAATTCTGATATGGGCAGCACATGACTTTTCCTACATTGCTTCTTTTGCAGTGAAATAGTGATGTACAAGATTCATGACACAATGTTTTTAACATTTAATTGTACATTGGCATTTGATCCTTTTCTAGGATTTTGATCCTTTTTTACAACTTGTAAAATTATTTCAAAATACAAAATTAACTCAAATTTTGCATAAATATAATTTGACAATTAGAAATATTCAATAAGTACGATACACTTTGTGTGAAAGAAATGGAGTACTTGAGCAACATACATAAGCACAAATAATAATAAAGCAGCAAAATGCTGCTTTATTGTTGCTATTTGTACCTATATATGTTGCTTAAGTTCTCCTTAATTAGAAATATTGCTAGCATCCACTAAACAAGTCCATATATAAAAAACATTTTAATAATTAAATCATCAATTTTTGTAATTTTCATTAATGTAGCATAATTTTTGTCAATGTGGTACCATTTTCAAAATGTTGCCAAGTTGGTGGTATTTTGCCAAATTAGTTGCAAAACTTGCCAGATTTGTTGCAAAGTATATTTAATGATATTTGGCTATATATATATATATATTTAGTTACATTACTTTTTAATTTTATGTAATTTTTTATATAAATTTATTTCAAAACCATTCAGTATCTCAAAAACAGTTCGATCTAAAGCTAGTGCATTCTAAAGCTAGTGTTATTCATTTTCTAATGAAATACTACATATACAATGATTATTTATTTAACATTATTTAATGTCCTGATTAAAAAAAAAAAATTGTGATTTTTTAAATATTTATTTGAAAATTTTGGGTATCTTCAAAACATTTAATCATGTTTAAAATCAATAAGATTTCAGTACTCGCAAATTGTAATAATCATACCAAATTACATTCAATTGTTCATGAAATATCTTATCTACAGACACTACACACACACACATATCACCTCCAGAAACATTCAATTTAAGTTTAAGGATGCTTGAAACATGCTCTTCTATTAAAAGCTCAAATTTAAATGTTTGAACCCATCAAAATACTATATGTAGGGAAAGTAAAAACATTTCAGAAGCTTAAAACTTTAAACAAGTAGAACTTTTTACTTTATCTTGCTATGCCATCCAATACATTCCCCAAAATCAGTATTTCGACTAAATGTTTTGAGTATTTTATTATCAATGATACGAAAATGCTGGTATTTCAGTATTACCAGTATTTTATATTCATCAAATTGTTAGGTTGAAAACTTACTACTGCTTACTTCTGTACTGTTTATTTTCATTAAAGTTCTTAATAACAATGTTTAGAGTTAATGCAACTCTAGTCTTTTGTTGATAGAGTTGACCCATTTTTGCAGCATTTAATCAACTTGCATTAATTTAAAGTATATTCTCAATTCATGCTACTCATTAGTGTTTGAAAAAGATATTTTCAAATGTTTTATATCTTTCTTCTCAATTAAGATTATAAGTTTGCAGTTACTTTCTTTTCTGCATAATCAACTTGCTTCAAAATATGTTTGAAAATCAGTTTCTTCAGTTAAAAATTATTTACCCATTAAAATATTTAATTATATCAATTTTATAATATATTTTACATTTTATTTTCACTTTATATAACAGATCTTATTACATATATGATTGCTGATTACATACATCGCACAGACAACACACACAGAGGCCATTAAGAAATTGTCTTTTCATATCCCAAGATATCTAACACATACAAATACATTACAACTTTAATAATTTCAATTTCATTATAATACTTTCACTATACATATACTATGTATTGAAGGGCAAATAAAAAGGTAACACATCTGAGTCATGCTAAAAAATTGTTAATAAAATTTTTCATCTCTAACAGATATTATCAGATTTATTGTTTATTTTTGATGAAACTCATTCTTTTAATTATAGAAAAATATATTTATAACAGGAGCTATTATAATTTTCTTAATAGCTCTTGTTGAATATATCAACAAATACGTAATATCCGTTTATAAAATCAACATATACTTTAATTGATAGATATTTCTTTTCTTACTTCCCAGCTGCAGTTTTGTTTTAAAGCCTATAAAAAAGAAATGAGCGGTTTTGTTATTCTAGTTAAAATTGTAGTTTCCACTTGTTGATTTTTCAGGGTTTTTTTTTTTTTTTATGAGTGAATTTTAAAATGATAAAAGTTACTTAGCAATCATTTTTGTTACAACAAATAAAAATAACTACCCATTTATTGCTAAAAAATATTCCAGCTACATTTAAAATTAGCTACAAAAATGTATTACTTGTAAGTGTTTTACCAATTTTTTTTTTCTTTGACAATTAAATTTCTTGAGTTTTAAAATCTTATACTTTTACTGTTTTATTCACACAGATCATAAAACATAAATTACATGCAAATAAAAATATTGAGTTCATACATATTTAATACATGTTATACATATTGTCACAATTGTGTGTGTTGCATCTTTCAAAAAACATTTCAATTGTTTTCCCACCTTATCATCCTCACCAGTAAGGACATCACTTTCTTTTCATTAAGACCATCCAGCCTACTGGAAGATGTTTGGATGGCCAAGACAGTGCCACCTAAATCAGATCAGAATCCAATGGAGGCAATATCCACAAAGACCATACCCTCCTTTCCCTATGAGAAACCTCTCAGAAAGACTTTCAAACCCGTATATTTAACATGCCCGTACTCTGCATGAACACGTGAACAGTTTGAGCAGCACCATGAATTGAAGTCAGGTCCTCCAAAAGCAATCTCTGTGCCTTAACCACTGGACTGTCCAGTCCCTAGGGACATCACTTTGGAAAGATTCACAAATGAGGGAAGGGGGTGTTTTGATTCATAATAATATTCAGGCTCGTAACCAGGTGGAATTTTCTGGAGGGGCACTAAAAGTGTAATATGGAAATGGACTGACTCCCTTATTGCTCCATCCCCAAAAAAACTAAAGGTATATTATATTTAACAATGTCTTTGATGTTGTGTAATGTATTAAACATTAATTTAGTACAATGCTGTAGGAATATCCTTATTGTGCCTTAAAACACATGATGTAAATTGGTAATATTTCCAATACTATTATATTGGTAATGATAAAATGCAAGATAAAAATTGGTAATGATATTGTTGTGGAATATTATATAGTAAACATTAATTTAGTACAATGCTGTAGGAATATTCTTATTGTACCTTAAAACACAAAATGAAAATTGGTAATGATATTACAAGATAAAAACTGATAGATATTATTATCCATTGGTATGATATTGGTAATGATATTATATATTATTAAATACCATGTAACTTTTATTTATCTCAATCAACTTCCCCATCACATCATGTATTGGCAGAATTTAACACAATGGTAGTGGGTGACAAAGTGATATAGTTTTTTTTTTTCTTTTGTTCTTTTTCATTAGTGGATTTGATGAAAATACTTGGTTAAGTTGGATTCCATTCAGGAGCACAATATCTCTTATTTGGGATATTTTTGTAAATAATTTAATTTCTGATATACATGGTGTCAAGGAAAGTCACGGACCAGGACAATAACTTGAAAAGTAATACGGTTATTGTATATTTTATTATGCTAGCATATAGGAAACTTCTATGAGTTACATGATTAGATAACATTAGGGGGCTGGCCTCCTTTTTTAGAGGTGTACTTCCTATTAGGGATAAGAAAAAAAGTTAATTACAAAGTTATAGATCATTGCAAAATTAGTATTTAGCATTTTTGACCCACAGCAAAAGCTGCAAAATAACTGTTTAAATAACGATTTTAAAGAGACAATTTTATTAATCTGCATGTAAAAGGGTAAATTTAGTAGAGACATTTGAAAATACCATGAGACATCTTATTACATGTGTGCAAGCATTCATTGCTGCTGAAGGTGTATGAGGTTTTGTATTTTGTGTATAATGCTAATTATATATATATATATATATATATATAATTTCTTATATATCTGATCCAATTTGTATTTTCTTCTACTTCGGGCCATGTGCATTATTTCTGTAATACAATTTACAGTAATGCACACAGAAACGTAGAATTTGCATTAACAAAACATGTATGGCCCTTGATAACGTACATGGTTTCGGAAATGCTTTATAATTTATTCAATTTCAAATTTTTATTGGGAACTAGAAAAGACCTAGCTCATCGTGCATAACAATGTTTCTGTTTTGTAAATTTTCATCTTACACACAATTCTCACGGGCTCACGGGACATTCATACTTAGTATTTCTCCGTGATGTATTAACCGATTTCCTAGATGACATACCCTTAGTGGCAATACATAGCCTATGGTTCCAGTATGATGGAGCTCTGGTGCATTTCAGCTCTCCCGTACGTAATTGGCTGGATATGGAATACCCAGGCAGCTGGATTGGATATGGGGGTCCGGTTTTATGGCCGCCACGATCGCTAGATCTGACACCTTTTGATTTCTTCCTATGAGACCATCTGAAAGAATTGGTCTATTGAGACCTAATTACAACAGAAAGTGACTTAGTTGCTCGTCTTTATGCTGCGTGTACTTTTGTGAACATCATGCTGCTGCAACGTGTGCAGTTAGCCAATCCGCGGCGCGTGCATGCATGCCTCAATATGCACGGTGGACATTTTGAACATCTTTCTATGTAAATATATGCAAATACCGGTGTTTATGTTTCCAATAAGCTTGTTTTTTCGTACACCGGATATGACGTCATACTTTTCTCTCGCATTTTTTTTTAAAACTATGGGTCGTAGAGGTACAGTTCTTTGGACAATTTTTATGTATTCCATGCGAAGAATCTGGCCGTACAGAGTTTGGGCAGTCTTGATGGGACACCCTGTATATATATATATATCGGAAAATATCAAGACTTGTTGCGCATAGTGCTGTTTGAGAATATTTTATTTGATGGAACAAGCTATTTTCAACAAATAAAAGGTATCCCCATGGGAGGGGGCTGTTCGTCCCTGCTTGCCGACCTTTATTTGAATAAATTTGAAGAAGGCACTCACATCTTACATGAATTGCCATACTTTCGTTACGTTGACGATGTCCTTTTTGGACAACATACGAATATGCCACCGTTTGATTTTAGTTTTTACCCTAAAGAACTGGAATTGATTGAAAATAAAGGAACTGAAGAAAACAGTGTTGATTTTTTAGATATCACACTAAAGCAAGATAGTAAATATGGTACATATACTGTTTTATTTGACAAAAGAAACAATTTCAATATTAAAATTAACCACATTATTGACTGGAAATCCAACTTAACTAAAAACATATTTAGAAATGTTGTCATCAATCACCTCAAGAGAAATCAACGTATTAATACTTTCAAGACTGATTGTATCATTCATAACAAAAATATCATGAGAGAAGCAATAAAAAGAAATTATCCCGAAAGCTTCCTGAAACATTATTATAATTCAATTTTCAATACAGAAAAAGAAAAAAATGCATACTTTAGAGATATAGCGGATGTTTGCAGTAACACTTTAAGTTCTTAGTGGGACCATTGCGCATGTGTGGACAGCGCACCCTGGTGCACGTTGATAACAGATTTCTGATTTAAGCGTCAGCATGCACTTCATACGGATTACATTCCATCCCTTTCTCTTGCGATGGTCGCTTCTAAAGTCTTGCAAATGTTGCTTCTTGTCTTGAGGTCGTTTCTGGTCTTGTGGTCGCTACTAGATGGTTTGCTTTGCATTTTTTTCGGTGTCTTTGACTTCACACATCTCCGGAAGATAGGCCACTGCATGGCATTGGTTCCGGGAGTGTTGCCCGGGCTTAAAAGCACGCTTCTAACCGGGAAAGAGGTGTCGCAATCCACCTCTGCCATTTATGCTATGCTATTGGTCGTTTCCCTCTTTTATTTGAATCTTATATGATACTTTTTGTACATGTGCTGCTTTGCGCCAACACTTGAAGTATAAGAAATTCCGTTGTATAAAAGTTTTCACTTCGTTTTATATGATATATATTGAGACAAATGTATCTTGCAGCATCGCGCAGTTCTCTTGTCTTGCTTTTATATTAGCTGTTTTGTTGCCGGGGTTACGTCTCGGACCATACACGTGCTGTGGTGGTCTTCCGTGTGATGATTAGTCGATAATTCAAGGGACGCACTAAGGTATGTTGTTTTGTGCTGTTTAAAGATCCTGTCTGCTTAATGAATTTTGCTTTCTTATATCTTGATCGTGTTGAGACCATTGGGTTGCTAATCCTGCGTTGTTATATTTCCTGTACCTTTTAAATGATAAGTTTTTACGACATCTTTATGAAATATATCTTTTATATATACCTTTGTTTTTAATGTCTTACGACTCGGACAATGGCCTATACTTGTCCTATACATGTATTTTAACTTTTACTAATAACGTATTTCATATGGAATGATATTTATATAAAATCCATAAAAATGATATAATATATAAAAAATGTTACAATGTCCAGCTCATGTTCAGAAGGGCTAATCTTAAATACTTCAAGTGAAATCATATAAAGTTTTGCTTTGTCATATTCAATGCTTTCATTTTTACTTTGATGATGATACTCAGCGTAGATCTCTACGTATTATTATGGATATATGGACATATGAATTACCTCTACTCCTCAACAAGAGTTATAAACTGTTGAAATGAAATATGAAATGAATACAACTATATATTTTAGCGACTGGCAAAAATACAGGCATACTGTATTTGCCCGGTGATACAACAATACAGGGTAGTTGTATTATCGATAACCATTTACCCTTGTATCTTCCTTTGACATGTCCAATATAAAGAAGTATTTCTCGCCTATACAACATGATGCTGACAGCCTTGTCGCAAATATAAAAAATGTCTGTAATGTTTCTAGATGTTCTACTGACTCGATCCTTATACATACAGGATCTCCTTTTTTTAATTGTACATATAGTCATTATTTTAATAATATACGTGCCTTCAAGTTCCAAAGATGTAAATCCCATCGATGTAAACTCTGCCCAGTGGCAGACCCTCTTCAAATATCTACTACCAACCCCAGTTATGGAATATTTTGCAAAACTTTTAATGTCATCTATTGTATTACATGCCTAACATGCCAAGTTAAATATATCGGCCAAACCAAAAATCGCCTGCACTTACGCATTAACTTACATCGCAGTCAAGTTGGTAAATCACTAAAAACGGATGCACATATAACTAATTTGGAACTTCGTCATTTTGGATACCATGATTTCTCAAAAATAACTGTTACTATCATCGATGTTGTACCCAAACTGCAAGAGAGATTGTGGTGGGAAAATACCCATATCCACCAATATGGAACTGCTTACCCTTATGGACTAAATACAATCATATTTCGTGATAATTATAATTTCGAATCCTGCAATAATGAAAAACGAATGCCGGTATTGCAAGATATCCCTTGTTTTTTAAAAAAACGATGGCAAAGAGGAGGTAATAAGAAATATATGAGTTATAAAGCAACTCTCGAAAGGATCGAACAGTTCATAAATAAAGTGAAAACACAAATAGTAATTAAACCTGGATGGATTAAAAATCTAATATTCGGTATCAAAAAGCGTTATGTTAAACGCATCTGGTATTATTTACAAGAGTATCAATTCGAAAAGAAAACAATGAAAAATAAAGAAATTGCATGTACGAATTTTGCAATAATGTTGGATTCACTGAAACTAAAGGCCAGTTTGTTGAAAGTGGAATTAAATTCACCTACCAAGGAGAAAATTACATCAGAACTATTTATAACTACCTTTAAAAACAAAAATTTTGACGAGTTGCCAATCAAATCCTATATCAAGAACTTAGCACATCTCATGCCAATACCTAATATGGATGTTAAATTGATTTATAAATTTGTACAAACCAATGGAAGAAAAATCTTTAATTATAACCGTATAAGTAAAAACATCAATGAATTCAAACGTAATGTATGTGAGTGCCAAAATAGCCCATATCTCAATTCTCATCATGGACATATTATCACAGGAGACCTCAATATTGTAGATAGTCCACAATTAAAGTACATGCTTCAATTTGGTACTAAATTCAGAATACAGGAATATAAAAATATTGAAAACGACTTTGAACAAGATCTGAAGAAGTTTACATACAAACTAGCCGTCAAATACAGTCTGCCTATACAAGCATTTACGGAATGGAAATATCATTTGACCAAAAAGTTCATTCTGCACTATAAACAATTACGTAAAAAAACATATTATCCATCTATAAAAACTGCAGTTAAAAAGTGTGAAGATAAATATGCTATAACATACACGGATAAAGTCGTCTCTAATTACTCATTTACCTGCCGTAAATATTACGTCGATACTTTAAGTAACAGTTATCAAGACACCCAAATGTATACCCAGTTACGTCAAACAGGAAAAAGTTTAGAAAATAAAATAAAAGCTTTGTATAAACGAATTGATATTGATCTAAAAACAGTTAATTTTCCTTATCTTGTACTTATACCGAAGCTTCACAAAAATCCTGTCAGGTTCCGTCCTGTTACAGTGGGATGTGGATCCTACTTAACAATAGCCAATGCAAAACTTTTAACACTTCTCAAAAGTGTAATGACACAACTCAAAAAACATGGCACTGTAATGATAAATAATAGTTACGATGTAATCAACAGACTACAATTTTATAATAAGGACATACGTTTTAAAAGTTTTGATTTCCGGGATTTATTCAACAATATAAATCTAGAAAATTTATATGAGATATTGAAGGAGATATACACAATATATGACTTAAAGGAGGTCATTACTATCGGAAAATATCAAGACTTGTTGCGCATAGTGCTGTTTGAGAATATTTTATTTGATGGAACAAGCTATTTTCAACAAATAAAAGGTATCCCCATGGGAGGGGGCTGTTCGTCCCTGCTTGCCGACCTTTATTTGAATAAATTTGAAGAAGGCACTCACATCTTACATGAATTGCCATACTTTCGTTACGTTGACGATGTCCTTTTTGGACAACATACGAATATGCCACCGTTTGATTTTAGTTTTTACCCTAAAGAACTGGAATTGATTGAAAATAAAGGAACTGAAGAAAACAGTGTTGATTTTTTAGATATCACACTAAAGCAAGATAGTAAATATGGTACATATACTGTTTTATTTGACAAAAGAAACAATTTCAATATTAAAATTAACCACATTATTGACTGGAAATCGAACTTAACTAAAAACATATTTAGAAATGTTGTCATCAATCACCTCAAGAGAAATCAACGTATTAATACTTTCAAGACTGATTGTATCATTCATAACAAAAATATCATGAGAGAAGCAATAAAAAGAAATTATCCCGAAAGCTTCCTGAAACATTATTATAATTCAATTTTCAATACAGAAAAAGAAAAAAATGCATACTTTAGAGATATAGCGGATGTTTGCAGTAACACTTTAAGTTCTTAGTGGGACCATTGCGCATGTGTGGACAGCGCACCCTGGTGCACGTTGATAACAGATTTCTGATTTAAGCGTCAGCATGCACTTCATACGGATTACATTCCATCCCTTTCTCTTGCGATGGTCGCTTCTAAAGTCTTGCAAATGTTGCTTCTTGTCTTGAGGTCGTTTCTGGTCTTGTGGTCGCTACTAGATGGTTTGCTTTGCATTTTTTTCGGTGTCTTTGACTTCACACATCTCCGGAAGATAGGCCACTGCATGGCATTGGTTCCAGGAGTGTTGCCCGGGCTTAAAAGCACGCTTCTAACCGGGAAAGAGGTGTCGCAATCCACCTCTGCCATTTATGCTATGCTATTGGTCGTTTCCCTCTTTTATTTGAATCTTATATATATATATATATATATATATATACAGTGTGTCTAAAAAATATTGACCCCGGCTTTTATTCCTTAAATATTGATCTTAGACATATATAATAAATTACAAAGTTGCATAAAAAAAGGTACAGAATTTTATGAAATTGATTAAAATTTTCAAGGGAATTAAATTTTAAGAAAAGACAAAATTTAAATTTTTATACCCCCCACCCCCACCCCACCCGTACAAAAACATTTCCAATTAGTAAAATGTGCCCCATTCTCTAATAAGATGATGTACAGAATTTCAGCATTTTATCATAAAAGTTCCAGGGATGTATTTAAACAAAGTTGGTGAGGGATTAATCACACATTAAAATGTAAATGTTTACAGCAAGAGTGCAAATGATGCAATGCAAAAATACATCATAGGCAAATAATATCTGCCTCTTATCTTTAATGGATCTTTGGCATGGATGGAAAATATTTTGAACAAGCTTTGTAATCTTTGTGTAAGGTTATTATTTCTATACCGTGTAGATACTTTTGTACCAATAAATAGCAACATTATTATTTATTTATGTAATCCTTGTTTTCTTTCGTACTTTGTGTATGACCCTTGAAACATGATTTTTCCTCTCTGAGAACCCATGTGGATGCATTGAAAAGTGCTTTAAGTCAGCATTTTTGTCTTTTTATATCTCTGGGACTTTTTATGATAAAATGCTGAAATTTTGTACATCACCTTATTAATGTATGGGGCACATTTTATTCACTGGAAATGTTTTGTATGGGGACCGTATAAAAATTTAAATTTTGTATTTCTTAAAATTTAATTCCCTTGAAGATTTTTATCGATTTCATAATATTCTGTACCTTTTTCTATGCAACTTTGAATTTATTATATATGTCTAAGATCAATATTTAAGGAATAAAAGCTGAGGTCAATGTTTTTAGGGCACCCTGTATATATATATATATATATATATATATATATATATATATATATATATATATTTTTTTTTTTTTTTTTTTTTTTTTGGAGGAGGAGGGGGTAGCTAGATTGTATACACAGGTGTTTAAGGTTCTGGTCAGCCTTTTGCAAAGTGAGGAAGTGGGAAGCCAAAACTGCTTTGTACTAATTTTGAAACACTTTACAATTTTAATTGATTTTTCCACCTATCTGTGACAGGAAGTGAGATAGCTCCCTTGCCTCCCCACCACCACCACCACTACACACACAAAGTTGTCCCATTATGAAGTGTCATTTAGATTTCCTATTATACACCTATATAAACGATGTTTGAGTTTCTTGAGACACATGAGTTTCCCTATATAATGCAATGACTTCTTCTTTCTCAACAAACTAATGATGTTCAATATCCATTGTACAATGTTTTTAACATTGAATTGTATATTAATATTTGGCACTTTTCTGAATGCTAACGTATAAAACTATTTCGAAGTGGTACTTATATTTTGTGAAAATCTAACTTGGCAATTAGAAATATTACTAGTGTCCACTAAGCAATATAGTCCATATATGAAATGGTTTTAATCATTAAAAAAATATTGAATTTGCATTAATTTTAGAATCATTTTTGTTAAGTGTAATTTTTAACAATTTTGTGGCATTTACATCAATTTGGCGACATTTAGAAAAAGTAGGTGATATTTCGCTAAATTTATCACCATGGTCAACCTGTTTAAGGATGCATTTAAATTTTTTTAATTTCATGTTACTTTTTCAATAAATTTATTTGAAAAATGTGTTGTATCTCGAGAACGGTTTATGATAGCATTCTAAAGTGGGTGTCATTCATTCTATTGAAAAATTACATAATAAATGATTATTTATTTAACATTATTAAAGTTCTTGATTTTTTCAAGAAAATCATTTGAACATTTGGGTGTCTTCCGTATATCCAATCGTGTTTGAAATTAACAGGCTTCCAATATTCATTGATTGTAATAATTGTACTAAATTGTTTTCGAATCACTCCATTTGTTTGAGATATCACTTCGACAGACACACTAACATACAAACACATAGACATCATCTCAAATGTTTGATTCTAATTTAGGGATGTTTGAAACGTACTCTTCTATTCACATTTTTGACTCCACAATACTTTTCCTACACATTTATAGCATGTATGTAGGGAAAGTAATATGCCCTAATACTTGACCCTAATACTTATTGGCCTGATCCATGAATTACTTGACATCCTGTATAATAAATATTTTAATTCTTAAAAACGTAAGAAATTATTAGGGAAGACAGAGAACGGCCCTCTCTAGACTGCACCCTAGCTATGGGGCTTGACAAGATTTACTTCTCAATTCATAAATTTTTCATTACTATATTTGATTGCTTATAACTGTATGTTAGTTGAAAAGTTATGAAAATGACCAATGACATAATCAACTCACTGCACTAAATCAATTCAGCACATTTGCATCATTTTCACTAGCAGTAACATTATACAGCAGAATTTTGAATTGTTTCAAGCAATACATGACTTAACTTATTATCAGTCTATTTTGTTATTTATATCAAAATGAATTGCATTTATTTTATTCAAAATTTAAAATGAAATCACAATTAAATTTACAACATATTTAGATATGCAATGATGTGATGGGTGGTGTTTTACCTTACCATAATATTTTACTAACATATATTATACAATGTATTTTATGATGAGTCTTCAATAAAATCAATGGTTCATTATAAAAGTAAGGTAAAATGTGAAAAATAATCAGTAGAGGGGATTTTTGCTATGATGCCTGCAATCTACCAGAACAGACAATTTCATAAATGTGTGAAATATAATTTTCTTTAACAGCCCCTTCCCCTTATTAAAAAAATGTCAGTTAATAAATTTGATTTGCACTTTAAGAGAACAGGCAATTTCATAAATGGGTGAAATGTAATTTTTTTTAAACAGCCCCTCTCCTTAATAAAAATTGCACTTAATTAGGATAAGAGAACAGGTAATTTCATAGATTTATGAAATGTAATTTTCTTAAACATCCCCCTCCCCTTAATAAAAAATGTCAATTAATAAATTTGATCTGCACTTAATTTTAGGATAAGAGATTTACTCGGTACCTTTTGTTGAAAAATTATCTGCAATATAAATAAATGGAATTGACTTATTCCACATTACCTGAACGCCAGCCACTCAAATTGGTGCTCACGCTCTAGGGCGAGTCGGGTGGTCTGGGTTTTCGACATTACCTGAACTGAAAGTGTGAATAGTTAACGTCTTCTGATAGTAAGTATGGAATACATTTGAAAACTATTTAAAACAGAAAAACTGTTAATTGAAATTTGCTACCATTTAATTTTGAATAATTTATTTGTTGCTCGTCTCATGCAATCAAACGAAAAATGTCTTAACAACAGTAATTGGAATGTCTCAGCAAATTTTTCATCAAAAGGGTAAATTTCTTTTGTTCTTACTAATAAAGCATGGCATAAATTTTACTAATTGACATTTTTTTATTGAGGGGGCATATAAAAAATGATTCACATTTTTATGAAATTATTCGTTCCAGGAAATGCAACTATCATGGCTAAACTCTCCTCTGTTTGCTAATTATTTTTCATATTCACTCTTCGTGAAACACCAGGTATATTGTAAAGAAAACAAATATTTTAACATAACAAAAAATTATAAAAGACATAGTTTAGTATATATATGCTTGATCGATTCCTTTCAGTATTGGTCTATTTTGAGGAAAACATTTAATATTGTTTAAAAGTTATTTTTTTCTTCAGCTGGCAGATCCCAATGTTGAGTTGAACTGTCAAGGAATGTCAGTAAATATATCTCTTTTGTATGAAAATAAAACTCAATCTTGGTATAGATATAATGATGGACAAAGTGCATATAGGTAAATATAAACTTTTCTTTTCAAGAATTCTGTATTTTGTAAGATATTTTTATTCAGTTAGCACTCAAAATATTGATGTTTAAGGGACCAAAAAAAAAGTTGATTTTTATATAGTAGTTAAAACCAATAAACTTAGGAAGAATTTCTTTTAAGCATGGGGGGGGGGGGATCTGAAATAGGCAGTACATAACTTTACCTACATATTGCAATGACTTAACATCTTTGAGAATAAAAAAAATGGTATATAAGACCCATAGCAATAATGTTTTTTTACTAATTTAATATCATTTAAATTTAGTACTTTTAGCCTAATTGCTTTAAAATTGATACTTTTGGCAACTTATTTTTCCAAACAGAATAACTTATTCACTGCAAAATTCTCATAAAAATGCAATTTACATTTAATTAATATCCTGTGAAATAAATGACTTCTTATTCTTCAAATTCTTAGGTGTTAAAATAAAAAACTATTACAAAAAATATCTTCATTCAGGAATGGAATGAACTAAATCCACAAAAAAGATGTCAACTGATTTGTTGCATAATATTTTATATGAAAAGTGAACATATTTGATGATATTTATCACTTATTTAATTTTATGTAATTTTTTTGATAAATTAATTTAAAAATCAGACAATACCTCGAGAATGGTTCATGCTAGTATTCTAAAGTTTTTGGTATTTGTTTTGTAATGAAACATCATAAATGAAATAATTATTTATTCAAAAGTAATCCTATTTTTTTCAAAAAATTAGTTAAAAATTGTGCAATATCAATAGAACTGTTTATTCTAGCATTCTGAAGTTTCTATCACTTGTTTTCTAATAAAACATTACAAATGAAATGATTATTATTTATCATTATTGAAAGTCCTGATTTTTTCAAAAAAAAATTGTTCAAAAATTGGCAGTGGTTCCAGTTTGATAGAGCCAAAATGGTTTTGCTCGAATAACAACTTTCTTTGTGAGTAGTTTGTCTTCTTTAGACATATTCAAAATATTGAAACTGTAACTACTATATTATAAAAGCTAAGAACCTGATCTAAAATCCAATTATATATCTTTGTAGAACTTTCTAATTACTCAAATCTGTTTATAGCTAACAATTTTAATTTTTGTTAGGATTTCAGCTGAATACCCTGACTCTAGACTTCAAAGTATCAAATTATTTTAATAACTTGCTTGGTGACATATAAACTAAACCTATATGATATTTCTGATAAGATTTAATATTCATTTAAATCTATAAACTTGTCTGGCAGGACATAAATACATACTGAATTTTATACTTGGAATTCTTCTCTTCAAACTTCATCAATCATTAAACATATTTATAATCCTCATGTTCATGTCACTTCCTAATTTCTGTAGAACAAAACAAAATATCTCACACTTATGCACCATTATTTCACCAAAGAGGCATTCACCAAGGAATATTGAGCTACAACACTTGATATTTTAAATGTTGCAGCTTCCTCCCATTGAAAACGTTAACAAGTGAATCAAAATATTAAAATATCAAAGTTATTCAAAAATTAAGAACTCTTTTCAAAATCAAATTATATATCCTTATAGGGCTTTACGACCAAAACAAAACATTCACATAAAAAATAAATATCATAAATTTTTCAAAATAAAAACTATTCCCACTCTATTGGGAACTAATAGAACTATCAAAATATTTTTATTCATTATTACAATTTATATAATTATTAATTTATATAGTTTTTGAGCAATGAGTTAGGTACAGCTTCTTGAAAATAAAGCATGGCTTTCATCAAATGAGTCACAATACTCACCATCTTCCCCCATCAGCATCATAGGAATAAATTTTTTATACCTTAATCCTCTCCCCCATACTGCAAATCATATGTGATTGACAGATCCGGATTCTTCTGGATTTGATCTGCACATAATACATCAGTGCACGTTATGCTAGAAATTTTGAAGAGACAGCTCAAAATTGACCAGCATGTTATACTTCGAAAGTCAGGGTAATGTTTCAGTTAATGTTTAGTTATTAAATCTGCTGATTTATGCTAACCAGTGCCTGAGATGATTAGAGGTATTCAAAGAGTAAAATACATTATAAAATGACAAGAAATTTACCAATCTTTGTAATTATTATATTTTATGCAATAATATACACACACCCAAAAATTGCCTTGGAAATTTTTTAATTTTAGCTGACATTTAAAAATTTATCTTACATTGTTAGTGTTAGACATATTTACGCTTATTTCCTGCAGTTTCCTTGTTTTCAGATATAGGATTCAGCATTTTAGTTAAATCTCTTACATCTATGGTTATTGAAATTTTTTAGGCTAAAACTATTAGAAAAGGTTGAAATATTACAAATTTATTATACTCTGAGTGAAAACTTAGTTGCATAATTTTAACTGTACCAGTAGCAAAAATCTAAATTCTGCTAGTATTGTAGAAAGTTTACATAACAAATTCTTAAAATGTAGTAATCTGTTAGTATTCATTCTTAAATTTTGCCACAAATTCTTTACATGGAATTTGTGTTGTATTTTTTCAAATTGATTTCATTAACAATATTTTTTTTCACTTTTGAGTGCTATGCTAGTTTTCACTATGCTTCTTACTTCAGCATGCTAGGAAAAAATATTTATATAAAAACACATGTTTTTCCTCTTTAGGTTAACATTCCCTCTGTTCACAATTTGTTCAACTGATGTTTTGGGGCAGAAAGTAAATGTTCCATGTGAAACCAGTAAGATTTTTGAAACAGAATATGGGCGAAAATGGAGAAATATGTCTTTCAGCTTTGATCTAAAAGATATGATAAATTTGGCACTTGAAGAAAGCTGATGTTGTTACAGAACCATAGCACATGTAACATTCGGATGATGCAGCTATTCGTATTTTGGTTTGTACATAATTAGTTTGGAGTATCAAGAGAAATAATGTGATATTTTGGTTTAAATAAAAATAATTTCGTTAAATTATATATCTTTTACCAATGAAATGACATATATGATCTCTTATAGCCAATAACTATATCATGTTCAACATGCCAGATTTTATTATTATTATATTAAATCGTCATAGTTCATCAACATTAGGCATGATTAGTACTTGGCAGTGGTGGTAGGTTATTATCAAAGAATTTCTCTCAATTATGCCTCAAACTTTCCTTTTTTCCAAATATTATTCTGAGAAAATTGTTAATACTAGGGAAAATGCACTTTTGCAATGCACACGACAAATTGACTGATTTAGGACCAGCTAAAATACAATTTTTTTTCTATTGTGACAAAATTGGAATTCTATCATGTTTTGAGAAAGAAAATGAAAAATATTTTAGTAAAAAGTGGGTCAAACATCCCAAGTCACCCCTATTATATGCTTATCTTTGAAAATGTGTAACAATATATTATATGCATAGGTGCCCATAAAACTTTTTCCAACAGGGAACAAACTCGAGGATAAGACATACTACAAAATCTTTAACTTGACCTTTGCAACTTTGAATGTCCAGGGGGAGAAAGTGCCCCTTCCCCTATGGGCGTCCATGATAATATACAAACACCAATATGAAACTCGTAATCACTGATTAATTCAAAGGCATTTTAAAGCAAATATTTAATAATTTATCTTTTTTTGTACAAACATGGTTTTAAAATAACATTTTTCACTTTAGAATTTTTAATATTCTTCTTTACTTTCTTAAAGGTGAGGAAGATAAACATTTTGTGAGACAAATTCTATGAAGGAAAATAATATATAAGAACAAAGCTAAATTAAGAATGTAAATAACATTACAATTAAACAATTTCTGTCCTGTTGTAACAGGACTGCATAAAAACAAAGTGCCTAATTGATTGTCCATGGACCATGGTTTTGTCGTCATTGCAGCCCATCACCATAGTAAAGGCAATGATGATCGAGCACAAAATTCCTTAGAGCAAGATTTTAGAATTTTTAGAAGTATTTACTTTTAATTTAGGTAAGATAATGTTTTACCCAAGGTAACTATAGATATATACAATATATAAACATGGAAAATATTAGCTAGTAACTTATCTATATGAAGTAATAAAGCATGTAGTCTATCAGTTAACTATAGAATAAAGGTGTTATTACACAGAGCAATTCCTTCCAGTAATTTTTCAGCAATACAGTGCATTTTAATGGAAAGAAATCTTGCCATTAAATTGCTGCAACTTTTTCAAACTCAACAATAAAAATAGCTCAATTTCTGAGGGGTGAACCAATCAGTGGACGATAAGATTGGACGTCACTCTGCTCAGTCTTTTTTTCTCCTCATTTGCATTAAAGATGGCGATGGCGACTGATATCACATCACAAACAGCTCAACTATGACACTAAAGATGACACTAAAGAACGATTCCTGGAATGAAATCGACGGCATTACAGAGGAGGAGCCTAAAGTATGATTGACAGGCAGAGTTGCCAAAGTTCAGCAATAAAAATTGCCCTGTGTAATAAAACCATAAGGATACTCTAGCATTAAAGACATTAATTCAAACACATAACAAAAACATTCAAAAAATTATCAAAAATATTTCTAAATAAAAGAAGATTGCAGTTTAATTAAAGAGTAAATGAGGTAAAATATGTAAGAAAATTGACAAAGGGGGGGGGGGAGCAAAGGAAATTTAAAAACATGTGAGAAAATACTTTTATAGCAAAACGAGCTAGGGTTAACATCACCTAAACTGATCAGATATAATGAAAAGGTATTAACAATAAGCACTTTATAAAATTTATTAAAACACAGAGTAACATACAGTTGAAACCTAAAGGTGATAAGCAAATAAGCTGATAGGGAAATCACATGGCTTAAAAAATGGAAATCAATTTAGAAATGTACTTGTCTTTCATTAGGAAATTAAAACGAAAATAAAACCTCTATTTTAACAATGGCAATAGTATTTCACTATAAACTCCATTGGCACTGTCAACTGGCTGAAAGAATATGCATTAATTGTAAAAATGAAATGCAAATCAAAAATGGATACTTAACATTGTACAACTCCACATGTGGTAAATTGAAAGTCAAGGGTTGAGAAACAGAAATAACAATTATCATTCCTAACAACGGAAATATTCAAGCTCACCGTAATAAACAGGTAGTGAACAGAATAGATTTTAACTATATACATATATATATAAACAAAATATAAGTAAAAAACTGTATAGTTAAAGTTACACATGCTTATTGCACTATTTGTGGCATATAAATAAGATGAAATTAATAAGTTAAATATATGAATTAAAGTAGAATATTTGAAGAGATATAGTAAAGCATCCATACCAAACAAAAGAATTCAATTTATTACCAGATAAGACTCGAGAATGCTTGTCATCAATATAAAAAACCAGAAACAACTCTTACCAATTTAAAATGATAGTTTTAAATTATAAGGGTTTCTGATTTTTTCTGATCCCCTTTTTAATAATCTTGCTTCCATATTATAAATAATGGAAAAGAAGTCAATTACAAAGTTGTAAAGCATTTTTGTTCCTCCCCCCCCCCCCCCATAAAAAAAAATGGAAATGAACTCTGCGAAGGAATGTATATAATCTCTCTCCTCCAAGAAATCGAGCATTTAGACAATGCAAAGCAAAATTCACTTTATTATACATAAAATACATTATTCAGCTTCAACAACACTCCATGTTTGCACACATGCAATAAGAGATCTCTGCATATTTTCCAATATCTCTACATTCACACCGTTACATACAGATTAATAAAATTGTTTTTTTTTTTTAATTGTTATTTAATTAAGAGTTATTTCCCATCTTTTGTGAAGGGAAAAAATTGTTTAGTACTAATTTTGCAATGTTCCACAACTTTGTAACTAGTGATTGCAATACCAGAATACCGATATTTCGTGCTATTTTGTGAAACTGGTATTTGCTAAGGTAAAATACCGGAATTTTCGGTATTAGCTATAATAAATATTTTTTGTATTAATGGGTTTAATTTAACTTATTGGGCATCTACTGTTATTTGAAATACGTATTTTTAAAAATGCGTATAAAATTTGTAATATAAAATACTCCTTCCTTGCACAGATGTAGTTAATTTTCAGCATTAACTATAACTTAGAATTTAATATTCTAAACTATCTAATAATACGAATTACTAGACAAGATCGTATTTTAAACTAACATCTCCATGCACAGGCCAGTTCTCTGAAGCTCCTTAGCAATCACAAAGATCTGGACACTCCACTATCAGAGGAATTATACAGTGCCTTGAAAATTCGCATAGAGGAAAGGCATAGTGTACTAGAAAATATTTTAAGGTATTTACATAATTATAACGACTTTAAAAAAGAAAACAAAAATAAAGAAAAGAAGCTAACAAGGTCAAATTTAATTAAGTTTGTCGTAAATTTCCACAAAAACATTTATGAAACGCAAACACAAACCTATCCTGAAGAATTTGTTGAAGATGATGTTAATATTTGAAAAGAATTGTTCCTCGAGAAGAAATTACAATTAGCTATAAATAAAAAAATTGCCACAAACAATGATACGAAAGTAATACAAAAAATAGATTTATCCAAAACTGTCAGACGAGAAACTGAGTTGTTAGAAGATGAGGCAACTATTTAGAGGAATTATATCGCTCATTATTAACAGTACCACCAACCAGCGTGGATGCAGAAAGAGCTTTTTCAACTGCAGGTAATTTGTGCACAAAAATACATTCCAGGCTTAATGACAGTTCAATAGATGCATTATGTTTTTTACGATTACATTTCAAAAATATGCAGTTAATAAATTAGTTGGGTTTTTTTCTATTAATAAATATTACAACAAGATTTTTATGTGATATTTACTCTTCTTAATAATAATACTATATATTTTGTTCCTTTATAAATATTTTTTGTTTCTAATGTTATAAATTATTATTTTACTGCTCTTATTAATAATATTTGTTCCTTTATTTCATATTTGTACATAACAAAATTGATTATATTTTTATAGTTTATGCATTTTTTGTATAAAACTAATAAATATGGCAAAGAAACAACTGTGTTTTTGTACCTTTTTTGAAAAATTCCTAATACCGGTATTCCGGTATAACGTTTAAAAAAATACCAAATACCTGCATTGTATTTTTGGTATGGTATTGCAATCACTATTTGTAACTGACATTTTTCTTGCTTATCTGTAACAGAAAGCAAGATAGCCCCCCCCCCCCCCCCATACTCTGCTAAAAACAGAGGTATGTACCTCAAGCAATCTATTCTGATCAGCAATTAATTCCTCCTTTACAAATGTTACAAACAGCAGTTGTAAGATGTGTCAAATTTTAAGAGACAGTAAAATGTTCTATACATGCCTGAGTGTTATGAAATAGAAACAGTCTTTTAAACTAATATTTTTCCAATGCTGAGTCACACAAAGCAAATTTTGTACTCAATAATATCCTGTTGAAATAATTCTGAATTCTAATAAAATTTTATATTATTTAGCCTAAAATGTATTTCCTAGAAAATTTTACCAAAGTTGCAACAGACAACATAAGTGGTGATGTTACAGTTGTCATTTTCAAACATCTGGCTGTTAAGTAGTAGTTACACTGTAAAACTAGTACATGCTAGTATGATACTGTAATACATGTTTTGCTAGTGCTTGACAACAACTTGCTAAAATGATTGTTTTACAGAAATATATACAAAATGTGTAACAAATTTCACATTTGTTGGAAAATGAAATGAAATTTATTGATAAGAGGTTATAAAAAATGTAGTGCATTTAAAAATTATGAAATTCATTAATTGCTAAAATGCTGCAATAATAAATAGCTTGCAGAAGCACTTCATGTGGCATAGAATTCAGGCATATACAAGAAAAAAAGGGGTAATCTCCAATTTTAATTTTTTTATTTGTTATGCAATCTTCAAAAACAATGTATTGTAAAACACACTTCATAATCAAAATGCACTGGGCCAAAATCTACCAGATCCTTCAAGTGATGGAAGTAATTTATCAATATCAGACATAAGTAAAGTTGATTAGATTCATTAAAAACTGTTTAACCCTAGAAAAATTTCTGTGGTTTAACAGATAATAATAATAATAAACAGTTAATAAACAATGAATCTCAACTGTAACAGAACCACAAATTCTCCTACTAATTAATGCTGGATCTTGGTGTCACTTCAATTCAGTGGCAGACTGCAGCTAATAGCTTAACCTGGCAAAGCCAGAATTAGTTTTATTCCAACACCTGTAAGTTTTCTTTACCCTCGTGTAAAGAGCCATCCATTAATAAACTCTCAAATCATTGAGTTTTTTCCACTACAATTTATTAGTTTGCAATTTATTATTAGTCATATTCACTGGTACCAAATGATACTGCATGCCTTTCCCAGGTTAAGCTTTGGGCTTAACTGTGGCTTAACTGTCAAACAAGCTCCATAGAGCCAGAATTTTTAGAATTTTTTTATGTTCAGCATGCATTTTATGAAGATGGTTATATTTTCCTCACACGCTCTATTTATTCTGGAATGGATAACATGTTCACATTTCAATATATCTTTAAAGCATTTAAGCAAAACGAAAGAAAATAGCAGAATAACAAAAACATGAATGACCCTTTCGTTCAAAAGAAAAATATCCGATACTATAAATAGCACATCTATTCTTTAATGTTTCTGAACTATACTTAAAATGTAAAAGTCCATTAACTCTTCTGTATGATCTACTTAATTGTTACATACCCCAAGGTAAGATTGTTAAAGAGAAAGTTATTTAAATTATAGCAATTAAAAAAATTGCTCACTTCATTAAATATTTTATTTGAAAGCATTACAAAATTATCTGAACAGTGAAGCTATATTTAAAATTTTCCATTTATTCCAAGTCAAATCAACACAGCCATGTCAACATGCCAAGACAAGTCAACATGCTATGTCAAATCAACATCCTGACCAACATTGATTTTTTAAATGTCGGCTATTTTGTTGTCCACTCATACACAGGGTGTCCCGAAAAGATTGAAACATGCTTTAATTCTTTACCTGTTGGAGATAAGTAGGCAATGTAAATTGCAAAAATGTTGAAAGTAAGGTAGGAAATAAGACTGTGTTAATGAAGTAGTCCTCCCATTCATTTTCAAACAGTTACACTTTTTTAATTTTTATACAACCCCCTTACACAAATTTGGTCAATATGAAAATTTTTATTTTTAATGCAAAAAGATCATTAAAAAAAACCCTGCATATCTGTATCTTTAAAATTGAGCGAGTTATATTTAATTGAAAATTGAACATTGTGAATGGGAACCATATATCAAATAAGAAATGTAAATTTGTGACATATCAAAAAAGATAAAACTGGATGATAATACATAGGATACCCAACCGGATGATAATACATACTGAGTACCATTGCTTTATATGATCTCTGTCTGTGTAATGCTTTATTTAGATGCATTTGTGATAAAAAAATTGACACATATTAACATATTTTTGATCTAAACAATTTCCATCGTCAGTTTGTTTATGATCCCTATTTTCACTGATGAAACAGCCTTTTACATGGTATGGAAAAGTGGCATAATTCAGATTTTTTCCTTTATCATAATTCAGTTGATTTTAAAGATACAGATATGCAGGGTTTTTTAATGATCTTGTTGCATTAAAAATAAAAATTTTCTGATTGACCCAATTTGTCTAAGGAGGTTGTATAAAAATTTAAAAAGTGTAACTTTTTGAAAATTAATGGGAGGACTATTTCATTATTGTAGTCTTATTTCCTATCTTACTTTCAACATTTTTGCAATTTACATTGACCACATATCTCAAACAGGTAAAGAATTAAAGCATGTTTTAATCTTTTTGGGACACCCTGTATAATTTTCACAATACTAGCACATTTTACCTACCCCAAACATCTGTTTTTATGAGGGTGCCCATTCACTCATTCAATAAAAACACAAGAGCTTTGCTAAATTAAATAATTTATGATTCTAAAACAAAGCACAGCTGAGGGCTATATTTGAGAAATTGGCATAATTTGAGGGAGGGGGCTATGTAAATTCTAAAAACAAAATTCAAGATGTTATTCATTTTTATTCTTTACTACTAAATTAGGGTTTAATATCACTAAAATACATTATTTTTATAAAAGGGATCATATATATACACAAAATAGCATTGTTAGTGAGTGTTATGATTAATGGTATCTGCATTTTCTTTCAAATCTTAAAATTAAGCAAAATAAAATTTATAAAATCATTTGCACAATATAAAATTCACAGGGTTATGTGACATATCAGAAGAAAGGCTTAAGCTACAAAATAAGCCTTATTTCAACTCAATCAGTTGATTAGGTCCAAATATATAGACAGTTGAATGTGTCAAGAATCATGAAAAATTGCTGGATTTTCCAAACTTCAAATTTTTATAAATAAAAATTAATGAAAATTGGTGGCTAAAATTTTGCATAGAGTTTAAGTGGACAACAAAATAGCCAAGTTTTAAAAAAATTGGTATCAGTCGGATTGAAAATGCTACTTTTTTTTGTGTTGATTTGATATGGAATGGTCCTATATATTCGAAATAAAAACACCAATTAAGAAAAAAAAGAACAAATTTCAAAATAAACTGGTCTATTCTCAGCTTATTAAGCACAGTAGAAATTTATACACAATAAAATTTTAAATGCACAGTATTAATTAAGATAGAATATAGAACAAGCAGAAACAATATTACCTTATTTATAAGAGAAAAGCCATGACACCCAATGTTCTTAATGAAATGGTCTAAATTTTCTATTCTACTTTCTATTTCAGCAATTTTCAATATAGCACTGAAAATATTGAAGGATACACATATTAAAGCACACAGAAATTGTTAGTATCTGACAAACAAAACACTAAACATATGACAAAATAATGACAACACATCTTTTAATTTAACACAGGAAGCACTAGCTGTACCCACATAGAGCATCTGCACTTTAGTGTCTTTTAATGCTCAGTATCTGTAGGTAACTTACTTCTCAATCTCTAGAGCAGGGTTGTCAAATTCAATCTTGTAAAGTGCCATTTTTTTTTCAAAGTATATCAGCAGACCAGTATTCAATTTAAAATATGATTAAGCATATTATACAGTATAATAAGTATTTATTTTACTTTTAATTAAGAAATATGAATTTACTTATCACAGGCTGGCCTGTTGACTAATATCTTTCCCTGATGTCTAGTCTCTCTAGAAGAAACATATCTGAACACAAATTAACAACATTTTGAATGTTTACTGTATAGGCCTGTAGATACAGTATCGCTTGATAGTATTAAGTGATTTTTATGAAAACTGATATGATTATTTCGATCGTTAGCCTTAAGAAGTTTGATTTTAAACAAGAAAGATCAATCATGCATAAAGCATTGATTATGAAACACTTTCCAACTGAAATGCAATCCATTGAATGTATTGTATCTCCAAAATGCAATACATTCAGCAATGATATTTTTTTAACTATCACAGAACTACAATAATTTATTTTACTTGAAAACTTAAAACTCCATGGAAAAAAAATGAATTTTATTCTCATCAAAATATAAATCATCTGGCTCTCTATGTAAAAGCAGTGAATATTTCATTCATACACTTTTATTCCAGACTCCAGAGTTAAATAATTTTGCGTGAAAACAATTCCGCAATTCTTATACAACTCATCTTACAATCACTTGTCTACATTTCCATAAATTATCACAGTAATACAATAATTTATTTTACTTAGAAACCTAAAACCATGGAGGTTAAAGTACATTCTAACTCCATGCTTAAAATTTCATTGAAAAAGGCAATGCTATAAAACCATCTGCTTCTCTATGTAAAATCAATGAATATTTCATTCATATCACCTATATAAGACTTTAGAGCTAAGCAATTTTGTGTTAAAAAAAAATTAAATTCAGCAATTCTTATACAACTCATCTTACAGCTTGATTTGTTTACATTCTGCATTCATTAAAATTAGGCTTTGTTGTAGAAATAATCAAAGTTTGATGATCATTTAAACTCAAAAATATTGTAATTGCGTTGGCGCAGAATATAGATGCACAGAAAAAAAAAAAAAAAAAAAAAATTTTTCAGGACGGATGCAACATTAAATCTAAATTTAAAAGAACTTTAAAAATCAGATTTTTATTCTGAGAAAAAAGATGGATGACATATTTTATTTTGAAGTGGGTCACATGATCTCTTCATATTATATGGGTATGATTATTATTTTAAATTTTATTCAAAAAACTACATATTTTGCTGAAACGAACATATTTTGCTGAAATATTTTTTATATATTTTATGGGATAATTTGAATATTTCCAAAAATTTTCAAAGCAAATTGTGAATTTTAACTTCGCTTAAAAAATGTTTGAAAAATCAGGTACTATAGGGCTTTAGGGTTCAATGTATTTCATTTTTTCAACCCGGGTTCAATCCATAACTAATTGGTTGACATTATTCATTTACATTCCCATATGTCCCACAGAACGTCTCAACAACATACTAAAATTTCATTTTGATAAAGTCATTTTAACAGCAGCTATCATGCACACAGACATACAGACAGAATGACCAAAGTCATAAACACTTTTCAACTATGTTATAAAGTGTTAAAAAAAGGGGGAAAGACCCCATACATAAGAAACACTTTTTCTTTTCTGAAAAAATTGAATTCTGACAAAATGAAATAGCTATTTTATATTGAAATTTTATATTTTAAGATGAATGAAATAATTTACGAGATGTAGCATATTTTACTTTCACTACAATACACGGTAATGTAAGTATTAGAATCTTGTCAAAAACCATAACTTGTGTTTTCAACATCTACACTTTGATACACTGACTTTACATGTCATACTAAAAAACCTACTTTTAGTGTGCTGTCTAGCTCAAAACCTATTCAACAAAATTTGGTAGATATGTTACTTGTGGGTTATCCAAGTACTGATTAGATGATACAATTTGGAAAAATAGAACTTGCCTTTTTTTTTTTTTTTTTTTTTTGCAAAAATCATCAAAATTGGAAATATTAGACTAAGTATGCTGAAAAATATTAATTAAATGCTTGCTTTATATGTAATTTTTAACAATGAATCGAATAAAATAGACCTTATTAGTCTAGGATAGACCATTCTTGAGATATTAAGGTTTTTAAAATTTTGAAGAGATAACAATGTTTTTCACAATAGTTGTGATTAGTATTTGATAAAGTTTCTTAAAATTTGGTTGGTAAGTCCATATGGGTTTCACACTGAGTGCATTTATTATACAGAAAATAAAGTAAGCATACAAACAGAATCTTTTGCAAGTTTATCAGAATGGCTTAAGACTTCTGCTGTTCTGCTTTATTGGTTCACTTGAAGCCTGTACTTGAAGAATATTTGGGTCATCACCGAAATGTTGAAACCCTTTATTGTTTAAACATTTCGGTTATTTGGAGATGGAAATGGGGCACTAGATGGTATTTGTGCTGTTATTATGAGAACAGTGGATAAACTAGTAGCTAATGGTAATGACATCAACTACTACAATAAACCTTTTAAAGTCTGCAAAAGTGATATTGAGGATTTTAACAAGTTGACAGATGAAAAGTTCCCTTTTCATGTAAAAGGAACAAGATATGCCCATCAAGTATGTTGGACAATGGATTATCCAGGTATAATAAATTTTCGATGTTTAAGCTATTTTGAGTGGGGAGCATCAGAAATATGCTAACAGTACAACATAACACAACAGACTAATAGTGATAAAATAAAAGTGTGTGAAACAGACAGTGAAAATAAAGATAAAAGAAATGATAAAGTTGACCTAGAAGATTTCTGTATGGGAGACTGGGTATTAGTTATGCACTTACAAAATAAGTAACATTCTGGAAAAACTGTCACCTCCTGAACCATGGACTAATAAATTACATTCTCAGTTTACTAAGTTTTTACTTCCAAAATTAATGTGATATTTCATATAATGCATTTACAAAATAGTGACATGGTGTAAGAAATATGTACTCTCAATCAATGTACTAACGAAGCAGTTGCCTATATTAATAAAATAAACAAGTGTCTTTTCCCTGTCATGCTGTCATTTACTTGTCATCTTGAAAATTAAAATTTGCATTACTATCTTTGCTACTACTTTCTTTTTTTTTTTAAAGTTTAAACCATCCATCTTAAAATATAATGCAGAAAACAGGTTGAAAAATAACAAATAAATATTTTTGTAACTAGAACGATGAAAGTGTCAGTTTAGAGAAGATGACTCATACGTTTAAAGTTGAATTGAAATTTTAGGTATTTTTCACACTAAATCCAGCCAAAAAGGGTCTTGCGGAACAGTGCACAACAATAAATAAGTTTAATCATCATAAATCCATTATTGCACTAAAGCTTCAAAGTCTGCATAGCAGACATTGGATTTTTTATTAACACCTACCCACATAGTGTGTTGGTATACACTGGTACATGGCTACTAGGATACAGCAGGCTTCGGGAAATCAGCAAAATCTAACCCATTCACAAGGGTGGCTATTAAGACTTTTTACTCAGCCTTGAAAATTATCATCAATCCTCATAAGAATATTTTTGTTGCACACATTTTCGTTTTGAATTATCATGAGTCAAAAAACTATCCTTTGTTGAATCCCCTGCAATATTCTGATTATGTAGATTTTTATTCTTTCCATCAGTTTTGATTTTTTAAGATCCTGATTCGAATTAAAATATATAAGTAAGGTTAAGACACTCATTTTTGTTTTTACGCATGCATAAATTCAACTCTAGAACACTTTATTTTCTAATGTTAAGTCCTTTCTGTAAATGAGGAAGTCACATAAAGATTCTAACTATAGCAGGTACAATTGTACATCCAAAGTATAACACAAAGACTCCATGATAAGACACCAAGAGATGAACTGTGTACTTGACAGTGCTTGAAACGAAACCAGAGCACACAACTTTAAAACTAGAGTGGTTTATCATCCAGGATCTGATTTATATACAGAACTAAGGGATACCAAAGTGACTACAATATTGATAGATATCTATTTACAAACGTCCAATGATTTATTTAAATATCTACTGTATTTTCACTACACAGGAAAAACCTTAAAATAAAACATTTATTAAGACTGCCATAGCTTCAAAAGTGGCCTATTATATTAGATGGTACACTAGGTGACTTTAAAATAAAGCCCTGGACATATATATCATAAGGGCCATCTTTGCAACAGGATCACAACATGATTGTTAGACCCAGGCACCATTAAATTTAAGTCTCGCCCTGCTATTATCTAGCATTTTCATTCATTAGTTTACGAAGAAGCTGACAATGTATGTTAACTATTAAGTTTATGTTTATGTATGGAGGGAACAAACTAGCAGGCGACAATTAATTTACTTTTAAGAAGTTCACAGCAGAGGAAAAAGCATGCTGAATATCATTTACGATGATGATAACTTGCTTTATTAGAACAAAAGCTTTAAAAAACTGGCCATGCTTGTGGAATTCCAATCTGGATATGTCAGGAGAATGGGCAACTTTCAGAATCCTGGAGTACAGTGTGCTAGATTGCTATAGTGCCAGTAGGCATATACCAGGATGCATCAGCTTATGCATTTGCATTAGATGCTATGCAGACCCACCATTTTGGATTCTCTGCACCCTTGTACTACAATGCAGTAGATGGCCTACACAGGCCCAAGCTATTGCTAGAGAGTTATTGCAAGTTAAGACCACCTTTATTCAAAAGGCAAATAGCTCCAGTTTTTATACTGGCCACTGAAGACAGTTAGTATTAAAAAAAAATTAAAGTCACTTCCAAGAAATCTATGGAATGCTATCTGCTGTCCTAGGGTGTAATGAAATACACTTAACAACTGCTTACAAAGACTAAAACAAATGTGTGAGCATAGATATTTACACAGGGCTTTTTTAGCCAGTATAACGTAGGCAGGGTATGGATAAACAACTCAAAATCAAACTACAGTTGACATGTGGAAATTTACTGATGTGCAATATGTATCTTGCTACAGAAATGAAAAGCAAAAAAGAAATTAGTGTAAATAAGATTTCAGCAACATGTCTAACATTTGAAACGTTCTTTAATATGTAAGTTATTTATTTTTTTCTAACAAAACTGGTAAAATTGTCTTTTATTCTGTATTTAAATGTATAAATCTAGTAAAAATTAAAGGAGATAAAACAACCCCCTTCCTTCGCCTACTTGTAAATCAATTACTTAAACAAATCTGAATATAGCCCATTATTACTGTACTGACTAACTTTTTTATAGGGTAAAAAAATATTAGAATTTCATATTTGTATTTGCAAGCAATTAAGAGTAAAATTAATGTATTCATTACATAATTGTTACTATGCATGACAAAATCTTAATAAATTAATGATTTTGCATCATTAAAAATGCAAAATCTTTATGAATAATTTATTAGAAATACAAAATTCTCATAAATAATTCTTTAGCAACACAAAATCATACATAAATAAAACTAAGAGTTCCATACCCAAGTTTTAGTAAACGGTGGGCTTCCAATAGATAATCCTTCCAATTTGTCCCCATCAGTGATAAACAAAATACAGTAACATCAACACTCTTGTTAGGTAGAGGTACCTAAACACATACATAAAATAATAAGTAAAAACATAACAAATATGAAAGTGATTTCTTACTTTTAGCTAAACAATTAAAATGTAAATATTGAACTAAATTTAAATAATTGGCTTGCATAAATACTCTGCAAAGTATTGGTGATATCAATTACATATTTTGCCATTTATGAAAAAAATACCTTGGAAATTATCTTTTCAGATGAGATAAAAACTAGAGTTGGGTGAATAATACGTTTTTTTTTATTATTCAAATATTAACCAGATCTTGAATATTTAAATACCCTAAATGGGTATTATAAATTGCTAATAAATTATATTTACATTTATTAAATATTAGTAAAAAAATAAAGGAAAAGAAAAATTGTGATAAAACCATATCAATTTAGAAATGAAGCTTTTATTTTCAATTTTTTTTATGGTAGCTTTTATTAAGCATAATAATTGAATAATTGTAAATGCTTCCCACTTGCATATCCTTGTTTATTAAAAAAATTTTTAAAAAAATATTTAGAAATGAAGCTTTTATTTTAATTTTTTTTTTTTTTTATGGTAGCTTTTATTAAGCATAATAATTGAATAATTGTAAATGTTTTCCACTTGCATATCCTTGTTTATTAAAATTTTTGTTTAAAAATATTTTTGAAGCATTTCAAGACATTCAGGATAGAGTCTGTGTCTGCTGTTTAATTTGTTGCACATTAAACTAAAGATGCTGAAGTTGTTGATATTGGCATGATTAAATACTTCAAAGATTATTCCTTCAAGTGTATATTAATGTACCTTATTATTCTTTTTACAGTAGCCAAAAATGTTTTCACTTGGTGAAAACAAACTTTTCTTTAGGTATTTTCACATTTCTTTTAATAGAGTATCCCAACTTTTTATTCCAGAACCTGCAGTTAATCATAGTACAATATTCAAATTTCTTCTAGAGGCATTATATTCGAGATTTCAAATCACAAATATTTTCTAATATTTGAGTATTCACCAATTTTTAATAAAAACCAATTATTGTAAGTTTTCAATGTTCGGATCATTTTAAAAAAAAAATCACCATTTTCTGCAATCTCTTGATGCTGTATCATCAATATATTGCACTTTATTTCAGAAATTTTTTTAAACCTTTAAACAGAATGTAATGGTAAAATAGAATTACTAAAAAAAAAATGGGAACAAGTTTGAATTTTATCAACATAACAAGCCACTTTACTTGTAAGCATAATCCAAGGAATTACCTTTGGAATTTTAAAAAGTATTACTTTTTCTTTTTTTGACAGTAAAATTACAATTTGGATTTCATTTACAAATTGAGTTGGTAAAAAAAAGTTCTAAGTGACTATTGCAGCAATATTCAATTGCTTTTTAATATTAGAGAGGGATGTGTACAGATTCCATAAGTCAATAATAATTGCAAACTTTCATAATACAATAAGAATATCATAAAATCTATGCATCAATAATAATACAAATACAGTAAAATCAATTTCAAAGATAATGATTATGACATAGAACCTAAAAATAATTATTTTATAAGCAAAGATGTTAACTACCAGATATCTATAATAAAGATAAATATTCTGGAATTCTACATTGCGTATGACATAAGATACTGAAAATGAAGCTGGATATTGGACTCATTTTTAATTTATTTACAACAATGGATTTTATAATACCTATTTTTGTATTGGGCTACACAGACAATGACTGAGTGTTACCTTTTATTATAGTAGATATCCTATGAATAAACCATTTTTTTAAAATTATTTATGGGTAAAATGCCCACAAGCCTCAGTAGTTGATTTAAAGTCTCTTTGAGAGCAGATAAAATGCTGATTAAAAGCAGGTCTAAAAGTTTGAGAACAGCCCATTAAAAGTTTTAAAACTACAATTTGTGTGTACCAAATATAATTTCTTAATCAATATAGAATACCATACAAATTAAAAACATAAAAATATAGACTGCAAAGGCATTTTTAAACATAACAAGTTACAAACTCCATGTGCAATTACTCTGATTTGTTTAAATAGTTCAAAACTTGATGGAAATAATTACAATAAGTTAATACTCCAGCATCACAATAAGCACGAAAAACTTCTTTTTTTTTATAATGACTATCAAAAATGGAAATGTTGATCATTAATTTGAAAATAATTTTGATCAAAAATGTAAAAAAATATTTTTATGGAGCAGGAAGGGAGCTAATTCTCCAGAACACCTTATTTTGGGAGCAGTTTGGAGCAGACACAATGCTTTAGAGCAATGGGAGTAAGAATTGACACCACTACTTAAACAAATTTCTGCTTTGCATTAATTTTATTAAAGTATAGGTTGATTTGGAAGAAAACAAAGAATAAATAAAATTTTCAATAAACAAAATTTTGGGTAGTTTGATTCCATTTTCATTATACCTAAAGTACTTTCTGACAATTTATTCCATTAAAAATACATACACACTTTTAAAATACTTTACCATAACATTATGAGAATAAAATAAAAGTAATATCAACATACATTAGCAACATCACAAGCTGTAACACAATCTTTGACAGCAATCAAATCAAACGAATGAACAGTTCTGTCTGGCAATGTTTGAGCTATTTTTGCTTCACCACAACCTAGATCAGCTATAACTGATTGTTTATTCCTACGTAAAAAAGAAAACAAGAAAGATCAATCATGCTTAAAGCATTGATTATGAAACACTTTCCAACTTCAATGCAATTTTATTTAAACATGTCTAAAATGCAATACATTCCTCGGTCATATTTTAAAACTTATCACAATACTACATTAATTTATTATATTTGAAAACTTAAACCTTCATCGAAAAAAAGGAACTTCATTCAAATGACAGCATTGAAATATAAATTTCCTGGTTTAAACATCTCTAAAATGTGATACATTCCTTGGTAATAATTTTAGAATTATCATAACACTACGATAATTTATTATATTTGAAAACTTCATCGAAAACAACTGAAATTCATTCAAATGACGTCATAGAAAAAATAACACGCTTGGCTCTCTCTATAAAAGCAGCATTTCATTCATAAATAATTTCCCATTCATGTCATTCATCACAATACTATAATAATTCATTTTATTTAAAAATTAAGACCATGGAGCTACAATTAATTAAACTCTATGCGTAAAACTTCATCGAAAAAAATCGTTCTGCTCTTTGTAAAATCAATGAATATTTCACTCATATCAGCTATGCAGACTCCATTAACTAAATGATTTTGTGTTAAAGAAATACAGCAATTCTAATACAACTCATTCTACATATTTTGCTGTTTACATTTTACATAGGTGAAAAATAGGCTTCGTTGTAGAAATAATCAAATTTGGATGATCATTTAAACTGAAATATATTGTAATTGCGTTGTTTCAGTATGTAGATGCACAAAATTTATGCAAAAATAAAGTGGTTTTAGGACGGATTCAACACTCAATATGAATTAAAAAGAACTTTAAAAATCACGATTTTGAGACAAGATGGATGCCATATATCATTTTGAAGTGGGTCACGTGATTTTTTCATATCATGGTCACGTGATCGCTTCATATACGAGGTGTTATTATTATTTTAATTTTTATTTAAAAAACAACTGAATATATTTCGCTGAATTTTTTTTATATATTTTATGGAATAATTTGAATATTACCTAAAATTTTCGAAGCAATTTGTGAATTTTAAATCCGCTTAAAAAATGTTTGAAAAATTAGGTCCCATAGGGCTCAATGTATTTCATTTTTTCAACCCGGGTACAATCCAAAACTAATTGGGTGATATTATTCATTTATATTCCCATAGGTCCTACAGACTGTCTGAACAACATACTAAAATTTCATTTTGATTAAGTCATTTTTACGGCAGTTATCGTGCTAACGGACAGACAGACAGACAGACAGAATGAACAAAGTCATAAACACTTTTCAACTTTGTTGTAAAGTGTTAATAAATCTATCAGAGCACAGAAGTTCAGTCATTTAAATACTTAATTAGGAAGGGAAATAAGAAAACTACTTATGCTATACAGACATATATGCATTTAAAAGGATATTTTCATTAAAGTTGTTTGTTTCCATTTTCCCAGGTTAACTAATATAAAAAAATTCCTAAAATGTAGCTTATTTAGTTTTTTGGATTTTTTTCCCACTGTCTGTTTTTTGCTAAGCATAGATGCTAAACAAAGAAAATAGTGATCAAATAATTAAAAATATTTCTTATTTTTGTAAAATAAATGCTTTTCAATATATATTAGAAATATTAAAACAAGAAAGATCAATCATGCATAAGCATTGATTATGAAACACTTTCCAACTGAAATGTAATTTCATTTAAAAATTTCTAAAATGTGATACATTAAGTGGTGATATCTTTCACATTATCACAGTACTACAGTAATTTATTATACTTAAATATTTAAAACTGTATCAAAATATAAATCATCTGATTCTTTATGCAAAATCAATGAATATTTCATTCATATAACTTGTATTCCAGACTCCAGAGCTAAATAATTTTGTGTGAAAAAAATTCAGCAATTCTGTTGTAATTCATCTTACAATTGCTTGAGATATTTGCATTCTGCATATGTTAAAATTAGGCTTCGTTGAAGAAATAATAAAAGTTTAGGGATCATTTAAAATCACAACTATTGTAATTGCATAGGCACGAAATTTAGATACACAGATAGTACACAGATAATATATGTGTTGTTGTTGTTGAAACCCAGACCGTCCGGCCTACCAGAAAGGTGTAAGATAACAGTTTGGACGGTCGGCAAGAGATAATATATGTGTGTATGTGTATGTACTCAAAGTATTAGAATCGTGCCGAAGATTGGAACTCGAATTTTCAAAGGATCTACACGTTTTGGGACTTCTAGAACACGAAAATACTATTTTTAGGAAGACGTCTGTGTGTGTAAGGGTGTATCTGTGTATGTTTCTGTGTGTCTGTGAGGATATTACATCCACTCTAATTGAAAAACTAATGGACCGAATTTCATACAATTTGGTAGGTATGTTTTTTGTGGGAAATCCTGATGTTCATTAGATTATAGTACGATTCGTAATAAAAGAATCTGCCTTCTTTGCGAAATGGCCGCAGAAATTGCTTTTATCCACTCTAGCTAAAAACTAATGGAACAAATTTAACAAAATTTGGTGTATAATATTTCAATAACCTACAAGTGATTTATATACCAAATTTAACAAAATTTTCTATATAAATAATTTGTAGGTTATTCTGGTACGATTCGGGAAAAAGGAACGGGCTATTTTTGCAAAATGGCCCGCAAAAATCGTTATATATAAAAATAAAAGACTATGTGTGCTCAATTATACCAATTAAATTACTATTTTATACGTGATTTTTGACAACAAAAAGAATAAGACTAACCCCATTACTTTAGGACTAGCCGTTCTTGAGATATTCTAGTTTTTTCGCGTTTTCGCTGCGCCACCTTTGGCAATAAGTCCAGCTATCAAATGAGCACCAAATTTAAGTTTAACGTGTAAATTCAATGTCATTTAAAATACTTATGGTTGTTATTTTGTGCAGATAAACTCAAATTATTATTGAAGAAATAAAGAGAACAAATATGAGTCTGCAGGGAAAGACATGTGCTGTCTACATCAGAATTTTTAACAATATTACAACAATGATTTATAGAAGTGAACGGGGATTATTTTCAGGCCATTTCGAAAGAAATGCATGATCTATATTTAAAGATCTATCAAATTTTTGTCGAATAAAATGTTCAACAAATTTAAGCTGTGTACCAAATTTTAACTCTCTAGGACGTAGGAAAGTGTATTAAAAATGCCATCAAATAAGTATATCATGAAGAGTTATATAAAATTTTAAAACAAGAAAGATCAATCATGCTTAAAGCATTGATTATGAAACACTTTCCAACTTCAATGCAATTTTATTTAAAAAAGTCGAAAATGCAATATATTCCTCGGTAATATTTTAAAACTTATCACAATACTACATTGATTTATTATATTTCAAACCTTAAACCTTCATCGAAAAAAATTAACTTCATTCAAATGACGGCATTAAAGTATAAATTGCCTGGTTTAAACATCTCTAAAATGTAATACATTCCTTGGTAATAATTTTAGAATTATCATAATACTACGATAATTTATTATATTTGAAAACTTCATCGAAAACAACTGAAATTCATTCAAATGACGTCATAAAAAAATAACACGCCTGGCTCTCTCTATAAAAGCAACATTTCATTCATAAATAATTCCCCCATTCATGTCTTTCATCACAATACTATAATAATTTATTTTATTTAAAAATTAAGACCATTGAGCTACAAGTAAGTAAGCTCTATTCGTTAAACTTCATCGAAAAATATCGTCCTTCTCTTTCTAAAATCAATGAATATTTCATTCATATCAGCTAAGCAGACTCCATGGACTATTTGATTTTGTGTTAAAGAATTACAGCGATTCTAATACAACTCATTCTACATATTTTGTTGTTTACATTTTACATAGGTGAAAAATAGGCTTAATAGTAGAAATAATCAAATTTAGATGAGCATTTAAACTGGAATATATTGTCATTGCGTTGTTTCCGTATGTAGATGCACAGAATTTAGGCAAAAATAAAGTAGTTTTAGGACGGATACAACACTCAATATGAATTAAAAAGAACTTTAAAAATCACGATTTTGACACAAGATGGATGCCATATATCATTTTGAAGTGGGTCATGAGATCGTTTCATATCATGGACACGTGATCGCTTCATATAAGAGGTGTTATTATTATTTTAATTTTTATTTAAAAAACTACTGAATATATTTCGCTGAATTTTTTTTTATATATTTTACGGAACCATTTGAATATTGTCTAAAATTTTCGAAGCAATTTGTGAATTTTAAATCCGCTTAAAAAATACTTGAAAAATTAGGTCCCATAGGGCTCAATGTATTCCATTTTTTCAACCCGGGTTCAATCCAAAACTAATTGGGTGATATTATTCATTTATATTCCCATAGGTTCTATAGACTGTCTGAACAACATACTAAAATTTCATTTTGATTAATTCATTTTTACGGCAGTTATCGTGCTAACGGACAGACAGACAGACAGACAGACAGAATGAACAAAGTCATAAACACTTTTCAACTTTGTTGTAAAGTGTTAAAAATGAAAAATTGTTATCTACCAAATTTATTTTAAAATGTGAAGCCTCTCTCATATGCAAAATGATTAAACACTTGGAAAGATATTTATTATATAATATATCTCTCTTTTCTTTGTGGAGGATATCCCAAAGTCAGAATTTAATTGAATTTGTTTTTTTCCCTATATTAAATAATTTTTAATTAAAAAACTACTTAACATATTTTACTGAATTTTTTTTTATATATTCTATGGGATAATGTTAATATTTCCTAAAAATTTCGAATCAATTCGTGAATTTTAAATTTACTTAAAAAATGTTTGAAAAATTAGGTCCCATAGGGTTCAATGTATTTCATTTTTTCAACCCGGGTTCAATAAAAAACTAATTGGGTGATATTATTTATTTATATTCCCATAGGTCCCACAGACCGTCTGAAAAACATACTAAAATTTCATTTTGATAAAGTCATTTTTACGGCAGTTATCGTGCTAACGGACAGACAGAATGAACAAAGTCATAAACACTTTTCAACTTTGTTGTAAAGTGTTAAAAAGGAAAAGTTATTAAAAAAATTTTTATTTTACAGACAACTGCTATTCATATTTAGGATGTATTATGAAGAACACAACTTACATTTTACGGAGGTCATTGATAATAATATCAACAGGATTTATTGGCCATTTTGAAACTTGTGATTGATATCCCATATGATAATCCTGAAATTCTTCTGTATTCTCTTGGAAATATGATAATGCCTTCTCTCCTGTATTAGTATATAGCATTTCATTTAAATATCTAAATTTAGCAGCTTGTAGCTTTTGATAGGCTTTGTTTTGAAACAAATTATTTTTCTTACTCGGAGAATCATTAGAAATTATTTCTTTTTCAGCATCTAAGGACAAATATTTTTCACTTTCATTTAAATTTTGAGAACTGTCTTTTGAATTCATAGAGTGCTTTCTGTCTATACATTTAACCTTACTTTTAAAGTTTAACTTTTTCCCACTTTTCAGTAAATTAGAATAAGCAATCAGAGTATCTTTAAAACACTTTTTCTCTGATTTTGATTTTTTTATTGGACTTATAACATTGTCATTTTGTTGAGAACCACTATCAGAAGATTTTTTCTTTTTTTTCTTTTTGTTCTTCTTTGATGAAACATTTAAATTAACTTCATTTTTATTACAAATGTTTTCTTGAAATTGATTGTTGCCATATTCATTTTTAATATTTATCACTGTTTGTAAATTCTTAGAACTGTTATTTTTTCCAGCCTTTCCTTCAATTGTGTCTTTTGCTACCTGCAAAAGAAAAGAGATAAGGATATGCAGTGTAAAAGAATAAATACAACAATAATTGTCTAAAATCACGTTTCTCATTATAAAAAGATATTAACTATATTTTAAGGACTTAATTACTGTATTTTAAAGAATTGTTTTTGTTTTTATCAACATTTTACCTTGCATATATCCTCTTCATTACCAGCCTATAGAGAATTATGATTAAAATTTGAAAAATGAGTATATTTCATTATTATTAATAATGTATCCATGCAAATAACCAGAAAAAATTTCTAAAAACAGCAATATATTTGAAATAAAAGACATTTAATATTGATAATATTTTTAACGTGTATAATTTCACAATTCATTTAGAAATACACTCTGAAAGAAAAATATATGCTTGCACACATAAAAAAATTGAGCTACAGCCATGAAATTCATTATAAGAATGTCGAAATTTTAAGAGTTATGCAAACTGTCAGCGCCAATGATGTGATAGGGCTCACACAACATGCATCTGAATAATGCATCGTGCAGCATGTAAAACGACTTAATCATGGGCAATTGGAACTGGAGTTTCTACCTTGATACTGCAAGTTGTATACAAAGATGTCTTTGAGGTGGTACTATGAGCAATTGTCGAATTTAGAGAGATGTTGCATCATAGCCCTAAGGGAAGCTGGTTGGTTCAACAGACGTATCAGCCACCATCTTGGTCAGAGCGATATAATAGTTGCTTGGTGTTGGCAACAGTAGATCAGAGAAAGCACATGTAACCATCGCAAAGGCTCAGGATGCCCCAGACAGACAACTGCTCAAAAGGATCGTGAGGTTAGGAAAGGACCTGTATAGTCCATATCAATGCAGGCAGGGGGGTTACCTTCATAGTCTCAGATATATTTGGATTTAACATATGTTAAAATTCAGGAAAAAGAGGGAAACCTGTATTTTTTTTTATTTTGTTCAAAAAAATTCCTGGCCCGAGATACAGACTGCCAAAGATGGCACCATTTCTCACTTGCGATTTTCGACAAAATATTAAAATTCTCTTTCTGGAACGGTTCAAGATATTTTGCTGCGTTTTTTTTATTTGAAAGATAATATTTTTCTGATTAAAATGATATCCTCCATTTGGAAATATGTGTCCAAGTTCCCTTGCTGTAGCCTTCTGATTTTTTTTTTTTTTTTGAAAAATCAAAAATAATTTTTTTTTCAAAAATGCCAATCCGAAAAATTTTGATTTTTTGACTGTTGATTAGTACCAAAGAGTACTATATTCCCTGAAAAGGAGAACTTCCACTTTTGAGTTTAACAGGTTTTATAAACAGTGTTCATGTTTTAGCTTCCGTGGCTAATTTCTTTATGCATTTTTTTTTTAAATTTATTTTTCTCAAAAACACCTTTTTGAATAGGAGAACATGCTACTTTGGTTCTGGAATTTTTCATAATTTTATTTTCTTAAGAAATCCATTTTCGGACCAATGTGCTCAATATGATGGAATAAAAATGATAAATTAAACAAAGTTGGAACTGATGAAATGTTTTTATTCTTCTGGATTTTCTTTACATAGAACCTTCCAAATCATTAAAGGTGTTCTGGAACAATGTAGAAGCTTCCAGATAATTCCAGAATGTAACAGAACCTTCTAGAACAATCTGGAACCATCCAGATAATTCTAGGCCTAGCATATAAAAGGGAGGACACATGAATTCACAGTTTAGTTGTTAACAGGTAAACAAAGAGATCAGTTCACCAAATTTGTGGTCCAACAGCACTTAAGTAAGCTTTTGTGAGGATTCTACTGATTGAGTTATATCGTGTTTTGTGGAAAGGACTGAGTTTGAAATGTCTTCTGACTGAGGCCACAGGAGAGTGAAGGGTGCTGACTATTTGCGCATCCATAAAAGAGTGATATATAAGACTAGTAAAAAAAATAGACTTTCTTGAGGTTGGGAATAAGAGTGCTGATTTCAAGACTCTATTTCAAAGTCAAAATGTTTTCAGTGATGACTTTCTGTGTTCTAAATGCTTTGACAGAATATCAAAAATGACACTAACTGAACAAGAAATCTCCTATGGTGTGGATGATGCAGATTTTATATCTGCAGAAGAAGAATTAGATTCCTTGAATCAGTCAGCTGCAGAGGTTGGTGTTAGTCCTGTTAGAAAACCACCAAAACAAGACCACAAGTGTTGCAGTTATAAGTGATGACAGAGGACATGACTCAGCACATACATTGTTGGCAATACACAAAATTCAACAACAGCTGCAATCACAGACAGAAAAGATCATCATTATTTCTAATGGTGTCCCTAGTCACTTCAAAAATCGTTACCAACTATTTGAAGTGACTAAGTTGCTTGTGCCAATGGAGTGGGTATACAGCGCTACTGGTCATGGGAATTTCAAGTACCGAATCAAAAGAACATAGGAATAACATAAACGTTACCCCTATTCGGTGGCCACCTCTCACCCCCAGCCAACACGAAAGCCTCAAAAATATAACAGCCGACCCCTCTTAGGCGGCCAATTTTGTTAACAAGTGCCCTAGACTGTGTCACACATTTATCACAAGAAAAAGAAAATTTTCTCTACATATTACAAAGATATTTTCACTCACTCCAAATTTGACTGACAGCTTCTTCTTCGCCTGATGACCAGAAAGGTGAGCAGATGCTACTTTTGTCCCCATTACAGCTTAACCTTGCCGCAGCTAACACCCACAGTTTTGTTCCTGTTTCTCGCTCCAACACAGCTGGCTTTCACTTGAAAAGCTATCACATGACTGCTTTGGATTTGTGATGTTATCCACTCTTTAGTTAGTTTTAGCATTTATTTTTGATGGCACAGTAAACGTTATCAGAGCCAGTACTGTACTTTATCTACTGTATTACAAATATGGAAAGTAAAAAACACCGACTGAATGTTCTATCATTGGAGAAAAGAATTTCTGTTATAAATGATCATAGGCAAGGTGACTTATCTAGGAAACTTGCAGATACACCAGGTTTTAACAAATGCTGAAATTTTATTAAAAACGTGGGAAGAAAATCAGAGTGCCGATTTGAAACGGAAATGAGAAAAAAAATATCATGAAATTAAAGAGTATGTTTATGAGTGGTTTAAGAGTGTAAGAGCTACAGGTCTTCCGTAAGTGGTCCAATGATAAAAGGAAAAGGCTTTGGAAATTTCAAAAAAATTGAGCAAGAATGAATTCTGTGCAAGTAATGGCTGGCTGGATAGGTTTGTTCGTGAAACAATATTACCATCAAGGTTATAAGAGGTGAAAGTGGTGATGTTGACGATACAGCTTTGGATGTGACTAAGTCGCTTGAAACCATGATTGGCTTCATTATAAAAGAATATTCACTGGATAACATTTTTGATATGGATGAAAGTGGACTTTTTTTTTTTATTGCTACCAAAAAAAAGTCCTTGCCACTTAAAAACGAAGACTGTCAAGGAGGAAAATTAGCCAAAAACAGACTCACTTCAATGTTCTGCTGCAGCCTGACAGGGGGAAAAAGATCCACTTTTAATTATGGGTAAATCAAAATGACCAAGGTGCTTCAGAAACAGGAACTTACCAAATCTTGGAATACAGTGGGAATATAACACTAAAGCATGGATGACAACTAACATTTTTGAAAACTGACTAGACAATTTCAATAAAAAAATGCGTCAACAAAAACAAAATGTATTGTTGATCTTAGACAATGCCCCTTGCCAAGAATCAAAAACCAAAAAATTCTCAAATGTGAAACTGTGCTTCTTGCAACCAAATACGACCTCCAAGTTGTAGCCACTTGACTAAGGCATCATCAAAACATTTAAACTTTTATACCGCAGAACAGTGCTACATTTTCTTGTATCAGAAATGGATAGTCACACGAGCTACAGAGTTAACAAAACAATTTACAGTTAGTGATGCCATTTCATGGTCAAAACAGGCTTGGAAGGAATTGAAAGCTTCAACCGTCGAAAAATGTTTTGCTTACTGTGGTGAACTTAAAGATGAAGATGATGTTGAGCCGATACTATGCAATGATTCGAAACCGATACCACAAAGGAGAAAGTGGAGATGTTAGCAGATGCCTGCAAAATAGATATGAGTGATGCTACACTCAGTACACCACCATGCTATGAAGATTTAGATCATGGATGGGAGAATCGTTTGCAACAGAACCTAGGTAAGTAAGTTTTTTTCATTTATTGGTGGCCGGAAAGAACTTTTTCAATGGGGGGGGGGGGGCTAAATTGCTAAATGTAAGCTGCACACTCTGAGATATGTATTTAAAAAGATTTTCATTGTTATAGGACCCAATTCCAGTCCAGAATGCATTTAATCAGATGAAGAAATTGACACTATGTCATTGGAAGAAGAGTATTGTGCACTAAATAGGATAGAACATTTATTTTCAAACATGGATGGTGCATCCGACTCTAACATTACAGAGCTACTTGAGAGACTTTTACATAAAGTAGAAAATGAAATAGTAAAGAAAAAAGATTTGTATTAAAACAAAAGACAATCAATGAATATTTCAAATGATGTATTAGTAGTATTAAAATATGTAGGCTATAATTTTTAAATAAATAATTTTTTATTTTTTATTGTTCGTAGGATGATGAAATATGCATAGAAATTTTTAATATTTCTTAATTTACATATTTCGTTTTTAATATATTAGAGATATGAAGATAATCATTTAAATATTTAACTTTGCAATTTTTAAAAGTTATATGTAAGCACCCCTATTCCGCGGGCACCTCTTGAAACGGTCACTTTTCTAGAAGAACCGATGGTGGCCGCCTTAGAGAAGTTTCACTGTACTTCTTTTTAAACATTGATGTGAAAGTGCTGAGTTACATATGAAAAATATACCATAAAAATTTCAACAGCATCTCAAATAGAAGCTGTGAAAATGGGGGGCATAAATATAGGAAAATGTTAATTTTCAAAATAGAGAAGAGAAACACAGATGGCTCACATGCCATGCATTCTAAAAGTATTAATTAGGAATACTTTGAGACATCCATCCTGTCCTGAATAAAATTAAATTATAAGTTGAAAAAATTTTAAAGAATATTTAGGGTAGAAAACTCCAAAATGCGAATTTTTTAACTTTGTATATCAGTGCCATTTTAAACATCATTTTAAGTTAGTACACATGAAAATCCTAAATGACTTGCTAAATAATGCAAATTAATTATATTTTTCTGTTGATGTTGTCTAAAACCGCTGGATAAATGCTTTTCTAGTTTCTTATTAGTTGACCTTCTTACTAGTAAGAAAATAGAAAATATTATTTTAGCAAATATAAAAGTAATAATAATTTTTTGAACCAGTTGACCAATTTTTCTCAAGAAAGGTACATAGCTTTCCAATAATATTAACAAAATAAAAATGTGCTACTCATCATCTCCCTCACATAGGCTATAGGAAGTTTTATCTGAGCAGGTTATTTGTTTAATCTTCACTCCATAATTGTCATGTATGTTAAATAAAATGTTATACTTAATGCACAGTGTAAATAAGTGTCAGCGTTTTTTATAAGACATACAGAGATATTTCTTTCCTTTGTAAAATAAACAAACCATCTTCACGTATGCTTGGTAAATGAATGCGATTGCGGCTGCTTCATTTATCCCATCATTCACCGTATGCAACTACATTTTATGATGAATGAAATGTGGTACTTTTCAAAAATCCAAACATCTGAGTTTTGTGTTAGACAGGTTGGAGGGCAGAATTCTAAACTGCCATGATTTTATATGGCCTGTCAAATGTTGTAAATGCATTATAATAGTACTTATAGAGGACGATTTGTGAAAAATGTGGAATAGTTCTAAAATGTTCATATCCATTGATAATTTTTTTGTATCGTTAATTTAATAGTATTGTTCCTCCTATCACATTTTAATAGCTTTGGGAATGGTCCTGGATATGTTTTTGAATCATCCTCCATCAATGTTGTCCTCACGCGCCATTGAATACATATTTAGGATGAAAAAACGACAGTCCATGGAATGCACAAGACATTCCCATTTTAATGGCTCTGCTTTAGAGATATTATTTGCTGGGAGCATGTACAGTAGAAATCCATTTTAGCTTTGTGGTTAATAATCTTATCACATAGGTATATTGTAGTCTACCCAGCAAAAGTAGCAATGGCATATATATTTAAGGGGGAATCGGGTTCAACTTTCCGTTCAACACAACCAAAAAGTCCCACACATTGTTCAATTTTAGTATGGTGAATCTCAGACAAAAAGACCTCCTAATCTAATAACCTTTAAAATTACCGTTTGCTTTCCGAAATAATCTCTGATGAAGGCATCTTGAAATGGTGTACTGTCCCAACTTTCGTTCACATCATCCGTAAACATAACTGCTAAAATATTCAGTTACAAATAAAGTAATTAAAAAGTTATCACTTCAGAAGATATAAAAAACACGATGCATAAGACATAATATGTAAACAAAACAGAACACGTGTTGTCTAGTCTATGAAACGTAGAAACGATGCGTTACAGAAAAGCTCCCTCCAATCAGAGATCAAAAGAGAGAGACAGCAACATCCAGATCCAGAGTTGAAAAAATCCTAGACATAATTTCGGTATGATAAAATAATTGGCGCATTATCGCCTATTTGGCGTGTACAAATTCATCATCTGAAGAATTCTAAATTAGCACCCACTGAACTAGTATCTGGTAGACAAATTTCGAAACAAGATTTATAATTAAATACTTATAATTAAATTTTAAAAGAATTGTGAATGTGTTCAAAAAAGGAAAACACTTTTAAATTATGGAAATTAAACATCATTACTTTCCTTATATACATAGTACAATGTATAAGGAAAGTATTGTGACGGAGTCGAAAATTCGAGTTTTCGGCGGGAGAGCACATTTCAAGCATCCCTGATCATGAATCGAAGATTTTTGAGGTGGTGTATATGTGTGTGTGTGTCAGTGAGACTGTGAAGGCGATATCTCACGAACGAATGAAGCGATTCGAATGAAATTTGGTACAAAAATTGTTATCCGTGAATACTGGAAGCCTATTGTTTTTAAACACAATCGAGTTTTCAAAACTCCCTAAATTTTCGAGTGAAATTTTGAAAAAATCATCAAAAAATCAAACTTTAATAAAGTTACGCAAGTAGACATTTCTTAAGTAATTTTTCCTTAGAAAACGATTGACATAAATTTTAGAACGCTAACATGAACCGTTCTCGAGATATTGCACACTTTTCAAATAAATTTATGAAAAAATCCCATAACTTAAAAAAATATGAACTGTTGATAAACATATTCACTTTTCATATGTAATATCATGCGATAAATTTGGTGACACCATTCTTGTGGATCTTGCTCGTTCCATTCATGAGAAAAGATACTTTGAGTAATACTTTTGTATTTGAACGCCAATAGTCATTCATCTGCTATAAGAATAACTTATTGCTCCGTCCATAACGCTTGGCGAAAATTTGACTACGAATTTGGAGGAATGTCGGCGACTTTTTTAAATGTTACCAAATTAACAAAAATCTCACCAAATGGATAAAAATAACGCTAAATCAATGAAAATGATGGCTAATTGACGAAAATTCAATATCTTGGAAAAAATGCAAGTATCTACTATAAGAAAAACATATTCTTTTTTACTGTAAAAATAGTAAATTCATTGCATTATACAAAGGAAAGTCATGTTCTGCCCACATCAGATTTTTTTTATTTAAACTGCAGAAACTAAAAAAAATATTTTAATTATAGTTTACACTTTTTGTTGATAAAAATTTAAAAAAAAAGTGAAAAAGAAAAAACATTTTTAAAATTTAAATAATGAAAACTGAACATCTTTTTTAATTTAAACTATAAAAACTAAAAAAAAATATTTACATTTTAAATTAATTAAAATAAATTAATCTTTGAAAAGAATGAAATGTCCCCTATAGGGATCAGTGTGAACTTAATTGTAGTGTTGGTGTCGGTGTGAACTTAATTGCTGCATATGCAATCCAAGTTTAAACTTTAAAACATTCGATGCTGATTGTATGGTAAAACTGAATTTGTCAGTAGCTGTAAAATTTCACAAAATTGTCACATGTAGTGAGGTTTTGTTGCTACTGCAGTTATTAAACATTGCATGCTGATAAACGCATGATAAAACATGAAACTAGTCAATGAATGTTATCTGCAATTAGCCTAAGATTCTTATTTTGGAAATGTTCCCTATAGGTGCGTTTTGTAAATAGAAACTTAACCGCTACATGCATAGTGCCCATTGTACATTTTCCAGGGGGGGGGGTAGCTCAAGGATAAGACATACAATATCACCTAGCTTGAGCCTGTACCTTTTTAAATTAAATATTCAGAAGGGAATAAATTCACCCCTTGCTCTCTTCTAAGAGCTGCATGGTAAGACTGACTTCATGAGTTACCACAGAAGCTTGCAAAATTGCAGCTAATAACAAGTTTTTGCTGCTATTGTATGCATTGGCTATTCCATGATGTATCAGCCCAGAAATGCAAGTATCTGCATTAGGGTTTTGGTAGCACCCTATAAGTAAATTCTAAAACTATGAACTTGACTATTGCAGCCTGAGCTTAATTTTCTTGAATATTGAAGAAATTTGAGTGATCCGATAGTTAGTCATAGAGGTTTACAAAATTTCAACACATCCTTACAAATATATATATTGTCATGAAATAGAAAATGATTTTTTATAAACCTAAACTAATGAAAACGACATTAGTGTTAAACCCCAATTTCAATAAGCTTGTTAAATGCAAATATTAAGTGCACATATAAAATCTTACCATTTTCATAAAGCTAGATCTTTCTTTTGGCAACACAATTTTATACCTTATGTGAGTTTTGTCTTGAAAAAAAAACAGGTAGAGGCATAAAGGTTGTAGTACCAGACGCATGAGTGGCATTAGCACATCCATAATAAGTCACTAGCTATTGCAGAAAACACGAAACTGTTGTGCATATGTAATTTCTCAGCTGATTATACTCCGTGGTCAAATATCCAACAAAAAATTATCGATTTTTATAATTTACGAGTTAGAACAATAGGGATTAGGAATAATCCCAGTTTTCCCCAGCATATATCTCAACTCCATCTCTTAGTCAATCGTCGGTTATAATTTGCACTCATAAATGAAGAATTATTAATTGCTTGTAAATTTATTTTCTAAACGTGATTTCGTAATAGTAGTTAGTTTGAGTTGGCTTATGGCCACCAATATTGAGGTAATGTAAGGTAATCTCTCGTAATATATACCCTATGGGCATATGGATCAGCTGTTTCTAGTTAGTAGATATCAAGATCCACGAATCATATGGTCATCTTAACGAATGAAAAAATACAAAGGGTTAAGGGGTCTCTAGATCGGTCGAAAGTGTAGAAAAACTTTGAAAGTATACCTATGCACAACTCGGGTTCATTCCCGTAGTTTTATTTCGAATACTTCGATTCAGGGGGATGTCATCCCGAGGCATGACTGACTTAATTAATTTTACATTGCTCTGCATATATGACGAAATGGGAATTATGAACATGCGCATTTTGTTCTCGGGCTCTCAAGAGGGACTAAATTTGTTGAATGACGTCATTGCATTTCCTCGGACGTCACTGGATCCAGTGTGTATATCACAATTTAAAATTTTTGCGCAAATTGTTTACGCCTGGATGTTGTCACTTCAAAATTAACAAATTATTTTTAACTGTAATAATGCGTGTGTTTTGGCAACTCCTCTCAAAGTTTACTCTAGATCCTGAGCGAATCTGAATTCCCATTTCGCCAAGCTGACAACTTTTCATTGGTTACCAGGCTGAGTGCCCAACCTTATATTAAAGAACCCTGACTTTGATTATTAATCAGAACAGGTGAAATTCAAAGCCCTGTTCAAAACGCGAACTTGGACGAACCGGCAGCACCTTTGCGTTAGCATTAGCCAATCAAATTCCTTGAAAAGATCCATTTTGTGACGTTTCAAAGATGCGATCCGATCGGTTGTCACTTTAGAATACGACCCAACTGATTCGAGCAGAGAGGTCGACAGTTTCGAACACCTCCAAGTTAAATTTTTATCGTTTCGTATCACTCTGCTGGGGTGCCTTGTATGCCAGGATTTCAAGACTTATGGATTATTAAAAAAATTAAAAATAAATGTTTCTACTGACAGAAGCTCGTAATAGATCGATCTACAAGCGTGCTACTTAATTTTCTGTATTAGAAAAATTTTATTTACTTTTTTTTTATATACCGGAAAAGTTTGTAATCTAGTCATGGTAAGAATTTTTCTAATTGTAAGGTATACCTTCTTTATCGGTGTCGTGTTGACTGCAAGCTTTGCTATTAAGCACTTTACTGGAATAGAGCGTTGGCGGGTAATTAAATCTAATTGATTCTTTGAGTAGTTATTTTAATATTACTATCTGTACTTTCGGTAAATACTATTACATCGTTTGCCAATGTTGTTTTGTTGTTATTTATGTTGTTTTATTTTTGTTATTTCCATGTTTTTCACGGCCATTCACTACAACTGCCTTACACCCTTTGGGTGAACTGTACGGTCTGGGTAATAATGATAAAAAAAAAAGACACTTTTAATATTTTGTTGCTCCAAAAACTTGGGTGAACACTGAGCTTTGAGCTATGAAAACACTTGCAGCTTTATACATTTCTGAGCTTTGTACTTTCTCTGCAAAGGCGCGATTTGTATTTTGATAGATCCACACATTCTGAGCATTCCCGAGTACCAATTAACCATTTAAAAATATTTTGATCTGAGTAAGTTATCGCAAAAAAAAAATTGTCAGATTCAAATAAAATTGATGAAGACAATTTTAACCTGTAAAACGCAAGACAATTGCTTTTATGGGAATCGACAAGGAAATGGCTTTAAATTTCAAAAATATTTTGAAAAATCTAATCAACAAAAGATAATTGTCAAATACTTTACAAAAATAGCTATTTTGTGTAATTTTTGATTTTGTATTGTGTTTTTAAAAAAAAGTCTAAAATTTTCATGTTTCATGGAAAAGGCTGAAAACGGGAGACATTTCTTTAAATGTATCAAGGATATATTTTCTTATATAAGTCAAAATTGAGACCAATACTCTTTTTGGGTATCGCTCAAAATAGGTTTACAATCAAGATACCCATTCCGTTTATAATCATGTGATACCCATTTGGTTTACAATCATGTGATAACCGTTTGGTTTACAATCATGTGATATCTATTTGGTTTACAATCATGCGATACCCATTTAGTTTACAATCATAAGCAAGGGCTCTTGATTGTAAATCGAAAAGAGCCGAATTCTTTTTTTATCATTCGGGCTAGGGTTGAATTCAGGTTTATTGTTTTTTAATTTCGGTCGGTCGGGTTGACTGCATTCTATGTTTAAATAATTTTTAGATTACAGAAATTGTTTTGCCGATTTCAGCTAAATGTTCAGTTTAGATAAATGCTTAAAAGAAACCCGAATATTACTTTAAATTTGAACACACAAATTCATATAAACGACACTTCGATTCAAACCAAAACAATCAAATGTCTTCGGGCCTGTTTGACTTTTGTTTCACATTCGAAAATTAATTCGGACATTGGCAGTGTCGAGTCAGGCCTGGTAAAATTAAAAAAAAAAATGCTTATGTAGACCTCTAGTGTAGTCCAATTAATCAATTATATAAATAAAAATTGATGTGGGCAGCATATCATTTTACCTACATAATACAATGACTTCTTCTTTTGCAGCAAACTAATGATGTGCAAGTTCCATAGCACAATGTTTTAACATTGAATTATACATATTAACATTGTAAGTTTTTCTGGAAAACAATGTATAAAACTATTTCAAAATAACTTATATTTTGCGCAAATCTAAATTTGAAATATTGTTAGTATCCACTGAGCAACAGAGACTATATATTGAACGATTTTAATCATTAAATGATATTAAATTTTCATTCATTTTGGTCCCATTTTCGTGAATTAAGCCGCTTTTACTAATTGATTTTTGCAAGCTTGGCAACATTTTCGCGAAGTTTGCGATATTCCGCTAAATGTATCATGGTCAACATATTTAAGGATGTTTGCTACTTATTTTATTTTCATGTAACTTTTTCAATAATTTTTTCTAAAAACGTGTTATATCTCAAGAACGGTTTATGCTAGCGTTCTAAAACTGCTTCAATTTGTTTTCTAAAGATAAATTACGAAAGAAATGATTATTTAATTTTATTAAAGCCCTTGATTTCTTAATATTTTCATTTAAAATATTTATTAGAAAATTTGGAGAGGGGGGAGGAGTTTTGAACATTCAATCGCGTTTAAAATCAACAGGGCTCCAGTATTAACTGATTGTAATAATCATACAAAATTATTTTCGAATCGCACCATTCGTTTGCGAAATATCGCTTTCACAGACTAGCAGACGCACACACACACACTAACATACATACACACACTAACATACATACACACACTAATATACATACACATACTAACATACATACTCGTATTAGCATAGATAAACACTAGCATATGTACACATACTAGCATACTAGCTTTCACATACTAGCATACGGGCGCGGTAGACCAGTGGTTAGCGCGCGGGAATTGCACTCGGTAAGCCCGGGTTCGATTCCCGTCACTGCCAAAAACTGCCGCCGTGTTCACGCGGAGTAAGATTACGTTAAACATGTGGGTCCGTAAGTCCTTCCAAGAGATTGGTGGTAGGGGAAGGAGGCTACAGTCCCTGTGGATGCCCCCCCTCCACTGGGTTCCGGTCTAAATTGGGTGGCACTTCCCGGCCATCTAAAACAGTTACCTTACACCTTTCTGGTAGGTCTCAACAACAACACACTGGCATACACACATTAGCATACTTACAAGCATACTAGCATATAGCTGTTATACACACACATATACTTACAAGCATATAGCTGTTATACACACACTAGCATACATACACACGCACTAGCATACACACATTAGCATATTTACAAGCATACTTGCATACATACACACATTAACATACATACACAAATACATCCCCTCAAAAACGCTTGATTTAAGTTCAGGGTTGCTTGAAATGTGCCCCAGGACCGTAGCCAGAGACGAAATTGAAGAGGGGGCTTGAGGGTAATTCAAGGGGGGCTCAACAGTCCCTAAAGGAGGGGCTCATCAAAAACACAATCATTAGCATTTATTTATAAACCATAATAATTACTATTATATATTTCAATTCATATAAATTATTAACAAATAATCGCATATTTATAGAGCTAATTTATAATATCCATATAGCTGTTATACATCAATATTATTATATAATAATTACAATTAATCTTAATGTAAGCATTAACTAGTAATAAAGCTGTTAATAATTTGTAGAAATATTCTGAAAGTTAATACAAGTTAATGCTTAATATTAACTCTTACCTACTTATCTGTTGATTTTGCCTCTCTAATGTATAACAGTGAACCCCCACAATAATGCAAAAGTATCCTAAATACGATTGTCAAAATTTTTAAATATTTTTAAATTAAATATGTAAATAAATTGATTATTAGTATAATTACAAATTCATTTAAATTAAAAAATCTTGGAAACAAAGTAATTTATAATAAAAATTTCAAGGAAATTTTACATGCTAAATTTGAATGACATTTTATATGAAATTTCATATCACTACTAAAAATTTAATATTTTTATCAGGGGGGCTGAGTACATCTCTTGGGGGGGGGGGGGGTAACTTAGTCTCCTCTGGCCCCTGCCTGATTACGGCCCGTTCTATTTCATCAAGAATTCGTACATTACTTTTGTGTACATTATACTATGTCTGTAGGGGAAGTAATATGGTTAAAAACATCTTGATCAAGCTGAAACTTATGAACTGTTTTATAAGCGTAGACATGATCTTGGAAAGAGGTGGAGTGTTTATTGCACTGAATATTATTTTCCAATATGTACCCTATGGTGAACATAATAATATATCTTCCCCCCCCCCTCCCCGGTTACGCCAGCCATCTGTAGTTTAGCAGCGATCAAACATTTGCAAATATTAGTACAGTTTCGTTTAGCCATTATTTTCCAAACATATATGTTATAGTGTATAGATAGCAATATTAATAGATATCCATTTAGCCATTATTTTCCAAACATATATGTTATAGTGTATAGATTGCAATATTAATAGATATCCATTTAGCCATTATTTTCCAAACATATATGTTATAGTGTATAGATTGCAATATTAATAGATATCCATTTAGCCATTATTTTCCAAACATATATGTTATAGTGTATAGATAGCAATATTAATAGATATCCATTTAGCCATTATTTTCCAAACATATATGTTATAGTGTATAGATTGCAATATTAACAGAGATCCGTTTAGCCATTATTTTCCAAACATATGTTATAGTGTACAGATAGCAATATTAATAGCGATCCGTTTAGCCATTGTTTTCCAAACATATATGTTATAGCGTATAGATTGCAATATTAACAGAGATCCGTTTAGCCATTATTTTCCAAATATGTTATAGTGTATAGATAGCAATATTAATAGCGATCCGTTTAGCCATTATTTTCCAAATATATGTTATAGTGTATAGATAGCAATATTAATAGCGATCCGTTTAACCATTGTTTTCCAAACATATATGTTATAGTATATAGATAGCAATAATAATAGAGATCCGTTTAGCCATTATTTTCCAAACATATATGTTATAGTATATAGATAGCAATATTAATAGCGATCCGTTTAGCCATTATTTTCCAAATATATGTTATAGTGTATAGATAGCAATATTAATAGCGATCCGTTTAACCATTGTTTTCCAAACATATATGTTATAGTGTATAGATAGCAATATTAATAGATATCCATTTAGCCATTATTTTCCAAACATATATGTTATAGTGTATAGATTGCAATATTAACAGAGATCCGTTTAGCCATTATTTTCCAAACATATGTTATAGTGTACAGATAGCAATATTAATAGCGATCCGTTTAGCCATTGTTTTCCAAACATATATGTTATAGCGTATAGATTGCAATATTAACAGAGATCCGTTTAGCCATTATTTTCCAAATATGTTATAGTGTATAGATAGCAATATTAATAGCGATCCGTTTAGCCATTATTTTCCAAATATATGTTATAGTGTATAGATAGCAATATTAATAGCGATCCGTTTAACCATTGTTTTCCAAACATATATGTTATAGTGTATAGATAGCAATAATAATAGAGATCCGCTTAGCCATTATTTTCCAAACATATATGTTATAGTATATGGATAGCAATATTAATAGCGATCCGTTTAGCCATTATTTTCCAAACATATATGTTATAGTGTATAGATAGTGTTGAGTGTTTTCTAAAATTCAAGTTATTGATCAATTTGACGGCAAAATATAAAAAATCATATGTGGCAAAAGCAGCACATGATGCAATAAATTTAACTTCTTTGTTACAGCGAAATTATGATGTACAAGATTCACAGGAAAATGCTTATGGCATTGAATACTTCCTAAATAGAAATCGGGCGTTTTTGGTAACATATTAGTTCAAGTACCGTTTCATTCATATCACTTACAAAATCCTCATCAAACCGTAAGTGACATTTAATTAAAATCCCGTGAAATGAATGACTACTGGCAAATTCTTCGATGTCAAAATATGAAACTATTACAAAATGTACTTTCTCTGGTGAAGGGAACGAACTAGTTCCGCGAGAATGATGCTAAGAAATTTATTGCAAAATATTGTATGTAGAAAGCAAACATATTTGGAATACTATTTTCATGTAATTTTTTTTTTTCATAAATTTTTTTGAAAAGCTTGCAATATTTCGAGAATGGTCCGTGTAAGGGTTATAAAATTTGTGTCATTCGCTTTATAATAAAAGAAAATCTGATGTGGGCAGCACATGACTTTCCTTTGTATAATGCAATGAATTTACTATTTTCACAGTAAAAAAAAATAGGTTATTCTTATAGTAGATACTTGTATTTTTTCCAAAATATTGAATTTTCGTCAATTAGCCGTCATTTTCATTGATTTAGCGTTATTTTTATCCATTTGGTGAGATTTTTGTTAATTTGGCAACATTTAAAAAAATCGCTAAGTTGCCGACATTCCTCCAAATTCGTAGTCAAATTATCGCCAAGCGTTATGGAAGGAGAAATAAGTTATTCTTATAGCAGATAAATGACTATTGGCGTTCAAATACAAAAGTATTACTCAAAGCATCTTTTCTCATGAATGGAACGAGCTAGATCCACGAAAATGATATCACCAAATTTATCGCATGATATTACGTATGAAAAGTAAACATGTTTCTCAACAGTTAATATATTTTTTTTAATTTATGGGACTTTTTGGTAAATTTATTTGGAAAATGTGAAATATCTCCAGAACGGTTCATGCTAACGTTCTAAAGTTTATGTCAATCGTTTTCTAAGGAAACATTACACAAGAAATGTCTATTTGCGTAACTATAAAAGTTTTGATTTTTTGATGATTTTTTCAAAATTTCACTCGAAAATTTAGGGGGGGTTCTGAACATTCGATTGCGTTTAAAAATAATAAGCTTCCAGTATTCACGAATTGTGCTTTTTGTACCAAATTTCATTCGAATCGCTCAATTCGTTGGTGAGATATCGTCTCCACAGACTCACTGACACACACTCACACACACACACTCACACACACACAGACATCACCTCAAAAATGTTTGATTCGTGATCAGGGATGCCTGAAACGTGCTCTCCTGTCGAAAATTCGAATTCGAATTTTCGACTCTGTCACAATACTTTCCTTATACATTATGTATATAAGGAAAGTAAAAATACATGGGAATCGATAATTTATTTAACAGTATTGAAAGTCCCAATATTTTAAATAATTTTCAAAATTGGATTAGTAAATCTTGCAATATTTTCGTTCCAACGGTTTGTGCTAGCCTTCTAAAGTTTTTTATTCGTTTGTTATCATTCGTTTTCTTATGGAAAATTACGTCTGAAATGATTATTTATTTATCATTAGTAAAGGTCCTGAATTTTTAATGATTCAATATTTTTTTTTTTAAATCGAAAATTGGGTGGTCTTTTTAAGACTTAATTTCGATTAAAATAAACAGTTACAGTATTCACTGATTGTAATAATCCTGCCAAATTATTTTCAAAACTCTTCATTTGTTCATTATATATCGTGTCCACAAACTCACTGACACACACGCACTAACATACTGACACACACACACACACACACAGACATCACCTCAAAACTTTTCGATTTGAATTCAAGGATGCTTAAAACGCGATCGTTTGTAGAAATCGTCTATTTTCCGTATGCATTACCATGTATTGTATGGAAAGTAAAAATTTAAGTGAAACGCATTTTACATAACCATTAGTTAAATTTTACAATGTTGTTTTTAAGGCTCCTGAAGCACTTCGTGCCGAAGACATCGACTACAATGCTTCGGCACCAATGTCGTTCGAGGATTTCGACTCTGTTTTGAAGAAGCCTTACTTAAAATGTCTGACTGACCCGTCGAAGCCTTTCTGCCTGTTGTCTGCTGATAAGAGGCTGGAGTTGTTCCAAAATGATCAGTCTGAATCACCAACTGCTGAAATCATTGAAAGCAGACTAAAAAATGTAAGTAGCTTTCAAATGTATGTGGATTAGATTGAACTGCACCGTGAACCCTTTATTAACAGAAATAAAAAAAAAATCTGATGTGGGCAACACATGACTTTCCTTATATGATGTAATGAATTTACTACTTTTACAGTAAAAAAATAGGTTTTTCTTATAGTAGATACTAATATTCTTTCCCAGATATTGAATTTTCGACAATTAGTCGTCATTTTCATTGATATAGCGTCATTTTTATCCATTTGGCGAGATTTTCGTTAATTTGGCAACATTTCAAAAAGTCGCCGAGTTGGCGACATTCCGCCAAATTCGTCGCCAAAATATCGTCAAGCGTTATGGACGAAGAAATAAGTTATTCTTACAGCAGATAAATGACTATTGGCGTTCAAATACAAAAGTATTACTTAAAGTATCTTTTTTCATGAATGGAATGAGCTAGATCCACGAGAATGATGTCACCCAAATTATTGCATGGTATTACATATGAAAAGTGAATATGTTTCTCAATAGGATATATATATTTTTTAATTTTATATGACTTTTTGATAATTTTTTTGAAAAATGTACAATATCTCGAGAACGGTTCATATTAGCGTTCTAAAATTTATGTCAATCGTTTCTTAATATAATATAATATATAATTTCTTTCTTCTTCGTTTATGTAATTACATAAGAAATGTCTATTTGCGTAACTTTATTAGCGGTTTTCATTTTTGGACGATTTTTTCAAAATTTCATTCGAAAATTTAGGGGGGAATTATTCGATTGCGTATAAAAACAATAGGCTTTCAGTGTTTACGGATTGTGAGTTTTGTACTAAATTTTTTTCGAATCGGTCCATTCGTTCGTCAGTTATCGTCTCCACAGACTCACTGACACACACACACACACAGACATCACTTCAAAAATGTTTGATTCGTGATCAGGGATGCTTGAAACGTGCTCTCCCGTCGAAAACTCGAATCCGAATTTTCGACCCCGTCACAATACTTCCCTTATACATTATGTATATAAGGAAAGTAATGGGAAACAAATAAAAATATGTGATTCTCATAGAACCCGACCCCGTGAATTTGGTTTCATCCTAGTATTAGGATCGTGCTCCCATTGCAGATAGTAGCAGCCATGGACTGTTTTTGCTCATGTTCTGCACTCGTCAGCATGGAGCAACTGTAACGACAGAAAAGACTGAATTTATAGATCTCCTTATAGACTCTAAGGCTTATAGGTTCGTAAAATTGTGACGCTTAGCAAGTTTTCTTGTTACAATTAAGGCCATATCACATTCAAGAACTTTTGGAACAACCAACTAGTTCAGACCACTTTTCTACCAATTTTCTGGCAAAAAAGTTGTTTATAGGGTTGTAGGACAATTGAAGAAGTTGGGCTAAATGAAAAACTGCGAGTGAAGGCACTGTATTCTTATGACCTTTTAGGCGAGAAATATACAGTTGTGTATTTTGCAACATTGCGGTTAGGGTTACGGCAGCGTGTTTACCGCTTGGTAATTAGTCTGCTTTCTTTACATTTCATGGATTTTGCATTGAAATCTATAAAATTTTAATTTGGCCTGATTTTTCACCCAGTTATGAATTTCGGATTATTTTATAGCAGGTATGTAACTATATATATATATATATATATATATATATATATATATATATATATATATATATATATATATATATTTATATACACAAGAATCACCTGTCTCATAGTAATGTCCAAGTAATACGCACGAAACCGATTCATAGATGACGTTATATACAATTGAAGCGCGATCCCAAATATCCGAAAGTTTTATTTATATTATACTCGTAGCAAGGTTAACTTGAATAAAGTGCTGACACTATGGCTGGCTAAAAAAATCCTACTCAGTTTTGCCTTTCACACGTACACCCATTATGCGTGCATTGGTTGTAGACCGAGAAGGTTGGATGGTTTCTATACAGAGCCGTAGCCAGAAACGAAATTGAAGAAGGTCTGGAGGGAAATCCAAGGGGGCTCAACAGTCTTAAAGTAGGGCTCACCAAAAACACGATTAATCATTAGCATTTATAAACCTCAATAGTTACTATTATATATTTCAATTCATATAAATTATTAACAAATAATTGCATATTTATATTTGTAAACTAGACCTGATTATTAATATCCATATATAGTTATTAAACATCAATATTAATACATAATAATTACAATTGATATTAATGTAAGCATTAACCAGTAATAAAGCTGTTAATAATTTAGAGAAACATTCTGAAAGTTAATGCAAGTTAATGCTTAATATTGACCCTTACCTACTTATCAGTTCATTTTGAATCTATAACGTATAACAGTGAACCCCATAATAATGCAATACTATCCTAAATACTATTGTCATAATTTTTAAATATTTTTAAATATATAAATAAATTGATCATTAGTGTAGTCAGAAATACAGCTAAACTAAAAAATCTTTAAAATGAAGAAATTTATAAAAAAAAATCTCAAGGAAATTTTTTATGCAAAATTTAAATGACATTTTATATGAAATTTCATATCACTACTAAATATTTAATATTTTTATCGGGGGGTTGAGTATATCTCTAGGAAGGGGGGGGGGGTGAGCTCCTCTGATCCCTACCTGGTTATGGCCCTATTTCTATATATGACAATCCCAATTTGAGTTGCATAAAAATTAAATTAGATATGCCATCATGGACTATTTCAACCATAAGCAAATGCTGGGGGGGGGGGGGGGGGGAGCTTTACTTGCTTATCTTCTGTGCTTAATGTACTTTTTTTTAATGTGAAAGTTTTATGGGGGTAGGGCTTGTCATTGTTTTTGCTGAGGGGCCCCGGCGAAGGTTAAGTTACCCTGTGTCATATACAGGACCACCGACATGGCATGGGCAAAATAATACATTGCATAGGGGCTCGAGAAGTTTGGAGACAAAGGCCACATAAACGATTCCTGAAAAAGTTAATAACTTTAAACAAAGCTATAGAGGACCCGAACATTTTTTGCAAAGGGGCTCAAAAATTCTCTCTGCGCCACTGGTCATACACGAATATTATTGTTCTTCATGGGAAAAATAATGCTATAAAAATTTTAAATTATTCTTGCTAGATACATACACAGAATGTTCTATTTATATTTTTGTTCCGCCCTATAGCGGAGGAAAGGAATCACTAAAATATTCGATATTTGTTCAAGCGGTCTTCAAATGTGCTTTTGTGCCAAAACCTTGAATTCGAAAAATATCCCCAAATCAGTACTTTTATTAGTATAGTTTTAGAAAATAAAAAAAATCTGACGTAGGCAGCAGATAATTTTCCCTACATAATGCAATTCACAGCAAAGAAATGATGCACAAGATCAACGGTAACGTTGAACTGTACATTTGAAGCTTTTCTGGATGACAATATGTAATACTCATGTTGGAAATAGTATTTATTTATGTTACTGTCACGATAACTTTCTGCAAGATAGCATCACCAAACAATCGCTCTTGGAGTATTTTCGAAAGGAACGAACTGAAATGAAAGAAAGACTTTTTGAGTATGGACTAATTGCGTTTTTTCCGATGTCTTACATACGCTTTAAAAGTTTATTATTGTATGGCAACACTATAATGAAAATGTTAATGGGACAATGTTTTGAATTTTGGATGGCTTTGGCGGAATGAATATTGTAACTTTTGTTTTGGTGTATTAAACAATGCTCATTAATTTAAAAAATATTCCTGCGTGATCACTTTATTTGCTTAATATATTTCATTTTCGACAATCGCTAAAGCATCGAGTAGATGCACGAGAACCGCAAATTCGTTTTAATAATTGTGTTTCGGTTTCTAACAACTCACTTGACATATTTCGTTTCAAATCTAACTTGACGATTGTCAATATTGATAGCATCCGCAATAAGCAATATATAGTTCATATATTAAAAAATCTTAATAAATAATTAACCAATATGACGTTATTTTCATTAATTTATAGGCATTTTTTGTTTAATTTTGGCAATATTTTTCGTCAATTAACCATCATTAAAAAAAGCGTCGTTGGCGATATTCCACTAAGGTAACCAAATTTATCGCCATGTGTTGCAAACGTACGGAGAGCAGGACTTTTCTTATTTATAAATAAATAACTAATGGAGAATTATTGGGCGTTAAAATACAAAAATATTACACAAAGTATCTTCTCTCTTGAATGGAACGAACTGGATCCACGAGAATGGTGTTAACAAATTTGTCATATAATATTGCATATGAAGCGTGAACATATATCACGATAGTTAATACATTTTTCATTTTATTCAATTTTTTTTTTATAAATTTATTTGAAAAACGGCTAATATCTCGAGAATAGGTCATGCTAGCTTTTTAAAGTCTGTGTTATCCATTTCTTAATGAAAAATGCGAAAATGAAAAATATATAAATGATTATTTATGTAACATTATTCAAGGCACCATTTTTAAAATTATTTTTTCAAAAATTCATTCGCAAAATTGCGGGGTTGATCTTCCAACGTTTGATTACGTTTGAAATCAATAGAGTTAAAGTGTTTACCGATTATAATAATCGTACCCATTCACGTTCGAAACGCTCCATTCATTCGTGAAATATCGCATACACCACACACATAAACAAACACACGCACACACAAACGCATATATACATACACTACACATACAAGGTAGGATCAAAAAGTGCTAAGACTGTGCTGATATCTTCAACCCTGATTGGAGGCGAGGGGAACTATTTTACCGTAGAGGCACATGTGACGCGAGATGTGAAAAGGAAGAAGCAGGTGCTTTTCCAGACAATGCGTGTCAGTGAACTGTAGTCGTTCGCATTCGTCGAAAACGGAAATGGTGTTTGAAGAACAACGTGCGAATATCAAATTCTGCCAGCGTTTAGGGAAATCGCCGACATCAACATTGCACTTACGAACGCGAACGGCTATAGTTCACTGCCACGCATTGTCTGGAAAACACCTGCTTCTTCCTTTTTTGCATCTTGCGTTACATGTGCTTCTACGCCACGGTAAAATAGTTCTCCCCTCCTCCAATCAGGGTTGAAGATATCAGCACAGTCTCCAAACTTTTTTATCCTACCTTGTACATGTTCACATACATACACAAACAAACACACACACACACACACATATATATATATATATATATATATATATATATACATACACACACACAGGCGTCAGGGCGCGATAGCCCAGTGGTTAGCGCGCTGGAATTGCACTCGGTATGCCCGGGTTCGATTCCAGCCACTGCCAAAACTGCCGCCGTGTTCACGCGGAGTACGATCACGTTAAACATGTGGGTCCGTAAGTCCTTCCGAGAGGTTGGTGGTAGGGGAAGGAGGGTACGGTCCCTGTGGATGCCTCCCCCACTGGGTTCCGGTCTAAATTGGGTGGCACTTCCGGGCCGTCCAAACAGTAACCTTACACCTTTCTGGTCGGTCGGACGGCTTGGGTCTCAACAACAACAACACACAGGCGTCACCTCAAAAACGTTCCATTCTTACTCAATGATACTCGAAACGTGCTCTGCCGTCGAAAACTTGAATTCGAATTTTCGACCCCGTCACAATATTTTCCCTGTATATAGCATGTATGTAGTTAAAGTAATTAATATGAGTCTGTATGGAAAGTTTTATACTGTATATTCATTATACATCATATCCATTTCTACCACTAAGAAAGAACTCAAATGAAAATTATTTCTAAAATATAGATTACGTCCAGTGCACGATCGTTTATGCATCGTATGCACCTTTTGTTGGTCAACTTCACCAGGGTGATGGACACTGTCCCCGTGAAAGTGGTACTGATTGAGCCCTCCATCCTTTTTTGTCTGCTATCACCTTCCAAGAAATACAACCTGCTGACAAGAGGATTTAATCCTGGTAGACTCCAAGGATCGAAAAACGTTGTGACATTTGGCATCTTTGAAAAAGATGCTAAAAAGTTAAGTGAGGTAAGTGTTTAACTAAATTAACTTAAGTGTTTAATTGAATTAACTTAAGTGTCGGTCTGGCTGTACTACGGGCAGTAACAGGACACCATTTTTTCTTTTTTTATCAAACTAGGGAGCTCTGCAACCCCTGCTTGCTGACGCTCACCAACCCCCACAACTCGCTTCTCGTCTCCCACCCCGCCTGCTACGCAATCGTAATACGCCCGTTGTGGGCCGTCCCTTGTGTGCTGGTATTCACCGACCCCAGATCTTGATTCGCGAGCTACGTTTTGTCGCTTGTTCTTAATACAGTGACAAATAATCGAGTTTTCTTTTGTTTAAATCATTAATTTAAATATGACTTCTTTTGAAATGGCATTAGCGGTATTTTTATCCGATCATAACCGAAGTAGGATGCGACACAGGACAATGTATTCTAAATCATCATATCAAATTTCAAATCTTTTGATGCCATATGTCCGGCGCTATCCTTGACAGAAAATTTCTCTGTTTTAAAAAGATTTGATCAAGGCGGCTGCACGTAGCTTATTACTTTCCCTGCAATACATGGTAATATATAGGGAAAGTATTGGAATCATGCCGAAAATCGCAACTCGTGTTTTCAACGGAATTTTGACAATCTATGTGTCTAACTAATTGTGTCTAACTATTCGCTAAAATAACTATATTTGAAAATTTAAAATTTCCCAGATAAGAAATACCAACTCCCCACCCCCTGCAATTTATTTGATGCTAATAGTGTACGCTTGTGCAATAAGAAAATTTCCTTAGAGAACATCCTGAGGTCCGCGATCTTCAAGTGTGGTTACGGATGTAGGTAGACATATGAAGAGTCTTTAACATAATTTAATGGTTCCTGTCGTATCATGGGTTTAACACCTTGTTATCAATAATTTAGTCTATTTAGTAACGTTATGGAATTTTTCAATTTTTGTGAAAATTTGAAAAAATTCTGGTTACGTCATTGTATTTTCATAAGTGAGATATTTATCAAATTTTACATTTTGCCAATAACATACGTTATAAGGAAAACTTGAACACGCATCTCAGCACAAACAGAACGCGCTTAAATGCGTTACAAGTTTTCGTTACCCTTTGCACAAAATATGTTTTTACTTTCCCTGAAATACATGGTAATGTATAAGGAAAGTCGACATGATTCCAAAATCATGCCGAAAATCGCAATTCGAGTTTTCGACGGATCTACACGTTTCGAAACCTGTAGAATACGAAAAAACTATTTTTAGCATGACGTCTGTGTATCTGTCCGTATGTCGGTCTGTGTGTCTGTACAATGTATGTATCCACTCACTCTAACTCAAAAACTAATGGACCGAATTTCACAAAATTTGGTAGGTAAGTCACTTGGGTGTGACCTTGGTGCTGATTAGTTTTTAGTACTATTCGGGATAAAAGAACCCTCCTTTTTTGTGAAATGGCCGGCAAAAATTGCCTGTATCCATTCTAGCGAAGAAACTAATGGACCGAATTTTACAAAATTCGGTAGATAAGTCGCTTGTGGGTTACCCTGGTGCTGATTAGATTTTGGTACGATTCGGAAAAAATAACCTGCTCTTTTTGCAAAATGGCCCGTAAATAGCGCCAAAATCTAAAATAAAAAACTATGTATGCTTAAATATATCCATTAAATGCTTGTTTTATACGTAATTTTCAACGAAGAAAAGAATAAGACCAACCCCTTTACACTAGGACTAGCCGTTCTCGAGATATTTTAGATTTTCGTATTTTCTCTACAGCACCTTTGAAAATAAGTCTAATTACCAAATGAGAACGAACATTCAATTAAAAGTGAATAAAATTTAATTAAAATAAAGAGACAGTGGATATAAGTGTGCAAGGAACGTCATGTTCTGCCCATATCGGATTTTTTACTTTCTCCACAATACATGATAATGTATAAGGAAAGTATTGGAAGCATGTCGAAGATCAAGTCGAGTTTTCGACGGATCTACACGTTTTGGGACATCTAGAATACGAAAAAACTATTTTTAACATGACGTCTCTATGTGTGTGTGTGTGTTTGCGCTCGCAATGAATGCATGTATCCACGTTAGCTCAGAAGTTAATTGCTCAAATTTCATAAAATTTTATAGTTAAGTCACTTGTGAAATACCCTGGTACTGATTAGATTTTAGTGCGATTCAAGATAAAAGAGACTGCCATTTTTGCGAAATAATCTGCAAAATTGTCTATATCCACTCTAGCTAAAAAAACTAATTGGTCAAATTTCACAAAATTTGGTATAAGTAACTCATTTATGGGTTACCCTGGTGCTGATAGGATTTTGGTATGATTCAGAAAACAGAACCTGCTTCTTTCTGTGAAATAATCTGCAAAAAGTCGTTAAAATCTAAAATAAAAACTATGTATGCTCAAATATATCAATTAAATGCGTGTTTTATGCGTAATTTTTGACGGTGAAAGGAATAAAAGAATAATCATTACTCTAGGACTAGCCGATCTCGGAATATATTATTTTTTTCGCATTTTCGCTGCGCCACCCAGGAAAATACGCCCAGTTACCAAATAAAAACGAAAATTGAATTAAAGGTGCAAATTCAATGTAATTTAAAATAATTATGGGCGTTTTTTGTGCAATTAAACCCAAATTTAAGGAATTATTGAAGAAATAAAGAGAAAGTGAATATGAGTGTAGGTAATGTCATATACTGGCCACATGAGATTTTTTTTTTTTATTTATTGAACATACGTTATTATTTTCAGAGTAACTCGACACATGAAATAGAATCAGCTGGTTTCAAGATTTTGGGAATTCGAAAATCTTCATGGGTAAAAGACAATTCTGGAGATATTTCCGAAATCACCCATTTCCTATTCGCCCAGCAGGAGATCGCGGTGCACTTGGTGGTATTCTACCCCAGAGGATCCTACGTCTGGCACGCGGGTTTGAATTCGGACGAGATTGACTTTGGTGACCTGCTTTACATAAATGAAGGAGTTTTTGAAAAGTAAGTAGTAAATGGATTTCATTGTCATATATACACTAGAAGGTATGCCCGTCATATGACGGAATTCAAAATTTGCAAAATATTACTTCCCATGTAGAGTCATTTTTATCCAGTTGGGCACATTTTTATCGATTTGTCGTCGTTAATTTGGTGATATTATGAATTTGGCTACATTTTAAAATTTCACCAAATGTTTCGCTAAGTAGGACAATTGGACTGACAGGCAAACGCTACCGAAATATCATTACAATACTATCCCTTTAGAAAACATAATGAATTTCATTAATTTTGAGTCATATTTATCAATTTGGCGAAATTTTTATCGACTTGTCGACATTTTTATCGATTTGGCGACATTTTCGTTAATTTGCTGATATTTTGATAAATTTAGCAACATTTAAAAAACTCGCCAAATTTGTCGCCAAGTGGGACGATTGGACTGACAGATAAATGCTTCCGGAACATCATTACAATGCTATTCCCTTTCAAAACAGAATAAATTTCATTGATTTGGCGTCATATTTATCAATTTGGCGATATTTTTATCGATTTGTCGACAATGTTATCGATTTGGCAAAATTTTAAAAAGTCACCAAATTTGTCGCCAAGTGGGATGGTTGGACTTGACAGATAAACGCTATCGAAACATTACAATACTATTCCCTTTCAAAACGCAATTAATTTCAATGATTTGGAGTCATTCTTATCAATTTGGCGACATTTTGGTCAATTTCGCAACACTTAAAAAAGAGTCGCCATGTTGGCGATATTTCGTTAAATTCGTCGCCAAAAATTTCGCCAAGCGTTTACCCAGAGATAGATAGACAGATAAATCAGGGTGTTTATATTATAAATTGTCATAATATTTCATTGTCATATTCTGAATGTCTGATGACTGCCAATTTTCAGGTTTTTTAAAAAAAAGCATATTTTTAACTTTGCATTTCCTAAAAACTTTTGCTTGCAATATTTTTAATAGCTAATAGATATAAGCTCTTAGAAGTGACTTTAAAGATATCTATTGAATGACAGAGCTGTTTAACAATAATGGAATTAATCTAATGGAATTAATTTAATGGATTTTTAATGCATATAATTCATTTAATAAACAAGTATTTGAAAATTTAATGAAATCATTAATTTAATATCCCATTAATTAATGTAATATTAATGGATATTTAATGAGATAATTATTATATTTCATGATTATATGAAAATTATGTATTAAAGAATATATAATAATTAATATATTTAATTGTTATTAATATAGTTAATGAATAGTTTTATATTTAATGGATATTTAATAGAATAATTAATGATATAACTAATTTATGGAATTTTAATGCATATCCATAGCGCCCCTAGCGGAGAATGAAAAAAAATTGGAAACACGAATTCGGCAATAAATCAAGATAGAAAATGTAAAGTTATAGAAGATTGTTCTATATATTATTCAATAAATACTCGTCAAAAAGTTGAATCATCAAGGACTGTATTAATTAGACCTACTAATTTTACAACTCTGTAGTTGGTTTTTTTCATCTATCTCTTTCTGTTGCGGAGTTCGTTGTCCAAACGATTTAAATTCTCCACTTGGGGGTGCTGCAAATATTTATTCTATCGGGCATGGTCACTTTACGACTTTACTATAAATAGATCTAACGTGTACACTCTTGAACTTTTCCTTACAAAGTTATTGGGGGGTGCTTACGGGCCTTCTCAAGAACCCTGTAAATAAAGTGACCTACTGGTATGTTTCACATCATTAGGCTTTTAGTAATGACTAGCAGATTACCCGTTAACCGTCAACGGTGTCAGAATTGACAAACCCCAAACAATGATCCGCACATTTCTTATCCCGAATTATGATTGACCTGCGTATCAAACTTCAATCTCAATATCGCCAAAAATACAAGCATTTAGTCGAAAAATCGAACGTTTTGGTGGCGTACCAGTAAAATAACAAATATTCAAAAACTGTTAATTTAATTGTTAGTTTTAATGAACGATCTACTTTAGCACCAAATTTCAAGTCCTTGTCTTCTCGAGAAGTGTGTTTCTCAGTCAGTTTACATTTCAAACGTACCAACCTTCACAACAATGGTTAGAAAAATACGATTTTTCTAGTCAGTTTTATCAAAATATCTATTCTAACGCGGATTTTCCTGTTTTCATCTTAATAGAAATTGAGTTATATGTTTACTGCGCTATTTCATCATTCATGGAGAGCCCTCCCACACACACGCACACATCCTTAATAATGGTCTTCAGGAGTCAGGACTTTCATTTGAAAATCCCTTTCATTTGAAAATGACTGAATTATTCGTAAATTTTCTTAACTATCTTCCCTTATACTAAAGTTTCTTGACTACCCTGATAATAAATTTCCCTAACTATCTACCCTTATACAAAATTTTCTCGACGATCTACCCTTATACTAAATTTTTTTAACTATCTACTCTTATGCTAAATTTTCTTAACTATCTATCCTTATACTAAATATTCTTATTTATCTACCCTTATACTAAATTTTCTTAACTATCTATCCTTATGCTATATTTTCTTACTTAACTATCTACTTTTATACTAAATTTTTTTAACTATCTACCCTTATACAAAATTTTTTAACTATGTACCCTTATACTAATTTTTTTAACTATCTACCCTTATAAAATTTTCTTAACATCTACCCTTCTAATAAATTTTCTTAACATCTACCCTTCTAATAAATTTTCTTAACATCTACCCTTATAATAAATTAATAAATTTTCTTAACATCTACCCTTATAATAAATTTTCTTAACATCTACCCTTATAATAAATTTTCTTAACATCTACCCTTATAATAAATTTTCTTAACTATCTACCTTTATAAAAAAAATTTTTAACTATCTATCCTTATACTAAAGTTTCTATTCTTATACTAAATTTTCTTAACTATTTTCTCTTATACTAAATTTCGAGTTCGGCTTAAAAGAGAGAATTTTTCATATATTTGACAAATCGGAACAGTTTAGTGCTCAGAATCCCTATAATAGCAAACTTTAGAAAGCTATAATTTTTTCTTCTTCTATCCTTTGAACGATCGATCTAACATTGCACCAAATTTCAAACCTCTGTGATAGCGAAATGCGTTTTTGCAATCCGTTTATAATTCCAGCGGTTTGGTTTAGATTTAGAACAATCTAATAATTTATTTTTAAATTTGAACTTTCCTGTTTTTACTTTCCTTATATACAAAAATGTATAAGGAAAGTGTTGTGACGGGGTTGAAAATTCAAATTCGAGTTTTTGACGGGAGAGCACGTTTCAAGCATCCCTGATCACTATTCGAACATTTTTGAGGTGGTGTGTGTGTGTGGGTGTGGGTGTGTGTGTGTGTGGGTGGGTGTTTGGAGACGATAACTGCGCATGAATGGACCGATTCGAACGAAATTTGGTACAAAAATCACAATCCATAAAAACTGGAAGCCTATTGTTTTTATAGGCAATCGAATGTTCAGAACCTGCCTAAATTTTCGAGTGAAATTTTGAAAAAATCATTAAAAAATCAAAACCTTTAATAAAGTTACGCAAACAGACATTTCTAATGTAATTTTTCATTAGAAAACGATTGACATAAATTTTAGAACGCTAACATGAACCGTTCTCGAGATGTTGCACATTTTTCAAAAAAATTATCAAAATATCATGTAAAATAAAAAAAAAGTATTACCTATTGAGAAATATGTTCACTTTTCATATGTAATATCATACGATAAATTTGGTGACATCATTCTCGTGGATCTAGCTCGTTCCATTCATGAGAAAAGATACTTTGAGTAATACTTTTGTATTTGAACGCCAATAGTCATTTATCTGCTGTAAGAATAACTTATTTCTCCATCCAGAACGCTTGGCGAGACTTTGGCGACGAATTTGGAGGAATGTCGCCAACTTGGCGACTTGGTTAAATGTTGCTAAATTAACGAAAAACTCGCCAAATGGATAAAAATGAGGCTAAATCAATGAAAATGACCACTCATTGACGAAAATTCAATCTCTTGGAAAGAATATATTTATTATAAGAATAACCTATTGTTTTTACTGTTAAAGTAGTAAATTCATTGCATTATATAAGGAAAGTCATGTGCTGCCCACATCAGAATTTTTTTTTCTTATCAAACGATCAACTCCTGTATCAGATTTCAAGTTTCATTTCAAATTTCAAATACTCCTAAAGAGTACGATTCTCATTTACGACAAACGGAACAAAAAAATCTGATGTGGGCAGAACATGACTTTCCCTGTAGACTCATATTCGCGTTCTCTTTAATTTTCCCCCAATTCCTTAAATTAAGTTTAATTTCACAAAATAATACCCATAATTATTTTAATTTACACTGAATTTGCACTTTTAATTCATTTTTCGTTTTCATTTGGTAACTGGACTTATTTTCAAAGGTACAAACTGAAATATCTCGAGAATGGATAGTCCTGGAGTAACGGGGTTGGTCTTATTCTTTTTATCGTCATACAGCATGTATAAAACAAGCATTTAATTAATGTATTTGAGCAAATGTAGTCTTTTATTTTAGACTTTAACGATTTTTGCGGGCCATTTCGCAGTAAAAGGCAGGTTCGTTTTTTCGAATCGTACCAAAATCTAATCAGCACCAGAGTATATAAATCAGTAAATTTAATCAGCACGAGCTACCAAATTTTGTGATATTTGATGTATTAGTTTTTCAACTAGAGTGGATACAGTCGATTTTTGAGGGCCATTTAGCAAAAAAAAAAAGGGTACGCTTATCCCGAATTGTACCAAAATCTAATCAGCACCAAGTCCACACAAAAGGGACTTACCTACCAAATTTTATGAAATTCGGTCAATTAGTTTTTCAGTTAGAGTGGATATTCTAACATTGCACAGACAGACAGTCGTCACGCTAAAAATGTTTTTTTCGTGCTCTGGAGGTCCCAAAACGTGTAGGTAAATCCCTTTCCCTATACATTACCATGCATTACAGGAAAAGTAAAAAAATGGGGGGGGGGGGTAATTGTTTCTTCTGTTTTACTATCGAGTGATCGAACTTGCACTAAATCAGTGTTCTTCAACCTTTGTCATCTCGCGGAACCCTTTTTTTGAAATATTTTTTTTATGGAACCCTTCGTTCAGTAGCACACCCAGATTTGATTTTAGGGGGGATGTGTCATATTACGTATTACATGTTATGAACAAGGTGCGTATCTACCTTTGTTATAAAAACTTTATATAAGATATAAATTTGCATTAATTCAAACAAGATAAATATTCCATATAATGTATTTGTATTATACATACATATGTCATATGAAATTGAAAACAAAGAAAAACAAAACAAAAACAACGAATTGTAGTATCGACTCGCGGAACCCCTAATGCGTTTGAGTGGAACCCTAGGGTTCCGCGGAACACAGGTTGAAGAACACTGCACTAAATTATAAGTTTTTGTTTGTCAATTAGAAGAACAGTGCATCACATTGACACAACAAAATGAATATTCTAGTGTGCTGAACCCCTGAATAAAATATTAGAAAATGTAATTTTCTTTTTTATTTGTTCTGTACATCTATATCCATGTACCAAATTTCAGGTCTCTATTTCAAGATCTTAAGGGCGGTGTTAGAGAAGTGCCCAAGAGGATAAAGTTCTCCCTTTAAACTTCTAACGAACAGAGAAACTTAAGAGAAAAAGGAGTTTCATAATTGATATAGAATTTACACCGAAGGCACCCTAACTGACATATCCTTGCTTTCTTCAAGGAAATTTAGTAAATTACTGTAACGTTTGTTTGATACCAACACATATTTCCTTATGTGTATCAACACATGTTTCATTATAAAACATCGATTTTTAATTTATAAAAACTTGAAATTTTGCGCATCGCTAGATAGTTTGATAGTAAGAAAAAAATTACAATGTTCTATTTTTATTCGTTTTTTTATTTTATTTCATCTCATTTTTATTTTCTCATACGTAGTATTGAGAAGTTTTCGTTTTCGCGAAAATTTTCGATTTCGAGATTTTGATGCCCATATATGTTTTTAAGATCTCCTAAACTCGTTTTGACTATCTTTGGGGGGTGATGTCTGTCTGTTGTCGATTTCTTGTGTTCACGATAACAGCCACAAATGTGGATGGATTTTCACTAAACATTTTATACGGCTTTGTCAAAGAAAAAGTCTAGAACTAGATAGATTTTTTTTAACTGTAAAAGTTGTAAATTCATTGCATATAAGGAAAGTCATGTGCTGCCCACATCAGATTTTTTTTTTTTAACATGGCAGCATAGGATTTTTAACATGGCAGCAAGGGTTTATTTATAGCTCAATGATCAAAAGACTTTATAATTTCAATCATTCTTGTGAAAAATAGCCGCGATACAATTTTTTTTTATTCTTGACGTCATTAGACCGCTTGAAGTATGTGGGGGGGGGGGGGGAGTTATCCCCGGAGGGATACATTGTTAAGTATGCTATCAATCGAAAAATTCCTTTAAGCTTTTTAGAGTGAAAGGTAACAGACTACAGTTGTAATAATTTCTACCCACGATACCGTATTTTCAAATTCTTTCTTGTAATATTTGAAAAAATCTGATGTGGGCAACATATGACTTTCCTTATGTAATGCAATGAATTTACTACTTTTACAGTAAAAAAAAAAAAAGATTATTTTTATAGTAGATATTTATATTCTTTTCAAGATATTGAATTTTCGTCAATGAGTCGTCATTTACATTGATTTAGCGTCATTTTTATTCATTTGGCGAGTTTTTCGTTAATTTAGCAACATTTAAAACAGTCGTCAAGTTGGCGACATTCCTCCAAATTTGTCGCCAAAATCTCGCCAAGCGTTATGGGCGGAGAAATAAGTTATTCTTACAGCATATAAATAACTATTGGCGTTCAAATACAAGAGTATTACTCAAAGTATCTTTTTTCATGAATGGAACGAACTAGATCCACGAGAATGATGTCACCCAATTTATCGCATGGTATTACATATAAAAAGTGAACATGTTTCTCAATAGGAAATACTTTTTTTGATTTTATGATTTTTTGATAAATTTTTTGAAACATGTGCAATATCTCGAGAACGGTTCATGTTAGCGTTCTAAAATTAATGTCAATCGTTTTCTAATGAAACATTACATAAGAAATGTCTATTTGCGTAACTTTATTAGAGGTTTTGATTTTTTGACGATGTTTTCAAAATTTCACTTGAAAATTTAGGGGAGTTCTGAACATTCGATTGCGTATAAAAACAATAGGCTTCCAGTGTTTATGAATTGTAATTTTTGTACCAAATTTCGTTCGAATTGGTCCATTCGTTCGTCAGTTATCGTCTCCACAGACTTACTGACACACACACACACACATACTTTTTCACACACACATAGATATCACTTAAAAAATGTTCGATTCGTGATCAGGGATGCTTGAAACGTGCTCTCCCATCGAAAACTCGACTTCGAATTTTCGACCCCGTCACAATACTTTCCTTATACATTATGTATATAAGGAAAGCAAAAAGAAACCTGCTTTTTTGGACTACAAAAATATCTGAAATCTAATTTTATTAGCAGAAAAACCAAAATGCCTATTTATAAAAGTTTGATTAGACCCGTTCTCACTTACGCTGCTGAGACATGCTCAATGACCGAGAAGGACAAAGGAACTGGCTATATTTGAAAGGAAAATCTTGAGAAGCATATTTGGAGGAATAAAGGGTGATAATTATTGGAGAAGAAGAACTAACTTGGAGGTTTACAAATTGTTTAAAGAACCAGATGTTATTAAATTTATAGCAATACAAAGGATTAAATGGGCAGGACACTTAATGAGATTGGGTGACAGTCGAGCCACAAAAAAGATCTTGGCTAGACCAATTGGTACCCGAAAAAGAGGGACACCAAATCTTAGGTGGTGTGACTGCCTGGAAAAAAATCTGAATTATTAAGGTGATTAATTGGAAATCCTTGGCCAAGAACAGGATGGAATGAAATTCTAAGGAAGACCAGGGCCCACACGGGGCTGTCGCGCCAGTGAAGATGAAGAAGGATTTCTGTGGAGGAAATCCAATTTGGTGGACACCTATAGTCCGTGTCTAATAGATGAAAATTTAAATTATTTTTCTTGTTTTATCGGAAATAGGATTTATATTATAAATATGTAAAAATAATTTTAATATTTTGAACGATTTGTATTTTCGTGAGAAAAACAAACAAATAAAATCAAATAAACCAAAAACAAAACAAAAAATAAAAGCTTTGAATCAAACATAAGTCATGCGCAGTAAATATTTAAATGATATCATGTTAACATCCCCAAAGCTAAGGAATAACACATATTTAAAACTGGCTATTTCCACACGAGCTTCGCGCGTTCGAAATGATTAGAAGATTAGTGGTTATTAAATAGGACATATACACACTGATAAATATTATTGATAACTTTTTATAATATTTTATTTTATTTTATTCAATTTACGTGGCAACTACAGATGAAATCCAGTTACAGTAGCCACACAAGAAATTAAAAAGTACAGAACATAAGATACAAGAATACTAAGTAGTAAACATATCAAGCGCATTGAAACAGGCTTTTTTAAAACAGGCAGGAGTCAAGTTAAATATATCAATATCAGCACAATAGGTATTATATAGATCAACAAATTTATAGATAAAAAAAATTATAGATAAAATTTATAAATATCATAAGTCATTGTCAAATTGAAGCATAAAAAAATCTGTTGTGGGCCGCATATGATTTTATATACAGACTCAAATTAATTTTTACTGTTTCCCCCTCATTATTCATTAAACTGGGTTTAATTGCACACAAAGAAAAACCATGGATAATTATTTAAAATTGCACTAAATTTGCAGTCCTTTCGTTTTCATTCGGTGACTGGGCGTATTTTCGAAGGCGGCTTTGAAAATACGTGAGAAACTAAAATATCTCAAGAACGGTTAGTCCTAGAGTAATAAAGTTAGTCCTAGTCTGTTCGTCGTTTAAAATTAAATACAAAATAAGCATTTAATCGATACATTTGAGCATATATAGTTCTTTATTTTAAGTTTTTCCGATTCTTTCGAGCCATTCCGGATTTTTTTACTTTCCCTGCAATACATGGTGATGTATAGGGAAAATATTGGAATCATGCCGAATATCGCAACTCGAGTTTTCGACGGATCTACGCGTTTCGAGACCTCTAGAATACAAAAAACTATTTTTAGCATGACGTCTGTGTGTGTTTGTCTGTCTGTCTGTGTGTCTGTCTGTGCAGATTTTATATTCACTCTAACTAAAAAACTAATCCACCGAATTTCATAAAATTTAGTAGGTAAGTCCCTTGTGGGCGAATCTGGTGCTGAATAGTTTTGGGTACGGTTCGGGATAAAAGAACTCGCCTTTTTTTGCGAAATGGCACGAAAAAAATTATATCCACTCTAGCAGAGAAACGAATAGACCGAATTTCGCAAAATTCTGTAGACAAGTCGCTTGTGGGTTACCCTGGTACTGATTAGATTTTGGTACGATTCGGAAAAAAATAACCTGCCTTTTTCGCAAAATGGCCCGCAGATATCGCCAAATCTAAAATAAAAAACTACGTATGCTCAAATATATCGTATAATACTTGTTTTATAGGTAATGTTTAACGAAGAAAAGAATAAGACCAACCCCATTATACTAGGACTAGCCGTTCTCGAGATATTTTAGTTTTTTCGTATTTTCTCTACAGCACCTTTGAAAATAAGTCCAGTTACCAAATGAGAACGAAAATTGAATTAAATTTAATTAAAATAAAGAGAACGTGGATGTAAGTCTGCAGGGAAAGTTATGTGCTGCCCACATCAGATTTTTTTTTAATAGGCAGGACTTTTTTTTTTAATTCATTTATTTATTTATCTTTCAAATCCTATCAAAATTGAATCAGAACCAGATTAACCCGTAAGTGACTTACAAACAGACTTTTGTAAAATTTGGTACATTAGTTTTTGAGCTAGAGTGGATAAGTACATTGCACAGACACACAAATAGATATACACATAGACACACACACAGGCGTCACACTAAAAATAGTCTTTTCCTATTCTAGAGGTCCCGAAACTAATAGATCTGTCAAAAATTCGAATTGAGATTTTCGACATGATTTTGATGCTTTCCCTATATATTACCATGCATTGCAGGGAAAAAAATCTGATGTGGGCAGCACATGACTTTCCCTGCAGACTTATATTAACGTTCTCTTTATTTTAATTAAATTTATTTCACTTTTAATTCAATTTTCGTTCTCATTCGGTAAACTGGGCTTATTTTCAAAGGTGGCGTAGGGAAAGTACGAAAAATTAAAATATCTCAAGAACGGCTAGTCCTAGTGTAATGGGGTTGGTCTTATTCTTTTCATTGTTAAAAATTACGTATTAAACGAGCATTTAATGGATATATTTGAGTATACCTAGTTTTTTAGTTTAGATTTTGACGATTTTTGCGGGCCATTTAGCAGAACAAGGCAGGTTATTTTTTTCCGAATCGTACCAAAATCTAATCAGCACCAGGGTAACCCACAAGTGACTCATCTACCGAATTTTGTGAAAATCGGTCTAGTAGTTTTTCAGTTAGCGTGGATACAAGCTTTTGCGGGCCATTTCGCAAAAAAAAGGCAGGTTCTTTAATTCCAAATCGTACCCAAAACTAATCAGCACCAGACTCGCCCACAAGTGACTTACCTACTAAATTTTGTGAAATTCGGTCCAATAGTTTTTTACTTAAGAGTGGATACAAAATCTGCACAGACACACAGACAGACACACAGACAGACACACAGACACACACACAGACGTTACGCTAAAAATAGTTTTTTCGTATTCTAGAGGTCTCGAAACGTGTAGATCCGTCGAAAACTCGAGTTGCAATTTTCGACATGATTCCAATACTTTCCCTATACATTACCATGTATTGCAGGGAAAGTAATAAAAATCTATGATGTAAGCAGCACATGACGTTTCCTGCAGATTTAAATGCATTGTGTAATTTTTTATTTTATTGTACACTAAATTGAGTTTAATTGCTGAAAATAACATGAATACTGTCTGATATTATATCCAATTTGCCTTTTCATTGCATCTTCCTCTCACTTGGCAACTTAATTCACTTTACATTCTTCAAGTCTTCAAAATAAAAAAAATAAAAAAATATCTCGAGAACGGTTCATCCTACAGTCATGGAGTTAGTCATATCCGTTTAGTTGTCAAAATTTACTTGAAGAACAAGTACTTAATCACTGTATTTCAACATATATATATATATATATATATATTCATTTTAGACATTTATATAAGATTTTCACTATCTTTGCGGGCCATTTTGCAAAGTCGATTATAATTTTTCGAATCATATCAAAATCTAACCAGCATGAGAATAACTATCAGGGGATTTAACTACTAAGTTTTAAGAAATTTTATTGAATAGTTTTTTAACTACAATGAAAAACGTCTTCTTTTTCTCAAAATTAAATACTTAAATATCTCGAGAATTGTTCATTTTACAGTAATGAGGTGGGTCTAATTCCCTTTGTCGTCTTCAATTACATATATATAAAGCATTTAATTGATACATTTGAGCATATGTAGTCTTTTACAGACTTTTGCGACTTTTGAGGGCCATTTCGTAAAATAAGCGGTTTCTTCTTTACCGAATCGTGCAAAATATAATCAGCACCAGAATATCCCACAGGTGACTCATCCACTAAATTTTGTGAAATTTGGTCAGTCAGTTTTCTAGCTAGAGTGGATACAAGATATTTTCGCAAAAAAAGGCGGGTTCTTTGATCCCGAATCGCACCAAAAACGAATCAGTACCAGAGTCACACACAAGTGACTTACCAACGAAATTTTAGGAAATTCGGTCCATTAGTTTTTGAGTTAGAGTGGATACATACACTGCACAGACAGACAGATACACAGACACACACACACGTCTCGCTAAAAATAATTTTTTCGTTTTCTGGAGGTCTCAAAGCGTGTAGATCCGTCGAAAACTCGAGTTGCGATTTTCGTCAGGATTCCAATACTTCCCCTATACATTACCATGTATTGCACGGAAAGTAAAAATCTGATGTGGGCAGCACATGACTATCGCTGCAGACTTTTATTCACGTTCTCTTTATTTTATTTCCACTTAATTCACTTTTAATTTAATTTTCGTTCGCATTTGGTAACTGGACTTATTTTCAAAGGTGGCGTAGCGAAAATGCGTAAAAGCTAAAATATCTCGAGAACGGCTAGCCCTAGTGCAATGGGGTTGATTCTATCTTTTTTATCGTTAAAAATTACGTATAAAACAAGCATTTAATTGATATATTTGAGCATATGTAGTCTTTTATTTTAGACTTTAACGATTTTTGCGGGCCATTTCGCAGTAAAAGGCAGGTTCGTTTTTTCGAATCGTACCAAAATCTAATCAGCACCAGAGTATATAAATCAGTAAATTTAATCAGCACGAGCTACCAAATTTTGTGATATTTGATGTATTAGTTTTTCAACTAGAGTGGATACAGTCGATTTTTGAGGGCCATTTAGCAAAAAAAAAAAGGGTTCGCTTATCCCGAATTGTACCAAAATCTAATCAGCACCAAGTCCACACAAAAGGGACTTACCTACCAAATTTTATGAAATTCGGTCAATTAGTTTTTCAGTTAGAGTGGATATTCTAACATTGCACAGACAGACAGTCGTCACGCTAAAAATGTTTTTTTCGTGCTCTGGAGGTCCCAAAACGTGTAGGTAAATCCCTTTCCCTATACATTACCATGCATTACAGGAAAAGTAAAAAAATGGGGGGGGGGGGGGTAATTGTTTCTTCTGTTTTACTATCGAGTGATCGAACTTGCACTAAATCAGTGTTCTTCAACCTTTGTCATCTCGCGGAACCCTTTTTTTGAAATATTTTTTTTATGGAACCCTTCGTTCAGTAGCACACCCAGATTTGATTTTAGGGGGGATGTGTCATATTACGTATTACATGTTATGAACAAGGTGCGTATCTACCTTTGTTATAAAAACTTTATATAAGATATAAATTTGCATTAATTCAAACAAGAAGATAAATATTCCATATAATGTATTTGTATTATACATACATATGTCATATGAAATTGAAAACAAAGAAAAACAAAACAAAAACAACGAATTGTAGTATCGACTCGCGGAACCCCTAATGCGTTTGAGTGGAACCCTAGGGTTCCGCGGAACACAGGTTGAAGAACACTGCACTAAATTATAAGTTTTTGTTTGTCAATTAGAAGAACAGTGCATCACATTGACACAACAAAATGAATATTCTAGTGTGCTGAACCCCTGAATAAAATATTAGAAAATGTAATTTTCTTTTTTATTTGTTCTGTACATCTATATCCATGTACCAAATTTCAGGTCTCTATTTCAAGATCTTAAGGGCGGTGTTAGAGAAGTGCCCAAGAGGATAAAGTTCTCCCTTTAAACTTCTAACGAACAGAGAAACTTAAGAGAAAAAGGAGTTTCATAATTGATATAGAATTTACACCGAAGGCACCCTAACTGACATATCCTTGCTTTCTTCAAGGAAATTTAGTAAATTACTGTAACGTTTGTTTGATACCAACACATATTTCCTTATGTGTATCAACACATGTTTCATTATAAAACATCGATTTTTAATTTATAAAAACTTGAAATTTTGCGCATCGCTAGATAGTTTGATAGTAAGAAAAAAATTACAATGTTCTATTTTTATTCGTTTTTTTATTTTATTTCATCTCATTTTTATTTTCTCATACGTAGTATTGAGAAGTTTTCGTTTTCGCGAAAATTTTCGATTTCGAGATTTTGATGCCCATATATGTTTTTAAGATCTCCTAAACTCGTTTTGACTATCTTTGGGGGGTGATGTCTGTCTGTTGTCGATTTCTTGTGTTCACGATAACAGCCACAAATGTGGATGGATTTTCACTAAACATTTTATACGGCTTTGTCAAAGAAAAAGTCTAGAACTAGATAGATTTTTTTTAACTGTAAAAGTTGTAAATTCATTGCATATAAGGAAAGTCATGTGCTGCCCACATCAGATTTTTTTTTTTTTAACATGGCAGCATAGGATTTTTAACATGGCAGCAAGGGTTTATTTATAGCTCAATGATCAAAAGACTTTATAATTTCAATCATTCTTGTGAAAAATAGCCGCGATACAATTTTTTTTTATTCTTGACGTCATTAGACCGCTTGAAGTATGTGGGGGGGGGGGGGGAGTTATCCCCGGAGGGATACATTGTTAAGTATGCTATCAATCGAAAAATTCCTTTAAGCTTTTTAGAGTGAAAGGTAACAGACTACAGTTGTAATAATTTCTACCCACGATACCGTATTTTCAAATTCTTTCTTGTAATATTTGAAAAAATCTGATGTGGGCAACATATGACTTTCCTTATGTAATGCAATGAATTTACTACTTTTACAGTAAAAAAAAAAAAAGATTATTTTTATAGTAGATATTTATATTCTTTTCAAGATATTGAATTTTCGTCAATGAGTCGTCATTTACATTGATTTAGCGTCATTTTTATTCATTTGGCGAGTTTTTCGTTAATTTAGCAACATTTAAAACAGTCGTCAAGTTGGCGACATTCCTCCAAATTTGTCGCCAAAATCTCGCCAAGCGTTATGGGCGGAGAAATAAGTTATTCTTACAGCATATAAATAACTATTGGCGTTCAAATACAAGAGTATTACTCAAAGTATCTTTTTTCATGAATGGAACGAACTAGATCCACGAGAATGATGTCACCCAATTTATCGCATGGTATTACATATAAAAAGTGAACATGTTTCTCAATAGGAAATACTTTTTTTGATTTTATGATTTTTTGATAAATTTTTTGAAACATGTGCAATATCTCGAGAACGGTTCATGTTAGCGTTCTAAAATTAATGTCAATCGTTTTCTAATGAAACATTACATAAGAAATGTCTATTTGCGTAACTTTATTAGAGGTTTTGATTTTTTGACGATGTTTTCAAAATTTCACTTGAAAATTTAGGGGAGTTCTGAACATTCGATTGCGTATAAAAACAATAGGCTTCCAGTGTTTATGAATTGTAATTTTTGTACCAAATTTCGTTCGAATTGGTCCATTCGTTCGTCAGTTATCGTCTCCACAGACTTACTGACACACACACACACACATACTTTTTCACACACACATAGATATCACTTAAAAAATGTTCGATTCGTGATCAGGGATGCTTGAAACGTGCTCTCCCATCGAAAACTCGACTTCGAATTTTCGACCCCGTCACAATACTTTCCTTATACATTATGTATATAAGGAAAGCAAAAAGAAACCTGCTTTTTTGGACTACAAAAATATCTGAAATCTAATTTTATTAGCAGAAAAACCAAAATGCCTATTTATAAAAGTTTGATTAGACCCGTTCTCACTTACGCTGCTGAGACATGCTCAATGACCGAGAAGGACAAAGGAACTGGCTATATTTGAAAGGAAAATCTTGAGAAGCATATTTGGAGGAATAAAGGGTGATAATTATTGGAGAAGAAGAACTAACTTGGAGGTTTACAAATTGTTTAAAGAACCAGATGTTATTAAATTTATAGCAATACAAAGGATTAAATGGGCAGGACACTTAATGAGATTGGGTGACAGTCGAGCCACAAAAAAGATCTTGGCTAGACCAATTGGTACCCGAAAAAGAGGGACACCAAATCTTAGGTGGTGTGACTGCCTGGAAAAAAATCTGAATTATTAAGGTGATTAATTGGAAATCCTTGGCCAAGAACAGGATGGAATGAAATTCTAAGGAAGACCAGGGCCCACACGGGGCTGTCGCGCCAGTGAAGATGAAGAAGGATTTCTGTGGAGGAAATCCAATTTGGTGGACACCTATAGTCCGTGTCTAATAGATGAAAATTTAAATTATTTTTCTTGTTTTATCGGAAATAGGGTTTATATTATAAATATGTAAAAATAATTTTAATATTTTGAACGATTTGTATTTTCGTGAGAAAAACAAACAAATAAAATCAAATAAACCAAAAACAAAACAAAAAATAAAAGCTTAGAATCAAACATAAGTCATGCGCAGTAAATATTTAAATGATATCATGTTAACATCCCCAAAGCTAAGGAATAACACATATTTAAAACTGACTATTTCCACACGAGCTTCGCGCGTTCGAAATGATTAGAAGATTAGTGGTTATTAAATAGGACATATACACACTGATAAATATTATTGATAACTTTTTATAATATTTTATTTTATTTTATTCAATTTACGTGGCAACTACAGATGAAATCCAGTTACAGTAGCCACACAAGAAATTAAAAAGTACAGAACATAAGATACAAGAATACTAAGTAGTAAACATATCAAGCGCATTGAAACAGGCTTTTTTAAAACAGGCAGGAGTCAAGTTAAATATATCAATATCAGCACAATAGGTATTATATAGATCAACAAATTTATAGATAAAAAAAATTATAGATAAAATTTATAAATATCATAAGTCATTGTCAAATTGAAGCATAAAAATATCTGTTGTGGGCCGCATATATGATTTTATATACAGACTCAAATTAATTTTTACTGTTTCCCCCTCATTATTCATTAAACTGGGTTTAATTGCACACAAAGAAGAACCATGGATAATTATTTAAAATTGCACTAAATTTGCAGTCCTTTCGTTTTCATTCGGTGACTGGGCGTATTTTCGAAGGCGGCTTTGAAAATACGTGAGAAACTAAAATATCTCAAGAACGGTTAGTCCTAGAGTAATAAAGTTAGTCCTAGTCTGTTCGTCGTTTAAAATTAAATATAAAATAAGCATTTAATCGATGCATTTGAGCATATATAGTTCTTTATTTTAAGTTTTTCCGATTCTTTCGAGCCATTCCGGATTTTTTTACTTTCCCTGCAATACATGGTGATGTATAGGGAAAATATTGGAATCATGCCGAATATCGCAACTCGAGTTTTCGACGGATCTACGCGTTTCGAGACCTCTAGAATACAAAAAACTATTTTTAGCATGACGTCTGTGTGTGTTTGTCTGTCTGTCTGTGTGTCTGTCTGTGCAGATTTTATATTCACTCTAACTAAAAAACTAATCCACCGAATTTCATAAAATTTAGTAGGTAAGTCCCTTGTGGGCGAATCTGGTGCTGAATAGTTTTGGGTACGGTTCGGGATAAAAGAACTCGCCTTTTTTTGCGAAATGGCACGAAAAAAATTATATCCACTCTAGCAGAGAAACGAATAGACCGAATTTCGCAAAATTCTGTAGACAAGTCGCTTGTGGGTTACCCTGGTACTGATTAGATTTTGGTACGATTCGGAAAAAAATAACCTGCCTTTTTCGCAAAATGGCCCGCAGATATCACCAAATCTAAAATAAAAAACTACGTATGCTCAAATATATCGTATAATACTTGTTTTATAGGTAATGTTTAACGAAGAAAAGAATAAGACCAACCCCATTATACTAGGACTAGCCGTTCTCGAGATATTTTAGTTTTTTCGTATTTTCTCTACAGCACCTTTGAAAATAAGTCCAGTTACCAAATGAGAACGAAAATTGAATTAAATTTAATTAAAATAAAGAGAACGTGGATGTAAGTCTGCAGGGAAAGTTATGTGCTGCCCACATCAGATTTTTTTTTAATAGGCAGGACTTTTTTTTTTAATTCATTTATTTATTTATCTTTCAAATCCTATCAAAATTGAATCAGAACCAGATTAACCCGTAAGTGACTTACAAACAGACTTTTGTAAAATTTGGTACATTAGTTTTTGAGCTAGAGTGGATAAGTACATTGCACAGACACACAAATAGATATACACATAGACACACACACAGGCGTCACACTAAAAATAGTCTTTTCCTATTCTAGAGGTCCCGAAACTAATAGATCTGTCAAAAATTCGAATTGAGATTTTCGACATGATTTTGATGCTTTCCCTATATATTACCATGCATTGCAGGGAAAAAAATCTGATGTGGGCAGCACATGACTTTCCCTGCAGACTTATATTAACGTTCTCTTTATTTTAATTAAATTTATTTCACTTTTAATTCAATTTTCGTTCTCATTCGGTAAACTGGGCTTATTTTCAAAGGTGGCGTAGGGAAAGTACGAAAAATTAAAATATCTCAAGAACGGCTAGTCCTAGTGTAATGGGGTTGGTCTTATTCTTTTCATTGTTAAAAATTACGTATTAAACGAGCATTTAATGGATATATTTGAGTATACCTAGTTTTTTAGTTTAGATTTTGACGATTTTTGCGGGCCATTTAGCAGAACAAGGCAGGTTATTTTTTTCCGAATCGTACCAAAATCTAATCAGCACCAGGGTAACCCACAAGTGACTCATCTACCGAATTTTGTGAAAATCGGTCTAGTAGTTTTTCAGTTAGCGTGGATACAAGCTTTTGCGGGCCATTTCGCAAAAAAAAGGCAGGTTCTTTAATTCCAAATCGTACCCAAAACTAATCAGCACCAGACTCGCCCACAAGTGACTTACCTACTAAATTTTGTGAAATTCGGTCCAATAGTTTTTTACTTAAGAGTGGATACAAAATCTGCACAGACACACAGACAGACACACAGACAGACACACAGACACACACACAGACGTTACGCTAAAAATAGTTTTTTCGTATTCTAGAGGTCTCGAAACGTGTAGATCCGTCGAAAACTCGAGTTGCAATTTTCGACATGATTCCAATACTTTCCCTATACATTACCATGTATTGCAGGGAAAGTAATAAAAATCTATGATGTAAGCAGCACATGACGTTTCCTGCAGATTTAAATGCATTGTGTAATTTTTTATTTTATTGTACACTAAATTGAGTTTAATTGCTGAAAATAACATGAATACTGTCTGATATTATATCCAATTTGCCTTTTCATTGCATCTTCCTCTCACTTGGCAACTTAATTCACTTTACATTCTTCAAGTCTTCAAAATAAAAAAAATAAAAAAATATCTCGAGAACGGTTCATCCTACAGTCATGGAGTTAGTCATATCCGTTTAGTTGTCAAAATTTACTTGAAGAACAAGTACTTAATCACTGTATTTCAACATATATATATATATATATATATATATATATTCATTTTAGACATTTATATAAGATTTTCACTATCTTTGCGGGCCATTTTGCAAAGTCGATTATAATTTTTCGAATCATATCAAAATCTAACCAGCATGAGAATAACTATCAGGGGATTTAACTACTAAGTTTTAAGAAATTTTATTGAATAGTTTTTTAACTACAATGAAAAACGTCTTCTTTTTCTCAAAATTAAATACTTAAATATCTCGAGAATTGTTCATTTTACAGTAATGAGGTGGGTCTAATTCCCTTTGTCGTCTTCAATTACATATATATAAAGCATTTAATTGATACATTTGAGCATATGTAGTCTTTTACAGACTTTTGCGACTTTTGAGGGCCATTTCGTAAAATAAGCGGTTTCTTCTTTACCGAATCGTGCAAAATATAATCAGCACCAGGATATCCCACAGGTGACTCATCCACTAAATTTTGTGAAATTTGGTCAGTCAGTTTTCTAGCTAGAGTGGATACAAGATATTTTCGCAAAAAAAAGGCGGGTTCTTTGATCCCGAATCGCACCAAAAACGAATCAGTACCAGAGTCACACACAAGTGACTTACCAACGAAATTTTAGGAAATTCGGTCCATTAGTTTTTGAGTTAGAGTGGATACATACACTGCACAGACAGACAGATACACAGACACACACACACGTCTCGCTAAAAATAATTTTTTCGTTTTCTGGAGGTCTCAAAGCGTGTAGATCCGTCGAAAACTCGAGTTGCGATTTTCGTCAGGATTCCAATACTTCCCCTATACATTATCATGTATTGCACGGAAAGTAAAAATCTGATGTGGGCAGCACATGACTATCGCTGCAGACTTTTATTCACGTTCTCTTTATTTTATTTCCACTTAATTCACTTTTAATTTAATTTTCGTTCGCATTTGGTAACTGGACTTATTTTCAAAGGTGGCGTAGCGAAAATGCGTAAAAGCTAAAATATCTCGAGAACGGCTAGCCCTAGTGCAATGGGGTTGATTCTATCTTTTTTATCGTTAAAAATTACGTATAAAACAAGCATTTAATTGATATATTTGAGCATATGTAGTTTTTTATTTTAAAATTTGACGGTTTTGGCGGATCCTTTTGCAAAACAAGACGGGTTATTTTTTTCCGAATCATACCAAAATGTAAATCGACACCAGGGTCACCCACAAGTGACTTTTCTACCAAATTTTGTAAAATTTGATCTAATAGTTTTTCAGCTAGAGGGGATACAGGCCATTTTTACGGGTCATTTCGCAAAAAATTGACAGGTTCTTTTATCCCGAATCGTACCAAAAACCAATCAGCATCAGAGTCACACACAAATGACTTACCAATTATTATGAAATTTGGTCCATTAGTTTTTGAGTTAGAGTGAATACATACATTGCAGAAGCAAGCACACAGACAGACACACACACAAACGTCAAGCTAAAAATTGTTTTTTCCGTATTCTAGAGGTCTCCAAAATGTAGATCCGTCGAAAACTCGAGTTGCGATTTTCGGCATGATTCCAATACTTTCCAAATACAAAGAAAGCAGGGATATGCCAATTATGTAACGACAATATATTAGAGGGCGTTATAAGCGGCTTCGAAACAATTGCCGTGCCATATGTCTGCTTTCTTCAAGGAAGTTTTGTAGCTTCTTACTTTCCCTGCAATACATTGTAATGTATAGAGAAAGTATTGGAATCGTGTCGAAAATACCAATTCGAGTTTTCGATGTATCTACACGATTTTGGACCTCTAGATCACAAAAAACTATTTTTAGCGTGACGTCTGTGTGTGTGTGTGTGTGTGTAGAAGACCCAGACCGTCCGACTCGTCCAGGGGACTAAGAGCACCTATTTGGACGGCCGGGTGTGTGTGTGTGTGTGTCTGTCTGTCTGTCTGCTTGCTTGTGCAACGTATGTATTCACTCTAACTCAAAAACTAATTTACCAAATTTCGTAAAATTTTGTAGTTAATTCACTTGTTGCTGATTAGATTTTGGGTTGATTCGGGGCTTAAAAGAACCCGCTTTTATTGCGAAATGACCCGTAAAAAATGCCTGTAAAAATGCCAAATTTCACAAAATTTAGTAAATATGCCACTTCTATGTTATTCTGGTGCTGATTAGATGTTGGTACGATTGGAAAAAAAAAAAAAAAGAACCAGCCTCTTTTTACAAAATGGCACCCAAAAATCGTCAAAATCTAACATTAAAGACTATGCCAAATGTATCCATTAAATGTTTGATTCATATGTAATTTTTGACAATGAGAATAATAAGGACAACCCCGTCACTCTAGGATTTGTCGTTCTCGGGATATTTTAGGTTCTTTGCATTTTTACTACGCGGCCTACAAGTCCAGCTGCCAAATAAAAACGAAAATTGAATTAAAAGTGCAAATTCGATGTTATTTTGGGCAGTTAAGCCCAATTTAATGAATTATTAAAGAAATAAAGATATGATGAATTTGAGTCTGGTTGGAGAGTCATGTGCTACTTGCTCACACTAGATATTTTTTTCTTACATGCAGTAGTTTTATTTACTGTAAACGTCACAGATGCAGTAAACAATTACTCGTTGAATTTTTACTTTCCCTGCAATACATGTTAATGTATAGGGAAGGTATTGGAATCATGTCGAAAATCGCAACTCGAGTTTTCGACGGATCTACGCGGTTCGAGACCTCTAGAATACGAAAAAAACTATTTTGAGCATGACGTCTGTGTGTGTGTCTGTGTGTCTATCTGTGTGACTGTCTGTGTGTCTGTCTATCTGTGCAGATTTTGTATCCGCTCTAACTATAAAACTAATTGACCGAATTTTATAAAATTTGGTAAGTAAATCATTTCTGGACGAATCTAGTGCTGATTAGTTTTGGGTGCGATTCGGGATAAAAAGAACCAGTCTTTTTTTGCAAAATGGCCCTCAAAAATCGTCAAAATCTAAAATAAAAAACTACGTATACTCAAATATATCCATTAAATGCTTGTTTTGTACGTAATTTTTAACGATACCCCATTGCACTAGGACTAGCCGTTCTCAAGATATTTTAGTTTTTTCGTATTTTCTCCAGACCACCTTTGAAAATAAGTCCAGTTACCAAATGAGAACGAAAATTGAATAAAAAGTGAATTAAATTTAAATAAAATAAAAAATAACGTGGATTTAAGTCTGCAGGAAAAGTCATGTGCCGCCCACATCAGATTTTTAACTTCTAATTTAAAGTTTTCTCCGAATATTATATCTTCATCTTTCTAGATTTACAAGCTTACCGTTGAAGCTGAGTGGAACTGCTATTGAAGAAATATTTCTTCCTTCTAATATTCGATACTTCTTGAAAGAGTTAGAGGCACCAAGGTTCTTGGCGTGCAAAAGTGAATCAAGCAGCCCCTTTCCTGCTGCTAAGCATCCATATTTGACGGCAGAGCAACTGCGAGTGAGGACGAACATAGCTCTCCATGAACTCAAAGCAATTCTGGCACCGCACATGGTAGTCTTCTGGCTTTGGTCTAAGACATTGCTGGGTAAGTAAGGATGATAATTCTTTTGTGAGCTGTTTACGTGCACAACAAATTAGTCCTACACAGTGGAGGCGGGGCCCAACGGCCCTACCGTGCTGAAAACACCGGTTCTCGTTAGATCACTGAAGTCAAGCAGCATCGGGCGCGGTTAGTACTTGGGTGGATGACAACCTGGGAACACCGCGTGCTGTTGGCACTTTTCGGGCTCTGTAGCCCGGTGGTTTGCGCGCTGCCACAACTGCCGCCGTGTTCATGCGGAGTACGATCACGTTAAACATGTGGATCCGAAAGTCCTTCCGAGTGATTGGAGGCAGGGGAAGGAGGGTACGGGCCCTGTGGATGCCTCCCCCACTGGGTTCCGGTCTAAATTGGGTGGCACTTCCCGGCCGTCCAATTGGTTACCTTACACCTTTCTGGTAGGTCGGACGGTCTGGGTCTCAAACAAACAAACAGTGGAGGTGGGGGAAATGGGAGCTAAAGGTACCCAAGCCCCACCCTCAGACGAAAAAAAATAATAAAATAAACAGATAAATTTTTAGAGTATTTTAAAATTTTAGCTTGCTATATCTAAAAATGTGTTGTAGCCAAAGATATCTTACATTGCATATAGATCTATTCAAATGTTGATAAATTCATAATTTCTGTAAATATTTTCTTTTAATATTTAAGTGTTATCTATAACAACCGAATTTTAAGTCAATTTTTTTTTCTTTTTCAACATTTTTGAGTATTTAAAAATTAAAAAACCAAATGATTAAAATTGAAAATGTCTGTATGACGATATTTAAAAAAAATCTGATGTGGGCAGCACATGACTTTCCCTGCAGACTTATACTATCGTTCTCTGTATTTTAATTAAATTTATTTAACTTTTAATTCAATTTTCGTTCTCATTCGGTAATCGGACATATTTTCAAAGGTGGCGTAGAGAAAATACAGAAAACTAAAATATCTCGAGAACGGCTAGACCTAGTGTAATGGGGTTGGTCTTATTATTAAGTTACATATTAAACTAGCATTTAATGGATATATTTGAGTATGCCTAGTTCTTTAGTTTAGATTTTGACGATTTTTGCGGGCCGTTTTGCAAAAAAAGGCAGGTTATTTTTCTCTGAATCGTACCAAAATCTAATCAGCACTAGGGTAACCCACAAGTGACTCATCTACCGAATTTTGTAAAATTCGGTCCAGTAGTTTTTCAGTTAGAGTGGATACTAGCTTTTGCGGGACATTTCGCAAAGAAAGGCGGGTTCTTTTATTCCAAATCGTACCCAAAACTAATCAGCACTAGACACGCTCACAAGTGACTTACCTACCAAAATTTGTGAAATTCGATCCATTAGTTTTTTAGTTAGGGTGGATACAAAATCTGCACAGACAGACACACAGACACACATACAGACGTCACGCTAAAAATGGTTTTTTCGTATTCTAGAGGTTTTGAAACGTGTAGGTCCGTCGAAAACTCGAGTTGTGATTTTACCATGTATTGCAGGGAAAGTAATAGTATATTGTTTTAAAACTTATGACAATGTAGAAAAAAAATCTGATGTGGGCAACACATGACTTTCCTTATATAATGTAATGAATTTATTACTTTTACAGTAAAGAAAATAATTTTTTCTTATAGTAGATACTAATATTCTTTCCAAGATATTGAATTTTCGACAATTAGTCGTCATTGATTTAGCGTCCTTTTTATCCATTTGGCGAGATTTTCGTTAATTTGGCAACTTTTCAAAAAGTCTCCACGTTGGCGACATTCCGCCAAATTCGTCGCCAAAATCTCGCCAAGCGTTATGGACGAAGAAATAAGTTATTCTTACAACAGATAAATTACTATTGGCGTTCAAATACAAAAGTATTACTCAAAGTATCTTTTTCATGGATGGAACAAGCTAGATCCACGAGAATGATGTCACCCAATTTATCACATGGTATCACATATGAAAAGTGAACATGTTTCTCAATAGGAAATATTTTTTTTTTTAATTTTATGACTTTTTGATAATTTTTTGGAAACATGTCCATTATCTCGAGAACTGTTCATGTTAGCGTTTTAAAATTTATGTCAATCGTTTTCTAATGAAAACTTACATAAGAAATGTCTATTTGCGTAACTTTATTAGCTGTTTTGATTTTTTGACAATTTTTTCAAAATTTCATTCGAAAATTTAGGGGGGGCGGGGTTCTGAACATTCGATTGCGTATAAAAACAATAGGCTTCCAGTGTTACGGATTGTGATTTTTGTGCCAAATTTTGTTCGAATCGGTCCATTCGTTCGTCAGTTATCGTCTCCACAGACTCACTGACACACACACACACAGACATCACTTTAAAAATGTTTGATTCGTGATCAGGGATGCTTGAAACGTGCTCTCCCGTCGAAAACTCGAATTCGAATTTTCGACTCCGTCACAATACTTTCCTTATACATTATGTATATAAGGAAAGTAATAACAAAATTTTAACATTTAAACAGTCGTGTTTTAAATTTTGTTATATAAATAAAAATTGTATAGTGTTTCATATAAAAATATTAAAATAAAATATTTATAATTAAGGAAGCTACCTTGTCCGTAGAAGACCCTCTTTATATTCTTTTTAATTATAGTAGTACAAATGTGATATTTCAATTCTAAAAGTTTGAAAAGTCTGAACGATGTTAACAGATTGGTTGCATGATATTGCATAGGGAAAGTGAACATATTTGATGATACTTATTAATTTTTAATTTTATGCAATTTATATGAAAAATTTGTTTGAAAAACGTTACTATTATTTCGACAACGGTTTATGCTGGCGATCTAAAATTAGTGTCATTCATTTTGTAATAAAAATTTGCACCTGAAATGATTATTTATATTTATTATAGAAAGGATGGTGGTCTTGACTTGAGGGGTGCCTTCGCCCTGTCCAGTGAATGGTTCCGCCGACACTTGCTCTCCCGATTGTTCGTCTCGCTGGATGGTGAACATACGCCACGGGAGTGGTCCTTAACCTATTCGGGTCCTGAAGTATCTGTGTACTAAATTTTATGGTTGTATGGCGCTTAGATTTCCCGCTACAAACGGACAGACAGACACACATACAGGCATCTGCCACACACACTCACTCAGACACACAAACGCGCACTCTCACACACGCACTCACTCACACACACATACACACACACACACACACACACACATACACACACACACACACACACACACATACACACACACACACACACATCGTCCTTAGTGAATTAAGAAGATTCTATCGGACTACACAAAGTACTTCTGTTAGCTCGGTATAAAAGAATAGTATCAACTGGAAACTTTCGAAATAAGGATTACATGGTATAGAAAGAACTTTTTGAAAAGTTTCGTTGGGATTCAGGTATAATAACAAATTGCTTGACCTGTTGCTTATGTATATACGATACCGATGTATGTTATGTTGCTCATGTATATACGATACCGATGTATGTTATGTTGCTTATGTATATACGATACCGATGTATGTTATGTTGCTCATGTATATACGATACCGATGTATGTTATGTTGCTTATGTATATACGATACCGATGTATGTTATGTTGCTTATGTATATACGATACCGATGTATGTTATGTTGCTTATGTATATACGATACCGATGTATGTTATGTTGCTTATGTATATACGATACCGATGTATGTTATGTTGCTTATGTAATATACGATACCGATGTATGTTATGTTGCTTATGTATATACGATACCGATGTATGTTATGTTGCTTATGTATATATGATACCGATTTGGTCTTTATTTTTAGGGTGGTTTGATCAATGCGATATTCTTTATCATTTGACGACACTGGAGTTGGCTTTAACGCTAAGAAGCATCAAAGGTCGGAATCTTGCTGAATTGTTTGGCGACAACGAATTCTTGAAAATTGAAAATGGAACAGTTTCGGTATGTTTTGCGTTAGAGATGTTTTTCTGTGTTCTTTTGATAAATGAGTTATGGAGAATGTATAACCGCGATTTCATTCTGAATCTTCCGACACCTAATTCTGAAGATTCTGTATATATTTATTATTTCCTCTTTATGACTTAATTGCTTATATTTCTTTGTATTTTGTAGAAAATTTTGGAATAGTGTATTATGAGTTACTACATACATTCTAACTTTGGATTTACTAATTTATATTTATATATATGTGTATATATATATATGTGTATATATATATATATATATATGTGTGTGTTTGTATACATATATGCGTGTATATATGTTGGGTTGCTTTAGAATTTAGGTAATTTGGGGATTTGAAAATTTACTTTTATTTCTTTTTCCCTGGCTCAATATTCTTAATTTGGTAATATTTAAATAATATTTATTGGCTTTTTCATTTATTCTTTAATTAGAATATTTTTAATCTTCTAAATTAATTTTCTTTATAATATTCTTAGTTAAAAATGTTCCATTCCTTAAATTAATATTACTTTTGAATTGTAAATTTTTAAAATTATTTATTTATTTGATTCCCCTTAAAATTCCCTTTAATTTGACGTCCCATTTTCCCATTTTGGTTAGAAATTCCGTTTGTTCTACAGTTTCAAGTTATTTCCATGTCTCACTGTAATTCAAAAATTTCAGTTGCGGCCATTTTCGGAATTCTGTTTTGCGGGCTTTTTACTGCGATTAAAGGCGCCACCTAAGCGTTTTTCGCGCCCCTTTGGAATTTGGGATTTTTTTAATTGGTTCGCGTTTTTTTCGGATCGTCTGCTCTCGGAATTAAGAGTATTATTTTGGCAATTCTAATTTCGGTAAGCGAATTTTAATTGCTGCCGTTTATCTAAACTCGCCCTTTTGCCGCAAGTATAAATACGCGCGTAGAACTTTTCAGTTTTCAGTTTTTTGTTGAAATCCTTCGTTGTGCGTTAGCGCGAGAAGCGCGTTGTTTTTTTTCGAATGGAACTTATGTTCCACGCGAGTTTTTTTAATGGAACGTTAAGTTCTTCGCGTTATTCTTTTTTTTCATTAGTTATTTTAATTTAAATTATGCATTTTTCAAGCTTTTTCGCGTAATTCGCGACGTAACTCTCCAGAAAAGTGTATGGTGAAATTCCTTTTGCGAGTTATGTGAATGAAGCGTCTGACGATGACGTCCGAGTTTTGAGAAAATCCTAGCGTTCCAGATGTGGTTGTTAGGCCTCTGCTGATGTTTTTCAAAAGTGCTGAATCCTTTCCTGACTAAAGTTTGTTGAGATCCTGATCCCAAGAAAACCAGTTTTTTCCAAAAATCTGTGCTGCTCCAATGATTGGAACTTTCCCCCTGTCTGGCGGCCCATCCGGGTGAATACTGATGTTTTATTTAAACCCTTAATTTCTTTAATTCTGAATATGATTTCTCAATATTTTTGAAATGCATTTAACTAAAATTTATTCTGTAAAATTAAAATTCTAAACTTCATTCTGAGAGCAAATTTCTAAACCTTCATAATTTTTAAGAGCCTGGGTTAAATTCTAAAATTATTTAAATTTAATATTTTTGTTAATGATTTCCTGATGAAATTTAAATAGATTGTTTTGAGTAAAGTTTTATGCTAATTCCTTAATTTTAACCAAGTTGATAAATTCTAATGTCTAAAATTCTAATGTTAATTCTTCCTGAGTTGCCTGCCTGTGAGCAGTGTTTTTTGTATTTGTTAATTTGAAATAATTGAAGTTACAATTTAATAAACTAATTTTCTTTAAACTAAATATTATGTCCTCATTTATCTTTTTAAACACAGCAGGTTTTATTCTATCTGTCAAACACAACAGTAGTTTTGGTGCCGTGTACCAGTCTAGAAATTGCTCTCATGTTTTATAATATTTATTAGTAGTATTAAACTTTCAATTGTATTGCAATTATGGATGATATTAGAGAAAGTAACTGTATGTATGTTTCTGTATTTGGGTCAGATGAAACTGGAGATGGCTCTAAAGATAAGCCTTTTGAAACTTTATTATATGCTATGTTCTCTGTTGGTAAAGAGCCATTTCCTTCATTTCTTACTAATTCAAACGATGGTAAAGATTGGGATTTAATTCCCAGAAGTCAGGTTGCTAGTACCAAGAAAACTTGGTTATCCTTATTGGAAAGAAATTTACCTTCTAAAATAAACATTGAGGCAACCTCTGATAATGTAAATTCTGTTGGTAACAAAAATATTGATTCAAATGTTAATCGTAAACAATATGACTCAAATGAACAGGGATTAAAAATAGATTCTTCTAAATGTAATGTAATGAGTAATTTTAAAACAGTCTCTTCAATAGGAGACTTTTTAGATTCAATCCCAGTATTTTCAGGAGAGGAATCTGGCCTCCCATTGGAGGATTACATAGATAGAATTAAAATGTTAGCTGACCATGCAAATTGGTCAGAGTCAGACAAGGTCTTAGTTTTAAAGTTAAAACTGTCAGGCATAGCTGCAAGATTTATTAGAGATAATCCTAAGTTAAAAGAAGAGAAATCTTTCTCTCAAATTCTTAAAGCTTTACGCGACAGATTTTCCTCAATAGAATGTTTACACAGTAACTTGAGAGCATTTCTGCAGAGTTATCAGAGACCAAATGAATCTGTGCGTCAGTTTGCTGCTAGAGTTGAGGCTTCCTCATACAAAACTGTTTCACCTGGCTTACTAAATGACAGAGTGGCAAACCAGCAAAGACTTGATGTCTTGTGCTCGGTTTTCATTGAAGGCTTGAAGCCTCATTTCAAACGGCTAATCCTACCTCAAAACCACAAGAGTTTTGACTCTGCAAAAAGGCATGCTGTGGCGGAGGAAGAGGTGTGGAGCAAGCAACATGGGGATGATCCCCAAAATGTTATGAGTCTTGGAGAGTCTGAAAATAAGCAGCTCCATGATGAGCTTAAGAGAAATAAAATGGAGGTAGAGAACCTCACTAAAAGGCTTGCTGAGTTGCAAACTCAGATTAACACCAAACCACAGCTGCCTCAAACTAGAGTGACAAAGGATAGCCGAAGGTGTTTTTCATGTGGTCTATTAGGTCACATAAGTGTGGATTGTAGGAAATTTCCTCAATCACACAGGTTCAACAGAAATTCTAGGTCTCTGCCTACTCGAATGTATCAACAACCTTTTTATTTTCCACAACCTACACAAAACTATCCATATGGTTTTCCACAACAAATGCAAGGATTTCAACAACCTACTCAATTTTTTTACCATCAGCCAAATCAAAACTTTCAGCCTGACATTAATGAAACTAAACCTAAAATGAGTTACAACACTTTTTATACACCTAGGGGTGATAAAAATGACAACGACAAACAAAATTTAAACTAAGTAAGGGTGAAGGGAGTTTTCACTCCAACTTACCTTCTGAAGCCCTTGGGGTGTTACCTGTGGTTCAAAATTCAAATTTGATTTCATTACAGAATTTGTCTCTACCAGTGATTTCTGGTATGATAAATAATGTTGATATTCCTATACTTATTGATTCTGGTGCTTCTATTAATGTGTTGTTTACAAATGTATTATCTCATTTAAATATACCTGACAGTCAATTAACAAAGTGTAATATAAATTTAAAAGGCATCTCTAGTGATATTATAAAAATTTCCAGGAAATTAAATATTAATTTACATTTAAATAACAAAATATTTAATGTTGATTTTTATATTATGAACTGTGATTCTTGTAATTATTCAGCAATACTTGGTGTGAAATTTTTAAAGGGTTATAAGATGTCAATAGATTTTACTAATAATGTTTTATACAATAATATTGTAACTGTGCCTTTTGCAATTAAGGATGAATCTGTACCATTTTCATTATCTGATACAACTCAATTCTTTAATAATTATGAAATTAACAGAGAAAATACTTTGAATTCTGAAAAATATAGGGATAATTTGTGCTATGCACTTAGGAAATACACAATTCCTCCTCTATCGGAGGCTTTCATACAACTAAAATTAAAAGAGATTGTTAAATTTAATTCACCTACTGTGATGATTGAGCCTTTAAATAACAGTAAAATTCTGATTGCTAGATCAGTAAATAATGTATCTAGATCTAATATATATAATGTAAAAGTATTGAATTTGTCAACTGATGAGTTGCACATAAATAAGCATTCAAATTTAGCAAAAATTGCTCCTATCACAGTAGTATCTTCCTTTTCAGTTAACAATATTACTGAGTCAAGTGCAGAGAGTGGTGATAATTTTGATGTTTGGGGAGGAAATTTTGATCTTTCACACTTAGACTATAATGAAAAAAGACAAATAGAGAGTTTAATTAATGATTATAAGCATATTTTTGCTAATTCTATTCCAGATTTAAAGGGGTGTGATACGGTTTTTCATAACATTAACTTAAAAGATGATATTCCTGTTAAACAAAAACCTTATAGAGTTCCTTATCATGTAAGAGATGAATTAGATAGACAAATTAATGAACTTCTTGAGAATGATATTATACAAGAAAGTGATTCACCATTCTCCGCACCTGTACTGTTTGTTAAAAAGGCAGATGGAACATTAAGATTAGTAACAGATTTTAGAAAATTAAATGATAAAACTATTGATGATATTTTTCCACTGCCAAATATCACTGAATTGATTGATAGTTTAAGTGGTGCAAAATATTTTTCTACATTAGACTTAACATCTGGATTTTATCAAATGAAATTGCACCCAGACGACACACACAAATGTGGATTTTCTACACCTTTTGGCCACTATGAATGGAAAAGAGTCCCTTTCGGTTTGAAAAATGCCCCCAGCTCCTTTCAACGACTTATGTCCATCGTCCTAGCTAAGCTTTCCCCTTTACAAATTTCTATTTACATAGATGATATTGTTATTGCATCTAGAACCTTTGAGGAACACTTAATGAAATTAAAGGTAGTATTTGATAGATTATCTCAACATAAATTATGTTTAAAGCCAAGTAAATGCAATTTTTTTAAATCTTCAATAAATTATTTAGGTTTTCAAGTTTCTGAAGGTATTGTCCAGCCTGACCCCTCAAATTTAAAAACTGTTAAAAATTTTCAAAAACCCACCTCTAAAAAACAAATTCGCCAATTTTTAGGATTAACTGGTTTCTACAGAAAATTTATTGAAAATTACTCCTTAAAAGCTCTTCCCTTAACTAATTTAACTAAGCAAAATATTAAATTCTCTTGGACCCCTGAAGCAGAAAATTCTTATCAAACCTTAAAATCCGAATTACTTAAAGAACCCATTTTACATCTCCCTGATTTTTCAAAACCATTTTCGGTATGTACCGATGCATCAAATCTTGCTCTTGGAGCAGTTCTCTGTCAAGAAGGAGAGGATGGATTTTTGCACCCTATTGCTTATGCTAGTAAAAAACTAAAAGATGCAGAAATAAACTATAGCACAGTCGAGAAAGAGACTTTAGGAGTTGTCTGGGCAACATCCTATTTTAAGCAATACCTTTTGGGAAAACATTTTACTGTTTATTGTGATCAGGCCTCCCTTTCAAATGTTTTGAAATTAAAAGACCCCACTTCTAGGATAGCACGGTGGATAATGTCCATGACCCAGTTTAATTACAAAATTATTCATAAACCTGGTCGCCTAAATTTAACAGCTGATTATCTATCTAGATGTGTAAATAATGTAAACGTAAACACTATAGACCTGGATGTTGATACTAACCTTCTTTTAAGAGTACGTAATTCTCAAAATTCTGACCCCAATTGTATAAGAATTGGCTCATGCTTAGATAAAAATATTGACCCATTCCCTAAAAATTTAATGTTTTTCTTAAAAGATGATGTATTATATTGTACTAATAGAAAACCTAAATTAAAATATCAAAGAAAAGAGCGTATTGTTGTTCCACAAAATTTGATCTCTGATATTCTAAATTATTGTCATGATTCGATCACTGCAGGACATGGTGGTTTTAGAAGGACTTTGAGAAAAATTCAGCAACACTTTTATTGGCCTAGGATGTATGTTCAAATTTTAAATTATGTTAAGAGTTGTCCTGATTGTTTACAGAAAAGAGGATTTAAACAAAAACAAAAAGCTCCTTTACAGAGGTTTCCAAATTCTACTTACCCTATGGAAAGAATAGCTATGGATTGTATTGGCCCCATGCCTCTAACTTACTCTGGCAATAAGTACATACTGGTAATTACGGACTATTTTACTCGTTGGCCAGAAGCTTATGCTATCCCCAATATTAAATCTGAAACTATTTTAAATTGTTTAGAAAACTTCTTTTCTCTTCATGGTGTGCCAAAACACATTATCACTGACAAAGGATCTAATTTCATTTCGAATGCTGCCATGAAGTTGTATGAAAAATTAGGTATTGAAAAACATACCACTACTAGCTATCACCCACAATCGGATGGAGTCTGCGAGCGTTTAAACAGTAAAATAATTAACACACTTAGTCATTTAGTGTCTGAAACACAAGAGGATTGGGATCGACATTTATCTTTTGCCTTGCTGGCCCACCGAACTTCAATCCATTCCTCGACTGGTGAGTCTCCAGCTAATCTTCTCTATGGTAGAGAATTAATTTTGCCACATCATCTTCTTTTTAATTTAAATGAACAAAATTTTACCACTGTTAGTGACTATAGTCAGGATTTGGCAATTCGTATGAAAAAATCTTTTGAAATAGTAAAGAAGAACTTACTTAAAGCAGCTAAAACACAAGAGACATACAGAAATAAGTCTGCTGTTATAAAAGATATAAAAGTTGGAGATTTAGTATATTTATACATTCCTGTTTTTCCAAGAGGACATTGTAAGAAACTCTCCAAACTTAATAAAGGTCCTTTTAAAGTTATACAAAAAACATCTAATGTAAACTTTAAAATTCAACATGTAAATGACACACAAAATATTCAGTTGGTGCACATTGACAGATTAACAAAAATTCCAGAAAGAGATTCTGTGTTCTTTTCTTGTGCACAATCTGATAATTCAGCAAGTAATACATCTCATGAGAATGATATAATTCCAACACAAAGATATAATTTACGACAAAGGATAAACTAGAATGACATTTTTTTTTATTTTATTGTTGCGCAACATAATTTTTTTTTAAGTGTATAATTTTTATATGTGTGTATTTTGTTATTGGAACATTGCAGAATGCTGCAAACTGGATTTAATTGATGTTGATTTAAGATAAAATTTGTTGCTATTGATATTGCAGATTACTGCAGGATTTAGAGAATGATTGAGAAAAGATTAATTTGGATTATATGAATTGATTATATTTATATTGATTGAGAAAAGATTAATTTGGATTATATGAATTGATTATATTTATATTGATAGAGATATATAGTTACTTATTTATTGTTATTGAGAGTGCAGATTTATGCAAATATTTGATTACGTGGTCCATGACGTAAGTTCTGATCACATATGTTGATATTTTTTGGTATATATTTGATGTCGGTAAAAGTATTAGAGTTCTGCAAAGATAAAAGTGGCAGTGTATATTAGATAACTGCATAATGCAGATGATGTTATGTGTAGTTCTGAATGGACATGAATAGATACTTGTGTCTTTGAAATTTTAGTATATTATTGTTACTTATTGATAATAATTGTTATTGTGTCAATTGTCATTTGACACTTCTATTGAAATTTTATTTATTTTATACAACTTATGTACATTGTTTTATTTTTTAGATCACTCTATTTACACATTTTTTTTTTTTTCTTTCCAGCTGGTATTTATATTTTGTAGTGGAAGTGAGAGTTGTTTCTCATTGGTTATTCAAGGTACCTTTTCAAAATTCAATGTTTCGATTCTTTGAAAACTATTTGGCTGGTCCAATGTTTTCTTAAAAATTTATTTTTATTTATAGCTAATGAGAATCAATGTCAAATCCTCTACCTTTACTTTATCTACACAAATTTAGTGATCTGATGTACAAAAATTTATTCATTGTTATATAATTCATGTTTTAGTTTATAGTTTGTTAACAAATTGCTTATTCCGATATAGAGGTTGAATTCGGATAAAAATTGCTATACTTAAATTGGTAACTTCTGATAGATATTTTATTTTATTATCAAAAATTTTTCATTTTTCAAATGAAAAATTTTTGGGGGATAGGTGGAAGGAATGTGTTGGGTTGCTTTAGAATTTAGGTAATTTGGGGATTTGAAAATTTACTTTTATTTCTTTTTCCCTGGCTCAATATTCTTAATTTGGTAATATTTAAATAATATTTATTGGCTTTTTCATTTATTCTTTAATTAGAATATTTTTAATCTTCTAAATTAATTTTCTTTATAATATTCTTAGTTAAAAATGTTCCATTCCTTAAATTAATATTACTTTTGAATTGTAAATTTTTAAAATTATTTATTTATTTGATTCCCCTTAAAATTCCCTTTAATTTGACGTCCCATTTTCCCATTTTGGTTAGAAATTCCGTTTGTTCTACAGTTTCAAGTTATTTCCATGTCTCACTGTAATTCAAAAATTTCAGTTGCGGCCATTTTCGGAATTTTGTTTCGCGGGCCCTTTACTGCGATTAAGCCGCCACCTAAGCGTTTTTCGCGCCTCATATATATATATATATATATATATATGTGTATATATATATATATATATATGTGTGTGTTTGTATACATATATGCGTGTATATATATATATATATATATATATATATATATATATATATATATATATATATATATATATATATATATATATATATACATATGGATTTAAATCTAATTATAGAACCTACTAATGGGATAGTTACTAATTTATATGATAAAAAAGATTTTTTTAAATTTAATATTAATAAATTATTACCTTTTAATTCCTGCAACTCGATTCAATTGTTTAGAAATGTTATACTTAATCAACTTTTTAGAATTTATAGTTTATCAGATAAAAAATTTCATGCTTTGCAAATTATTAACCTCAAAATTACCAGTAAATTTTATAAATATCCTGCATATTTAGTAAATGGTATAGTTCATAAGTTTCGATTAACCTAATATTCTCTTAATCTCTCCTTAGTATCTTATTTTAGCCGTACTTCTACATTCTCTTGAATTTATTATATTTTCATCTTTTTATCTTGCAGCTTTAACTGTAGAATATCTCATTTCATTGCTTTTACGCAGTACGGTTTTTATTACTGCCTTTGGCAACAGCAAATCACATCTTTTCATTTCTGCATACGGCAATATTGGTCTAGTCATATTTTGCTCGTCATGGTTGTACTAATGAAGTGTATTTTAAGGTATTTATGTTTCCTTTATTTTTCCAATCTATATGCTTGTCGTCCATATAACACAAGTTTATAGATAAAATCTATCTTGTGTTTCAGAAACAAGCATTTTTGTGTTCATTTCGAAGGGATATATGGACTTGACAAGAATTTTTTCGAAATGAACTTATCTTAAGCCTAAAGCTCTTCCACGTGTAAGCTTTTTTGCTTGATTTTTTGTATTCCTATTTTCATTCCTCACCTTTGAAACTTGCTGATTGTCTTTGTATTTATGACCGGCATTACGCTTTATAATTTCCTCTTTATGTTTGAATTTCTTTTATTTCTTTGTATTTTGTAGAAAATTTTGGAATAGTGTATTATGAGTTACTACTTACATTCTAACATTGGATTTACAATTTTGTATTTATATATATATATATATATATGTGTGTGTGTGTGTGATGCAGAAATTTTAAGCCTTTCCCAATAATGCGCCCTTTTCTTTCACAATTATTATTCCAAATTCCTTTTTCATGTCCAGCACATATTGCAACTACGTTAAATCCTATCCCATGCCACTAATATTAACAAAGTCTGCCAACACTTCCTCTTTTCCTCGACCATACCATATATGGTCACTAATCCTAACCTTTATGTTGTTGTTGAGACCCAGACCATCCGACCTACTAGAAAGATGTAAGGTAACTGTTTAAACGACCGGGAAGTGCCACCCAATTTAGCCCGGAACCCAGTGGGGGAGGCATCCACAGGAACCGTACCCCCCTTCCCCTACCACCAACCCCTCGGAAGGACTTACGGACTCACATGTTTAACGTGATCGTACTCCGCGTGAACATGGCGGCAGTTCTGGCAGCGGCGAGAATCGAACCCGGGCCTACCGAATGCAATTCCCGCGTGCTAACCACTAGGCTACCGCGCCCTTTAACCTCTACGTAAACTTTCTCATATGAAACTGCTTCGCCGTCATTTATAAAGCCTAAAACTCGAAGACAGCATGTGCCGCATGCCTCATATCCCTCCCCCTCCAATGTAAATGTAATTTGTACTTGTGTGTGAACCAACGCAGACTGCACTGAGATTTAGTGAGAGCTGGTCGACGATCAGGAGTCGTCCAGGATATGTAACTATATCTATTTCTAGTGTCATCTAATAAAGTAAATTTTTGATAATGTAATACGTCTATTCCCTGGACTATTTCCCCCAATATCACACACGCACACACACACACACACACACACACACACACACACACACACACACACACACATATATATATATATATATATTGGAAAATCTGTATCTGTTCCGTATACAAGTTCACAATTTTTGATGGATTTTATTTTTGTAATTTTGTATGGTTATTCTCCAATATACTGTTAATTTATTTTATTGAGCAAATATTTTCAAACTGAGCAAATCCACATATTTTCTCTTTAATTTAACCGATTGTTGATAATGGCACGAGTTGTTACAATTTGAAGGTCTGGGCCATCTGACCTTACCGACAAATTCAATGACGTTGGTGACGCATTTGGCGGAATATCGTCAACTTGGCGAGGTCTAGGACCTTTTCTGATTGGCCAAGAACTCCACGAGTTACGTACTTTTTCCAAAACTCTCCACAGTCCAAAACTCTCCACTCTTATACGCTCGTCGTCGTTTGGTTGGGTTGTTAACATGATCCGATTTCATATACTCTTTAAACTGTATTATAAAACAATTCTAGTAGAAAGTTAAATTTTAGATCAAAAATATCGAAACCTTTCCGCTTGTACCTTCATCACACACAACATTTTACCATTCGAAACATGCGAAAAATATGATGTTTCACATCGATAACAGAAGTAACAGTGTTACTCACGAACTTTTTTTTATTATCTCGATACTGTGTTCAGTCAACCTGATACGAACAGTTTGTTTGGTGCTTCCTATTTGAAATTTATAGGTGTTACCACGCAAGATAAGGGATCTCACACATACCCCTGCCTCCGGCCGTCCAAACAGTTACCTTACACCTTTCTGGTAGGTCGGACGGTGTGGGTCTCAACACACCCCTGCCTGATATAAAAGATTGCAATTGAATTTATCACTGAGGATACTACTGAAAACAGAAAAAAAAATAGAATGGGCATTCTCCTTCTTCGACCTAGACCGTCAGATCTATCCGAAAGTGTAAGGTATCTGTTCGGGACGGCCGGAAAGTGTCACCCAATTGAGACCGGAACCCAGTGAGGACGGTATCCACAGGGACCGTACTCTCCTTTCCCTACCACCAAACTTCTCGGAAGGACTTACGGAACAACATATTTAACTTGCGCGTACTCCGCGTGAGCACGGGGACAGTTCTGGCAGAGCCGGGAATCGAACTCGAATCCTCCGAGTGCAATCCCGCCGCGCTAACCACTGGGCTGTCACACCCCACTTCCTGACTGCTTTGCTTTTTTTTTCTTCATATACAGACCGTTCGACCTATCCGAAGGTATAAGATAACTGTTTAAACGGCCGGGGACAGTGCTACCCAATTTGAACCATTACCCAATGGGCGGAGGCAATCACGGGAACCGTACTACCCTTCCCCTAATCGATCGGGTGGACTGTCGGACCTACAGATATAACGTGTTCATACTCCGCCGCGTTGACACGAAGATAGTTCTGGGCGGGGGGGGGGGGGGGGGGTAATCGAATCCGAGTCTGCTGTGTGCGATCCTAACGCCATAACAACTGCGCTATCTCGGCCCTAGCTGTATCGTTCAAAAGTTGTCACCTCGGAGGTTTATAAAATCATAGTTTATAACAACTGGTTGTTGTTACTAATCGTACTTGTCTAAAACTAAGCCAGAACAAGCCCCAAAGACCATGATAAAGGAAGGGGGACTACAGCTTCGATTGATAAAAAAAAACCAAACACTTCATAGTAGAAGTCTGACTTTTGCCTAATTCCACCCAATGTAGACCAGAATCAAGTAAAGGTGGCAGCCACAAGGACCGTACCCTCCTTCCCATGATATATCACCTCTCGGAAGGATTTTCTAACCTAGAAATTTATCGTATAGATACGGGGATAATTCTGAAGATCGAACTCAAAACCGCAGCATGGGATCCCTCCCTCCGGCTTAACCACTGAGAAATCCCAGCCCCTCATAATAATATTCTTGTTGCTCATGCATTAACAGCTATACGGAGCTGAAGAGTTCTCCAGCAAGATTGAAACCCGTCCATCTCTTCTGATTTATGCATTGAGACCATGATTTCATATAGAAACAATTTTAGTTTCAAATCGTTACTATATTACATATATTAATAAGTATGGTAAACACGTCTAAAATATATCAAATATTTTCAATCAAAGACTACAAGATCTTAAACTGTATTTAAAAACACCATCTTGACGTATAAGAAATTTTTACATTTTAAAGTGCTATAGCGCTTTTAAAACATCACAATATCTATCATCAGTGGCAATGTTAAGGAAATGACAGATATGAGCTTCGTACAGCCTGAAATCGTGAATTTCAAAACATTCGAGCACAACAGGCTGTAATAAAGCTCACACAAGTCATGTTGGACCAGTAAAAAATTTATTCACGATTTCTGGTTGTTTAAAGCTGGTGTCTGTCATTTCATTAACATTGTCACTGATGATGGACATTATGATGTCTGAAAGCAATATGGCACTTTAAAATGTAAAAATTTCTTGTACTTCAAGATGATGTCTTTAAATACAGTTTACAGATCTTGTAGTCTTTGATTGAAAATATTTGCTATTACATTTAATTCTTGTTACTATATGACACCTAGTTCTTGGCGATAGTTTGCGACTCAAATTCTTTAAGCAAGTAACATTCCTCATATTGCTTTTTAGGATACAATTTACGATTTGGACTGCCGTGGACTTCAGATTCGTATTTACGTTTTGAGGGAAGAAAAGAATTCATATTGGTACAAACATACTGATGGGCAAGGCATTTACAAGTATGTATATCTTAAGCAGAATTTAATTTATATTTTGTCAATTTACACATACCATGACGATTAGACCTCGATATGAGATTTATTGATTATTGGTCATGGTCGTTGATTTTTTCAAACTTTCAAGAATTTCTACATTTTGAGCGTATACAAAAAAAATAAATAAAATAAAATTTGATGGAGCAGTACATGACTTCCCCTACAGATTCGAATTTATTACTTTCCTTATATACATAATGTATAAGGAAAGTATTGTGACGGGGTCGAAAATTCAAAATCGAGTTTTCGACGGGAGAGCACGTTTCAAGCATCCCTGATCACGAATCAAACATTTTTGAAGTGATGTCTGTGTGTGTGTGTGTGTGTGTGTGTGTGTGTGTGTGTGTGTGTGTGTGTGTGTGTGTGTGTGTGTCAGTGAGTCTGTGGAGACGATAACTGACGAACGAATGGACCGATTCGAACCAAATTTGGTACAAAAATCACAATCCATAAACACTGGAAGTCTATTGTTTTTATACGTAATCGAATGCTCAAAACCCCCCTAAATTTTCGAATAAAATTTTGAAAAAATCGTCAAAAAATCAAACCCACTAGTAAAGTTACGCAAATAGACATTTCATATGTAATTTTTCATTAGAAAACGATTGACATAAATTTTAGAAAGCTAACATGAACCGTTCTCGAGATATTGCACATTTTTCAAAAAATTATTAAAAAGTCATATAAAATGAAAAAAAATATTTCCTTATGAGAAACATGTTCATTTTTCATATGTAATACCATGCGATAATTTGGGTGACATAATTCTTGTAGATCCAGCTCTTTCCATTCATGAAAAAAGATACTTTGAGTAATACTTTTGTATTTGAACGCCAATAGTCATTTTTCTGCTGTAAGAACAACTTATTTCTTCGTCCATAACGCTTGGCGAAATTTTGGCGACGAATTTGGCGGAATATCGGCAATTTGGCGACTTTTTGAAATGTTGCCAAATTAACGAAAATCTCGCAAAATGGATAAAAATGACGCTAAATCAATGAAAATGACGACTAATTGTCGAAAATTCAATATCTTGGAAAGAATATTAGTATCTACTATAAGAAAAGCCTATTTTTTTACTGTAAAAGTAGTGAATTCATTGCATTATATAAGGAAAGTCATGTGTTGCCCACATCAGATTTTTTTCTTTATTACTTTCCTTATATACATATAATGTATAAGGAAAGTATTATGACGGGGTCGAAAATTCCAATCGACGGGAGAGCACGTTTCAAGCATCCCTGAACACGAATCAGACGTTTTTGAGATGACGTGTGTGTGTCAGTTAGTCTGTGGAGACGATAACTGACAAACGAATGGACCGATTCGAACGAAATTTGGTACAAAAATTACAATCCATGAATACTGGAAGCCTATTGTTTCTATGCGTAATCGCATGTTCAGAACCCCTCCTAAATTTTCGAGTTAAATTTTGAAAAAATCCTCAAAAAATCAAAACCTTTAATAAAGTTTCGAATAGTCATTTCTTTCTAAATAGTCATTTCTTACATAATTTTTCATTAGAAAACAAAAATAAATTTTAGAACGCTAGCTTGAACCGTTCTCTAGATATTGTACATTTTTCAAAAAAATTATCGAAAAATCATTTAAAATTAAAAAACAATATTACCTATTGTTGAAGTATGTCCACTTTTCATAAGTAATATACTGCGATAAATTTGGTGACATCATTCTCGTGGATCTAGCCAATTCCATTCATGAGAAAATATACTTTAGGTAATACTTTTGTATTTAGACGCCAATAGTCCGTTATCTGCTGCAAGAATAACTTATTTCTCCGTCCGTATCACTGGGCGAGATTTTGGCGGAATGTCGCCAACTTGGCGACTTTTTTAAATGCTGCCAAATTGAGAAAAATGTCGCCAAATTGAGAAAAATGACGCTAAATAAAAAAAAATGACTAGATGGTGAAGTAATTATTAAAGTATTTTAATATATGGACTATATCGCGTATTGAGGATGCTATCCATATTGATGCTTGTTTAGAGTTGCGCGTAGTATAAATTAATTGAGTATTTTGAAATAGTTTTACATGTTGTCATCCTGAAAATCGCCCAATGTACAATTTAACGATAAAAACACAGCGCCGTGAATCTTATGCATTATTTCTTTATTGTAAAACTAGTAAGTCCATTGCATTATATAAGGAATGTCTTGTGCTGCCCACATCAGATTTCTTTTTCAATAATTCATTAAATTGAATTTAATTGCGCAAAATAGCACGCATAATTATTTTAAATTACGTACACCGACTTTCCACTTTTAACTAAATTTTCGTTACCGTTTGATAATTGGACGTATTTTCAAGGGTGGCGTAGCAAAAATGCGAAAAAAAAACCTAGAAAAGGCTAGTCTTAATATAATGGGGTTGGTCTTATTTTTTTTCATCGTCAAAAATTGCGTATAAAACAAGCATTTAATTTATACATTTGTGCATAGAAAGTCATTTATTTTTTATTTTGACGATTTTTGCGGGCCATTTCGCAGGAAAGGGCAGGTTCTTTTGTCCTGAATCGTACCAAAATCTAATCAACACCAGGGTAATTCGCAAGTGACAATCTACAAAATTTTGTGAAATTTTGTCAATTAGTTTTTTAGCTGGAATGGATACATGCGATTTTTGATGGCCATTTCGTAAAAAAAAAATTAAATAAAATAAAGACAGGTTCTTTTACCCCGAATTATAACAAATTTTAATCAGCAACAAGGTAACCCACAGGTAACTTATCTATAAAATTTTATGAAATTTGGTCAATTAGTTTTTGAGTTGGAATCATTGCACAGACACACACATAGACGTCGTGTTCCAGATGTTCCAAAACGTGCAGATCTGTCGAAAACTGGAGTTGCGATTTTCGGCACAATTTCAATACTTTCTCTATATGTTACTATGTAATGTAGTGAAAGTAATACAATACATAAAAATGATGAATAACATATAATCAATAGCATAAAAAATAAAACGGCAGTGGCTCCAGTCAGATGGAGCCGAAAGGGATTTATGTGACTAACATGTTTCTTTGTGGGTGGTTTGTCTTTGAACATTTCAAAACAGAGGTATACTAATATATTAAACAGTTTAAAGCAGTTCAAAATTCAACAATTAATAAATTCAACAATTCAAAATATTAAACTTTCGAAATTAGGTCCATCTTTTCATAGTTTAAAATATTGAAATATCGAAATTAGAATCATATTTAAAACAGTTCAAAATATTAAAATGTTGAAATTAGAAGCATCTTCTCAAAATGGTTTAAAATAATAAAATATCAAAATTAGAACCATCCTTCAAAATAGTTCAAATTATTAAAATATCGAAATTAGAACCATCTTTTCAAAATAGTTCAAAATATCAAAATTATAACCATCTTTTCAAAATAGTTCAAATTATCAAGATCATAAACACTCTATTTCATAAACTAAAATCCTTATCCCAAATCAAATGATATAACCTTGTGGATCTTTCAATGGGTTATAAATTACTTCTTAGTTCATAGCTAGCTATTTTAGTTATTGAGATACAATGCATTAGCATTAAAAACATAAAAAACAGAAAATGTTCAAACTTTTTTAATTTGACCAGATGATTGATTCCTTGAAAACTGCAAGAGCTTTGTAAAAACGAATTACTGAACATTTTTGTCGCTTTTAGTGTCGATATCTATTTTTTATAGTTTAGTTCGGACAAAAAAATTTCAGTTTTCTTGGAAGAAAAAAAAAAAGTTCAAAATATTAAAATGTTTGAAATTATGCATACATATTCATAAACTGTACAAATTACATCTGATAGTTGATAGCCAGCGCTTTTAATTTTCGAGATATAAACGTTCGCATTAGAAACTTGAAAGAAAGAAATTGGAAACTTTAAAATCTGACGTGGGCAGCACATGACTTTCCTTATATAATGAAATGAATTTACTACTTTTACAGTAAAAAAAACTGATATGGGCAGTAAATGACTTTCTCTGCAGACTTATATCCACTTTCAATTTATGTTAATTACATTTAATTCACTTTTAATTCAATTTTCGTTTCCATTTGGTAACTGGACTTATTTCCAAAGGTGGCGTAAAGAAGATACGAAAAAACTAAAATATCTCGAGAACAGCTAGTCCTAGTGTAATGGGGTTGGGCTTATTCTTTTCTTCGTTAAAAATTACGTACGAAACAAGCCTTTAATGGCTATATTTGAGCATACGTAGTGTTTTATTTTAGATTTGTTGATTTTTTAGGGTACCATTTTGCAAAAAAGGCAGATTATTTTTTTCCGAATCGTACCAAAATCTAATCAGCACCAGGGTAATTCACAAGCGACTTATCTACTGAATGTTGTGAAATCTGGCCCATTAGTTTTCGGCTAGATTGGATACAGGCAATTTTTGCGGGCCATTTTCCAAAAAAAGGCGGGATCTTTTATCCCAAATCGTGCTAAAAACTATTCAACACTAGGGTCACACTTACCTACCAAATTTTATGAAATTCGGTCTATTATTTTTTGAGTTAGAGTGGATACATACACTGCACAGACAGACAGACGCACAGACAGACACACAGAAACACAGACACACACACAGACGTCATTCTAAAAACAGTATTTTCGTATTCTAGGGGTCTCAAAACGTGTAGATCCGTCGAAAAATTGAGTTGCGATCTTCGGCATGATTCCAATACTTTACCTATACATTACCATGTATTACAGGGAAAGTGGAAACGGGAAATTTTCAATTTTAACAAGACAATTCCTCAAGATCTATAAAAGCTTTATAAAACACAAATAATTTTTCTAAAAATTGGATCTCTCACTGAACATGTTTATTCTATTTTAATAAGTAACAAAAGAGATCCATCATTCATAGAGCATTGGTTATGAAAGACTTTCCAACTACAATGCAATTTTATTTAAACATCTCTAAAATGCGATACATTGAGCGGTAATATATTTTAAATTATCACAATACTACAATAATTTATTATATTTGAAAACTTCAGCGAAAAAAATGAACTTTATTCGAATAACGTCATTGAAATATATATTGCCTGGCTCTCTATTGAAAAGCAGTAAAAATTTCATTCATAAACATTTATTCTATTCCTTTCATTCATCACAGTACTACAATAATTTATTTTACTTAAAAACTTAAAACCATGGAGGTAAAAAAAAATTTAACTCTGTGCTTAAAACTTCACCGAAAAAGTCTTCTATAAAATCGTCTGTTCTCTATATAAAATCAATGAATGTTTCATTCATATCAACTATATTGCAGACTCCAGCTCTAAATAATTTTGCGTTAAAGGAATTCAGGAATACATAAGTGGAACAATATCCATAAGTGAAAATTAGGCTTCGTTGTAGAAATAAGTAAAGTTTGATGATTATTTAAACTCAAATATATTGTAATTGCGTTGTTTCAGAACATTGATGCACAGAAATTAAGCAAAAATAAAGCGGTTTTAGGACGGATACAACACCAAATATAAATTTAAAAGAACTTTAAAAATCACGATTTTAACACAAGATGGATGACATATTTTATTTTGAAGTGGGTCACTTGATTTCTTCATATAATGGTCACGTGATCGTTTCATATAAAATGTGTAATTATTATTTTTATTTTTATTTAAAAAACTACTGAATATATTTTTCTGAATTTCGTTTTATATATTTCATGGAACAATTTGAATATTTCTTAAAACTTTCGAAGCAATTTGTGAATTTTAATTCGCTTAAAAAATGTTTGATAAATTAGGTCCCATAGGGTTCAGTGTATTTCATACTTTCAGCGCGGGTTCATTCCAAAACTAATTGGGTGATATTATTCATTTATATTCCTATAGGTCCCACAGACCGTCTGAACAACATAGTAAAATTTCATTTTGATAAAGCCATTTTTACGGCAGTTATCGTGCTGACAGACAGAATGAACAAAGTCATAAACACTTTTCAACTATGTTATAAAGTGTTAAAAATGGCACTTTTAATATTTTTGTTGTCAAATATATATAAATTTGCAATCTGCATAAATTCCGAAGTTATCACTTGTAGTTCAAATTGCACACCATTCCTTCATCTTCGATACTTATAAACAGAAGCTTCTGATCAAAATGTAACTTCTTTGGTTTATTCTTTTTCACATAAGTCGTATTTTCAGAGGCCTTTGTAATGTGTCCCCCTGTATCCAAACATTTCCAAAGTCAAAAATATTTGCAAGTATAAATATAAAACCGATTCATACTAACTATCCCTTAAGAATTCAGTTTCCTCTGCTGTTTTAAGCAATTTGTCGTGATGTCGATTTGGACAGAACCTATGTTAAACTTGGACCACTGTGTGGTGTGGTTGTTGATTTTCAAATTTTACTATGAATGTTTTAAATGAAATAAATAACGTATCATCAGCTATTTAAGGAAATACCAGTAAAATGATTCAGGTATTTATTGTGATTTTAAGTTAAATTTGCATTTATGAGTAAATATCTTTTCTAGTTAAACAGCAATATTGAAATAAATTTATATTATTATTATAATTTTCATCCAGACTGCTGTATCATAGCACTTTCTACTTGCTTTGATCATGTTACTGTTAACATTCAGGTTAATTTTAAAGAATTGGGTAAGAGCCCGCCTCTTTTCCCATTATGTCTAACCAGGCAAGAGGATAGATCTTTCGTAAGTCTGGCGCTGTTTTTGGAGAAAGATATTCGATTAAAAGATTATTTATTTTTACTTTCCCTCCAATACATAGTAATGTATAGGGAAAGTATTGGAATCATGTTGAAAATCGCAACTTGAGTTTTCGACGGATCTACACGTTTCAAGACCTCTATAATACGAATAAACTATTTTTAGCGTGACGTCTGTGTGTATGTCTGTCTGTGTGTCTGTATTGTCTGTGTGTTTGTCTGTGTGTCTGTGCAATGTATGTATCCACTCTTAACTAAAAAACTAACGGACCGAATGTCATAAAATTTGGTATGTAAGTCACTTGGTGAGACCCTGGTGCTAATAGTTTTTGGTAGGAATCGCAAATACAGAACCCGCCTTTTTTTGCGAAATGACCCGTAAAAATTTCATGTATCCACTTTAGCTAAAGTACTAATTGACCAAATTTCACAAAATTTCTTAGATAAGTTACTTGTGGAACACTCTGGTGCTGATTAGAATTTGGTACGATTAGGAAAAGAACAACCTGCCTTTTTTTACGAAATGGCCCGCAAAAATCGCCAAAATCTAAAAAAAAAGAAGACTACGTATGCTGAAATGTATCAATTAAATTCTTGTTTTATATGCAATTTATGACGAGGTAAAGACTATAACACACTCCATTATACTTTAGGACTAACCGTTCTCAAGATATTTGAGATTTTTTGCATTTTTGTTAAGCAGCTATCGGAAAAATGTCCAATTGCCAAATAAAAACAAAAATTGAACTAAAAATGCAAATTTAGTGTTATTTGGTGCAATTAAACTCAACCTAATGAATTATTAAAGAAATAAAGAATATCTGAATTTGAGTCTGCAGGGAAAGTCATGTGCTGCCCACATCAGATTTTTATATTTGCCTTAGACGTAGTTTTGGAGAGGTATTCATTTATTATTAACAAATCTTTCTTCATTCATTTAAAGAAAGTTATCTTTATAATCTTGTGTTTCAATTTATTTATTTAGGATTCCTAAGAAAGACCTTAAGCGCCACAATAATTTTATGAGGAAAAGATCATCCATGTGTAACTACACGTTATCTGCAGTAAATTGGTCATGCTGGATCCAATAATAATATTGCTTCACATCTAGCGGGCAATTAATAAAGTTAGGATAACGGACTTAACAACAAAGCTAGATAGACTAAAAAAGGCCAATCACACAGTTGTAGATCATTGCCTAATTAGTAGGAACGAACAAAACGTGTGTACGGAAGGCAATAAATATGTCATACTTTATCTGTTGCTAAATTTACAGCTACGTCACAATACTGCTAAACGTTGCCAACGATTCCCTAGGGTATGCAAATATAGTAACGTATAATTAATCTGTGCGATAAAAGGCAAACTATTCACTAAATTCCCGTGCAAGAGCTTTTCTTGTTTAATTCCTCAGTATTACAGCCATTCGCCAATTGTGTCATATTGTGTCAAATGAGTTTCTTCTGTTATAACCTATAAATTAGACAATGCTTTGCAACTTAAAAATTGCTTTTTTCGTCTATCTTGCTCGTTAAAGAGTTCGTTATTCTAACTGTTTAAATTTTTCGTTAGGAGGCGCTGCAATGACTTTTATTTTATAAATAGACCTAGCTCTTTACAATAGATAGACCTCTAACGTGTGCACTTATGGATTTTTTACAAAATTATTATGGCGCTTAAGGAAAAGGAAACTTGCATATGTGATATACGTATACATCAACTACATTCATACAATTTTCTTTTCAGATTGATATATCATATGTTTGATGTATGCTCAACGGATATATTTGGACAGAAAGTTAACATTCCTTGCAACAAGGACGCTATCATGTCGGAACATAAAATGAATTGGACAGACTCAGACTCAAGCTTTTTGGGGCTCGAAAATTAATTTGTTATACCTCAAAGTGAACGCCGGAAGTTTGGTACCATTTTCATCAAACACTTCAGCAGTATTGATTTGTCTCCGACTTTATAAGATCGGTATGCTATTCGCACGTTGGGACTTTTGTTTAATGGTCTATAAACTTTGAAATATTACATCCATGTGTAACAAATGTGAAGTTTTATATTACCTTTTATCAAATTAAAAAAAGCATCCCACCATTCAAGTGCTAATTTATTTCATGTTTATTTTTTCAAAGTTTTGAAGAGACAGCAATTTGTAGCTGAGAGCAATTTGGCCTGAAAAGACATTATAAAAAAAAAACCTCATTATCTCCGACCCAGGGGTTGTCGAAAACTCAATTGAGTTAGGTTCTGTTCGATGGTCTATACAATAAATGCTCAAAGATTCGGCCATTTATATCACCAGTAGGCTTCTGGAGGGTCTGAAAAAACTTTACAGAAAATCCCATTTCTCCGCTCCCGGGGGGGGGGGGGAATCCAAAATCCGGCTACGTTAAATTCTGTTCGGTGGTCGATACTAAAAGTGTGATAAGATCTAATCTTCTAGATCACCAGTGACGCTTTTGGAGTGTCTAAAAAGACTTTTCGAGTTTCTTCGCAATTCCCGTTTATCCTTCCTCCGAGGGGGGGGGGGGGGGGACGCTAAGGCAAAAACTCAGCTCCGTTAGGTTCTGAACCGTAATTGATATTGTAAGCAGTGTTTCAAGCATACAGGGAGACGATTGTTCGCCTCCCCCCCCCCCCCCCGGAGGCATTTTATATTAAATTAGTTTCTATTTATGTGATAGCATTTAGATATATTTATATAGGGTAAATAGAAAACTTGCCCTCCCCCCTAAAGTTCCATTCGCCTCCCAGTCAAAGAGTCCTGAAAGACTGCCTGTCTGTAAGTGTGCAAAGATTCAGCCTGCTAGGTCACCTGAAGGCTTCTGGAAAGACAAAAACTCGTTAAACCCGTTAGACAATACATATATATGATACTTGCAGCGACAAACTTAACATGGCACTATAGGAGGTAAAGGAAAAAATGTAAACCGCAATTAATAATGAACAAGGAAGATCAATCATGCATAAAGCATTGATTATGAAATACTTTCCAACTGCAATGCAATTTTATTTGAACATCTCTAAAATGCGATACATTCAGCGACGATATTTTCAAAATTATCACAATACTACAATAATTTATTATACTTAAAAACTTAAAACCATGGAGGTAAAAATAATTTCTAACTCCATGCTTAAAACTTCATCGAAAAAGGCAATATAGGATCGTCTGCTTCTCTGTATAAAACCAACGACTGTTTCATTCATATCAGCTATACTGCAGACTCCAGAGCTAAATAATTTTGCATTAAAGAAATGCAGCAACTCTTATACAACTCATCTTACAGCTTGATATATTTACATTCTCCATACGTGAAATAGGCTTCGTTGTAGAAATAATCAAAGTTTGATGATCATTTAAACTAAAAAATAATGTAATTGCATTGGCGCAACATATAGATGCACAGAAAAAAATAAAGTGGTTTTAGGACGGATGCAACACTAAATATAAATTAAAAAGAACTTTATAAAAATCACGATTTTGACACAAAATGGATGCCATATTTTATTTTGAAGTGGATCACGTGATCTTTTCATATTATATGGGTGCAATTATTATTTAAATTTTTATTTAAAAAATTACCGAACTTATTTTGCTGAAATTTTTTTATATATTTTATGGGATAATTTGAATATTTCCTAAAATTTTCGAAAAAATATGTGAATTTTAAATGCGCTTAAGAAATGTTTGAAAAATGAGATCCCATAGGGTTCAATGTATTTCATTTTTTCAACCCGGGTTCAATCCAAAACTAATTGGGTGATATTATTCATTTACATTCCCATATGCCCCACAGACTGTCTCACCAACAAACTAAAATTTCATTTTGATAGTCATTTTTACGGCAGTTATCGTGCGAACGGAAAGACAGACAAACAGGATGACCAAAGTCATAAACACTTTTCAACTATGTTGTAAAGTGTTAAAAACTAAAAATTCGCTGTATTAAACCGATGGTTTCAGTTCAAATTAACTAATTCCTGTAATTAAAATTCAAAATTATTATCATATTCTTTTATATTTCAATAATAAAAGTATTCTAAATGGATATTCAAAATTAGTTTTGTTGCTATTACAACCATTTAGTAATGTACACATAATGAGTGTATGACGGCAAAACTGAGTAATTAGTAGTTCGCAGTAGCTCTGACACTTCGTTTCCACCAAAGGCGACAAACGGAAGATTACCTAATCAATAGGGTCAAAGCACGCACTGGGGAAAATATGGATTTTTTCAACTTGAAGAACTTTGGTGCGGGCAATGTTTTCCCATTGAAACGCCCTGACCACCTCAAAGGATTGATTCCCTCCTCTTGAAGCATGTTCTGGACGAGCTCTATGAGCAGTGGCGGAGCCTCAGAGGGTAAAAGGTAAACAGTGTTTACCCAAATAATGTATGACCCAGAACTTTTTATTTTAATTATATATTATTCGAAATAAATGTATACATTTTTTTTTCTGTGTAAATAAACGAAAGGACATTGCTTTTGCGTCTTCAGACTTCCGTAAAAGGATATAGAGTTTTGCTCAGACTGGGGGCTGACCCTCTTATGGGCTGGTATATCGTTCAAGAGAGACATATCAGATATATCTCTTTGCGTGACAAGAATTGCATTTGAAATGGAACTCAAAGGCAATGAGTGTGAACCTTCTATTGTACCTTCTACTGCTCCTTCTGATGTACTGGTAGCTGTGTCTAAGCGTGAAGGGATTTTTTGGAGGAGTGAGGATTCCCTCCTCCCCCGCCCCCTCCCACGAAGAGATTTTTTTTTTTTTGTCTGAATCGCTTTGTTTCAAATGTAATGTTTATTGAGTTAAGGACTCTGCAGAGTAAACAAAATGTTAATAGCAGTTTGATTTAGAGAATCGCTAAATTATAGATGTTTTGACATTTTTGATACCGTTGGAATCTTTCTGTGTTGATCATAAATTTGACACGTAAGAAACTAAAGATTTGTATGTGGTATATGTTTTCCTAATTATTTTCGTTCTATCATTTTTATAGACTAGTTAAAAAAAAAATAAAGTTTCCCGTGTATTGTGTTTTCTCGTATTATATGGTTTTTACATCGGTTCCACAAAGAAACACATAACCAGTGTTCCACTGTAATAACGAAATTCTGAAATAAATTTATTTATTTTCATTATAATCTAGTTAATATATTTTTTTTTGTAACCTTATTAAAATATACAGTATGGAGTTTTTTATTTGTTAATTTTGGTTCCAGATTTTTTGTCTCGTCAAATTATTTTATCACGCTTCGCCGTTGTCTATAAGGTCTAGCATTATCGTCCATAAAAAGAAAAGAATCACCGATGGTTGCAGCAAATGATATGACAATAGGTCTGAGTATCTCGTCTGCATACGTCTAGGCCGTCAAATTTCCGTTTCTGATGATATGCGGGTCCGTACGTCCACCTCTACTTATGCTTGCCCAGATCATCAATCCACCTCCTCTAATCTTGCATGCACAAAATTTGGGTTATTTCGCGTGAAACTTTATTTCAAGGCAAGACCACTTCGATTATCGATCTTTAGACTGAATATGTACTCTCAGAGAAAAAGAACTTGACTCCACTTCTCATGTTTCCACTCACGATGTTTCTCAATTCACTTTTTCCGGGCCACACGGTATCTTGTGGTTAAAGAAATATACACCATTAGCCTACTTGAATAAGGGTCACCTTGTTGAAGGCGATTTCGGAACCCTCTATTCCATTGCCAGGAGAACCTATCTCTTCTTCGACCCAGACCGTCCGACCTATCCGAAAGTGTAAGGTATCTGTTTGGACGACCAGGAAGTACCGCCCAAGACCGGAATACAATGGAGAGGCATCCACAGGGACCGTACCTTCCTTCTCCTACCACTAACCTCTCGGAATACTCTGCGTAAATACGGGGAGAATCTTTTCTGGAGCAGAATGGCGCTGAGTCATCTGTTTCTACAGTCTATTATCAGCAGATAATTTTCGCCATTTGCAGTAATTACATATGGACGGCCTTCATACACTCAATGTTTCTTGAAATTAATTCCACAGCCGGGAAATGACACTTTTAGCTAGCTACTCCAACTGATTCCGCTACAACCCTCTGTGCTTGATCTGATATTAGTCTCGGAATTATTCGCCATGTCATGGATTCTTGTAAATCATGTTGAGACATTATTCATATTAACTTTTCACAAAAATTTGACACAATTACTTTTTACAAAAAAGTCCGCAGAAAAAAAAAATATTCCGAAAAACTTCACCTTATTTATTTTTGGTTTCTGACGTCACTAACGTTATTTTGCATATATCTTCTGATGTCTGAGCTCTAGACTTGCATTTCAAAGATTTCGATACATTATAATTATATGCATAATATTGTTAACCTTTTGCTTACGGGTGGTACAGCGTCAATCTCAAACGAAGAACCTCTCAAAAAGACAGGTATTTGACATGCCCTATCCCAAACAGTTCGATCCCCCTTTGCAAGCATTGGCGTCCATGGACGCCAATGCCTGCAAAGGGGATCGAACTGTGAACCCTGGTTTTACCTGCAAAGGGCAAATATGTGGGCTGATGCAAAAATATTAAAAACATTATTTAGCATTAGAATTTTCATGAGTAAAATGAAAATAAAAGATATTTGATTTTTAAACATGTTGCAAAGTTAAAAATAGATTTCATTCCTCAATTCTATAACGTGTGGTGTAATTTAATTTTAATTTCAAAAAATAAATTTAAGCTACTCTCGTTACAAACTGATAAAATTTTTTATCTACGATCTTTGTCAATCGAACCCTCATTCCCAAATGAAGTCGTAAATCGTGTAATTTATTTCTTTAGATCCATAAATTTACTTTATAAACCGGCGCAGAAAGAGAAATTGTAAAAAGCACTTCTGATCATATCCAAGGCTAACTAGAAAGACAGGCTCGGGCGCGAAATTGCAGCGAGAGTGTCACGTGACCTGAAACGGCAGGCGTCTTCAGTGAAATAGCATTACTGCCTATGAATATGAAGCTCTTTTGGAGAGAATTGTAATAAGTTTTCATATTTAATTATATATTATAATGACCTTATGCCTTAAACATTAATCAGACAACATTTGACGATTGTTTTAAATCGATTTCAAGTACTTTTTCTTAAAATATCATCTCTTTCTTGCCGGTCTTTCTCATAAGCCTAAAACATATCAGACTGTTGGTTATGCATTGACTTTTAAGATTTGTTTCCTTTATTTTTATGTTATCTACGCTTCATATATATGTTGAAGACCCAGACCGTCCGACTCGTCCAAAGGACTAGGAGCAACTATTTGGACGGCCGGCTTCATATATATGTGCATGATTTCATTTTTATTTTACGTAATGCTTTTAAAAGGAGTTTATATGTTGTTTATGTCACAAAAAAGCTAAATGAGCACTAGATAAGTTATGCTGTTTATAATATCTCAGCCTACTTTCTAAGTGTTGTTTTGGCTAAAAATCTTAAAAGATATCTGCATCCCAGAAATCAGCTAGGGTAGTAACTGTTCTTGTAAAATATGGCAAATTAATTGCATGTAAAAATGTAGTATTGCATATATTTCATTTATAATGGATTATTTATTGATGTTTGGCATGGCGTTAAAAATCACTTGTATTATATAAAGTATTCTATTAAGTTTTCTCTGTGATATATGAAGTTTCGATTGCATGCTTTTGAATAAAAGTAACTGAATTTGTTGATTTGAATGTGTTGTGCTGCAATGAAATCATGAGTTTGTCCAGTACCATTCTGTGTATACTATCTTTACATTTCAGTAATAGAAGTCACTGTTTGAATTTTAACATAAACTGCACACTTGCTTCATATAAAGTCATGCGTATTTTGAAGTAAGAATAACATTTGAATATAACCCTGTAATGAGTTCATTGAATATCATTCTATGTACCTTTTTTACCCTGCTTTATTCTCCTCAAGCACCCCCCCCCCTATAACAGTATTTATTTTTTATTTCAATTGTATTTCATACTGTAGAATATAGTATAGAAAATATGGTTTTAATGAAAAATTTTGACAATGTGTTTTAGGGCATCTTGAACACGTTCCGTTTCGACTATATTTATATTGATGTCTTGTCTGTCTGTGGTCAATTTCTTGTGTACACAATAGCTTCTATGAATATTAATGGATTTTCACGATACTTTATATCCAGCTTTGTTATTAAAATAATTAGAACTAGATAGAATTTTTTTAAACCAAGCAAAAACTGAAATTTTATATTTCTTAACATGGCACTTTAGAACAAAATTTGACATAATTATGCATAAAAGAGGTTGTTTATAGCTCAATGATCATGAAACTTAACAGTTTCAATCATTGTATTAAGATATAGCTGTGATTCAATTTTTGTGTTCTTGACGTCATTAGTCCCTCTTGGGGGTAATTTTCCCCCGCAGGGTTTATTGTTAAGTATGGTATCAATCGAAAGATTCTCTCCCAATGGGATACATAATCAAACTTAGTATCAATCGAAAGATTTTTTTCAAGTCTATAAAATGAAAGGTAACATGCTTTAATTATGATCATTTGAACCAATAATACAGATTTTTCAAATTTTTTCTTGCAAAATATGCAAACAATAAACAAACTGCGTAAAAATGGATTCTGGTATGAGAGAGTCGATTTGAGCAGCACTGAAGTTAATTTTTATCCATGAATTTGGGTTTGTTAAAGTAGCATTTTGTGGAGCTTTTCATTTCAGTAATAAGAGTATTTATATTGGGATTGATTTCAATTTCAAGGTACACAGTCTGTTTTCATCACACATTACAGTTTCGGGAGTCGGTTCTTACTGTCACTCTGTTACGAATGACATTCCCAGTTATACTCTTGGACCCAACCGCACACAGTTGTCAAGGTTAGATCAAGCTTGCACGGGGTCCCTGGCTTAAAATATTGTTGGAGCCTTTGCATCAAATTGATTTATGTTTATTAGTAAAAAGGGGGTTGCAAATGATACATGCATATAGTCAACAAAATGCAACTTGATGATATAGACCTAAACCATTTAAATTAAATTAAAAATTTGTCATTTTACAGAAGTTTAATTACCAAAATATATAATCTATGTTCTACTTAATATCCAAAATGAAAAGTGTTAAATTTTGATTTTTTTTCCACAAATATTTATTACTTTCAAGGGCGCTTTATATAAATATACATCTATTTTACTCTGATATCCTTCTGTATTTAGATCTATTTACATTTGAGACGATTACAATGAGCATGCTAAAAATTAATGAAGAAATGTATGATTTTGCTTTAGTAAAACCTGAAATGTGTAAAAATACATTTATATTTCAATAGAAAATAACTAAGATCTAAAAGGGTTTAAAGTATACTATTTATTTATTCAGAAACAATTTACATACATAATTGTTGCTATTGTACTTTCAGAAGTATTGTATTTCTTAAATTGCAGCTGAAACTTAAATAAACTAGTATAATTACAGCCCAGTTTTTACTAGTAACACAAACAAAACTAATATATTAAATCAAAAACTTGCCTTTTCAAGCCATCTTAAAACCACAAATTATCACCACATAAAGTGTTTATTGGAGAACTAAAAAAAATATTCCATTTTTAAAGGGTGTACTTGATACATACGTATATCAAAAGCACTGAATATATGAGCAACTAAACGGTATGCTTGATTTTCAGTAAGTGCAGTCGAGCAAATATATAAATTAGAATGTAATGTAAAATTATAGTATATTTTTCAATTACATAATTTGGTGTCCATGGCTGCAGCTCGCCCTCCCCCTTCCCCAATCCACCACTGAGAGTTATAGAAAATTAAATAATCGCTAAAGAGTTATGCTTCTTGTAAAATATTGGTAACTTTCCTGTGTTCTTTTAGTTAAATTCTTTAAGGACATGCTCATCCTGTAGAATAAATAATACTCTTTATATTTATATCCAGAGGGGTAATTAAGTAGTTGTACATAAAAACTGAGTATCTTCATATATGCATGCAAAATTGCATATTTACGGAAGTTATACTAAATTTGGTGTCAAAAGCCCTTTTGACAAAGAAACTTATTTTATAGAGTAAAATAATGCCAAATGTAGGAAAACGAGTTACTTCTCAAATAATTTTTGAACCCCTACAGTGTCTAAAGTTTTTTAAATTACAAGGTTTTATTGAATTTATATGTTTCTGAATTTCAATAGATTGCATTTCCAATAACTTCTTACTTTTAAAGATACAGAAGTTTTTAATTTTTGTTTGTATTTCATTAAACATTTTTATGTAACTCAAACTAAACATTATTGAAATTTGAAGTTGGCAACGTGGTAAGACTGAATTTGTCAGTTCCCATAGAACAGAGGTCCAGAGCATATTTCTCACGAGCTTGTGAACCACAATGCTTGTGAACTTGTATTTAGTGCCCATTAGAGAAGTATAAAATGTCGCTTAAGAGGAGCGTTAAAAACAAAATTTTCGGAAATGTTATTTTTTGTTATATAAATTAGTGACCAACATTCATAAAATTACCATACTGTTTAGTCAACGACTGGTAGCAGTATCTCAAGTTCAAACTTCGCGCTTCTACTAGTAACTGTCAATTTGTTTTAATTAAAACAATTATTAGAGAAATCTGCTGTATTTCTGATGCATTTTACTTTTATCAATCATCCTTCCTTTGTAATACGAAATTAAATAATTTGCGTTGAAAAGCTAGTTTCAAGGATAAGTTTAATAATATTAAGTACAATTTAATGCAATGTTAAAATGATGCATTGATTTTTTTAAATTGTATTTAAAATTCATATTTTCAAAATGAAATAATAAAATGATACTTTATAGCATGGGCTTGCAAATTTATTGCTTCACAGAAGGTGTGAATAATACGCAGGGGAGGTGTGGCATGCTTTTAAATCAGGGCCTGAAATGTACCAGAGCAAACAAAAATGATGCTCGGGTTCATAAAATATATTGAAATTCCATTGTGGTTATGTTATATGATTTGTAAACTGGGACTGCTTGATTTGGCCTTATGCAATAAAGCAACTTCTTTATCGGAGCTTGATCTTTCTTTGTTCTCCACAAGAATGAATCTACAATCTATATGAGCCTGTTGTGCTTCGCACAGTCATATTTTAATGCAACTTGCAGTGCATTGTTTACAATCATATCTAAGACAGCTGCCGGTTCGTCAAAATTACATGAAAACTGCCTTGTGTGCTTTTCGTTTTGAGTATTTTTTATATTTGATATCATAATTTTTCGTGATTATGTTCGTAACATTTTGCTGTGCTCTATTGATGTAATACTACAGTAAACTTTTTTGTACACTGTGTATGTTTTTATATTGTTTGAAAATAAATGAAATTTCTCTATTTTTTGTCAATTTGTTTTTTATTTACTTTGCCCATGTACATAGTATAATGTATAGGGAAAGTATTGTGATAAGGTAAGAGTTTTCGGCGGAAGAACATGTTTCAAGCATTCGTGAACTCGAATCAATTGTCTTTGAAGTAATTTGCATATGTGTGAATATCACTAACAAATGGAGCGTTTCAGACAAATTTGATATAAAAATTACAATGGGTGAACACTGGAAGCCTATTGATTTTAAACGTAATCAAATGTTCAGAAGACCCCAAAATTTTTTAATGAAATTTTTAAAAAATCAGAATTTTAAATAATGTTACACAAATAATCATTTCCTATGTAATTTTTCATTAGAAAACTACTGACACAAATTTAAGAATGCTAGCATGAACCGTTCTTGATATATTGTACCTTTCAAACATCATTCTCGTGGATCAAGTTCATTCTATTCTTTGTGTAATAGTTTTGTATTTTGACACCTAACAATTTGCCAACAGTTATTTATATATATATAAAGTGCTATTTTCTATGTTTATCTGTAATGCTTGCTGATAACTTTGGCGAAGTTGGCTACTCATTTAATAAAATATCGCAAACTTGGATATACTTATTTTGCTCCAGATTGACAAAAATATCATTAAAACACTAAAAATGATGCCAACATGAATGAATTACCATATATGAATAATTAAAATATTTTAATATATGGACTATTTTGTTTATTATGAATGTTATCAATATTGATAATTGTCAATTTAGAGTTGCACGAAATATAAGTAAATTAGGTACGATGTTGTCAACAGGAAAAGTGTTAAATGTACAATTTAACTAAAAACATTCTGGAGTAGATCCTATACATTATATTTTCGCCGGGAAAGAAGTAAATTCATTCCATTATATAGAGAAAGTAATGTGCTGCCCACATCATATATCTAAAAAAGGCTCCTATATATATATATATATATATATATATATATACAGACTGGTGCAAGAGCGGCCATTGAAGCTCTTGTGGGAGCAACAGCTGTAAGTACGGGTTAATGTTAATGAATGCCTATTTTCCTTTCGACTATTAATTCTTTAAGATCATTACAAATTGTTATGCCGACATGTTCATATATTTCTGAGTTAGTGTCCGTAAGTTTAACTAAATTACTCAAGTGCAATTCCTATTTCTTAACAAATGAATAAATAATAGCAACATTTGAACTTAAATTTTATAATTACATTTTATGCAACTATAGTTCAACACGTGGTTGTATGGCAATTGATTTCAGCTTGAAAGATGAAATAAATATATATATATATTACCACCAATACCTAAAACAGTGACGTGGGTTAGACCTACTTCCTAACATCTACTATTTTCTGCAAAATTTACATATTAAATTATATGTTAAAAATGGACAATTATGATTGAACTAGTTTTGAAAAATGTATATAGTCTTCACTTTCAAAACATTTTTATATTAAAAAGTGAAAGCTAATATTTTACATTATTTATTAGTTAATATTTTACAAGGAAACATAAGGATGCAATTGAAAACATTAGCACAATTTACTTCTCTGCAGATTATTGAATTTTGGAGCAATCAAATAACACAAATAGGCAATTTAACATTTTATTGAGACAGTAAATCTTGACATTTATCCCTTTCGGGACGGCGGCATTCCGGAGCTGTCGCGCCCCAAAGGACGACGCGCTTCGCTTCCGAACTGGTTGAAAAGGACGGCGCATTTTTTGCGCTAAGCCTAACTCTCGAAAAAAATTCACTAAAAATCACCTATTCAACACAGAAATCTACTTTTTACAGGAATAAAAGAAATATTTATGTTCTATTTGATGTATAATTTTCATACAAATCTAAATACAAAATACTCGTTAGTTGCTCACATTCTTTTATCCGAAATAAACGAATAATTTCACTGCCTCTAAAACCCAAACAAAAAAAAAATACTCTCTTATATTCCTATGATTCACCAACGAAATCATAACGCTGAAATAAAAATAAAAACCGAAACTCAATTATAAAATTGTTGATGCTACGAGAATTGCTCTGTTTGTTTATGTTACAAAATGATTTTCACCGCTCCAAATGGAGAAATAATTCATTCGATCCTCTTCTGCCAAGGTTATGCCTCTGCAAAATGCATTGAAGTTAGTTCCATGGACAAGTAACGCCATCTAGTTCACAAATTAAAACGTTCTGCGTAGTGGCACTTATACGTGTCACTATCCGCTTGCGGTAAAATTTTCTCTGGCCCGAGTGAGTGCCGCTCGTCCTTGAATGCATGTTCGCATCTGGCACCTGGGCGTGCCGTTCGTCGCGAAAGGGTTATACAGATTTCTCAGGATTTTGAATAGTCATAGATCATTTAAATACATATTTTAAATAATCTTATGAGTCATGACGAATCTCTAATTGATGAGGCTCAAAATATCTCAATAAGGCAAGTTTGCGGGATCCATAATGAATCAGAAAAGATTAACCTGAAAGAACAAGGTATGATTAAATGAAATTAAAATAATAATGAAATAAACTTTAATGAAATTATAATATATATATTTCACCCTTTCAAAAATGTCATAATATTTTGAAACTAATACTTATTTTTGATATGACGTTTTCAGCCCCGTACACTATTGCTTTTAAAAATTTAAACCGCATTTTTATGCAAAATAATTCTTTCAAGGTAAGCATTTCCTTGTGCTTGCTCGGCTGCCGGGTTCAAGTCCCACTTGTAGTCATGGATGTTGTGTTGTTGGAAGCAGTGTGGGGCAACATCATGTGATAGCAACGTGGTTCATATGGTATTTGGAAGAATCCACCACAAGCAGGAGAGAGATGAACGTATTTTTCAAAATATCGGATTCAGCATAAAATCAAACTTGTCATAAAACTGGAAAATATTTATAACTTGAGTAAAAACATAGCAGTAAATAATGGGAAATTGTAATGGAGATGAAGATATTTTTCAGGTTGGTAAACTTAACAACGGAATAGCAGTAAGGTTAAATATAAAGGTACAGCTTCGGTATAAAGAATTGAGAGATTTTCGAAGGCAATAAATTGTGATAATTCCTTGAAGTGAATATTGGTAAATCCAGGGAAAAATAAAAATGTTAAATATCTACATGCATAAATGTTGAAAAAATAGATAAATATTTTGACTAAAATCTATTTACAAAATTAGCTAAATTGTGGAAAGCATCCATTGTATGACGTACGTGTACATCTATGGCTTTGAATTAATCTATTTTTGAGCAGCATAATATACACATATAATGCTAAAAAAATTCTATCAAAATAAATATGACGCTTTCATTTGAATTAGCACAAAAACTCTGGAATAAGAAACAAAATAACACAAGTGCATTTTACATGTTTTGATATAAAACTAAGGGAAATTTTGTTTATTTACACTTTAGATAAAGCCTTGTCTCTGAATGTATATTATTTAATATTAATATTAAATTTATTAGTTTACATATATATAAATTTCCAATCAAATCATGTAAGTAAATACAGCACATGTCAATGAATGCATCATTTAATACATCTGGTAGTAATAATAGATAAACATGAACATAAATTTACACATATAAAACCCCTGCTACAAGTCTGAAATAAGCAAGAAAACAAAATACATACTCCTGTTTCTATATAAATATTTCATGTAAAAATACATTAATATTTCATTCAATGCATAATATACAAAGGATTAGGCTTACGAGAGACCTAAAAGAATAAGACACTATTGTATTAAAAAAATGCTAAAAATTGGTCTAAAACACTTTAGAAATATTCCTAGATAAATAATTTATGTAAAAAGGCAGTATAAGATATGATTATATATAAAAACTTACTTCAAAAATGGGTAAAACGTTTTCATATCCCTAGCGCGTAATACAACTTCAATGCTAAGTCATTCAGGGCCCAGCCAAGGCTATCTAAAACAAGGCTCGGACATCTAGGAATCATGGGATACGTGACGTCAGCCGCGGGGGGATCTGCAATCACTCTGAGTGTACGCAAGTGTATTGAAGTTATAGAAGTGACTTTCAAAAATTCATATTTTTGAATAAAAAAAAATAATTTGATTACGTGCCCACGAGGATTATTGTGTCTAGTGGAAACAGGACTTCATAAATGGTGAGTTATTTGTTATTTTGTCTTATTTTATGCATGCAATTTGAACATTCTTGTAACACATAGCACGTGTAGCGCCGAATGTTGCTATATCTGTACGAATAGTCTTATATCTTGAGAAAAGCACTCTTAATTCATGTTTAATATTACCTGAATGACTTGTTATTCATCACTGAACCTTGCATTTTAAGCATAATTTTATTACAGACTTTTGTGATGTAAATATTTGCCTTTTTTGTTGAGATCGTGAATCGTACATTTTTCAGACGTTAGAAAGACAAAATCTGTTACAAATTACTCCTTACACCATGGTATGTTATTTTAAGTTAATCTAAAGTATCAATGAATCAAATTGCAGCCTTGCTAAATCATAGAATTATCGAAATAGCCTTGATAAACCATAGAACATAGAAACTGTATTCCAAATGAAATATGCGCAATATGCCTTTGTATAATTGTTTAAGAAATAAAGCATGGGGGGGGGGGTATCTGTGATCATTGCATAATGCATTCACACTTAAATTTTCATATTGATGTTTGTATTTATTGTTGAATTGTCAGGCTTTTGTTAAAAATTACTTTTGTGCTGTGTTTATTAGTTATAACATAATATTTTACCATTCTTCATTTAACTACGGTGCCCACTTGAGTATCCAGGGCTGCCGAACTATTACTCAAAAGTCTAAACTGTAAATTTAAATTTCATAGCATTTTTTATTTTATTTTGAGAAAATTATCTGTTGATATATAACTGTGTGATGTTTCTCGCATGCGTGGTACTGAATGTTTCAATTTCTGTATGAATTACCTTATATCTTCTGAAGAAAAATACTTTTAATTCATTTTTAATATTGCCTGAATAACTTATTTATTGATGAGCTTTGTATTGTAAGTCACCCAAGACAAGCGAGAGTCTATGGCATGTGCAGAGTAAGGTAAAATTTTCCATTCAGCTGGCGACTGTACATAACAGAAAATAAAGATGACAAAATTAGAAACACGTCATTTAAAGTTGCTTGTTACCCAAAACAACAACTTGTATTCTGGATCAATTTTTCTTACTTCCCACTCCATACAATCGAGGTCTATGACGTGCGAGATTAAATTTTACATGCGACTGTACATAACAGAAAATGGAACTGGCGAATTTGCAAACACGTCATTGAATGGAATTCGCTCATTCGAACATTTTTATCCAAAGTCAGCAGACATATGGCAATAAATAGCAAATTATAGTTACTCATGTCTCTAAGCCCATATCACATTCAAGAACTTTTGGGACAACCAACTAGTTCAGACAACTTTTCCATCAATTTTCTAGCAAAGAAGTTGGTGATAGGGTTGTCTGACAATTTAAGAAGTTGGGCTAAATGAAAAACTGCGAGTGAAAGTACTGTATTTTTATCACATTTTTGGCGAGAAATATACAATTGTGTATTTTGCAACATTGCAGTTAGGGTTACGTCGGTTTGTTTACTGCTTGGCAACTCGTCTGCTTTACATTACATGGATATTTTAGATCAATTTTGCATTGAAATCTCTAAAATTTTAATTTGGGCTGATTTTTTGCCCAATTATGGATTTCGGATTATTTTATAGACGGTATTTAACCATATATAAAGGTAATTATATAAATATATAATACATATATACTACGTTGTAATTTGAACTAATTGTTGAATGGCTGCAAATTAGTTTTTTGATACTCGACACATTCTATACAGCAAATACTATATTTATTTTATCAACCATTTTTATCAACCATTAACATATGGACTAGTTTACTTTCAATTATTATCATTCTTCATAGTTCACGTTATGTAATTAACTACTATAAAATGCATTTATTGTGTTTAAAATTTATTCGATGCTTAACTTAAAATTATTTACATTTTAGAGTCTTGAACATTTTTTTTCAAACATTGTTTACAATTTAACAACCGATATTTAGACCTTAAAAATATTTTAATCAATACAGTGTTATGTGTATTGTCATGTACAAATTTATGATATGAAAATTTAAAAAGCGTAAATTTATATTTCTGATGAAATTCAAAACACGTTAATTTTTAAAGTTCAAAATTTTTGTATCTAAAAAATTAGCACAGGAAGTAAAATTTAAATGTTAAATTATATCCTTATAATGTAAAATATTGTTCATATTTCAATTATAAAAAAAAAACTTTTTCATTGTATATAGTTATTTTTCTATACGGTTGTCAATTATCTAATTTTTAATATTTATTATTTTTAGATATCATGCCTAGGTATAGTTGTGTACCAAACTGTACTTCTAACAGGCCCGGTAAAGAGTATGTTACCTGCTTCCGATTTCCTAAGGATGAAAGAATCAGAGACTTGTGGATAAGAAAAATTCCACGAAAATTTGACATAAAAAAGGATTCAGTTGTGTGTGCTGAAGTGTTGAAAACCCAGACCACACGACAGACCCGAAGGTTTACTGTAGCTAAGTGTGTGACCGGGATCAGTTGTGTGTGCAAAACATTTCATGGAAAATGACATTATTTGATCAGATACACTGACATTAAAAGATGGGAGTACTATAAACATTCCAAGAACAATACCCAAACTTACAAACTCCGCTTATCTGTGTTTGTTTCAAGGATTCCCGGAGTACTTTAATAAACCTCCTCAACAGCGGACAGCCACATTAGAGCGGTTGAAGAAAATGCAAAAGTTAGATGATGCATATATAAATGATTGGCTTGATAAAGACAAAATAGATTCGCTTCGTACATTACAGAATGAACTATTAACTCCACCACGTCTTATTAGATTTATTAGTGAACAAGCAATAACTCTTCATCGGTGTGATAATTGTATAGCATTTTTATTTATATCATGTCATTCTGATTTAAAGTTAGATAAGAGTCTAAGAGTTAATGAAGATCTTTTAATGACCTTCTCTGTTGGAGATAAAGTGTTTGCAGATGAGGTTTTCTGCAAGGTTCTGAGCATTTCAAACTGCCTGACATCATGGAAAACACTCTAAATCTTATAAAGTGTTATAACAATAATAAGAACAGAAATCTTTTGAAATCAAATATTGAAAATTCCTTGGATTACTTCAGTGCATATTTACAAAATGACTGCAATAGTGAAAAATCTGAATGTGCTAAGTTTTTATTGGAACAATTAACACTTATTGACAAGCCTATACATGGTAGGAAATACTCTACAGATTTGTTAATTTTTGCATATTGTGTGTACATTAAATCTTCCTCAGCATATACATATTTATATAATACAAAAATTATACAATTGCCATGTCTTCGCCATCTTAAACGCCTCTCTGGCAATTTACAGGTAAAAGCTGGTGTTTATAATGCTGAAAATTTTAATTATTTGAAAGGTAGGTGTAATACTTTATCTGAAAATGAAAGAATTGTGAATGTTCTTATTGATGAAATGTACATAAAATCCTGTGTTACATTCAAAAATCAAACTTTGATTGGGTTTACTGAAAATTCAAATAACCAAGCAAAAACTGTTCAGGCTTTTATGTTTTCCTCCATATTTTCCCCTGCTAAAGAAATTATTGCATTAGTACCAGTGTTTAACCCTTTCGCGACGAGTGGCACGCATACGCGCCAGCTGTGAAGTTGCAGTCAAGGACGAACGGCACTCCCGCGGGCCGGAGGAAATTTTACCCTAAAGGACGACTGGCACGTATGGGTGTTTCTATGTGGAACGTTTTAGTTTGAATGTATTTGTCTCCTAGATGGCGCTAAATGCCCGTGGAAGCAACTTAAATGTATTTTGTAGATGTTTGACCTTGGCACAAGGAGAATCCAATGAATTATTTCTCCCTTTGGAGCGGTGAAACACATGGTTCTGTAAAGTAAACATAGCACTTCTCGTAGCATCAACAATTTTATAATTGAGTTCCGGGTCTCGTACTGATTTTGTCTTTTATTGATTTGGTTGTTGAATTAGAGGAATATAAGAGAGGTTTTTTTTTTGAGCGGGTGGAGAAGGGGGGGGGGGAGGAATGTGCGGCAATGAAATGATTTGGCTATTTATGTTCTCATGGAAAGGAAGGCTGGGATTTCGTTAATATATCCCATCGAAAAGGTCCAGATATGGAATAAAAATATATAAATCGTCAGAATCGGAATGAGGCCATAAATGGAATTTCCTTGTGTATACTGGAAAGGACACGGGATTATCAAGCTCTGATGGTGGGTATGGAGAACGCGTTGTGAAAACACTTCTAAGTGAACTTTCAGGAAAAGGATATACTTTGTATTTGGATAAATTTTTTACCTCTCCTGTACTTGAAAAGTATTTGTTGTCTAAGAATACGCATATATGTGGTACAGTTTTAAAAAATCGGAAGGACATGCCAAAGAATTATCCATCTGTACCTAAAACATATATACACTAAAATTTTTAATATTTTGATAAAAGAAAATTTGAATAAAAATATACATCAAATAGAAAATAAGTATTTCCTTTCTTCCTGAAAAAAGTAGAATGCTGTGTTGAACGGGTGATTTTTAGTGAATTTTTTTCGAGAGTAAGGCTTAGCGCAAAAAAGTAGCCGTCTTTTACGCACATTTCGGAAACGAAGCGCTTCGTCCTTTGGGCCACGGTAGGTTCGGAATGCCGCCGTCCCGAAAGGGTTAAGTTAACAGCTGATGAGTTATGTAGTATGACAGTTAAAATTTTAGAAATTTTAGAAAATGTAGGGTTTACTGTGTTCAGTATTATTTCTGATAGTAATCGTATCAATAGAAATATGTTTGTAAAGTTATCTGGTGGTAATGGCATGAAAGTTTCCATTCCAAATCCAGCTAATATGTCAAAAAAAGTATTTTTCTTATTTGATTCAGTGCATCTCCTCAAATCAATTCGAAATAATTAGATAAATCAAAAAGACGCAGAAAAAAAAATTCATTTTTCCTGTTCCTGAAGAATGCATCAAAAATTATTCTAGAGAAAATGACCCAAGTTTTGTCAGATTTTAAACCATCTGCCGCTGCATCATTTTCTTTATTACAGGATATCTATCAAGAAGAATTGGGAACATTTTTGAAAACTGCCCCAAAATTAAATGTTAAGGCTTTAAACCCAAGTAATTTAGAAAAACAAAATGTCAAATTAGCCCTAAAAATCTTTGATAGGTCAAATATTGCAGCATTAAAAACATTTATTGAAAAGGAAAACTGTACAAATGCAGAACTTTGGGAGAATACAGCCTCCTTTATTGATCGAATTGTTAGTTGGTGGGAAATAATGAATATCAAAACTGTAAATAAAGGATGGCGCTTAAGACTACCCAATTCTGAACCTTTTACAGTAGACTACCAGCGCAAGATAAAATTTCTTCAGTCATTTGTATCATGGTTAGAACAGTGGGAAAATATGAAGCAAAAGAATGGAGAGGGTGGTTTGTCGCGAGAAACATTTTTTACCTTAACCCATACTACAACTTGTATGATTTCAATTATAGAATATATATTAAAAGATTTGAAATTTAGTTATGTTTTATGTGGAAAATTTCAAAACGATAATCTTGAGGCAAGATTTGGTCAGTATCGTGAAATGTCTGGTTCAAATTATAATATATCACTTCAGCAAATTTTAGAAGCTGAGAAGAAATTAAGAGTTAAAAGTTTATTACGTGTAAAATCAGAAAAGTATGGTAATTTTAGTATTTCTGATTTAATTTATTCCCATTCTTTTCTCTTTTCAATCTTTGTAATGATGTAGAAGTAGAAAATTTTCTGTCTATATTAGATTATCCCTTGAATTTTGATTATTTATCAAAAAATGATTTAAAAGTTTTAACATACATAGGTGGATATTGTGTTTTCAAATTAAAATTATCTTGTAATCAATGTATTTCTTTATACATAACTGCAAAATGTTTGATACTTGATGAACAATCCCTACAAAATTTTTAATATTTACATTTAATGGATCGTGGTGGACTAAAAGCTCCATCAGCATCTGTAATTAGTATTCTTTCAGTATGCTATTTAATATTTATCAAGTTGGTATCCAATATGCATGAATGTGAATTTCTGAATTGTAAAAATCAAGTAATGCTTTTAGTTAAGATGACTGTTATGTCTTTGGAAGAATCCGATCTTGCAAATTCTGATGAAATTTGTTTTTGTTGTAAACAGTCTCCGAATTATTTTGTTTCAAAGATTATTAGAACATTTAGTAACATTTGTTTGAATAATTATGCTAAACAATACAATAACATGGAAAAAAGATGATCGAAAACTTAATAAACTTGCATCTAAGTAAAAGAACACCTATAAAATAAGTTTCAACATCAAATTAGGCAAATTTAAAAGCTTTTACATTCCATAAACAATCTATTGGAATAATTATGCTGAACAATGTAATAATATGGGGGAAAATATTATCAAAAATGCAATACTTCCATATAAATGCTTAAGAGAAAATTTGAAATTTCAAGGGATTAGTATAATAGTACTGTAAAAGCATATAATTGAAAGTTATATCAAAATCAGCTAAAAGCAGAACTTTGTGAGAATATAGCCTTCTTTATTGACTGAATTGTTAGATGGGTTGAAATAATGCATGTCAAAAGTGTAAATAAGATTTTGAACCTTTTATATTAGATAATCAGCGTAAGTTCAAATATATTCATTTCTATTATAAGCTTTGTAGGAAAATATTGGACGAAAGAATACAAAGGGTGGATTTTTTTACAAGAAACATATTTTGCCTTATCACTGATACAACTTGTATGATTCGATTATAAAATGAAATTTGTCCATGTTGAAAAAATTACCCAATTTACTTGTTTTGTTTTTGTTTTAAAGATTTTGGTAATTTGGATCTTTCTGACTTAAAATATATATTGCAAAACAGTGATATTCATTTTTCTGAAAAGCATAATTATTGAGATTTATAACAAATATATTTTGAAAACAAAAAATCGAGAAAGTTAATAATGTTTATTTTTAATCAAAAGTTATTGATTGATGCTTTTTATTACATTACAATCAATGTATTTAATGTGTCATTTAGATTTAACAGATTAAATAGTTTTTGTATCTAATGAAAATGTCTATCATATTATTTATAATCCATACCTTATGTACATCATTTAATATATATCAGGTTGGTATTCAGTAGATATAAGTGGGGGGTTGGTAACTTTTGTTTGAATGTGACATATGATATGCAGGTACTTTTCAGACAAAATATGGATCTCGCTTTTGCGGCAGATACATTTTATTTTTTTGTAACTTTGTTAACTCCAACTACTTGGATTTATACATTTGTTGTAATAAAGTTTATATATGCTCATAAAAAGCTCTTCTTTTTTGTATTTTATTTACTTGCTTCAAGAAAAACTTAATAACTTCACATTTCAACACAATATTAATGGTGTGTACTAGTTAAAATATACAAACATACATGGTACTCAGATACTCAGAAAATTTGAGCTAATTTTGAATATACTTTTTTCAGACAAAATACAAATCTAGCTATTTATTGCTATATATACAGTATGATACATTTTAATATAAATTTGATGTCACTTAATTAGGTTTGTAAGATAAAATGTTTTTACAACTCATAAAAGCCCTGTTTTTGTATTTTACTTCCTTATTTGAAGAAATACTGTTACATTTTTTGATGGATTTAATAATTTAAATAGTTTCATTGCATGTAGAAAGACAACGATTTTCTACTTAGTGTTGTAACCTAACTTATGGATAATTAAAATTTGTACATATATTACGTCATTACAAGTTAAGGTAATTTACATTTCAAGAAGAAAAAAATGATTTAAATTTCATGAAGATATAAATCAATAAATGGTGTGTATTAGCATATAGCATGCATACTGAAGTGTAACTATTGTGGTGATTGTCATTACTAAATTAAAAAGCTTTATATTTAATCAGAAAGTTAAAATGTTTAATAAATTTCTACTAAGTTATTTTCCTATCTAAAGTCCGACAGAAAATTATGCATAAATTTGTTTGAATTTTAAATGGCGAATTTTCTGATTTTTTAAACAGGCATGTTTCTTCGCATTTTTTATGAATTCTAGATTTACAGTATAAAATGTTGTTCAAGTTAAATAGGTAGGTATCAAGAGTTTTTGAAATATAGTATTAGTGTAAAAGTAATAATGTTGCAAAAGTTACTGTCACAAAATAGAAAAGTTAAATTTAGAAATTTATATTCATAACTATTTCACTGCGTTTTATGTTGCTTATATTTTAAAACTAAATGCTAAATCTGGAGATATATATATATATATGTATGTTAGCTAATAAAATATGTATTTAAAGTCATAGGTAAGTGTCAGCAGTTTCTCCCATTATAGTGAATAATATGTAATTACTTTTTTCCTAATTTATAGTTATAAAATATTATTTGAATTTCTAAGGTTTATAAGTTTTGTTTATTGATATATTTTAAATATTATATAAATATTAATATAGTTGTTTATTATATTAATATAACTTTAACATAAATATTTACAGAAGAGAGTGAAAAAATATTTGTTCTCAATGTAGATCATTTTTTATTTTGGAATCACAATTTGAAGTTTATTCTAATTTACTTATTAGTTTAGAGATATATTTTTTCATATTAGTCTTATTTATTACTGTAGAAATTCGTCTGTGTCAGATCCCGTACGTGTTACGCACGGGAGATACGTTCCCTCCGTTGCTGCGGTTGAGTTGTCAATGTCCGGGCCTGTTATTCTAGGTGGCCTTGGCCCAGCCGTCCGCGAACAGCAGATTTTTTCGCGCCAGAGCCTATCTTTCTAGTTAGCCTTGGATCGTATCGAGCCCCGCTAAAATGACGTCATCGAACACGCGCATGCGTATAAAGCAAAGCTAAGTGCAACGTTTTTGATAATCTGCAAGCTGTAGACGCTAGTGTTCAAAATTGTTTACATAGGATGTTATCCATTTGTAACTTTGACCGTACTCATCACTGCACTTTTTGTTTTGATTTTGGGTCTCATTTGTTTTAGTCAATTGAATTTTTGTAGTTTTAAAGTTTTTGTCGCTTTTTATTTTACTATGGAGGATTTAATGCAGATGGATTTGTACGAATTACTAGACATTAGCGTGACTGCTGATGCGAAAGAGGTATGGAATATAAATTATCGCAAGTGGTTCCATATATTTGTGTTACTCCTTTTTCTGATATAATATATCCGTTAAAAATTTATTTTAGATTAAGAAAGCTTATAGGAAAAAAGCCTTGACGTGCCATCCTGATAAAAATCCTGATAATCCCAAAGCTGGTAAGCATTGCTTCCTTCTTGCATCATAACTAAGTGCAGTTCATAACTTAAATACTGCATTTCCTCACTATTAACCTAAATCTACTTTACCTCATATGTTGAAAGTGTCTAATTGTAAAAAAAATGTTATCATTCAATTGAATGTAATATTTAGCTAATTACCAACTTTATTTAATACCACATTCATCACTTGAACTGATTATCACTAAATATCAGAATTTATATTTCAAATGTATAATTGCAAGTAAGTTTTTTAGCTGCACCCTCTAATTATATTTATTTTGAAACAGAAATACTAAAAATATTCTTGGCTTATTATGATGGAAAATTATATTTCTCAGTCGCTGTAAGTCTAGTAGCCCTAGACATAATGTTTAATTGCCCAAGTCGACCACAAGGTCCAAAATTTATGTAAATCATCCTTTAGACCTGGGATGGACAAATTTTATTTATAGAAGGGCCAAAGAAAAAGAATATATATATTTTATGGCATGCCAAAGACTTTTATTTATTATTTTTTCTTCAAATTTCATTGAATTATTTTTTCAAATGTTCAGAATACAAAACAATGATAAGTTCCTACTAAATTGTTTTTAAGTTCATTCTAAAAGTTTAAAGTGATGGGGGTGTGATATGAGTTAGTCTGTTATTGAACTTTAAAAGCATTTTTTCATAATTTGTGTTAAACTGAGAGAAGGAGATTCTCAAAAGAGAAGAAAAGTGCTAGTTTCTAAGATCACTTTTCATATGTTTAATGGTTAAAACCGTTTGTTTGCATGAAAGGAGGATGCAGACATTGCCATACATTTTTTAGCATGATTTACGTTATTAAGTTTGGAAATCTTAATTTTGGCATGGCTGTATAAAAAATCTATTTTTGTTGTGTTGGCCATGTTGAACACATTGGTGGTTCATAGTTTGCCCATTTTTGCTCTAGATAATACAAGCAAGTCACTTCTAGTCACTGCAAGTTCAGCCAAGATTAAACTTGATTTGCCAACAACCCCACTGTCTTGATATCAGGCTGTAACATTCTCCTCGAGAACAATAGATTTTTCTTCCCAAGTTTTTTAGTGGCATGACCAAATAGGTGGTGCCTAAATGTGGGTACAGAATACAGGAGATTTAACATTAAAGTTTGAAGTTGCAGATATTTGCTTGGGTTTTCTTCTATTCTTATGCGAAACTTTTTTTGTGTGTGATTATTCTTTTTTCTGTCATGTATGTGGATATAGCTTAATTAATAGATTCATTTTTGCAGTTAATTTTATTGTGAAATTTCAGACTTTATAGTTTGTCTTTGTGATGAAGCATGTACTTTCAGTCTTCTTTCCCTTTAAATGCACTATTATTAACTTACTATCGTTTGCATATCAGTATCTTAAAAGGGATTTTAATTAGTTCTCTCATTGAATTGTTAATTACTTTTATAATATATTTGATTACCATTTTAAAATTTTAGATCTTCTGTTCGCTAGTTTATTATATTGCATTTTAATAGTGCTGCAATCTAGATATCTCTAGAACTGCCCTTTAAAAAACCTGATCACCCGAGTTTAGGCAGAATAGTACAGTGTTATTTCGGGTTTATTAGAGAAATCTAGTTCAGCCTTGGATTTGCTCAGTTGTGGATATTTCAGTTATGAATCATGCCACCGGAAGAAGAGAATGTCGTATTAAGGAAATCTTGAGTAATGTATTTAAGCACAAGTAAAATAATAATGCAGTATACAGCTGTTATTATATTTTATTTGTGTTTAAATGCGTTGCTCAAGTTTCCTTATTCTTTGCACAAAGTGATTTTTACTCAATGCTATATTGAAAGAATACTTTGCTAATGAAGGATAAGTATCATGGCAAAATATATAGAAAACCAGAAATATTTTTGCATGTTCCTGATTTTACATAGACTTTTCCTTTGTTCTCTGCGTCATGTGGAATATTTTTTGCAAAAACTGAGAACATGTTTGTGCATCTCACAGAATGCATGAATTTTAAAATTTTATGAGTCCTTTTTAATTTTTTGGGTATTTGAATGACATAGCAAAATATTACATTGTTATTTATTTTCCTTCAAATTAAATTTCAAAAACTGGTAATTTTAGCAATATTTTAATTATTTTTTACACAACTCTGAATTTTTGTTGTTGTAGATTTAAAGCTATAAAATTTACTTTCTGATTTTATAAGATGTGCTGATTTGAAATCCTTTTACATATTTCAACAATCTTAATTAGTTAATAAAATACAAGCAATTTCGTAAAAACCCATTTACTGCAAAATTACACTTCTTAACACTTAAAATAACTTTGAGATGAAAACTTTTTGAAAATGATTTTTAATTTCTCATGTATATACGCTTCAATATACAAACTATGGTAAAAATCAAAAATAGTAAAACAATCATCATTTGCTGAAATCTGTGTTCAATAATCCATATAATAACATGTAATTAAAAATTTTCTTGCACCATATGTTTTTGAGGAGTTATCATTGAACAAAACTTGTAGATCAGGATTTGAAATCAGCAGTCATTAGCTGTATTTTGCACCTATAAATATCGTTTTGTCAGCCAGGATTTTAGACCAAGTCGTCATATTTGACTCTTGACTTTTTCACTTTTTTTCACATGTTTAATGTAAATTTTGACTAAAATCAATCATTTATTCTCCCTTCTAACAGTTTAATCAACCCATGGTATGGATTGCATGTGCCCGTGTAGTGGGTCAAAAGCAAAACCTCTAATAAAAGATTATTTATTTTGTTAGCTGCATAACAAAAACAAAATAAATAATTTTGAAATTGCACCCCAGTAGAACATTTTAGCATCTGAGGAAAAATGTTTGGATGCCATTGATGCATGACTTTTTTCTACTAATTTCTAACCCTAATGCAGACAGACAACAAAAAATCATGTCCAACTCAAAAGTAAGAAGTGTAGTCACTTTGCTCGCACATTCCAATTACGATGAGCATATACATCTAGTTTAATTTTTATTACCAATTATATACTGCAATTTTTATATCTTAACTCATACTTTGAATAAAATTCTATGATGTATATCTTACATTCACTTATAATTCAAAGTTTATATGTATAGTTTAAAATTTTTACCAACATACTGAAATGCTATATGCATGAAACTTTACTTATCAGAAAACTATATTTAGAAAGTATCTTCTGTTAATTTCAGCTGAACTCTTTCTGCAGCTGTCGAAAGCTTTAGAAATACTTGCAGATACTGCTGCTCGGGTAGGTGAAATTTATTTATTTTTCATGGAATTTATTTAAATTGATAAGAAGGCAATGCCTTCTTGATTAGTAAGGAGGCATTGTATTTGAAATGTTAAATGTTCTGTGCAGTTTTATAAATTTAAAAAGTTATTATTATAATTATTAAAATAATATTTACAGACTTTTGCAGAAAAATGCATCTGCTGTTAATTCCCCATTATTTACCTGTTTTTTAATTATATACAGTCGAACCTCGATATGTCAAATCCCTCAATATCTCAAACATTTTCTCCCTGCTCTTTTGTCATTAAATTGCATTTTCTTTTAAGCTCTTGGTATCTTGAAAATATAGACTTCTATGCCATGCAAATGTCTAATTTCACATGAAGAAATGCTACTAAGGAAATATAAAAAAAAAAATTCACCAAAGCAGAATTTGAGAAAAGAGCAATATTAAGGAAAAGCAGAAGATTGCTAATTTAAATGCTGTCAAAGATCAAGATGAACATAGCCTATCTTTAGAACAATGCATGGTCATCAAAAAGAAGCAAAATCTTGACATTTCATTCGAAGATTTCTTTGAAGTAGACACTTCCCTTGAAATGTATAGTACTTTAATGGATGCAATGATTGTAGCAGAAAGTAGCGCCAGGCAAAGAAGATGAACCAACAAATGACCTTGAAGGAATTTGAAGTTGTAACTGCATTGCTGCTCTTTCTGGAATCCTTTAAGGTTGTTAAACATTTGTCTTAATTGCTGCTTTAGAGAATGTTGTTAAGACGTAGAAATATAGGCATCAGATTTTATTGAACAGTTATTTTGTTATGTTTTATATTTGTAAACTATGTACTTTTACTGCATATGTATGTATGTACATATAGTATTTATCTAACAGACTTTACTTAAAATTGAAAATTGATATTTCAAAAACTCTTTATATAGAATGTTTTTCTATTCCTGTCAGATTTGAGATATTGAGGTTTGACTGTATATTATAGGACTTCTCCTGCAGTACTGTAAAATGAAGTGAATGTGAACAAAACTTTGAAAATGTTTAAACAGTGTTTAAAGTCATATTTCTTCAGGTGAGTCCTATTACAGTAAGTTAAAATGGGAAATATTTTATTGCACATGCAGTGGATCCTACAGTAATTTAGAACATTATTCACATTTACTTCATTTTATGGTATATAGTTTGTGTGAGAGAATATTATGATTTATCCAAAATTTGGCCTGTAAATTTGTGAAAAGTTATACTTTTTAAGCATCTGTAGACCCAAATAAAATATACTTTTAATGTCTGTGTCTATTGGCAGTATATTTTTTAATCCAATTACTTTAAACATATCTTAAATCTTTTAAAAACAATGACAACGGATAAAAACATTCTTTTCAAATATCATTATGCTGCATAAAAATAATTTTTAAACAATTATAAAAAATATAGAAATCAAAAGTGATTGTTCAAATTGTCAAATATATAACCATTGACCAAAAAATACTTTTTTGGAATACTCAAATCAAATTGAAACATTTTTCAAGTGTTGTCTAACTGTGAGTGAGTTTATTGGTATATGTTCTTTTCTATTTTTTCCAATATCTCTTGGAGTATTATATTAATTTTATAAACAAAATGCAGTACAGATAAAAATTTTCTCTCCAAATTTCCTGTTTCTTTTTCATAGAATGATCACCATACAGTGTTTATAAAACAAAAACTAAAGGAATTAAGAAATTTTAGCCCCCGATCAAATTTCTTGTTTAGTATAAACCCAGTTAAATGGTAAAATATATGAGATGAGAAAATTTTTGTAAGCACTTTTGTCCTGAATTTATAGAATACCATTGTTTTGAAATTATCACAAAGCAATCTTGGGATACTACAAATTTTACTTTTTATAGAGATTTTGGATGTGTCAATAGAATTGGTTGATTTTCACGAAATTAGGTATGTGTTTAGCAAAAAAGTCTATTCATTTTTTGTATGAATAAGTTACAATAAAGTTCTTTTTTGTTTTTTTCTTTCCGATGCCAACATTGGAAAGTATATACTGTGTGAAAGCTATTTGCTGGAGAAACTAGATTTTCCTTCCTGGTTATTGTTACACTAAGAATTAATCATTTTTCCCGGCCGTGCAAACGACTGCTCTTAGTCTTCGGATGAGTCGGACGGTCTGGGCTTTCAACTAAGAACTAATCTTGTAAAGCTCTAAAGATATTGGCATTGCATGTTTGGCACTCAAATGATAACGCTCTGAAAATTAAATAAGCTCACTTTTTCCAAATAAGCAAAGAATGTAGTATTCAGAAATGAATGTATGGCTGAGTAGGGGAGACCGGGGTACAGTGGGACAATTTTTACTTATTTGGTAATACTTTTTACATTTTTAATATTAGAAATTCAACAAATATGCAATACAATAATACTACTTTTTATCTTCTATTGTTAAATTTTTCATATTTTTTCCTCAAGTTTTACTTTGTAAAAATATTGTATTTCTGAAGGTATGTAATTCGTCCCAGTGTACCCCGGAGCGGGGTACACTGGGACATTGAATGGGGTACAATGGGACATAAAAATAAACACATATATTTGTACGATGATACATTACACTTTCATTCTCATAATTTGTATGGGTTGTGGTTAACAGTTGAATAACAGAAAACAGTTTATAAATTATTACAATCAAAAATATTTGGATGACTAAAATAAAGTTATTGAACACTATTTTAAACAGCCGAAACAATGCCTAGGCTACTTAGCCTACGGTTTAAAAGTCTTTTTTATATCAGCTTAGCATAACATTCTAAGTTCACGGGAAACGATAATTGTCTCAATGCCCTTTCTGTTCCTCCATGACATACGGGTTTCCGCAATTTCATTTCAATGTCACTATGAAGAGCTGAATATGTTGCCTCATCATCAAAAACAAAATTATATCCTGGTAAAAGTCTTCTCATATACTTCACTTCATAGTCAATTTTACTTTTTTGTATCACTTCCGCAACATAATAGCTGAAGGTTGCTTTCTTTTTCCTGCACACTTTGACCAACATGAAATCTCCAATATCAATAGTATCACCATCTGCATTCTCTGCCATCTCTACCTCAAAACTGCTATCGCTTTCAGATTCTTTCCATTCTTCATTTTCTGAGGAACTGTTTTGCCAAATTTTCTATTAATTTTTCTTTTCTTTGATTTGATATCTTTTGAAGCTTTTTTCTTTTTAGGCTGATTTTTCTTTTCTAATCTTTTTAAATATTCCTGCTCTATTTTTTTCCTTAACTGGTGTGTCAGTTAATACTTCGGATTTTTTACTTTTTCACATATTTTTATATATTTCAGTTGTATGACATTTTGGGAGAGGCCTTACAGTTTCAGGTGACAGAACAATTCAGTTTTTTCCACTATGTGTAGACCTACATAGCTTTTCACTGAAGGTGAATTTAAATAAGAGCAGCTTGCTTGTGGTTCCTCTGTAATAGGCCTAGATCCACCAGCTTCAGTAAATAGTTGAAATTGAGTAGGACTGGGTTGTTCAGGTGTTGGGTTATCAGTGACGCACACCTGTGGGACATCAGTTACACTTGCAGCCTCAAAGTCTGCATCAGTGTAGGTATTGTTATTATACGGAAAAATACCTGTGTCAGAAAAACCAAATAGGATGTTATTTGCACAAGCTCTGCTGCTCCGTGAATTGTTATTCTTTTACCAGATTATTCACAAGTCAAGCCCGGCACGTTTTGTTATAGGAATGTTTTAATGGTTCATACACAGTCTTGTCTAAGGACTACAACTTATGGCTGCAGTGTGGAGGTATTGTGAAGAGTACGATACCATTCGTTTTTTCTAGATTAATGGTCTCAATACTAATATGTGCTTCATGATTATCCATTAAGAGAAGGGTTTTATTTTCTGGCTTTGATTTAGAATACTTCATGAAATGCTTCATAGCCATCAGAAATATATTTGTATTCATCCATCCATTCACTGTAGCAGAGCAGCTCCTTGAACACCCACAGGAGAACCCTTTAATATTGTCTCCCGAAAATTAACACGAGGAAAAAAATGGGGGTAAGGCATTTCCTAAGCCATTGATCATACAACAAAAAGTAATGAGTTCACCCCTTTCTGATGAAGTGATCTGGCCTACTTGCTTAACACATTTTTTGGTGATCACTTTTCCAGGTGTTTGCACAGTAGTGAGTCCTGTTTCATCTAAGTTATAAATGTTTTCTGGCCCAAAATGATGTTTTTATAAGAGTTCATGCAACTTAGAATAAAACTCAGTCACTACGGGTTTGTTAAACCCATTGACCGGGCAAGCGATGTGACTTCTGGCTTCCTAAATGAAATACTACCAGCTCGTTTCATAAAGCTTTCCAACCAATCTTCTTCTGCACAGTGATTCTCATTCCAAGAGGATGGGATACTTTTATTCAATTCCACTGCATATTTATATGCTAGTTTTCGTGCTTATTTTGGTGAAAGCTCATGATGCAAACTTGAAGCTTGGGTTAAATACTTGGTACGCATATTCTCTTCAAAAGTTGTGAAGATTTGCCGAACTGCATAATTTGGTTTAAGCATAACATTTTTCTCTGTTGGATTTTCTTCCCAGTTTATATCTTTTGCTTTTAGCACATACCGTTGCAGGGTGCTCTTAGGAATATCAAAAGTTCTTGCTATCTCCCTTAATGGTTTCTTGTCCTTAAGTACTGCCTTTACAGCCTTCCGCATCACAACTTCTTTTACTAATCCAATTTCACTTGTTCTCTCTCTTTTTTGCACCAACAATGTAAACAACAAAATTGTTAGGTCTAACAAATAACATGAAAACCCTAAGTGTTAGTGTTTTTTCTAAGCCAATCCTAATAGAATTTGTATAACAGAGATAGCTTTATGGATTAGTTTTAAACATTTCTTAAGCAAAACAGCTAGTGTAGTTTTTCCCCCCACAATATACCTATAGGCCTATAGCTTTGATGCAGTTCTAACAATTTCAGGTTAACTCAAGTTGTTACATGTTTACACAACATAAAAGTAGTTTGAAAAGGTTATCCTTAGGTAATAATTAATTGAAAAGCATAAATTCTAATAACTTTGGTTCAACTTTTGGGAATCGGAGGTATTTTTATGTTGAGCGACAGTGTCCCAGTGTACCCCATTAAGGATGTCCCACTGTACCCCAAGAGACACACACACAACAAAAGTTACAATTTATGTACCACTAACAAATAAAATGAGAAACCATCATACATATGCAATAAAAAATATTTAACCTATGGATTAATGTAAAAATATTGATTATTGGATGATAATTTAGTGCGCAAATACAAAAAAACAACATTTACCTAATTTTCCCAACAGGTCAGATGAGAACAAAAATCACTATTGCCCCCCTCGAAAACAAATAATAGCGGTGATCTGTTTGCACAGTGTTGCCACACAAGTTGGCATAATGTATCATATTTTTCCCTTTCTTAAACATTTTTACCCTAGTAAATAAATCAATTGTCCCACTGTGCCCCGTGACCCACTGTACCCCGGTCTCCCCTATCTGATAATTGTCAATTATATGTCCTCTGAGTTGTGAAATAACAATTCTAAATAGGATAAATATTTTTTGCAGTATTTGTACAATCTGTTCTAAATATGATTAAAAAAAGTATTTTTCTATAATATTAAATGTAGTTTTGACGTCATAAAAATGCATTTGTGTTACTGTCCCCTTGTGATTTGTTAAGTTTTCACCTCGTAACTACATCAGTAAATAACCTAAATAATTGAAATAAATTAGTAATGCTTAAGAAATTATGATTTTAATCTTTAAAAACCCCTTATTTAAAATAAAAAAACTAATGATATTATTTTGTGAAATTGCTGACACATTTGTCCCTGAGAATCAGTGATATGATGTCCTCTGAAAAATCATCTTTTTCATCCACCAGATGGTGACAACAGTGATTTTAAGTTAATTGAAAAACACTATTTAGGGTTTTGTTCCATACCTGTATCAAGTTTTATGTGCTGTTAATAAGCACATGAAAATCACAATTTTATTATCAAATTTGATATGTATATATAATGCAGTCATCATTTCTGATACACCATTTAGTTATAATTAATAAGAATGAAAATTTAAAAATACTAGGTCTCCTGTTAGTGACTAAAAGCAAGTTCATAATGCATACTTTGTTTTCCAATGTTAGTTTCAATTTCCATGTAGAGCAAAAATAAACATTTCATTCCTGTCATATGAATGTAATAAATATGGATTAAAATTTCATTAATTATTTTAAACAGTTCTGTACAGGGTTTATATGCCTCAGAAGAACAGGGAAAACCTGGATTTCTCAGACAATTTAAATTCAGTTCAAAATCTTGGGGGAAAACTCATAGAAAATTACAACTTTTCATTAAAGCCTGGAAAAATTCTATTTGAGCCTAGAATAAGTGATTATTTTGTCGTTTTAAAAAATTCAAACTGTTTTTAAAAGGATTCTTTTATGTTATTGTAATTGAAACCAAAGCTTTGCTTTTCAAAATTTGATTTCAAGTTTTTATCATCAAATTGGCTAATTTTTCAGTTTAAATGTTTTATGTGCTACTAAATTTGAATTAATTTCACAAAATAAAGATATTATATACTACAAAATGTCGTGATTCAAACTATGGCAGTTTGCAAACATTCTTCAGAAAAACTCAGGGAATTCCATCGCTAAGTTTGAATATATACCCTGTCTGTAATCCATTAGAAATCTGAAAAGATATTTCCAAGAATTTATTCCACACAAAAATTTCTAGAAACTATAAAATTTCTGGAAACTGAAAATTGACAATTATCAGATATTCAGCTCTATACCATTGTTTTGAAATTATCTTAAGCTGCTCTCATGATGCTACAAATTTTACTTCTGTAAAAATTTCTTTGAAATGTTCTGTGCTTATTTTAAGTTAGTAGTAATGGCAATATGCCTATTGATTTTCAGTGAGATCAAATATTAAGAAAATTCTAAATATGTTATTGTTTTCCCACAATAATGAAATTTGTTAATCTTTAGAAAAGTCATGTGTTGGATTTTTGAGAGATTTTGTTTCTTGGAAAGCAAATTCTTTCTTTAAAACATTAGAGTTTCCAGTCCTAAGTTTCTTCTAAATATCATCCTGTTTTTTGCTGAAATTGACAAAAGTAGCTTAAAATCAGATTGTAAAATTTTTATATTTTACTGAATGTATCTTTCAACAGTTATTTGATTTCATGACATAATGTTTGTATATATAACAGTTTTTTGTTCTTTGTTTTAAACATATATGTTACATTTTTTACTTTTCTTTTATTAGTCTGCTTATGACAAGGTTTTGAATGCACGGAAAGCAGCAAAGGTGCGGCACAGAGAATTAGACAGTAAAAGAAAGAAACTCAAAGAAGGTAATTCATTTTAATATTTATGAAGTTTTTATTTTATTGGTTTTAAATATTACAGTAACAAAGTATTGAGTTTTACATAATTTATCTTGGATTTATCATTATAAACGACAGCACAAAATATTCATTTTAATCTATTCATCAAAATAGTTTCCTTCACAATAATCTGTATTTTTTGTGAATTGTAATTGTTTTTTAATGTCTCCAATATATAGTTTAGGTATAGAAAAAGTATTGAAGTGGGCATGAGTGCCCATAGGGGAGGCACTTGGTCTCCTGGATGAGCAAGGTCAAAGGCTGATATTAAGCTAGTCAATCTTGTAGATTTTATCTTTGGTTAAGTTTGACCATACTTGGTAAAATTTCTATGGGTGCCCATGAATGCAGGACAAATATTCAAAATTGACTTTATGCTGGATTTAGATATCTTTATTATTCTAGAATATGAAATTATTTTTAACAAGGTGCATCTAAACAGTTGAGGTCCACAGCTTGTTGCTCGCTTACAGGTTGCAGATTGAAATAAAAATTCCAAAAACTGTCAGAGATTTTTACATTTGTAAAAACTATATATATTTCTGAAAATAGTGATACCTAATACATTAAATTATGATAGATGAGTGTAGTTTTATTTGCATTTTTTAAATTCTCTATACAAAGTGTTTTAAACTCTTTTTCTAGGGCTTTGCAGTTAACAAACAGAAAACATATATTAATATGCTGTTTGTGCCCATCATCATCCCCTTTTAATTGTGATCGGTTCATTTGACATGCAGGTGTAGATTTGTAGCTAATAACAATAAATTTAAAAATAAGAAATATTTATCATGCATAAAGCATTGATTATGAAACACTTTTCAACTGAAATGTAACTTTATTGAAATATCTCTGAAATGCGATACATTCAGTGGTGATATGTTTTAAATTATCACAGTAGTACAATAATTTATTTTACTTGGAAACTTTAAACTTCATCAAAAAAGGCAATACTATAAAATCATCTGTTTCTCTATGTAAAATCAATGAATCAATTTCATTCAACATATGAAACAACATAACATATTCAACATATGAAACAACATAACATATTCAACATATGAAACAACATAACATATTCAACATATATCAACATTCTAGAATATGAAATTATTTTTAACAAGGTGTGTCTAAACAGTTGAGGTCCAAAGCTTGTTGCTCGCTTACAGGTTGCAGATTGAAAGATTTTTACATTTGTAAAAACTATATATATTTCTGAAAATAGTGATACCTAATATATTAAATTATGATGGATGAATGTATTTTTAATTACATTTTTTAAATTCTCTATACAAAATGTTTTAAACAGAGATACATTCAGTGGTGATATGTTTTAAATTATCACAATACAATAATTTATTTTATGTGGAAACTTTAAACTTCATCAAAAAGGCAATACTATAAAATCATCTGCTTCTCTATGTAAAATCAATGAATATTTCATTCAACATATATATTTCATTCAACAATGAATATTTTATTCAACATTTTATTTTTAAAGTCATTAGATAGAGAGGGCATGATAAAAAAGTACAAGTTTGTTTTTGTTTCTACTTCTCTTATTAAAATGAAATATTGTCTGTTTCATTGAAACACTTTTTGGTTAAAATGATAATTTATCCATTTTGGAAGGACGAAAGTTTATTTTTCATCATAAGGTTATTTAAGTTTAGAAAGCAGAGTGAAGTAAATTATTAATAGGATCACTGTTTGTTATTATGAAAATTAAATGTATTCCAATTGTACGAAAGTTGTAAATAAACCTGTCTACTTTATACTTTTGGTGCTGTAAAATTTTATTTTATATGTGCAGATTTAGAATTAAAAGAAAAGTTATCTCAAGATGTAAGAGAAAAAGCTGCAAATTCTGCAGAAAGTCTTCGGAAAGAAGTATGTATTATTTTTTAATGTATGTAATTCTAATTATTCATCTATCTTTCACGAATTCTTTCATATTCTTGTACAGTAATTCCTCCCCCCCCCCCCCTGATTAGCACAAATTTTATTAGCATGACACTTTGATTTTGTGCAGTTTATAATGTCATTTTGCTTCGCTAACAATATTAAATACTTATTTTAAATTTTCAAAGTAAAACTTTTTATAAACTTTATCACATTATAAATACATATACATTGATTATTTATTAATTACTTTCATACATATTATTCAATATTAAATATCACTGATTGATTAAAAGCATTATTCAGGTCAGATTAAAACTAAACATCCTTTGAGTAGCAGTTCACAGTAGTAGCCGATAATCATGACTTAAAACTCTTAATTTTATTTCCGTATTAGCTTTACATTATTTATTTAATTATTTCTAAATTTCTAACAATTTATTCAAATTGTTATTTAGGGAGAAGTACTAAAATAGGACACATACCTTTACTTTTGATTGGGACATTGTTTTCCAGGAGTTCATCCTTTTTGCGCACAAATTAAAGGGTTTTTTATGCATTTACGCAAGTGTTTTCCACCCGGATCAAACAAATCTTTGCTTCAACTAACAGTTATTAAAATCGAAGTGTTTAATCATCAAATTTCAACATCGAAGGGTTCTCTCCTTCTACTTTTTCTGTTCATATATATTGTTTTCTAGTTTCAAAGTGTGTACCTCCTAAATTTTCCTCAACCAATCATATATTCTTTTATTATATTATCTTAGCTTGTAAATCAAATGGAATTTCCTGTAACTCCCCCTTGTGCCTTCGTAAATGATTGGTAACCATAAGGGGGTCCCCTACTCGCAGCCCCTGCATATTCTCTTTCCCCAAGACGTATGTGTGTTCAGGGCGTATCTTGACCATTACCCGTCTAGGTTTTTATTACCCAAGTTTTGTTAACTTAGTGTCAACTGCTTTCTTTTCTAAAAGGGGCATCTATACAATTTTAAAGTTTATATAACAAGGTTTCCTCTTTCAAAAATACGTGTAAATTTGAAAGATTCTTTCCTAACATGTGTTGGCCACCTGAAAGCTTTTGAAATAAGGTATGTGCCTCGAACTTTTAATGGAAAATAAAAAATACTTCTGCTTATTTACTGAAAAAAATGGAATGGCGTTTTTGGACATCATTACAATAATTAGTAACCAAATTTCAGTTAGCGTGAATCAAAATTTTGATTAGCACAATATTTAGCTAAGGCCTAAGTCTAGTGAACTGAAATTTCAGATGTAGATTGCATTCACAGAGCAGTGATGTTCAGTTATACAAAAATATTTTTTTTTTTTGTATGTTGATGCATCAGTCATACAATATATGTGTACTGTATATTAAAATATTTTCAAAAACTGCTAAACGTCATTCCAGATATTTATAGATTTCAGAACATTTTCGGTTCATAGATTTTAAACAACATAATGTGCTGTGGTGTTCTGTGATGCATAAATATTTTTATATAGAAGCCACTTATAAACTACGAGTGTAATGTACATATGCATTAAATATTTTGAAATGTAGAGTGCCTTACTCAAGGGTCACACTGTCTATCACCATTGTCGCATTTTGTGAAAGAAAATTCAATTTAGCTATTGAAGAAACAATTTGACAATAATTCTAGCGATGTCAAAATCATAAATCATTAAATCATGGTATACTAATTGTAATGTATACTATTGTGTGTCTGTTCCAAAACAATGATCTTTGAATTTATTTAAAAATTATTAAATCCAAATTTTTCAGATGAAAAGCAAAAAAAGAAAAAGGCAATTAAAACTGCATTTAGTGAAAGAAAATTTCATTTGTCGATTAGGTTGGTGAAAGTACGTAATAAAAAATCAGAGCAATACATGTCGTACTGTACTGTAAGTTATAAATATTTTTCAAGGAAATAAAGTGTTTTTTTCATTTCAATAAACTTTTGCTGCAAATATTAATAATTATCCTTTGTTTTTATTTTATTATAAAAAACATTTTAAAACATAGTGTTATTAACAGTAATTACATGTTTGTATTACATGCTTGTATGCATGTTACAGTCATGGTATACAAGCATATAGTACAATAAAAATCAACATCAGCCAACATAAATTTATAGATTGCAAAGTTTTGTGAAAGCATTCTGATAGTAGATAGATAATCATGGCAATATAAATTTAATTAAAAATCTGTTAAAAGTTTTAAACAGAATAATAATGCTGAAATGCACTTACATGTTGCTCATATTCTCAAATATTTGGGGGGGGGGGGGGGATGGGAGTCTCATGATTGCAGTTCCAGTGACCTATGCTTAATTAAGGGCCTGATCCATGATAAAATATCCTTACCCCAATATAGATATTTTGATAATATACAAGTGATCTGGATCTTTAAACTCCTTGCCAACTTTGGTAAACAAACTTTTTAAGGGACTCTTAAAGCAATTGCATTCTAAAGAAGAGCTGCTGTATTTGTGTATTTAAGTGTTCATATCATAAAAAGTTCATATTTTTTTTTTTTTTTTTGCACTGTCAAAATCTAAGAAATCTGAAATTAATGCCTGTTCTTCTAGACAGCAGTCTTAAATTCCATTATGTTTTGTGTTTTAACTCAAAATACCAACTTTATTATTGTAATTTTCATATATGTTTTGCATTTGATAGTGAGACTTTCATTTTTAACACTTTACAACATAGTTGAAAAGTGTTTGTGACTTTGTTCATTCTGTTTGTCTGTCCATTAGCATGATAATTGCCGGAAAAATGATTTTATCAAAATGAAATTTTAGTATGTTGTTCAGACGGTCTGTGGGACTTATGGGAATATAAATGAATAATATCACCCAATTAGTTTTGGATTGAACCCGGGTTGAAAAAATGAAATACATTGAACCCTATGGGACCTAATTTTTCAAACATTTTTTAAGTGAATTTAAAATTCACAAATTGCTTCGAAAGTTTTGGGAAATATTCAAATTATCCCATAAAATGTATAAAAAAATTTCAGCAAAATATATTCAGTAGTTTTTAAATAAAAATTAAAATAATAATTACACCCTTTATATGAAGAGATCACGTGACCATTATATGAATAGATCACGTGACCATTAAATGCAGAGATCATATGACCCACTTGAAAATAAAATATGGCATCCATCTTGTGTCAAAATCATGATTTTTAAAGTTCTTTTTAATTCATATTTAGTGTTGTATCCATCCTAAAATCGCTTTGTTTTTGCTTAAATTCTGTGCATCTACATGCTGAAACAAATCAGCTATAATATATTTGAGTTTAAATGATCATCAAACTGTGATTATTTCTACAACGAAGCCTAATTTTCACTTATGGCGAATGTAAACACCAAAAGATGTAGAATGAGTTGTATAAGAATTGCTGCATTTCTTTAACGCAAAATTATTTAGCTTATGGAATCTGCAATATAGCTGATATGAATGAAACATTCATTGATTTTACACAGAGAAGATGATGATTTTTTTCGATGAAGTTTTAAGCATAGAGTTAAATTACTTGTACCTCCATGGTTTTAAATTTTTAAATAAAATAAATTATTATAGTATTGTGATGAATGAAAGCATTGGAAAAAAGTTTATAAATGAAATGCTGCTTTTATAGAGAGAGCCAGGCGATTTATATTTCGAACACGCCATTTGAATAAAGTTCATTTGTTTTCGATGGAGTTTTCAAATATAATAAATTATTGTAGTATTATGATAATTTTTAAAATATTACTGAGGAATGTATCGCATTGTTTAAACCAGGCAATTTATATTTCAATGCCGTCATTTGAATGAAGTTCATTTTTTTAGATGAAGTTTTAAGTTTTCAAATATAATAAATTAATGTAATATTGTGATAATTTAAAAAATATTACCGAGGAATGTATTATCGCATTTTAGAGATGTTTAAATGAAATTGAATGAAATTGAAGTTGGAAAGTGTTTCATAATCAATGCTTTATGCATGATTGATCTTTCTTGTTTTATTTGATATAGTCTTGAGTTGAAGCTATAAAACTGCTGGTAAATGCTTTGCAAAATGTGCATAAACAGCAGTCGCTTTCAATCTGAAAGTAATTAAAATTCTAACTATAATTGGTACTGTGATCAAGATTAAAAAAATGTATTCTGTTACAGTAATTTTTAGGTTGCAAAAATATGGAAGAAAAGTTATTTTTTCACTAACCACCACTGTATATTAGTGTTTGAGTCCCCTTCACTAGATAAAATATCATACTGTTATTCTATGGATGTAGTTGACCTTGGCGAATAAATTGTGATTAAAATAAAGGACATGTTGTAAAGGAAAATGATTGATTAAAAGGAAGTGGAATTAGGAGATTAGGGAGTTTGAACCGTAATTTTGGAGGCGGTAAATGTCAAGTTCACCTCTAAACCCAAATAGCTCAGTCATTAAAGTACTTGTTTCAAGATCAAGAGGTCAGAAGTCCTTATCTGAGTTAGACATAATTTTTCACAATAGGATGAGTGTTTGTGCTTGTTTAAGATTGTATATAATTGTTGATTGAGAGTTATATATTGTCCCATATCAAATATTTTCTCAAAAGCATTCTTCTGTTTTCTCTTACAAACTATGTCATGTAATTACAAGTTTGCTAACTTAATTCTGTTTATTCAGATTGAAAGGTTACGTAAAGAAGGATCAAAGCAGCTGGAGGAAGAAAAGGAACTCATGCGACAGCAGATTGAAAAAGAAAGATTAGGTTAGTTTACTCTTTTTAGATAGCTCTGTTTCATATGTTTTGTGACTATTATAGCTTATATTATGCTTCTTTAGTACAGGGTAGAGTCCTGTATTAGGTTGAGTACCTGCGGTTACCTGTTCTGTGGGCCAGATTTTAATTTTTTAAGTTGTGGGCCGGTGTGCATGTTTGCCCACAAAAAATATTTTTAAAATCTAAATCTTATAACAATTTTTTTATGAGAATAACTGAATAAATGCATGAATGAACATTATAGACTGTAAACAGCAGAAAATTGTGCATATGTGTTAAAGATTTATAAATTACTGAATAGAATTTTGAAATGCAATTTCATTGCAGGTCAGGTATTTAAGTCATACACTGCAAGTTTGGATTAGGTTGTGCGTTGATATTTTTTTCAGTCATAGCTCTGGACAACTTTCTTTAGTGTGGATTGGTCAAGCCAAGCCTCACAGGACTTTAGTACAGAATTCCTAATAGTGTGCATATTTTGCCCAGACCAAATTCAAATTGTGCATAAAAAGTTCTTGAATAAAATAAAAAATAAAATTGTCAAATAAATGAAAACTTCTCCAAGAATCACAGTGTTAAGAATGATGTCACATTTTTGGTAGAAGTTGAACGTTAAGGTGTATTTTTGATAAAATTACCCATTTTAAAGGATATTTTGTTTATAATAAAACATCTATGATTAAGTTTTGGAAATTTGAGCAACTCTACAGGTCTAGCTTCATTTTAACACAAAATTGAATTTAGGTAAATTTAGAGGGAAGTCTAGATGTCTAAATATACAAAAGTAAAAAGATACATACTACTTACTAATTTAAAGATTGTGGATAAAACTTTCTAAAAAATACTTTTCATGATTTAATTATTTAAAGTAAATCAGAAAATATGGCCAATAAAAGAAAAATGATCAGTTAAAAGAAAGTCAAATGTAAAAAGATACATACTACTTACTAATGTAAAGATTGTGGATAAAACTTTCTAAAAAATACTCTTCACATGATTCAGCTATTTAAAATAAATCAGAAAATATGGTTAATAAAAGAAAAATGATCAGTTAAAAGATACATACTACGTACTAATTTAAAGATTGTAGATAAAACTTTCTAAAAAATACTCTTTACATGATTCAACTATATAAAGTTAATCAGAAAATAGGATCAATAATAGAAAAATGATAAGTTAAAAGAAAGTCAAAAGTAAAAAGATGCATACTACTTACTAATTTAAAGATTTTGGATAAAACTTTCTAAAAAATACCCTTCACATGATTCAACTATTTAAAGTAAATCTGAAAATATGGTCAATAAAAGAAAAATGATCAATTAATGATCAGTCAGAAAGTTGAATGTAAAAGTGAATTAAATAAATTGTTCAATGAAATGTTTCTGCTGCACTCTTTCGATTAAACAAAAACAGAATTCACTAAAATAAAATATTGCGAATAATATTTTCGACTTTTAAATTGTCATTTGAGAAAATGTTGTGCATGCCCACAATTCATTCATTCTTACAGGTAACGTATAGCAAGAAATTGACGTAATTATTCAATGATCATCAACAAAACTTCCATGACTACTTTGTGTCCTCTGTGATGTCATTTGTGGAATATTTGCTATTGATTAATTCTCTACTCGATTAATTCTCTACTAAAAAATAATTATTTTCAGCTTAGTAGTTTTTTATGTTATTCAAAAATTAATTTAGTGTAAGTTTAGTTATAATAATGTTGATACTTCACAGCTTTTTAAAATCCAAAACTGAGTTCATGCTTCTTGGAGAAAAAAAAAAAAAAAATCTGTTTTTGGTTTTACATTATGTTAGCCATCTCATTACCTTTAAAATGATCAATTTCAATTGTGTTTGTTCATTATGGGGGTTTTAATATGTGGATCTCAGAGGTCAACAATTCAGTTTAAAATCTTCAGTTTTGTGCTATATTAGCTTTCTCATTGCTGAAAAGTGGCTGATATCAATTTTCTATTGTTAGCTGTGACTGTTAAGAAAACTCACCACTGAAAAATTGACAGATAAAAAGGAGGATCACTATCTTTGAGCACCAGAGCTAATTATGTCTTGCATTGTGGTTCTTTTTTACTAGCCAGTCAGTTACATATATATTTTGTTATTAGCTGGTATAAATGCTCTGACTTCCAAAGGTAAAAACTTAAATTTGAACAATCAAGCTAAGAAAAGTAATTAGTAAGAAGCATACTTCAATATGTAAATAATTTAATGGCTTTATTTGACACATATGTACAATAAACTAATTTCAAGACCTACGTCTTGTACACAATGTCCAGAATAAACTAATTTAAAGAAAAATACAATGTTACTTTTGTTGTATTCAGTAAAAAGTCTAATTATTAGACTTTTCACTGAATACAATAATTTTTTTTTATATATATATTAGTAATATTATAGTAATTGAGATTTGAGTGTTTGTTTTTCATTATTGAATTTCTAACTTACTGAAATTATGAGCTACATTAGCTGTAATTGATAAAAAATTTCTAACCAAATTTGAACTTTTCCAACTGGCTCTTCTAATTGGTTAAGTAGCTACTACATAATGCAAGCTATAGTAGAAAGGAGTTGGTGTTCCTTCATTTCAAACCTATAGCTTAGTTATCTATTTTAAAGTTATTCAGCTCTGTTTGAAAATTATATTGCTATGAATATTTTAGATACTTATGTTTATTTTCAGTGTACCCTTGTTACCACTTTCATTAAATGTATGCTGCGAATCCATGGGTTTTGCTCTTCACAAAAGAATACCAGAATTTGCTGGTATATAAAGCAAGTACTTATTTTATCCATATCTAAAGCTGAAAATTTGGAATTTTCTACTCATTATACCTTATACTGAGGTAGGATTGAGTTTTATCCAGGGAAATTTTCATTCATTAATCGTCTTTTGCCAGCAGTTGGTTAAAATTATTTTATATTAGAACAAATTACCTAGCGTTGCTCACATCCTATATGTGCCTGCTATATAAATAATGCATTTACTGAATTGCCTTTTCAAACTTCTGCCAAATCATTTCCTGGTTTCAAACCAGATCCCTATACATGTTTCAGCAAATATGGTAAGCAAGAATAAATAAATACATAAAATAAAATAAATGACCATTTCTACAAGAAAAGGCATGACCTAAAACCCACCCTGAGTTCCAAAGTTGGCGTATATAGAAAAGTCCACCGGCTAATGGAGAATGAAACCTTTTGCAAGCAGGAATCAAAAATCTCAATTTTGATGCATTTGCTTACAAAATCACAAAAAATAAAACAATGTAGTAACTTTAAAAATAATTTTTTGTTGTTGTTAGAATGAGAATATGTTTGTTCACAGCTTTTTGCCAAACTATAGAATTGTGCTAATTTTCCTTTTTCCGATATGATGAAATAAGTATTAGATTACCCCAAAACGACAAATTTTGGTGTATTTAAAAGATAAATAAATATGAATGAATTGTCCTATGGTGATCAAACATTGTTGGAAATATAGTTCTTCGATCTTTCTGATGATGTGAAAATGAAAATTATGGGATAATTTTTTTGGTTTCTAAGGAACTGATGTGTGTGAAAATCAGTCAGAATTAAGCTAAAACATAAAGTAAAGAACTAATTTGAATTTTGGAAAAATCTCATTGAGGTGCATCATCTCAGGTCATCCTGAAGTACCCATGTCCATGTACCAAATTTTATGGCCATATGGTGTTTTTTAACACTTTACAACCTAGTTGAAAAGTGTTTATGAATTTTTTCATTCTGTTTCTCTGTCTGTCTGTCAGCACGATAACTGCCGTAAAAATGACTTTATCAAAATAAAATTTTAGTATGTTGTTCAGACAGTCTGGGGGACCGATGAGAATATAAATGAATAATATCACCCAATGAGTTTTGGATTGAACCTAGGTTGAAAAAATGAAATACATTGAACTCTATGGGACCTAATGTTTTAAACATTTTTTAAGTGAATTTAAAATTCATAAATTGCTTCGAAAGTTTTAGAAAATATTTAAATTATCACATAAAATATATAAAAAAAATTTCATCAAAATATATTCAGTAGTTTTTTAAATAATAATTACACCCATTATATGTAGAGATCACATGACCATTATATAAAGAAATCACATGACCCACTTCAAAATAAAATATGGCATCCATCTTGTGTCAAAATCGTGATTTTCAACGTTCTTTTTAATTTATATTTGGTGTTGTATCCATCCTAAAACCGCTTTATTTTTGCTTAATTTCTGTGCATCAATGTTCTGAAATAACTGAATTACAATATATTTGAGTTTAAATGATCATCAAACTTTGATTATTTCTACAACGAAACCTGATTTTCACTTATGGAGATTGTAAGTAAACACATCAAGCTGTAAGATGAGTTGTATAAGAATTATTGATTAGACTTCCACCCATGAGTGGAATTCTTCTTCCCCGATGAGTCTGTGTTGCCCTGTGGTTAGCGCGTGGAGGTTGCACTCGGTAGTCCCGGGTTCGATTCCCGCCGCTGCCCAAACTGCCGCCGTGTTTACGCGGAGTACGATCACGTTAAACATGTGGGTCCGTAAGTCCTTCCGAGAGGTTGGTGGTAGGGGAAGGAGGGTACGGTCCCTGTGGATGCCTCCCCCACTGGGTTCCGGTCTAAATTGGGTGGCACTTCCCGGCCGTCCAAACAGATACCTTACACCTTTCTGGTAGGCCGGACGGTCTGGGTCGAAGAAGAAGAAGACTCACAGACCTAGAAAGTATAATATTTGTACATTTATAATATCAACCATGGAACAGAACCTAACGGAGTTGGATTTTCAATTTCTTCCATGGATAAAGCTGCCGAATAGGTGGGGGAGGGGAGTAAAAGCATGCACAGAGGGGCCAGCTCCACATAAATATTTCATAAGAAATGGTAAACTTATCAAATAAGGGGCAGTAGGACGCCCGTACATTTGTTATATAGGAGTCAAAAATCCTGTTGACGACACTGACCATGGGGGTGAAGAAAATGGGTTTGAATAAGTATTTTCTCATATTCCAGAAGATCTGCCTCCTCCTCGCCTGCATTCTCCTCCTCGATGACCTAGAAGGTTGAATTTTTGCAAAATCGATCACGGGACAGAATCTAAGGGACCATCATATTCTACAGAACATCCGAATGTGTTGGAGGGGGGGGGGGGAGAAATGCATTACTTGCGGGTCCAGACCGCATTAATAGTTTATAAAAAGTACTATTAACTTATAAAATAGGGAAAGTAGGGAGCTTGTGCATTTGCTAAATAAGAGCCCAAAAATTCTATCGGCAGCACTGTTCACAGGGCCGGAGAAAATTGTATTGGAAAAAAAAAATCCTGATTCTCTGGAGAGCAACCTCCCCCCCCCCCCCTCCCTCTCCATTGACATAGAAGGCACACTTGATCACGGGTCAAAACCTAATGGAACCGGATTTTTACTTTCTCACCCTGAGGGCAGAGAAAATTGGACAGAACCCAGAACGAAGCCAAATTTTTATTTCTCCTGTGAGGGGTATTTTTCCCCCAAAGAGTCTTTACAGACTCGGTGACCTAGAAAGCAGAATCTTTGCACACTTATAGTATCAAACATGGGACAGAATCTAATGGAGTTGGATTTTCCATTTCTTTCACGCACGAAGCCACCAAATGGAGGGGGGGGGGGAGAAAAAGTATGCATTACCTAGGATCCACCTTAGCATAAACATTTTACAAGAAAAGGTAATTAACTTATACAATAAGGGGTAGTAGGAGGCTCGTACATTTGCTGTATAGGGGTCTAAAATTTCTGTCAATGGCACTGACCATGGGGAGGAGAAAATGGGTCAGGAAAAGTATTTCCAGATCCTCCCACCCCCTTCCCTGTTTACATAGAAGACACAGTTATAGCATCTTGCACATTAAGTGTTATTATAAATATTGTAAAGTATTGAACATGGAACAGTACCTAACTCAGTCGGATTTTTTATTTCTTCCACGGCCAGAGCTATCAACAGTGGTGGAGGGGGGGAGGATGCATTTCCAGGGGAAGGATGAAGTCCAGGCCACATAAAGAGTTTATGAGAAAGGTCATTAACTTATAAAACAGTCAGTGATAGGCAGAGTTGGAACTGGAGGTGGATATCCTTAGTGAACCCCAATTCCACTCCTGAATTTGATTCTGAATCCATATTATCAATCCATATTATCATTATCTTCATTTATAATCAATTCTGAAAAATAGATGTTTTTGGAAAAAATTTTGAACCAGATGTAGAAAAGAAACCTGAAATACAAATTATACTGGAAGGTGAAAAAGAACTGGAAGTGGAAATCCTTAGTGAACCCTTAACCGAAAACCTTTCTAAGAAACTTCTTTGAATTGTAATGAATGTTAAAATGTAATTCAGGCTTCCTCTTACTCATTTTCGTAGAAGTATCTCAAATATATACAAATTTAATACAAAATAATTGGTTTAAATTTCCATAGAAATTTATAAAACTTTCTTTAAAACTTAATCACTCAGATAACATGTAATTTTGATAATTTAATGACACCAAAGGTAAGAAACTAACATGGACATTTAGCACAGTAAATAAAGAAAAAGATATATAATCATACATACTAGTAATTTGTGTAAAGAAATTAATTGCATGCAGGTTAAATGCACATAATTGAGATAAATTTATAAGCCAGTAAGTAAACTAACCCAGCAGAACAGTTCAATTTAATTCTGCTGTGATAAAATTCCCAGCTGGCTACACAAGTATGTATTAATATAAAGTTCTTATTTGTGAAACTGACTAAAATTATTATACTTATAATTTTTCAAAATTTGTATTCGAAAAGGTTAGGAGAAAAAAATATAAAATTATTTATCTGTGCCTCTTAAATGTGGTAGTGCTATTAAGGGTTAAATTTCCATAGAAATTTATAAAACTTTCTTTAAAACTTAATCACTCAGATAACATGTAATTTTGATAATTTAATGACACCAAAGGTAAGAAACTAACATGGACATTTAGCACAGTAAATAAAGAAAAAGATATATAATCATACATACTAGTAATTTGTGTAAAGAAATTAATTGCATGCAGGTTAAATGCACATAATTGAGATAAATTTATAAGCTAGTAAGTAAACTAACACAGCAGAACAGTTCAATTTAATTCTGCTGTGATAAAATTCCCAGCTGGCTACACAAGTATGTATTAATATAAAGTTCTTATTTGTGAAACTGACTAAAATTATTATACTTATAATTTTTCAAAATTTGTATTCGAAAAGGTTAGGAGAAAAAAATATAAAATTATTTATCTGTGCCTCTCAAATGTGGTAGTGCATGAATAAACTATTCATTAAGATTAGCTCAGATGTATTGTATTCATTGATTGAAAAAACTCGGAGTTGGAAGCTTTAATAACATGTTGACTTGCTTAATTTTCAGTGCTGTATTATTTTAAATAACATGTCTATGTTGCAAAACTATTAATTTACGTTTGTATTGTAATTTACCAACCCAATTTACTGTTAGCATTTTGTTAAAATTAAAGAGAATCGTATCCCATTGCGAAGAAAATGAGCTAACCAATCAGTGTCACCTGCATCTTTTGAATGCTAAAAAATAAATTAATTTTTATACAGCTGGAACTAAAATGTGATTCCAGCTGTTACCCCGATTCGGCAGGCCGCTAAAGCAAGCATGTAGCGTTGCGTAATTGAGTGGGGCTGTGCTTAGTGTGGGTAGCCCCAGATTCTTTTAAATCAGTACTACAGCTCTGGAATTGTGTATAATCTATCCCAAAATGTTAATAAACTTTTAATTATTTGCAAATCTATGGAAAATAAAATAAAAAATCTGTAATTCCTTTTTTGTGAAACATTATCTTCTTCCATCTGAAAAGTTTAGAATCTCCACTAATTGAAAATAAGCAGTCATTTTTTGTATTACTGGTGGTATTTTTTGAATTAATAGGCTTTTTCATTACTTCTATTTTCATGAACTTTTTGCTTTTCTATTTGATACCTTTAAATTTTACACATTATCTATTTATCATAAGCAGGTGATCCAGATTTGGTATGACATGGGAAAATAGATTTTGAATTACCTTTTACCTTGTAAATTAATATGTGCTGCTTTTTTTTTTTATTATTGCTACTGGTAGAAAGCAATCAGGAATAAAGAATGGTAAATAAATGGTTTAGATGCGTCACTTTAGTGCTTAGGGGATGTTGGTGGGGATTGTTCATTTGTGACCCCTATGAGTTACAGAGGTTAAGGATATATGGGGGGGGGGGGGTGTATATTTTTATTTTGTCTATAATACAAGTATTCTTGTTCTATATGTCCAATTTGAGCTATAAGGGTCCCTCAGTCCTTAGTAGTATCTTTACTCTATCCTTATAACCTGTCCACATAGTGAAAAGCTACAGGGATATATATCGAGCATTTTGAATTAGCTATTTTTAAAAATTAGCCTCTAGCTGCAGAGACACAGCTTAAGCTGTGTTTTAAATCATAGAAAGCAAATATAGCTGATCATGACTTTTCAAATAGCTGAATATAGTTTTGTCATAAATTTTACTACTAGAATGCAATATATATCACTGCAAATATATATCACTGCAAAGTTTCCCTTAAGTTCCACATGATGGAATCCGTCATTTAATAGTATTGCTATCCCTGGCTCTTGCCTAAGATTTATTTTCTTACATCCCATAGATAACTGACTTAAATATAATTTTTGGTTTTTTATAAAATAATGTACATATCAAATACAGTTGATAATTAATGTATATATCAATCTTACTAAATGAAATATAATTTTCTGGTTTTAATGAATAACGTTTTCTGGTTTTTTGCGAATAAAATCTATGTTTTGGGTTTCTGTAGCATAAATCGGAGCATTATGAAAAATGTAAACAATTTTGATGTTGACAATTTTGATTTCGGAACCTAATAGATAAAAATGTAAATGATTTTTCTTGTTTTGTCGAAAATATGATCCAGATTAGGGGTGTATAAAAATATGATTTTTCTTGTTTTGTCGAAAATATGATCCAGATTAGGGGTGTATAAAAATAATTGTAATATTTTGAATTTTTTTCTGGAAAAATTAAAAAAATATCTATCTCAAAGAGTGTTTTTCCATTTTTATTACTTTCACTCAAAATATCTTTGAAACTATAAAATATAAATATAAATAGTAAATGACAAAAATATGTGTTAGGTAATGTAGTTTCTAAATCTATATTTTTAAAAAAAGGTTGTATTAAGTTGAAGGTGATTGAAAATTTTTCATTTTTTAAGTTCGTAACGCTTATATCTCAAACTAAGAGTGCTAGCTATTAACAATATACAAGAATTTGTAGCTCTTTGAAAGCCCTACAAGTGTATATCATTGGGTTTTGGATTGAGCTCTTAGTTTTTGTACTATAGTGATTGTTATAATTTCGATATTTTATTATTTAAAATTGGGTTTTTCAAGGAGTGGGAAAGCTGTAATATTTGAAATGTTACAATTGTTGCAACTTAATCTGTTTACTTATTCCTTGGTGAAATATTGGTACATAAGCACGAGATATTTTATTTTGTTTAAAATATTAGGAGGTTAAATGAACTTAGGGATTCTAAAGATGTTTAATGATTGGTGAGGTTTGAACAGAATAGAATTGGAAATATATGTATTCAAGTACATATTTATGTGCCACCAGCAAGTTTATAAATTAGATTGAATGTAAATTCTCATCAGAATTCTCTCAGGGTGAAAACTTAAAATGCTAGGTAGCTATAAACAGTTAGCAAGTAATTTAAATCACTTTGAAAGCCTGTAAGTGAAACAAATGAATCTGAAAAAGTTGAATAAACTTATTAAATTTTAATGGAGGTTAAAAATTTATAAGATGTTATTCACATAAAACTGCTTTGGCTCCATCAGACTGGAGCCACTGCTAATTTTACAGTGACATTTTAATTATTTAAACATATTTTACACAATTTCTACATTTACTAAACTATCATTTAGTTTGATTAAATTATAAATTTATAATGTCCTCTATGGTCAAAAGTTGGCTTTCTAAGGATTTTAATGATATCTGACTCTTCGATTTCACCAATGTCATCATATTCTGGAAAGGTGTAGTAGTTGCCAATTTTGGATTTTTCAAGATATTTAATTGAAAGCAAATTCCCATCTCCTTCAATTACTTGTCCAATAAACTGCTTGATTGATTTCTTCCCTTCATATTTTACTAACACTCAATATCCCACAGATAAGCCTATGGTTTGTGAAATTTGGATATCTGTAGCTGTCATGGATTGGCTCAAAGGAACTTGTTGGCTTGGTACTATCTTCTGTTTTTTAGCTTTTGGAACATTAGGCAATTTTTTGGCAGCCCGTTCTTGTTCTTCTTACTAACACAACTGTTTCTTCTGTTAGTTCGCTTGAATAAGCATTACAATGTATTTACATCCCCTTATATTTTAGCCTCTATGTTTTCTATTATATTACACGCCCCTTTATTTTGTAACTTTTACTGTAGAATATATCACATTTTATTGCCTTTTTGCAATATTGTTGGCAACAGTAGATCTCTACTTTTATCTTTGCGATTGGCAACATTGGTCTCTTTATTTATTGCTCGAATGGATAGTACTTTTGCAGTGTATTTTAGGTATTCTTGTTTCCTATATAATTTTTATACTTGTCGTCTAAGTAATCAGAGTTTATAAATATAATCTCTCTTATTTCAAAAACAAGCATATTTTGTGTTCACTTTGATTATATACTTGGACTTGAAAAAGAATTTTTTCAAAATGAACAATTTTTTAGGCCTAGTGCTTATCCACGTGTATTGCTTTAATGCTTGGATATTTTTTGTTTTTCTATTTTCGAATCCACATCATTTATATTTGTTGATTATCCTTAGCTTGATGACTAGAAATATGCATTTTATTTTTCTCATGATTGATGATTCTCTATTTAATACTTCTTTTTAATTTGTAGGCATATTTTAAGTTAGAGATTTTTGAGTTACAACTTCTCTCTATTCTATCATTGGATTTTCATATTATATTTTTATTTACTCATACCTAAATTCCACAAATCACCAATATCTTTTAAAGCTGTTACTATAGGATTTAATTCATACACCAGTGCTGCCGACAAACAACTTCTAATTATACTCAATCAAATTTATGATCATTTTACTACACAACAAACACATATAATCAAAAATAGTTTAGAACTGATTAATAACCTAAAACAACTACCTTACATACATGATATTAAAACTTTTGATTTCAAAGACCTCTTTAATAACATTGATATTAATGATTTATATAAAGTCATACCAAATTTATATGAACAATTTACTCAATCAAAAAAAACCCATCTCTTTTCCAAAATTCAAAACATTATTAAAATTCATTCTGTTCAAACAGTATCTATCTCAAGAAAATTGCATATACAAATTAAATAAGGGAATACCACAGGGAGGCGTCTCATCCACAATACTGGTCAACCTTTATTTACATTTTTACGAAATTCAATACCCTTTCAACAGTCATATGTACAGATTTATTGATGATATTATTGGAATTACTAATGAAGCACCTATATTAAACTTTAATTTTTATCCACCTAATCTACAACTAATTAAAAATGTATATACATCAAACTGGACCAATTATCTAGATGTTAGTTTAAAAATTCAAAATGCAGACACATTAAAATTTAAAATATACTACTAAACAGAAACTTATAACTTCAAAGTAAATAAACTTCAACATTATTCATTCAATCTTTCAAAATCAGTATATAAAAATATTATTAATTACCAGTTATTAAGAATAAAAATGTTAAGTACACCATGTTACTACAAAGAACATCTTTTTAAATTCATAAACACCACTATCCAAAATATCTACCCGCCAAACCTTATTTTTTTCATTTGTTAAAACACATTTTAATTTTAAATTCAACACCTTGCTACAGTTACAGCAACATATTGACAGATCATTCTCAAAAAAATTTTAAATAATTTTTCATCTTCATATTTCACTTCCAACAGTTGAAATCTTAGCATATAGAATTAACTGTAACCTGTTTTGAGTTAAAATGCTTAGTCAGTATCACATAATCTACACTGTTAAGCAGAACAAAGGGCAAATACATTTGTATTATTATATTATTATCTTTCATAAACACCACTATCCAAAATATCTACCCGCCAAACCTTATTTTTTTCATTTGTTAAAACACATTTTAATTTTAAATTCAACACCTTGCTACAATTACAGCAGCATATTGACAGATCATTCTCAAAAAAATTTTAAATAATTTTTCATCTTCATATTTCACTTCCAACAGTTGAAATCTTAGCATATAGAATTAACTGTAACCTGTTTTGAGTTAAAATGCTTAGTCAGTATCACATAATCTACACTGTTAAGCAGAACAAAGGGCAAATACATTTGTATTATTATATTATTATCTTTCATAAACACCACTATCCAAAATATCTACCCGCCAAACCTTATTTTTTTCATTTGTTAAAACACATTTTAATTTTAAATTCAACACCTTGCTACAATTACAGCAGCATATTGACAGATCATTATCAAACAATTTTAAATAATTTTTCATCTTCATATTTAACTTCCAACAGTTGAAATCTTAGTATATAGAATTAACTATAACCTGTTTTGAGTTAAAATGCTTAGTCAGTATCATATAATCTACACTGTTAAGCAGAACAAAGGGCAAATAATATTATTATATTCTTATACCTTTTCATTACATTGTATTCTCCTATAAATAATTAGCCACACACTGGTATATTTGATTTTTATATTTGATTTCTTATATATCTGATCTAATTTATATTTTCTTCTATATCGGGCCATGTGCATTATTTCTATAATACAAATTACAGTAATACACACAGAAATGTAGAATCCGCATTAATGAAACATGTATGGCCCCTGATAATGTATATGGTTTCGGAAATGCTTTTCACTTTATTCAATTTCAAAAACATAAAAATATATATATATATATTTGGGAGCTAGAAAAGGCCTAGCTCATCGTGCAAAACAATGTTTCTGTTTTATAATTTTTCATCTTAAACACATTTCTTGCATTTACACCATATTTGTTTATGCAGGGAACAAGGGGATCAGTACCTTAAGTACCTGCATTACATATATGATTTATATAAAAATACCTTCATCTTAATATGTAGTTACAAAAAATTATTTCACCCATCTTTACCACATGTAATTCTTATTCCATTCCTTAACTTATATATGGAACAGGGAAAAAGAGGTATTTTATACCAATTTAGTACCTGTTTTATTTATAATGTTTACTTATCATGCTCTTTTTAAAATATTCCACAGCTTGTCGTATAGTCTTTTTGATGTCACATTTACATTTCAGTCCATCTTCCTTTCACTTTTGCTATACAGAACATTTTCTATTAATGATCAATCTCAGGTATATATAATACAAGTAAAATAAAAATTCTTTAATTATATGTGTGTGTGTGTGTGTATGTATATAATTTTTGTTTTGTAATATATCATATGAAAAGCAAGTTTAAAAAGTGTTATATTATTTTAAAAGTTAACAATAAATAAGTACTGTTTAAAAACATTAAATTTGCAAAATAAAATGTATAAAAAAATAAAATAAGAACTATATATATATATATATATATATATATATATATATATATATATAATTTCATTAATAATTGTCTTCATTCAAAAAAATGTTTCTTTTACGTTCAGTAGTATATTCATTCTGGTATCCACTCGCTTAAACAAAGAGATGTAAAATACTCTGTCATATGTTCCCCTGCAAACACTTCAAATCACTTGTGGTGACTTTACCTGTAAGTTTATATTTCTGTTTTTTATGTTTCTGGTTTTTAATTTATTTAGTTTTTATTATATCTCCTTCGTCTAGCCAGTAGACAGTTTCAATGGTGTCCATAGTCAAATACTATCACCATTGTCAGAAACTGGCTATTCTATCAGTTTTAATTCGAATTGTATGGCCGTCCTGACAAGAATTCAATTTTGAACTAACTGCCATTTTTTATGTAGTTTTAACTGATTGTTCTCCATGTCTTGATCTTTAATCTTAAGCTAATTATTATTGCCTTTTCTCATTTTTGCTTTTTCAATTTATATATATTTATATATATACCTATTAGTGATTTATGTATACTAATATTCCCCTCATCCCCATACCATTATAGTGATAAGTTACCTACTGTTTTTATCCTTAGTCTTGGTCTATAGTTACTTATTTGTAACAGATATGCTAGAGATGGGGTTTTTTGTACTTACTGTAGTTTATGCATAGTTTTCGATTAAACAATTTCAATATATATATATATGCTCAATTTAGTTCATATTCCTCTGCATTGATGCAAGCAAGTCCAAAAGTATTAGTTTGCATCAATTTTCATCTTCTAATGATTCCATATCAGAGCAATATATATTTTTTATTTTTATAATGTGAATAAAAATAAACAAATATTTTACTAAACCAAATTATTTTCACATAAATTGTGCGATTCAGTTTTTATTCTTGTGTGTTGCCGAGAGTACATAACTATCTTTTTCTACCCATCTCCATCCCCTTAGTATTGCACATTAGATTGACTAATTTATATTTATATATTTTTTTGAAGTACTAAGGTTAATTTTTTAATTATCTTCACATAAATAGTTCAATTGTATAATTCAATTTGTATTCTTGTGCACTGCCAAAAGTGCAATTTTTTTTTTCATCGATCGCCTTCCAATAATTATTGCACATTAAATTTAATAAACTAGCATATTTTCATATCTTAGCTAATTATTAAGTTTTATTTGGTTTATTATTGAAAAAATTCTTTAAAAATTTTCAGCAAAATGAATGCTTTTGTGATTATTCTTGTTATCAAGTTGTGATTATATAATTAATGATTCCACATTTTTAACTCCAGTCTCTGGAAACTAAAAATCTGAAAGTTAAATTATATAATAATGACTTACAATGTAATATTTTAAAATTACAGTTATGTATATAAGAAAAAAACTTAAAAATTCATTGGTTTTGTCTTTTATATATCTAACTACATTAAAAATTTCACAAAACGTTTATATCCAATTATACCATCTTTTCAAAAGTAAAAAGGGGAACAATCTTTGACATTTATGATATAGATTGATATTGTTATAATTTAATCTTTTTTTGTGTGTGTGTGAAAAGTCATGTCAAAATCTACTGGTTTTTCTATTCAGCAAAGTTGGCAGGTTGATGGTACACAACAGACAGCCAGACACACAGATCTCATGCAAAAGTGGTCAATTTGTGTTAAAGGGTGGTCAAAATCTGTTGATCCATCAAAATCTGCCAGATGAATTTTTTTATTTTATTACGATGATTTCGCCCTTTACATACATGTAATTTAGAAAAAGTAAAAAGAAGCACTACTTACTTGAACAGAAAAGATGTCGTTTCAAGTAACATACAAATATTCTTTTTATTTTAAACCCTGACTGAAGTGAGCATAATATTACATAATAATTTGTGTTTTATTACATGAATTTTTGTAACCTTAATGTTCTTTTAATAATAATTTGTTCCTTCTCTGTAGCAAATGATTATGTAATGTAAGGTAATAAGAAGTTGTATACTGTAATTTACTTGGGCTGCTTTATATAGTTTTACTATCATTAAAATGAACAATTTGGTATTTCTTAGAAATTTATTGGTCAACATTAAATTCAATTTTAATTTCAGGTCTTGGTAAAGTTGAACCAGAGGTGGCAGCAGCATCTAGGCTTAAGGTACTCTTAAATTATTTCACTGATTAAAATGTAACTTAAATATATTTAAAAAAAATTTAAGTGTATATATATGTGTGTGTTGTTGTTGTTGAAACCCAGACCGTCCGACCTACCAGAAAGGTGTAAAGTAACCGTTTGGACGGTCGGGAAGTGCCACCCAATTTAGACCGGAACCCAGTGGGGGAGGAATCCACAGGGACCATAGTCCTAATTTTTGAGTATATATTGCATATTTAGAAATGTCATTTTTAAATCTTCTTAATGAAATTAAAATTAAAAATTGTTACTTATCAGTCCCTTGAGTTTTTCTCCCATTTAAAGAAAGAAGTTATATTTTTTAATGATAATTTACTATTATTTGATTGATGAAATATCTTAAATCTCTGGATTGAAAATTAACAGCGACAGAACAAGAACTTATAGTTATTGTAGAAATTGCCCAGAAACTGAACTATCCCCTGATAATATTTTCACCTGTCCAGTCATTAGCGGCATTGCAGAATATTGATGAATTTCCAAAGGAAAAACTATACTTAGATTTAATAATTCAAATTGCAGAGGTTGTCATATCTGCTCACAGATGTATTTAAAACCTGGCTCTAATGAACACAACACCAACCAATATCTTGTATAAAAATTTTTTGCTCAATAGTAGTTCTTTAAAAAGTAAAATGGAACCATATTCCCAAAACAAATTGTCATTTTCCTATATAGAAGAAAATATCAATGTTTATATTTCTTTTTATCAGATAATTTACTTGTTTCAACTGTAGAGATGCCAACTGATCTGATTTATCTAGAGTTGCATAGGAGAATATTTTTTTTTATCACTCTGGGATATTTTTTTAAAATTTGAAACAATTTCAAATTTATATTTTTATTTATGTTTAAATCATTAGAAAATAAAAATTATATAATGAAAAACATTCTCAGCATTGAGTAACAGGCATTTGAAGGCAGAATTATATTTTGTAACTTTTAGCATTTAAATTGTGTGTATGTCTCAGGATATGGGTATAGATCAATATGTTGACTATATGTACAAGCATCATTGCCAGGAGTGAGACAGCCCAATAGATAGAGCGTGGGAATTGTACTTGTATAACCTGAGTGTGATTCCCGTCTCTGCCCAAATTGCCCAGTGTTCACGAATTGCCAGTGTGAGTACGAGTACATTACATATGGGCGCGGTAGCCCTGTGGTTAGCGCGCGGAGGTTGCACTCGGTAGTCCCGGGTTCGATTCCCGCCGCTGCCCAAACTGCCGCCGTGTTCACGCGGAGTACGATCACATTAAACATGTGGGTCCGTAAGTCCTTCCGAGAGGTTGGTGGTAGGGGAAGGAGGGTACGGTCCCTGTGGATGCCTCCCCCACTGGGTTCCGGTCTAAATTGGGTGGCACTTCCCGGCCGTCCAAACAGATACCTTACACCTTTCTGGTAGGTTGGACGGTCTGGGTCGAAGAAGAAGAAGAAGAGTATATTACATATGTGGGTCCATATGTCCTTCCAAGAGGTTGGTGGTAGGGGAAGGAGGGAATGGTCCCTGTGGATGCCGCTCTCACTGTGTTCCAGTCTAAATTGGGTGGCAGTTTCCATCTATCCAAATAGATACCTTACACCTTTGGGTAGGTTGCACGGTCTGGGTCGAAGAAGAAGCGTCATTATCATCATTGATCATTTGTGACCCTGCTATTAAGAGCTCCAATCAGATATTGGCAGCTTTGAAAGTATTTGAAGTTCTTTTTAAATATGGACACATGGTGATTCTCAATTTCTCAAACATTTTAAAAGATACTATACAATTTAAAAATACACCAACCTTTGAACAATGGTTAAAGATTCTAAAATTTTTATAGTAAGTCCAATATTTTATGTATCAACACGTTGATTCTCCGAGCAACCTTTATTGGCTAAATCATCTGTTAGCTAAATCGGTTGTTTATTACCTATATCATAAATTGTACATCATCAGAGTCATTACAAAATCTGCTAATAGTAGGTATTCCAAACTTTTGAATCATACACCCATTTCAGTAATTGGCATCAGTGAACCAGTTTTGATTTTGTTAAAGCCCATCAGCATCAAATAGCTGTTACTGCACTGACAACTTGCAAATTTGTTATAAACCATCATTTTGGAAACCTGTGGTAACCAACTAAGTCAGCTGTACTATATACAATATCTTGGTTTGTGAACTGTTAAATAGATGAATTTGGTGAGAATGAAATGTGTTTATTGCTTTTGAAATTTTAATGGGTACGCATTGAAAATGGTAAATGGTGAACATAGTTCCCCTATTTTGCATGAAGTTTGGTCCTATATTTTACTTTTTATCTATGTTTGTATCCTATAAGTACGAAATAACTAGAGATGGGGAAAATCAAATATTAACCAGATCTCGAATAATTGAATACCCTGAATTGTTAGTAAATAATAATTACATTTAATACATATTATTAATTATTAGTACATAATTTTATAAAATTAATAAAAAAGTGAAATGTTTGATAAAACCCTATTAATTTAGAAATGAGATTTTTTATCTTAAATTTTAATTATTTTACAGTAGATTTTTATTTTAGGTGCTTGTATCAATGTTAATTGAATATATGTAAATATTTCTCACCTACTGCAGATTTTTATTTAAGAAAATAAGCATTCGAGTATGCTCAGGATCTAATCTGCTTTTCTTTTTTTGTCACAAACTTAACCAGAGGTGCTAAAGAATTGCTCCTAAAAAATTGTTCGTGATGACATGATTAAATACCTAAAAAATAATTCCTTCAAGTAAGGATACAGACTGTTCTTGTTCCAGTAGTCAAACATGTTTTCATTTGGAAGCAAACTTTCTTCTAGGTACTCGTGAATTTCTTCTTTTGAAGTATTTTTACTTTTTACTCCAGAACTTGCTAATCATGGTGGAATATTTGAGGTCTCAAATTTTGATTATTTTCTAGTATTTGAAGTATTCATAGATAAATCTTGATAATTTTAGAGGTTCAAATATAAAAAAGTTAGACACAATTTTATATTTTACTCCATTGTTTCCTACGGGAGAAAAGGACATCTTGACTTGAGTCAAACAAATGTAATAAAAAAAAATAAAACCCTGTGTTACGATTCAGTATATTGACACATGAAACATAGTTTGCTGTAAATTAAAATAATTTTAAAATAAATAACATATCAAGTGATTATGTAGTAAAGTTTATAATGATTGCTTACTAGTACATAAATACCACTGTAAACACACCATATTTTTATAGATGATTTTCATGCACTTTTCAACTTGTTTACTTTTGTCTGTAGGTGAAATGGAAAAGCCATAAAAGCGATGAAGATAATGGGGGTTATAACCAACAAAATCTAGAAGATATTTTTAAAAAGGTAAGTAAAATATTCTAAAGATGTATAACTTTATATATCTCGTATGATATTTTGTACTTTTTATAAATCAACTTTGCAATGTTTTTAATTATAGTATGGTCATGTAACATGCTTAGTATCAGCAAAAAAGAAAGGATCTGCAATAGTTGAGTTCACCTCACCAGAATTAGCAGTATGTATTATGTGTAATTATAAAATTGTTTTAATGTTTAATATATGCAAAGTGTATCTTGGAGAGGGGATCTTAATTATCTAATAAGTCAAGTTAAAATGTCCATCTGACCTAGCCCAAGGATATTAAGTCTTTTCCAAACTCCTTTCTCTTATATCTGCAATAAAAGTATTTCATTAATAACTGCATACAAAGTTGATTACAGTATAAACCACTTTTGAGGGTAAAAAACAGCCTTCTTCTACAGGATAGACAGAACAGAGGCAAGAACATATCTGTCTGTGCAATTGCTGTTTTTTATTCTGTAAAGAAGGTTGATTTTTGCTTCTGATACTGGTTGACTCTTTAATCAATTTTTTATGCTCTATATTGAAAAAGCATGCTGGTTTTTGTATTTGAAAATGATTGATATCTTTAATTTTTATACTGTTTGTTTAACAAAGTATTTTTATTGCAGATTGGTTTAAACAGTAGTTTGAGTGGATATTTCTATTTATATTCCCTTGTATATTCTTCTGCATATATCTTTTTATTTTCAGTTTGGTGTGGTTACTTTTTATTTGTGTTATTCTTTATCATAATATGAAATATGAATTACTTTCCTTGCATACATAGTATTCTTTGCATACAGTGTTGCCATCTTACCTAAAAAAAATTAGAATTTTTGTAATTATCAGAGAATATTTTTCTCTATCTAAATTTTTGTTTTTAATAATATATATATAGCATAGTTTTAGTGGCAAACGGTACAGAAGGAACTTGTTATATATAAAGCTGTCTGTTCTGTATACAAATCCAAATCTTCTGTCAAAGTTTTATAAATTTAGTATGGTTATTCTTTACACTATTGCAAGCATTGCATACACAATTTTTTCCCGAAATCAAACCTGAGACTAACAATACTATTAAATTGCTAGTCACCTTTTTGATTTTTCTTTCAATTTGGATTTCTTCAAAGCTTTTCATATTACTAAAATTTCCAATAATCTAGTTAATGATTTGTCAATGACAACTATAAATCTTTAAGGTATGACTACGTCTAATTATTTTTCTACCATACTAAACTGCATCGCAATTTTATTTTGTTTTTCTTTCATTCTACAAGGTGAAAATTAGGCTTTTATCACACTAAGCTAAAAAATTTGAATTAAAGTTTGAAAATTTTACACATTTTATGTGTCTTTCGACTTTAATTAAATTTTTTTGGGCTGATGTAAGTCTGCGACTCTGGACATAGATTGTTTCATTAAACAAATGGACACCCAAGATACCCATGTGAAACTTAGATAATTGTTTCTGATTAATTAAATATGTGGCTCCAATAAGGAAGGTCGAAAGTCCAGGCCGACCGACTTGTCCGAAGACATGGAGCAGCAAAATGGGCGGCTGGAAAAACCCATAAGGAGGGTGTAAAAGGTTCATTTGCATTCACCATGATATTCAAAATTATATACAGTTTAACATGCTGAGTGTCAAGTGTGCTACTGGTGTTGTTTAATTGATATCTTATTTATTCGGACAACTTAACTACCAGTGCTTATTTTAAATTTTAACATCATGTCTCATAAATGGAAATGCTTTATATAAGATTCTCGCATATGTCTGCCACATTTTGTAGTTGTTGACTTGGACTAGATAGTTTTAATGTACAATATATTTTTAGACTAGATTGTTTTGCTGTGTAAAATTATTTGGTGGGACTACATGGTTATGGATCATAATCAAAACAAGTAAAAGCAAAAGATATAGTTTTTAAAATACCCTCTTTTATTATTCGTATGCAAGTTACATGTATGAACAAGAAAGATCAACCATGCATAAAGTATTGATTATGAAACACTTTCCAACTGCAATGCAGTTTTATTTAAACATCTCTAAAATGCGATACATTCATTGGTAATATTTTAAAAATCATCACAATACTACAATAATTTATTATATTTGAAAACTTAAAACTTCATAGAAAAAAATGAACTTTATTCAAATGACGTCTTTGAAATATAAATTGCCTGGCTCTCTATGTAAAAGCAGTAAAAATTTCATTTATCCACTTTTATTCCATTCCTTTCATTCATCACAATACTACAATAATTTATTTTACTTAAAAACTTAAAATCATGGAGATAAAAGTAATTTAACTCTATGCTTATCAGAAAAGTTTGCTATAAAATTGTTTGCTTCCCTATATAAAATCAATGAATGTTTCATTCATACGAGTTACATTACAGATTTCAGAGCTAAATAATTTTGCGCTAAAGAAATTCAGCAATTCTTATACAACTCAGCTTACAGCTTGATGTGTTTACATTCTCCATAAGTGAAAATTAAGCTTCGTTGTAGAAATAAGTTTGATGATCATTTAAACTCAAATATATTGCAATTGCATTATTTCAGAATATAGATGCACAGAAATAAAGCAGTTTTAGGACTGATACAACACTAAATATAAATTAAAAAGAACTTTAAAAATCAGGATTTTGACAAGATGAATGCCATATTTTATTTTGAAGTGGGTCACGTAATCACTTCATATATGGGTGTAATTATTATTTTAATTTTTGTTTAAAAAGCTACAGAATATATTTTGCTGAAATTTTTTCCATATTTTTATGAGATAATTTGAATATTTCCTAAAACTTTTGAGGCAATTTGTAAATTTTAAATTTGTCAAAAAAATGTTTCAAAAATTAGGTCCCATAGAGCTCAATGTATTTCATTTTTTCAACGCGCTTTCAATCCAAAACTAATTGGGTGATATTCATTTATATTCCCATATGTTTCACAGACCGTCTGAACAACATACTAAAATTTCATTTTGAAAGTCATTTTTATGGCAGTTATCATGCGAACAGACAAACAGACAGAATGACCAAAAAAACACTTTTCAACTATATTGTAAAATGTTAAAAAATATGTTCCATAGACTGTCTGAACAACATGCTAAAATTTTATTTTGATAAAGTCATTTTTATGGCAGTTATATGAACAGACAGACAGACAGAATGAACAAAGTCATAAACAGTTTTCAACTATGTTGTAAAGTGCTAAAAAAGTATTTATTAAAATCTATGTAACTAATGTATGAAAGACAATGATTGTAATTTTGTTTTCTAAATGTACACTTTGATTTTCAAGTCCCCGCCCTTAAAAAAAAAAAACATTCCTATGCAGACAAAAAATGGGCTGGCCCGATAAAGATTCCAAAGAATTAAAATATATCATAAAAGACAACATGCTAAATTTAAACTTTCTGGGTGCCCTGGTTTTGGAGTTATTCTTCCAAAATGAGGTCATTCCTATGGCAGGTATAAAACGGGTTAGCCCTATAAGGTTCAATATGTAATCAATTAAAATATACCATAATTACCAGAACAATGAAAATATTTAAATATTTGGAAGTTACAAAAAGGAAAAGTTTCTTTATTCCCAAAGTAAAATTGAAAAATTATATCAAATTTTGCCGCTGTCCAAAGTTTCGATTTTCTGCCACAGATGACATATACAGACAGATAATCTTGCATGATAAAAGATGCTTGTGTAAGTATAGGTATTTAAGTATTTGGTTCATATTTGGAGTAATAATCACCAAATAAATAATACTTACAATACATTGTGTTTTACTTCCATTATTCTATCAATACTAGTCAAATTATCTGTTGAATAATTTAAAAAATAGGCAACTATATGCACTTGTAAATTCTGTATTGTCTTTTTACAGGAAAAAGCATTTGAATGTGAGAAAGGTCACAATGAAAATCCTGTAACATTATCATGGATTAGCGGCAAACCAGAAATTCCCAGGAACTCGCCACTAAATAATATTCAACCTTCACAGCCTGCTCCTGAAATAGGAAGTGACACTGTACTCACCTCTCGAGATTATGAAAGTTTAGTGTTAATGAAGATGCGGCAGGCTGAAGAACGAAGAAAGCTGATTGAACAAATGCAAGAGGAGGATAATTAAGTGCTTTAAGTGAAACAAAAATAATTTAAATATACCATTACCTACCTAAATACTCTGTTTCTATTTTGTGTGAACGGTGTTACTTTAATTGTGTACATTTTAGAAATTTAATATTAAATTTTTCTAGTCAAATTGAAGTGATATCTGGAAAATAGTTGCAGTTTATCTTATTTTTATTTTTTTACTATGCTTTAAACTTAATCAACAACTGTATGTGATACATTTCACGATCTCTCGTTGTGTGTGAACACCTTTGATGGAGCACCTAGCCTCTATGGGCTGTATCTCCTGGAGGGTCTGTGCATGAATTACAATACATTGTGCTCCCTAAGGAAGTATGTTATTAAGGTGAAGTCAAAAAAGCAGCAAAGTGCTGGGAGAGCGGACTGTTCAGGTAGGTCGTTTTCTATTGGCTCTCGGCCTAGGATGGATATCCAATCATATTTCGTTATTTGACTGGTTGTTTCCAATATTTTGACTGGTTGTTTCCAATTAAGTTTACAGTTAAATTCAAGTATTGAAATTAGTTAGGACATAAAAAAGACAGTTTTTTTTTTTTTTTTTTGTACTGATGATGCGAGGAGGAATCGTTTAAGTAAAAATAATTGTCGCCCTTGGACGTCTTAAAATTCCAGTGTTGGGGATCATACATTTTTAGGTTCAGCAGTTCTTGGTTGGGAATTAAGGGGATGTTCTTATAGAAATTTGTTACTAATTCTTTGATTTCAACCCATGATTGAGTGTGTGGTACAATTTATAATTTGGAATATTGATATTTTTATTTGTTCTGGTCTTTTGGATAAGTATGATATGCGGATTCTGATTTTGTGCTAAGTCCCTGAGTTTGCTAATCTTGGAGCCTATGCCATTAGCATTCTACGAGATGATATTAAAAGCATTTGTGAGGGGGGGGGGGGTCATGATGAGAAGATATTATACTAGTTGAAGTATTTGTCGATAAGGACTAGGATGGCTAGACCCTTATCAACAATAGAGCGGTTAGTTAAGCATATACCTTGAATATCATGAAGTAAGGATATTATGATTTTCAGGTTGATTGCTTTTGAATGTGTTTTGTAGTTCCTTGAATATGAGGAGATCTTTTACAGAGAAAGGGTTTCGTTCGCATTATTAGTCTCTATGTAGTTGGACTCGTGGGTTGAATTCTCCTGTTCTATGGGGATATTATCTGGTTGGGGTGGGGGGGCTGTCGTTGCGTTGGCCATAGGATTTTCTTTATTTCTTGTTGCAGTATTTTGTGGTATTGTGATTTCAGGGATGGGTTGGCTGGGTGCAGAATTTTGGGGATTTCTAGAATTTGGAATAGGGTTCGGTCTTTGGGGCCGGGATTGGGGGGGTGCAGTTTCTTCGATGTTTTGTAGTGGTTGAAGTATTTGTCAATAAGGACTAAGATGTCTAGACTCTTATCGACAATAGAGCAGTTAGTTAAGAATATACCTTGAATATCATGGAGTAAGGATATTACGATTTTCAGGTTGATTGCCTTGAATGTGTTTTGTAGTTCCTTGAATATGAGGATGATATCTTTTACAGAAAAAGTGCTGTCATTGCATGGGCCATAGGATTTTCTTTATTTCTTGTTGCAGTATTTTGCGGTATTATGATTTCAGGGATGGGTTGGCTGGGTGCAGAGTTTTGTTTGGGGGGTTTCCTGTACAGCTGACTGCTGGATATTGGGAGTTGAGGTTGATGGCGGCTAAGGTCTAGTGATTGCTCTGTCCAGTTGGATTTTAAGTCGGGGGGGGGGGGGATTTTTATCTTTCTCCAATTGTTTGCGGACAGAGAGTATCCCATGGCATCGTAATTCAGGAAAAGATCTGCCCAGGCATTTCCGTTGGCAGGGCTGAAAGTACACTAGAGGAAAGGGAATTTCTATGGGTACCACTGGGAGTACTAGGTCTCACACTTTGCCTGGGGGATGGGGGAGTATTTTTGCTGCTGGTTTGTTGTTTTTGATCAAATAAGTAGGGGTTTTTGGGACATGATTTATAGTTGGCTGGGTGGGGGCCTGAACAATTTGCGCATTTGGCTGGGGTTGAAATGGGTGTTTTGCAGTCTTTAGTGGGATGGTCACCTGCACATTTTAGGCATTTGTAATCTTGCATATACCCAAGGCTGGAGTGTTGCCATTTCTGGCACCTATAACATTGTTTAAAAGGTTTAGGGTGGAATGGGGCAATTTCAGCATAGCTATTGTTTATGTGGTTAAGTTTATAAATTTCTTCTATATCGGATTTGGGGGGAGTATAACAAGAAAGTTGGGGAGTGGTTGTTTGTTTTTTAGGCTGCGCATAGGTGAGATACGAATTATGAGGAAGCCCTGCACCTCTAAAAATTCTTTAATTTCTTGGGTGGGGTAGGTGGGGGGGAGGCTTTTTACTACAACTTTAAGTTGTCTATCTGCTTTAAGATTAATTGAATGAAATTTATAATTATTTTCTACCAGATATTTTTGGATCCTACGGTAGTGTTCGTCCTTTGAGGTGAATATCTTGAGCATTTCGCCGGTTGGCAATCTCGCTCATTCATTTTTTGGGATCGTCGTCAATTTCTACGAAGAAGGACTCTGTATGCTCTGACCTATGGATTATTTTTTTATTGCCTAAGCTATTTCCATCCTTTGAGGAAAGGGGGGTGACCTTCTTTGGGCTTTCAGGATTTTTGGAGTCTATAGGTATTCACTATCCGTGTCTTCAATCTCAGAGACTTTGGAGTGTCTTTTTTTTAAAGGCTATGGGTTAGGTGGGAGAATTTCTACCAGTGGAATTTTTCTTTCTTTTATTGTTCTTGATTCTGTATTTCACAGTTCTAAAATCATTTTCTCTGTAATTATCATTAATCGATTGAATATCCGATTGATCAGCCTCATTGGCGGTTTCCGTTAAGTCTATTATCAGGTTGGAATTTAGTTCAAAGTTTATTTTGGTGCAGTTATCATATTTAGTTTCAATTACAGTGCTTTCTAAGTCACGTTGGTTGCAATTGGACAAGGTTGTGCTATTATTTTCAGTATCCATAATATTATTATACATATCATTTTCAATTACAATTAAAGTTAGGTATGGATCATTATCAAATTCATTTATTATGTCTTGGGTTGGTTTCCTCCTCATCATTGTTATTAGCTGGCTTTGTACAGTACAAATTCGTCAGTTCTTCAATAGTTTTGTACATTCGTAAATTAGATTCTATCACTGGAAACATAGAGGGGGAGGGAGCACAATAGTAAGGTAATATCATGGTACATACCTTTAATTTCTTGTAGGATGCGATCCTTGGCATCAGAGTCCAGGTTGTTGTCTGTGTCCCGGTATTTCATTGCAGCCCTGGCGATACACTGGATGGTCGCTGCTACCTCAAGATATCTTTGCTGGTCAGGGACAAGGTCTGCGGTGATGTCGATGTTTTTAACCAAAAGTTGTAGCTCAGAAATTCTGTATGCAGTGGCCTCTACAGGCATTCCATTCAGGAGTTCAGTCAATTGGATATCCATGTTTAGTCAAAAAGACAGGATGTATCAGAATTCTAGATACGCTAGACCATGCGGTTCAGGGGAGTCAAGTCAGATGGCTGCAGAGCAACTGGTGGTCTGGAAGCTCGGAGAAAGAGTTGCTCACCGGTCGAGGGTTAGTGGGCGAGAGAGACATTTCACAATATACTTATTCATAGGCTTTCAAATTCATTTGAATAATATTTTTCTGGTAGCTACTTCAATACTTGTTTTAAATTTTCATAACTATAAACTAAAGACATTGATATTCAGTAATTCAGAAATAGGACTGGCATTAAAAGCTTCAAAATCTTGACATTGAAACAACCATTTTATTTATGGTTCCACTTAATGTTTTCTTTGCATAATCCACGAATGCCACATTCAAGATTATTTAAAAGTTAGAGTATTGTTGCGAAATTCAATGTTGCAATGTATGTCCATTATATTTAACAATCTAAATCTCTATTGAATTTAGTATTACTTTACAAAGCTATTTCAGAAAAAAATTGGTTGCAAATCTGCAGAAATCAGATAAATACTCCACAGATAAATAGTATACTAAAAAGTTAGCTTTTTATAATCAATTTTGTAATGTTGATTTTACAGTATGATAGTTAAGTGGTTAGAACACTTGCTACTGAAGATGGATGTGTTGGGTTCAAATCCAAACTAATGGATAGGTTTCAATCTATTATTTTATAGTGGATAATTTACCCCACATTAGGAAATTAAACTGTAATCAGTGGAATATTGCTCACATCACCCACTTGTGTAATGTTAGGCAGAAATGTAGAACATAAACATATGTGCGTACACCATACACAGATACTTTCAGAATTTTAGCTTATTTTTTAAATACTTTTCAGTTCTTTCATTGTAGTACATACTATTGCTTAATTTATCATATTTCAAGCCCATAATACATTAATAATTACAATAAAAACATGTTTATAATGAACTGAACCCTCAAGAGACTGTCAAAAACATTTGTTTTAGACAACACATTGACTCCTTCAAAAATATATATGAACATTTATTTTACAATGCATTTCCAAACGTGATGTATAATATAAAAGTTTCATTTACATTTACTTCTATCTAAAGTTGCCCATTATTTTTTGCTGATTTTGTTCAAAATAACATTTTTGAAACTTCAAGTTTTGAAGCAAGGTTTGTTAAAGGAAATTTATTTTTTTGTTGTAAGTGCATATGCCTACTCTTTGAGAAACTATGGAGTTTGTATATTAAAAAAAAAAGCTCTTGTGAGTTACCCATGATTTCAATTCAAAGTGCTTTTTAAGGGGAATTTTTGTTAAAATTTGGTTTACTGTAGTGTTTTGTTATACATGAGTTTGCTATGAATACATTTTAGTAACACTCCATAAGTGACAGTCTCACAGTTATTGTTATTTTCAAAATTATTCTTATTTTGTTTTACTCTAGAAGTTGCAACAAATTTGTTTCAAAATTTATATAAGCATACTTAATTTTTACATAACTGCTATTATCTAATAAATACTAGCTTTAGCCTTTCTTGCCCCCTTACCCCATTTTAAGGGTCTTGTGGACCAGTTTAGTTTTAGCTTTCCCTACTTATGTTTTGAATAATTATTTGTCAAACTTCATATGTTAAAGGTGTTTTTTTGTAGTTAATGTTAAGTGAATTGTAATGTTGTATAATGGTTTGTTTTAGGTAACATTGTCCCTATTAGGTAACATAACCTATTAATATTTTTCACAATTTTGATCTGATCTATTAAATTCCTTTAGTTTTGTTTCCCCGGACCATTGAAATTTGTTAATCTGTAAAAAAAGTCATGTTGAATGCACCAGAATTTTTTTGTTACTCAATAGCCTATAAGGAATAATGTTTAATGTTTCTTAAACATTTTGGAACTACAAATCCTTGTGTAAAAATTATATTTTTCATAGAGCTTCCCTATGAAAGTTTTATGCAGCTAGATCTAATTCAAATTATACTTGCATGTTTTGCAAGGCTCAAGGGTTTGCATCAGAATTTTTTCACTGACTGATAGTCTGTGACAATTAATGTTTAGTGTTTTTTAAACTTTAAGACTGCAAATCCAGGCTTAAAAATTATATTTTTCAGACATACCCTATGAAAGTTTCCTGCAGTCACATCTGATTTAAATTATGTTTGCATGTTTTGTAAGAATGTAAGATTCACTGAACCGTACAGTCTTGCAAAACCACCAGTTCACAAAACACTAGTTTGAGCCATGAATTTGTTTTTTTCTAATTTTGAAGAGACACAATACACATATTGCTCCCAATTTAATGAAAAATTGATAAAAATATTTTTCAATTACTTCACTAGCTATCTAAAAAAATTTTTATCAATGTTTTATTGTTTACTTTTTATCAGTTTCTCACTAGATTAAAGATTAAAGGTTGTGAAAAGGCAAGAAATATTATTTTTAACTTTCAAAATAATCACTTTTATGTTTTAAATTATACGATTATAAATTTACACTATACAAGATAAAGTTATTTATAAGAGTATTAAATGGTATGGTTTAAATATTTTTGTATTAGATTAGTATTGTTGTATAGTGTTCATATATCATTATAAACATGTATATAAATATACTTATTACTTTTTATATATTTCAACAAAGTGTGTGTATTATACATAACTTACTTAAAATTTAGAGCAATAATGATTATACATAAAAATATCAATTGTAAAATGGACTTTTTTGTTATACTACATGGGGTAAATTATATTAAAATACCTCTGCTGATAAAGCTATTTTTACTTTCTCTATACTATAGAATATAGTATAGAGAAAGTATTGTTTTCATGAAATCTTATTGCAATTTTGGTATTTTGATGCCAAAATGTTTTAGGATCTCCCGAGTGACGTCTGTGGTCAATTTCTTGTGTACACGATAGCAGCTACAAATATTAATAAATTTTCATAAAACTTTATATTCGGCCATGTTAACAACAAATCTAGAACTAAATAAAAAAAATTTAATTTGAGCTAAAAATTCGAAATTTTATATTTTCTTAACATGACAGTATGGGATAAAATTATACATAAAAATGGAATATATATTTATGGCTCAATGATCAGGAAACTACATTTTCAATCGTAGTGCAAAACAGCTGTAATACAATTTTTTATGGCTCAGTGATCACGAACACTACAATTTCAATTTTTGTAGTGAAAGTAGCAGCAATACAATTTTTGTGTTCATGACGTTATAAGGAAACTTACACAATCCTAGATCATTTTAACTGATTATTTCGATTGATCTTGAATGCATTAGCTGACTAACAACTTGACATAAAAATTACCTGTGTGTAAATTCTACTTTCTTAAATATTGGATTGCATGTTTTTTTAAACACCGTGTACCTAGATTAAAAGTCTGCCAAAGATTTCAAAGGAATTCACTAATTATTGATAGTTATTTATTAAGTCTTGTGAATCAAATATTTATCTAAATCAGTGGATCTAAAACTCTTCTTTGACGATGGCCCATTTTGGCCGTATGAAATATTTTGCAGCACACTTTAGTAATGCAAAAGTCTTCAAAGCCTACTTTCCAATCTAAAAATTCTCCATTACTTATTTATTATAATGGGTGGTAGTTTTCTGTTCAATTAATTCATCGACGAAAAGTATTATTGGGGTTATATAGATATTTTGTAAATTTACAAAAGAAAGAAATCATTTTCTCAACATTTCAATAGTTTTATTTAACTACTGTAAAGAACTTATGCAAACTCAATAAATTCTATGATTTTTTAAATGCTTGTGTAATTTTGTTTGCAATGATGCTACCAGTAAGAAATTTTGGTGTAGTTTTTTTTTGGGGGGGGGGAGGGGGGTATGCTTGTATATCAACCTATTTTACAGAACTGATTATAGTAGTATTAAAAAAGAAAAAAAATGAAAAAAATGCTTCAAATACCAGATTGGTAAAATGTCATATTTATTGTAACTTTTATTTACAACTATTTCAATGTAAAGGTTTCTTTTATCAAGTTATAAAGATCTCATGTTCTAGTGGAGAATTCAGTCACTGATCAGGCTAGACAATACACTATTCATTGAGCTACTTAGACTACATATTTATATCTTTATATTTATAGCGAGCCTTGCATTCACCTTTAAATTTAAGATAAGTGCAATTTCAGGTAAGGGATCTTTGACCTTTTCATTGCTCATTTTTAAAATACAGGAATATATATCATGTCTGTCATAGTTCTCTATGAATGTAAACTACTGGCATAAATTGTCATGGGAAAATTCCAATTTCAGTGTTATTTGGACCTCAATCATCCACTGCATCTTATGTCTATAATATGTAGCAATTTTCACTCCGTGTGCTACTAATCAGCCCTTAGCCCCACATTGACTTTTTAAGAGGGACCAGAACCCTAAAATTGACGAGAAATTATTTTTTGCCTTTACAAGCTTTTTTTGAAAGTTTGGAATCTTACCTTTATAATTACCTTACCCTTAAAGTATTGCATATAAAAATCAGAGCGCACTAGAAGCATTAAAATAAAAACATTATTACAGGTATTAAAGTTTTATTTATTTTAGAGTGTTTATCTCGAAGCCTATTTTTTCAATGCTTAGGTACATTTTTTTCAGATTCTTATTTTTACTACATATACATGTAATGCATATTTACAAACAGTATTAAAAGTATCAATCTTTAATAAATTATTTAAAATAAAAATGTCATTTTTAGGGCAAAATTATGAAATGCAAATTAAAATATGTAAATTTTTTTTTTAAATGATAGCTTTTGGGGAATATACATTTAAAGGGAGGACTATTTAACACATGGGTCCAATGGAGGGTGCCGGTCCCCCTTAAGACGAGTTATGATTGGATGAAAGAATGAAGTTTTATAAAAGAAATAGCAACTCTTTCCCATATGAGGCCAACAACTATTCCAGCAACTATTGGAACCTATGTTAATACTGCTATAACCTTCAGATTTAAGTTGCTAAGATGACAAACTGGTGTTTCAACAGGGAACTGAATCTCCAATCTCCACTTATCCAGAGGGTAGAGGTTTGCATAGATTTAGGCCTGTCCTGACCAATGATCTGGGGTAAGCCTGAGTTTCTTACACAGTTTTGGGTCAGGCCAAGCTAGTTTTTTTTTTAAGTTGGGTTGAACTGAACATATTTAATTTTGAAAAAATTTTAAATAAATTTTAATATACAATACAGGAAATTACTGTGTTGATTTCAGCTATGTAAAGAAAAATGCTTAAAAAAATCATTTTCACATTAAGTTACAGTACAAAAATTTCACAAATTTGTATTTGTTATTAATACATGCGAGTACAAATCCTTTTCGGCTGAGACTCAATGATCTTTGAGCAAGGCCTACATTTGTAAATTTCTTTGGGCTTAGGCCAGGTTTAAGTGCTGGTACTGTTGGAAAATTAAGTTTGGGTAAAAACATCAGGAAACAATTATGTGGAAACAAACTGTCTCTGGTTTAAATAGAGGCAGAGACTTTTTTTTTTGTTGTTAAATTAACATTTCCTTGTTTATATAGAAAAATTTCTATATATAAGTGAATTAATTGATTTCTTAATAAAATAGTTGGCTTAGCTGGAGTTACGGGACTATTTTTTCTTTTAATAAGTTTAATTTACATTTAAATCCTTTGTTTATAAGTAATTTATTATATATATCATTTTTTTCCCCCCATCTTTCGTAAAATTAAGAAAAGATAAAAGGATTAATCGCTAAAGTAGTTTGAATTTAAAACTGAAGACGTTGAAAGATGATATTTGAATCAAACATATAACAAAGTTTTAACAATGCCGTTTACAATGATTTTCCAGAATTATAAATGCATATCAGAAGCTAGGGAGACACTGACTTTAACACTTCGAAAATTGCATGTGTATAATAGTACAGCTTTATCAAAATAATGGTTAATATCATAGTAGCAGGATCTGACTTTTGAAAGCAAGGAATATTTTAAAAGGAAGTAAGGATTTATCTTAAAGTAGAACAAACCAATATCAAGTAAAAATTTTTAAAACTATTTTTTTCTTTTAATATTCATAAAAAGAGAAAGGCATATTATAAAACTAATTTATTTTTATATTTAGTAACAAAATAATTTTATACAAAATGATTTCTGAATATTGTGTTTAAAAAAATTAAAGAAAAACAATGAATATATAGCAAAAATATTAATAAAAAACAAATCTATGCTATAAATAAGAGTACCAGCAAAATTAATTGATATTTTAAATTACAAACACATATTAAAAAATATAATTTCAAACTTTCACTCAAGTAAAACTAATAAAATTTTGTTTAAAGCATCATTTAACACAAAATGAATAGTTTCAACTAGTTTCAAAATTAACCATTAACCTTTTTGTCTTTGAAACTGGTTGACACTATTAATTTTGTGTTAGAAGATGCTTTAAATGAAGTTTTATTGCATTAGCAGCAGTTTGAACTGTATGTATTTCAATCAATTAAAAAAAAATATGATTACCTAACAGTTTCATTTTTACTCAAAGACTTAAGGTTTAGTAAAAACTCTTTGGCTTTTAGGTTTTCACTTTTTTTGATCCATGAAATTTTGTTTTATTAAAAATATTTTTATATTTAACTATCATTAATATGGGTAATTTTTTTTAATCTAATCTATTAACAAACAACAAATTTTAAGTTATGTGATAAACATTTTAGGCACAAATGCAGTTGTAATTGCTCACTTGTACATGTCTTACAGAAGTAAGTTTAAGTAAGAAATTCAGTTGTTTGCCAATATTTCTAATGTCAACCCAATCTCTAATTAAACAATAAAGCATTTAAGCCAGGGTTGGCCAACCTGTGGCGCATGTGCCAAACGTGGCGCTTTGGATGATTGCAAGTGGCACATTGCATCCTTGCGCCTACTTATTCTTTTGAAGTAGGTGCCATAACTGAATCCATCTTCATATTTTCAACACCAGAGTGCTTGCTCTCAGTTCAATTCACACAGCCTTCTTACTTATCAGTTCGTCCCAATTTTTTGACAGTTGGTTCATGGTATGTAAAAGGTTGGCCACCCCTGATTTAAGCAATACCACTGCTATATTAAATGCCTACTTATTTCTCACAACACAATGCTTGTCATCAAGGGCCAATAACCTATCTTCTATCAAAATATGTTAGAATAATACCCTCTGGTAAGTGACTGGGACAGTGCTTTTGACACCATGTTTCAATTACAAAAATATGTGTTTGTTTTGGTTTTCTTGTACAAGTGGTCGGTAAATACAGTAGTTATTTAGTATACAGATGACATAGAAAATACTTTCATAATTGCTATTTGATGATTGAAATGCATACATAATTTCAGTTTAAATGTCATATTTCACTTCATTTTTTATTTTAAAAAGTACAAAAATATATACTTGAAAACACATTTCACATCAATATAATTACTATATAAAAAATATTTTGTATTATAAAATATAAAGATACAAAACAAAACAAATATTAAAATAAGATCCAGACTGAGATTCTAAAGAATAAGGAACATGCATTTAATATTTATCCCTGATTTAGAACTCTGTTATAAATAAATAATTAAAATGATATTTTCCGATTCTTAAAACTGCAATATTAATTTCTTTTGTTTGCAGAACAGCTTAGTAATGATCCATGTGAATAACATCTATGGTTGGTGTATCTATGGTGGCTGAAATCAGAGCACTGTGAAAAATGTAAACACTTTAGACACTTATATCTCAGAACCTAATAGATAAAAATGTTATCAACTTTTTACTTGTTTTGTTGCAAATTTGGTTATATTTATGAATATATAAAAATAATTTTAATATTTTGAGCTTTTTTTTTTTAAAAAGAAATCAAAAGCTTTTGTCCAAGTAAATTTTTGCCTCATTTTACTTACTTTCACTTGGAATATCTTTTAAACTATATAAGATGTTTAGTTGGAAATCCAGTTCCTAGATTAATAGTTTCTTTTTATAAAGCTCTTATATTTTCAAGGAACCGTCCTATCATGTTTAAGAAGATTGAAAATTTTACATTTTTCAAGTTTGTAATGCCTACATCTAAAAAAAAAAAGTGCTAGAATTATAAGAAATAATTTGTAACTCTTTGAAAGTCCTACAAGAATATATAATTGGGTTTCAAATGAGGTTCTTAGTTTATGAAATATAGTGGTTATAATTTCGATATTTTGAAAAGGTGGTTCTAACTTCAATATTTCAATATTTTGAACTGTTTTGAAATTGTCTAAAAGAGACAAACCACCCACAACAAAAGAAGTTATTCATGCACAACCTTTGGCTCAATCGGACTACAGCCACTGTCGATTTTTTAACATTAATTTTGGATTCAAATTTTAGAATTAAATTTATTTCTCTGTACTTTTTACTACTGTAGCGAATGCTCATAAGGCAGCATTAATGCCTTTAGCTAGAGACGTCTTTGGCGACAACCATGCTATATTGTGCCTCTACTTCAAAGCAGAAATTAATGCATTTAATAGCAAAAAATGTTCTACCTTCTGATTTACTAACACAATTTTCTGAAAAAAAATTACAATTTGCTCCATTAAGAGAAAGCAACCGTCAAGGCATTGTGTAACATGTTTATCTGTGAAAATTAGAAAATAACCAATTTATAATTGTGATCTGTGCGAAGTTATAATAGTGGATCTAGTGTCAATGAAAATAAATCTGGTAAGGGTACATTTTTTAAATATCTTAATGATGCAAATGGTAATTTAAAAATATTTTTGAACAATTGGGTATATAGTCAATTTAATATTTAAAGAATACATAGAATATTTATAATACAATTTATTAAATTATTAAACATATTTTAAATATGCAAATTATTTATGTTATCTATAAAAGCTATCACAGATTAGAAGAATAAAATAACTGTTTTAGAGCTGTTAGGTGATATTGCTTTTTATGACTAATTCTAAATTTTTTGGATAATGTTTTAATTACACAGCTTTTCAACAATGGACATTGGAAACCATGGTAGCTATCTATATTTTTTCATTTAACAACATGAAACTAATATATTGGGGTTGCAAGCAATGCTTTCTTGACCTAAGATATGTTTAGTCACAGTTTTCAGATCTTTAAATTTCAAAGAGTGAAATTTAGGAAGTAAAAATATTTCTATATACATTAACAGCTGAAACAGATTACTTTGTGGGCAAATAGCCAATCAATGGAAGATAAAGATTAAAACTTGTATAATAAACACTATGTGTGAAAACTATTGGCATTTGTTACAATTCAATGAAAATACATGTTCTAAAATAATGGTTTCACATAATTATAATAGTGCCTGCCTGCAACAATGTTCTAGTGCTAAAAATATTATATATTGCACAAATACTTTTATTTGGTTATCTTTATAAGAATTTATTATAAATTGCATTCATTGACAGCAAAAGTTTCAAAAACTTGCTCTAGAATGATAACTCTGTTATATAGTTTAAATTATGATTATGCAGACCTATTAACCTCTGACTAGTAGATGCTTTATTTTTACTCACCAATCTTGCCTCATTACTATATCCATTGACTTTTTAAGCACAAGTTACAAATAAATATAATATTCAGTGCTGTAGCAACACGATTTATTGCAAAGTAATTTTGACTGTGCCTTCCCCTTTTAATGTATGACGTATGGATGGAGGTACTGTGGCACTTCCACATCAATTGCACCACTTGCATTGCTCTTACTGTGGTGCTGATAATATCACTTATATAAGTTGTATACATTATATTTACTAAATAAAATAATATTCAATATGGAAAAAATTTGATGCTTTTAAAAAATGATTTTTTTAAAGATCAAATTTCACTAGCAGTAACACAACAAAAGACAGATTTTGATAATATATATTTAAAACATGAATAAATTGTTAGGATGTGTTCACTTTTGTTCCATTCTACAAAATATTTAACTCCATTATCTAGGTTTAAAGATTGTATTGCAAGCTTGTCACCATAGTGTTGGGAGAATCTAGTCAACACATATGGTATTGGCCACAGTGGTTACGAGTATACAAAACTTACTAGTTAAATTTTAAAGTTATTAACTTGATGGCTACTAGCTAAAGGATAATTTAAGCTATGCTTTATTAGATTCTGAATTGGATTCAGTGCAATGTTAGTACCCTTATTCTATAAAGTTAAAATAGAAACTGATGCATAAAAATTGAATTTGTCACAGATTAGTAAAATTGTATTACATTTTTAAGAGAAACCACTCATGATGCCAAAAACTCGGGAGGCTTGTGCAATGTCCAAACACATGTTTGCCCAATACCAGCCATTGCCAGAACTTTATATCCTTTTAATTCCAATTTGTCAAGAACGACTCTTGGTGAATCCATGCATCTATACTCCTTACTAAAAATGGAGGAGGAAAAGTAGTATTAAATGTCATGAGATAAACAATTTTAATTACACTCATTTAAAATTTTTATTACACTAGGAGGCGTGTACTATGCTCACGAATCCTTAGAGATACACTTGTCAGTTTGCTGCCCTAGGCTCAAATATATATCTACCATATATATATATATATATATATATACATACACACACTGTGTGTGTATATATAGGGTGTCCCAAAAACATCGACCTCGGCTTTTATTCCTTAAATATTGATCTTAAAAAATTGCAAAGTTGAGTAAAAAAAGGTACAGAATTTTATGAAATCAATTAAAACTTTCAAGGGAATTAAATTTTAAGAAATACAGAATTTAAATTTTTATACGGCCCCCCGTATAAAAACATTTCCAATGAGTAAAATGTGCCCCATACACTAATAAGGTGATGTACAAAATTTCAGCATTTTATCCAAAAAAAGTCCCAGAGATATGAAAAGACAAAAATACTGACTTAAACCACTTTTCGATGCATTGACAGGGTTCTCAGAAGGGAAAAATCATGTCCGCAGATCGCGTTTCAGGGGTCATACACAAATTATGAAAGAAAACAATGATTACATAAATAAATAATAATTTTGCTATTTACTGGTACAAAAGTATCTACACTGTGTAGAAATAATAACTTTACACAAAGATTACAAAGCTTGTTCAAAATGTTTTCCATCCATGCCAAAGATCCATTAAAGATAAGAAGCAGATGTTATTTGCTTATGATGCATTTCTGCATTGCGTCATTTGCATTCTTGCTGTAAACATTTACATTTTAATTTGAATAATCCCTCACCAACTTTGTTTAAAATTATATGGGACTGTTTGGATGGTTCTAGACACCCCCTCCACACACACACACACAACTCCATAACAATTGCTTGTATCATTATTTGCCTAACTGCTTGTCATATCATTGCCTTAACTGCTTGTATCACTTATTTCTAACAAATTTTCTTGCTTTTCTTTGATGGTTTGTCGCAAACTATTTGACTGAAATAAAAGTAATATTGTTATGTTTTTTTATTAGTCTTTATAGACTTTAGTGCTAATTCATCAGTAGATTCTGTCAATGCGTGGATAACTATTTTCAAACAATTTTTCTTCTTCAATATCTCTATTTCTGAGTAATCAATCTCACACATTTTTTTTTAGTAAAGATATCTGTTTTTGTTTTTGTAAATATTTCTGTATTTACAATTTCATTTTGATTATTTGTATATAAGTACTCACCAAATAAAACATTTTATCATAACTTGGAGTAATGGCGGTCCACAGCAAAAACCCTATGTAGAGTACAGGAAATATGGGTTGATTTTCAGTTTTTTAAAAAATTGCGTTAGTTATAATTTTTCAAAAAAATTATGCATGTTATCATTTAAAAAAAAAATTTCAAGGACTATTTTTACTTTTTCACAAATTCAAGCACTTGAGAATGAACTTTTTGTTTTCAAGCACTTTTCAAGAATTTTTACAAATGTACGAACCATGATATAATATCTTAGATAGTAATATATTTGCCATGCACCTCCCTAGAAGCTAATGGTGTCATTCCAAAGTTTAAACCTACTTCCAATATTTCAACAATCAGCCCTGTATTTAGTAAGCACTTATCCTAAATGCCACTTATTCTAGACATTTTGATAGTCTCCCTCAGAAGTTTTCACCGTGTTTAGAGATGTGGGTTTTCTAAATAAATTTTAGCAGTGGAAAATTTTCCAGAAAATTTTTAAATTATTCTTAAATATTACATTTAAGCTAGAATAGTTAAAAGTATTTATTCTTACATAATAACAGTTCAGTCATAAATAACATGTTTAAAAAAAGGTTTAAATTTAGAAATATATAAACATTTCTGGATTCTGGAACCCAAATTTCTCTGTATCCAGTGCAAGCCCTGAATCTACCACTTTCTTAAGTGACTACTACTATACAACTACTACTAATAAGAATATAAAGAAAAGCAAATTGTTCTGTCTATTATAGGCATAAGAAATATATTAAATATATAAAAATATTAAAAATTGTTTATAATTAAACCTTTTTTTAAATAATTGCTATATATAATTATAATTAAAAAAAAATACCTGTTTATAATTGAATTATCATGAGAGGTTGAGTATCATAAAATAAAAGAGGCAATTATGTAGACATTGAGTTAGGCATATTTAATGCTATTAAAGCATTTTCTTTCAGCAGAATCACTTGTAAAATTATTTCATAGTTTTATAAATTTTACGAAATTTAATGCTGAAAAAAATCTAAAAATTTTATCTGCTTTTCATCAGAATGAGTAAAATGTCACTTGTACCCTTATAGTTCTTGTCTATCCTTTCTACTCAAAATAAAACACTAGCCCCTCTTTCTTCCTCAAAATTAGAAAACTAAATGATCAAAGAATTTTTGTAAAGTTGCTTGCTTTACAAAAAGCAGTGTGGAAAGAGTATTACATTTCATTTTCAAATTAATTAAAAAGAAAATGAAAGATTTACTGGAAAAACATAGAGGAAAGTTTTCCGACTCACATCTTTAACTGTGTTTAAAGAAAATTTGTAGTTAGCATTTTTATTACTTATAGTACTAATTAATTAATAAATTATAAGGGCTAAAATTAAAATATTTTATTAGAATATTCTTAAATCAGTATCCAATCAAATTTGCAGAGATCAGCTAGGTCGTCTTAAAATACCCTAGTAAGAATACAAACAGACAATGCCAGAGTCCAGGCAGTTAGGTAAATCAGTATCTACAGTAGTACAGTAGTACATCAGTATCTACAGTTAGTTCACCATAAAACCTGTATATGGCGAACATTGGGTTAATTTGGGTGATCACAGAAAAATATTAACTGATTATGATCATAACTCATGTTTTAACCAGTTTCTGAAAAATTGGCCTGAACTCAGCCTGGAAATAATAAATTTACTAACACTAATATACATGTTGGCCCTTAAGTGTTATTTGCGACACCTAGAATTATCATTTTTTTCTTATTTAAACATATTGCTAAACTTGTATTAGTAAGAAAAGTCCTTTTCTCTATCTGTCCCACTTATTTTTATTTAGTTATCAACACAAAACACATTCTTTTGGCTTAAATAAAACTACAGAGTATTAAGTCTTGAATTACAGTAGCAAAATATCAATATTTTGATACCAAATGTGATTCAAATTTCTAGCACAACAGACTTGACACTTTGAAGAAAGTTATATTTTTTTTTTGTCGTAGCCAATTCATATTTACAAGCTTTAATTAATTTAGAATTGCACTCCCATTGCAAGTAATAGCATCCACAGACCAATTTCACATTTATTACATGCTTGTAAACATAGAACAGTAGATACCTGCATTGGGTGCAAGAAAACTTGCAATGTGCCACAATTTTGGAGTACCTATGAAGACTAACAAATTCAATCCTACCACCTTCAAATTTCTTTAAAATTGAACTTAGGGCTGCAATGCTATAGTATAGGCTGCAAAGTTTATAGTACCCATTGAATGAGCGATTGCAATATACAGCAATATTTTTTTAATAGAAATAATGGTTTTAATTACTTTAGTGGGGAAAGAAGTTGATGCTGATCCTCTATACAACATACATACAATATTAGTACAGAACCTATCTTCTCCCCCCCCCCCCTCACAAAACTAAAAAGTATAGAAACGGGTGAAAGCTTAAAGTGTTTATTTTTACAAGAATATTGCTAATTGAATGCTTATGGAAAAGTCTAGCATGCTATTGTGACATCCTGATGTTGTACTGGTACTAATATTAGATGGTGACGATGTGTGTGAAAAGAAAACTTTTTAGGGCTAATTTATACATTCCCTCAATAAAGAAGACAAATGTTGGTCACTAAAAATCAGATAAATCAAAATCTCAAAAAAAAAAAACATCAATTATAACTGATGTATCTTATACTCAAAAGTTATAGCAAGTTCTATTTTTAAAACTGTGTTTGCAAAGTAAATTTTAATTCTTGTAAAAATTAACAGCCTCACACATAAATGTAATTAATCAAAATTTATGTTTAGTTAATTATATGAAAATTACATTATATTTTTAGAAATATCTTTTGTAGAACCTTTTTCCTTCCGTTACTGCCATTTCTCTAGATAATATAATGAAAAATACCTAATGTTGCTTTATAAAATATATTTTTAATTATGATAGAATAAAACTTTAGTAAGAAAGCTGAACTTAATATTGATATAAATTTCATATTTTTATGCCAAATCATTTTTCTGAAATTTTTACTTTTAGCTGACATGGTATAAGTTTTTTAAAAGCAGTTTTGTTTTTATAATTTATTAATTAACTTTGTATACCATAAAAATATGTAGTAATATTTGTCAAAATATTCTTTTGTTACTCCTAGAATGTTCCCCAAACTACTTAAATTTGTTTAACTTTAAAAGCAATAGTTTGCAGCGTTAAAATAAAGTAATGCATTTCAATTGGATCTTGAAATTTTCAAGTTGGTACATTCTTTGCAGAAATACCTTATCAATAGAATTGTGGGGTCTTGGGCTCATAAATTTTAGGCATAAGGCAAGCAACATTTTAAAATTCTTTTAACATTTTTTATATGTTAATATTAAATGAGGTATATTTGAAGTTGCAAAATTTAGTGTCTTTGGAGTTGCTAATAGATTTTCCTCACAAAGTTGTATGAAAATCATTAGCATTTTATTCGAATGATTCAAAAATTTATTTTTAATTTTTACTTAGCCTGATTTAATTATAAACTTTCTAATATTTATTTAACTATTAGCTATTATTTTTATATCACACAAATGCATATCACATTAAAACATTAAACAACATTAACACATTTTTTCTTTCATTGTTAGCACGTTTTACCTTATTAACTAAAAGACAATACTTAAAATACTTACTAATATATACAAAGAAGCCTAATTAATTTGATACAATTTACTATAATCGCTAATATATACAAGAAACATTACAACTCAATAAGACGTAAGGTAGCTAGTTGTTTCTGTCAATAATGCCTTTGATATGTTACAGTGATGTAACATAGATTCTATGCTCATAGAATCTACAGTGATGCTCACAAATATTTCATCACCCGAGAAATTCAGTGTTTTCAAATTAAAAGGTTCAGTATAGCGTAATAAGCCTGAATCTTGCATCCTACTTTTAATGCATTGAAACTAAAAATATGCAAAAGTATTTAGCACCGGAATGAATACATTTGAACGATGCATAATATGTATGGAGACTTTCAAAAATAGTAATCAGTATAGGACTCAGGACAAGTGGAAAACAGTCATTCAAAAATAGTAAACAGTATTAGACTCAGGCCAAGTGGTAAGTTAGGTGATAAGAATGGGTGAATTTTCAAAATTGAGTTATCCAATCAAAGATAAATAATGCATGTGTAAAATTATTACGTGGTATATTTGAAATTATTAATAATATTATTTACAAATACTTCCGGATATTGGCAATTTTGACAAATGCGTTTAAGATTATTGATGTGGAGAAAGTGAAACCGAGGATCAGAAAGTCGATGTATTCGAAATAGCTGGTTTAAAATGATGTTTCTAAACAATTGAATAGAATTACAAGATTGATATGATAGCAGCTTTATGATAGTGAAGTTGTAAGAATCTTTTTTATCATATAGATTGGTGATTACATGATTATTGAGTGTATTTAAATTTAGGTCTAAAAAATTTACAGTTTGACTAACGCTAGGCTCATTAGGAATTAATTCTAGGTTAGATGGGTAAAAATCAATAATTATTGGATAGGAATCATCAATGATAATACAAATTAAGTCATCAACATATCTATATATAATATATGAATTAGAGTTAAAATGACATTCATAATAATAAAGATATAAGTTAGCGAGTATACTACTACTACAGCCACCTTGTGGTACTCCAGATATTTGTAAATAAATGTTATCACCTTGGATAATATAATTGTTGTATAACACAAAGTGCAAGAGCATAGGAAAGTTTTTGACATTAAATGCAACATTATTGGAAGATAGATAGTCATGATAAAGAGAGATAATAACTTTATATAAATCTTTAATGACAATATTATTAAATAGGTCTTTAAAATCAAAGGTATGGAAACCAAGAATTTGTGGAAGCTTGCTAAGGTGATTTACTAAATCAAAACTATTGTTCAAAATGAAATATCCTGAATTCCTAAATTTAAGAGATTCATTAATTCTATTTAAACAGTTAAGCAAGTACTTACTAGCTGTAGTGGTAAAGGTATTATGTCCACAAGTGACTGTTCTAAAACTGAGAGGTGATTTTTGGAATTTAGGAACCAAAGTAACATAAGGAAATTTAAAAAACTTACAATTAATATTTAATTGTGTATATAATTTTGATTTTGATAGAGTGATTATTAATGGGTTTAAAAATTTGATTACTTGTTAAGTAATTCTGTAACAGAGAAACATAATATTTTTTACAAATGATGGCATAATTATTAGAAGCTTTATCTACATAAGTGATGACAAAATGTTGTTGTAGTTCTTTAATAGCAGATAGGAGTTGTTTATAAGGATTCCTAGGCTTCGTTAATTTAATGTTTATAATAACATTTTTAAGTAGATGTAAGGTTCAAAGTAGATGTTAGTAGTTCAAGTTATATAATGAATAACATGCATTGATCTAAGCTAAACCAACTTTCAAATTTGTCCTTTCACTTTCAATTATGAATATTTTTCCTAACACAAATGCAATAGCAATATCTGATTGCTCATTGTCCAATTATCAAGAGTCCAAATTTTTTAGAGTATTTTTCATTAGAAATTATTGAATGATCCCCAAAAAGCTTCAAAATGATGCTATTTTGAATATAGGTATTGCAATAAATACTGAAAGGAATGAACTAAAATTCTGCATACTAAGGTTTTCGACAGTTTCTGAATAAATTGTTGTCAAAATTTACCAAGGATTAAATTCGTATTTAGTAATTAATATTAGAAATTTGTTTGAAGACGAAAAATAGTATATATTTGTTTGGGTTTTTCAGTGTCACAATATAAAATAGGAATTAGTTTGATAGGCTACTTATTTCAGAAAATATAAAAGAAAAGAAAAACTGCAACACCCATTTAACATTAGAAGCTCGAAATTTCATGCAGTCCCTAATGGCTTGAGTAAAATAAATAAATTTTATATGAATTCAGGGTGCTTTGACAGAGAATCAGAATCTGTTATCAAAAGGTGGTGTTGCCCTTTTAAAAAAATCAAGTTGGTACAAAGTTTAATATGAAGACGACCACTCATGCAAATGAGCTGCCCATTTACCATTTATTTATAGCAGGCATTATTCCTAATTTAATGATACAGTTGGTTTTACTGTACAACCTGAGGAGCTGGATAAGGTGCAATGTTCTGATTTTTTTTTTTTTTTTTTTTTTTTTTAGATTGACTGTACAAAACTGAGATCATGTGTTACTTGAATGATCAATGATCATCAGTAAAGTTTACCCATAATTGCTTTTGGGGGAGGTGTCTATCAAATAACTCAAAAATTCAGTCCACATTAAGGAATTACATTCTCAAAGATGGCTTCAAAATCAGGGCTATAAATTAGTGGGGGGGGGGGGGGTTGTTAGTTTAAATTATTAAAATAATTTTGTTTTAGGATAGAAACTATAAAAGTATTTTCAATAATGAAAGTTTCAATCTTTAGGGAAACTTCTGTAAATATTAAAAACAAATCAAATTAATGGTATGTATTTTGATTCCAAAATTTGTTAAAAACTTAAGTTATGACCATCTTAGTTCAAAATTTTGAGTTTCCAAACTAAATGATCTACTGTAAAAACATGCACACACTCAATCTTACAGATTTGGAGAATCAATGATTTTTTTTTTTGTTCAATTGTATTATAAATCGAGTTTTGTAAATATAAATGAGAAAAAAATGCATTAAAAAGGTGGTCAATAACCTGCTAGATTTAAAATGGAATCAAAAAACCATTAGCACACTATTAATTTTTTAGATAAAGAAATCATGTTGATGTCCAAGATTGCATCCAGAATTTTTTGGATGGGAGTCACAAGAGCTGTTAGACAAAACAACACTGTATATATGATATGTAACAGATCCCATATAATAAAACAATTCTTAAGGACTTCTGGGGGGGGGGGGAGCAGACCCCAAATCTCCCCATGGATACATCCTTGTTGATGCCAGTAGTAATGGACATGCTTCTATTATGAGAAACCCTCACTATAAATCACTCTATATAATATAAAAATAAATCACCTTTAGTTATCAGCATATGATCAGGGCTAATAAGATGTTATATAACATCTATTAATTAATTACCTATATAATCAATTCAAATTAAGAAAATATAAACCCATTTTGAGTTTAAAAATGCTTAATGTCTTTTAATTTTTTTGCTGAGCTAATTACAGATATAAGATTATGAACAAGTGATCAATATAGACATTTAACCAAATTAGCACTAGGAAAATACTAGACCACCACTCTTGTCCAAATAAAAAAAAAACTGTTACTCTCGGTTTGGCTCTAAGCTCAAAATAAATTTCAGCCTCTCATATTTATATTAATAATCTAAATTTGTTCCCCTTTCCAGAACTTTTCTACATTAATGGTGGATAGCTCAAATTCCAACTACATTTCAATCAACTTTATTCAGACTAAATTATACAAGCCAAGTCAAAAACACTAAAAATGTGCAAAATGATATTTTCCAGGATTACAATGCTTCAATTCAATTTTGTCTGTGTATACTTGGAAAAAAATTTATTCCGAAAGGAGGGTTTTAAAAGGATTTACTTTCTGTTAAACTTTTGGATAACAGTTTATTTTTATAAAGTGCTTCTATTACATCTTTTTAGATTTGTACTGCACAAAATGAGTGATCAGATTGCATATTTGAAGACTTTATTTTGAATACAAGAGAGAAGTAAATTGTCTGTGATGTATTGAAAATTGTGATTGCGAGGAATTATGCATGTTCAAAGCATGCCTGCAGTATGAAATTTGTGGAAAGATTGAATTTTTGAAATATATATGAGTAGCATTGCAAGTATAAGGAGTGTACACATAAATTGTATAAAAATAAGGGAACAGATATCATATTATCCCATTTGGTGATTTTTACCTTGGTGTCAAAAAAAAATGTCACTTAGGCTGTGGGACAGCATGCTTGTCATAATGAAAATGATCAGAAATGCATAAAAATATAAAATTAATCTTGATTAAATACAATAGTTATTTTGATTAAATAAAAGAAGAGCTGCTATATGAACGGTTTTATATAGGAATGGTCATTCTTTGTCGAGGGCCACAATGTGGCTACAGTTGATTTGTAATTCGAACATGGATCTACACCAGCTACACGGGCTTTGCTCACTTTGCTAGTCTGCTAAAAAAACATTCCAGAATCCAACCCTGCTGACTGAGATCACACATAGCAATAGGGGTTCTGTTGCACATAAAGCACAATCTTACGTCCGTTGTGTAGATGTAACATGAAAATCAGAAAATTTTAAAAACATTAAAATGATGAAAGAAAGCAAATGTCAATAACTTTACTTTTTAAATACAATGTAAACCCATCACACTGAAATTTTAAATTCATCCCTCACAATGCATAAAAAATACAAAATTAACTGCACAATTGAGACATAAAATCCTTTTAGCCACCCCCACTCTGCCCCAAAAACTAAATCCCAATCTACTTCAAAGGATTCTCTGGTACTTTTCAACAACAATAAAAATGGAAGGTATATTTCCAGTAAATGCAAAAAAGCAATGAAATAATATCAAAACAACAATAAAAAGTACAACTTGATTAACTTCAGCAACGATGACACTCTTTCAAATAAACCGTTTTAAATCAAAGTCAAATACATACTATTACGACATAGAAAGAGTTGTCAAAATGGAATGTTCTCCAAATTAATGTAGGAATTGTCAGAATGCCATCTAAAAATTGCTAAAACAAAAAAGGGTCAATACAGTATCTGTCCAAAGTAAGTGTGATTTTACAATGTACCCAAGTAGCTGACATTTTTAGCCTCAATCGCTGTCTACATGTGATCTTATTGCACTGTCAGTAGCATGGAATATATAATGGATGATGGGGGTAAAGATGGAATACAGAAAAGATGAATCAATGTGTATTATTTTTTGTAAACATTAATTCATCATTGGATGCCAGCCTCTACGACATGGGACTACTGTCTAAGATGTCCACCTCTCATAAACAGTGGAAGTGGATCCTCATAATGCTTCAAACTTGGCAATAATTCTTCAAACTACTCTATCTATTCTTTATAGTCACAGTATTTTTTTGTTCGAAATTGTTCCTGTGTATCTCTATATCTTTATATTTGGGAGAATTGTATTAAAAAATTATTAAAAACTCAGCAAACATACACACAAACTAGCAATAATATTGGATAATTTACATAATATCAGTTAAATGTTTAAATTTTCGTTTATATTTAAGTTATGCAGTTATGAATAAATATTATACTAAAATAAGATAACATAAATCGTCCAATAATCTTACAAATTATTGCCAAGTTGTGTGATAAGCTCTGCACCCAAGTATTGCATCAACTCGGAATCAGACCACTCATCGCCAACAACGGTAGGACCATTTTCCTGCAATATAAAGAAATTTCAAAATAACTAGAAACATTAAGCCATAAAAGACAAAAAAAAAGTTTGGAAATGTAATTAATTACCACTCTAATCTGAGTCGAAACGACAAGATACGGCATTTTAATTAAATAGTTAAATGGACAAGAAAGAAAGCGGTTACAGTGAATAAATTGTAAACAGTGCGGTTGACGAAGCGTTAGAGACAGGAGCCGCTCCACTCGCGCAAAGGATTCTGGTATCGTTTGGCGAATGCTACGTGACAAAATTGACGCACTATCGCCTACGTTCCATGTAATGTTTTATTGTAAGATCGCAGATATGAACAGTCGGTCAGTTCATTCGAAGGTGGGGGAATGGGCGCATTTTCGCCTTGGCCATTCCTTTCACACTTCTGCAGTTTCCGATGGTTGTGTGTTCCTGCGCTATCTGATAAAATTGTAATCACTTTTAAGAAAAATATTTTAAAATTCTGTCAAATATTTTATTTGATGACGTTGTAATTTAGAGATTGACTGCGAAATAGCACTGTAATACATTATATAAAATATTCGCTGAACCTGCTTAAATAATCTGCAATTAAAAAATACTTCGTAATATGATTAGATCATAAGCATTTTGTTAAAAATATTAATCTGTAGCCTATGGTAGCGGTCTACACGAGCTCGTGTCTAACGAACGGACAAAAGTCCGACCCGACCAGTGGGCATAGTCGAGCCAGACATGTGCTAAGAATGAGAAAAAGTTTGATCGGGCAGAACATATTTAATTTTGAAAACCTTTTAAATGAATTTTAATAGAGTATATAAAATTATTGTGTTAATTTCAGTTATGTAAAGATAATGTTTAAAAATAAGTTAACTTTATTTTAATTTTTGTACCTAAAATTCACAAATTCGGGTTTTTAAAACATTTGAATACAGAGCATTTCAATCTGGACCGGGCGAATATTTAATGCCCTTCGGGCCGCGCCGGGCTCATTTTCTACGGATGAAAGTCTAAAATTTTGGCCTCTAGCCAGCGGTTAATGGCCTGAGGCGCTGAGAATTAGGTTAAAAAATTCCATTTGATATATTTTTAAAAATATATGTCCATTTACTGAATATTTAAACGATAATATCAAGAAAGATTTTTCCCTATAGTAAATATTCGATACATACAAGGAACCTTTAAATATAATGATAACGTTATTATTATATAGTGAAGTAATATAGAGGGATATAGTAATATACCGCCTGAAGTAATATAGTACCGTAAATAAAACAAATTTATTTCCACTTTTATATACAAGTTCTACATATACAAAACATCATAATTTACAAAGTGCATTTAATTTATTGTAAATATCATAATTTACAAAGTGCATTTAATTAATTGTAAAAATAATTTAGTGATATTCATTTTGTGTCAGTTCATTATAATTTTCTGAGTGTTACATTTCACTCTTATTTACATAAAAGTACCTATTTTTAATTTACTAATTTTAAACAAAAATAACTTTAAAATTCATGGTTTTTTTATTAGAAATCAATGGTATATTTTAATAAGTGTGAGCAAATTTTGGTTCCAGTTGTAAAATCAGTCACTTTTTTTAATAATTTATGTGTGTTTTGTCTATTTGTGAGTCTATTGACACAATATCTCTCGAACAAATTAGGGGCATTGAATGAAACTTGGCACGATTATTTTCATCAAAGGCACCAGAAGTCTATTTATTTTCAGAATGATCGAATTAAGAGAAAGCATTCAATTTGACATCATTTTCAGAATATTAACATCCACCGTTCTCAAGATATTGCATGTTTTTGATCTAAATTGGAAACGTTAATAAAATATAAATATGTTCACAATTAGTAAATGTTTAAACGCTTTGTAAGTACATGTAACTAAAATTAAATGGATGTGGATCCATTATTATTTAGGACTTGATGCAATATATTATCCTTACATATGATATTTGACTCTGTTGTCACTTTGTATTTGACGGCATTTTTTCGATATTGTATTGCTACATATCTTCCACTTCATACTTTCTTCACTTTTATGATCTAAAGTAATTCGAGTTTTGCGTTGCTAAAGTGGTGTAGCTGATAACATGCAAGAAAGCAGTAGCGTAACAAGAGCGGAATCTTCAAATAAAATATAAAACATACTTAAATTAATGATAAATTGGTGGCATAATTCAATGGTACTACGTCATGCTATGCCCCGAGATAAGGATTAACGCAAAGCCTCTGCAATTGTTAATCCTCCGACCTTCTTTGCATTTATTATTTGATGTTACAATCTGTAACTCACTATTATTCTGCATGTTTTTATTTTGAATTTGAAAGGGATAAAATATCTATAGCAGTGAAGAGAGTTTGTTGAATTCTCCCTTTATTAGTTTTAAAATATATTAATTACTTATAACCGCAAAAATTATTGATTATGTAACTAAGATGTATATGAAAGAATAACGAACGAATAAATAAATCAATGAAGGAATAAACAAAGCTCTTTATAAAGTCTTAGCAGCTCAGCGATTTGCAGTCTTTTGTGCTCTGTACATCATTGGAAGTCAATGATACCATATTGCTGCGGAACTTAGGGACACTGCTGTGGGACTAGTAGGGAAATACTATAGGAATTTCTTGTTTAAGAAGTAAAGAATATAGGAAATATAAAAATTCTGCTGTTTGCAAAACAATGATTGATGATTGTGTTAATCTATAAATTACAATTGGTCTAATTGTATGTCGCGTCTTTTAAAACAATAAAAATGTTTTGAAATGTCTGAAACTAATTACTATTTAAGATTGTCAAAGGATGAACATAAATATCTAGATATATATATTGAAAAATATATATGTTGAAAATGTTAGAAAGAAAGGAAATAATTTTAAACCAAATAATTATATCGATTAAATGCTGAATACTCATGGTATGAGCAATTACAAAAAGAATATGCAGTTTCCTAATTTTGTTTTAAATTACTACATAAAATATTTTTAATGATATTTTGAAATTCAAACTTTTAGGGAAAATAAAATATTTAGGCAGTTTGTAACCAATAAGGTGCCAGATTCCATCCCCAGTATCACCTGTTGTCAAGAGAGCACCCCCCCCCCCCTCCTTTTTTACGTGCAATACCGCACGGCTTTTTATAAAATTATTTCCAGTTTTTCTGTTGGGGGTTTATCCGTTATATATCATAATTATTAAATTTGTTTATTCTAATGGCCGTAATTGTTTTGTTAAAATTGAAGAGTTTGGGTTGAAATAACTTTCTTGTAAGTTAAGCCCTTTTATTTACTGAAAAGTGCACAATACGTTTTGTGTGGAAGACCCAGGCTACTCATATCCAGGCTATCTCAGGATATGAACAGCAGGATGAGTGGCCGAATACATTTTGTGTGGATGAATTATTCATTTATGACCAAAAAGAAAAAACAGCAGCATAAACATTATATATTTGATATTTTATCATTCTAATTTTTATGTTTTATACAACGCTATTCGACTTCTATAATATAAAATATAAGGTAATATTTTCCGATTAAAATATTTTTGCTGGCATTGAAAATAATGTCAACAATATTTATGCATCACATTTTATTACAATTACATATTTCATTAAGTATTAATATGTGTTCATTTAATATAAAAATTCGTAATTAATTTTACGTTTACTGCTCCTAAGTATTATTCCCATTCAAGAGTCGCCAGTTGGATAATCCTGTATTTGAGCTTAGATTTCATCGTCAAATTATCTAAGGAAGGATGCGATCCCCCCCCCCCCCCCCCCCCTTACTTCGATATGAAAAATGTAAGATTTTTTTATAAAATTACTAAAATAACCATATTTTAAATTTTGAAATTTTCAGAATATGTCGGTTCGGAATCTCCCCCCCCCCCCCCACACACACACACGCACAACTGCATCTTATTGTAGATATTCTAGTAAAATCTGGAATATCTACGCATTTTATGCATTCGTAACTTGGGTTCCGACTTGGGTAGCAAGAAATTTCCTTTAAAAAAATCCCTGCAGGGACCAATATATGATAGATGTACTCAAAAGGAGAAGAGGAACCATAAGCGCCCATTGGATTTTCCCTCATCTGAGCAATATCTACCTAGTCATGCCTCTTTTCTGTGATATTAGATACACAATTACAAAACTAGCTATAAAACAAAAATTATTCATGTTTAAAATTTTTTTTTTAAATATTTTGTTTTCAATTATTTACTTTTGTTTAAGTTGTTGCATATTATAAGGATGGTGGATTATTAAGTCAAAATTATCAAAAAAAAATTTAAATGAATTGAATATAATCATTCTTATATATGTCTTATATGTTTTCTTTCATTTGGTGGAAGCACATTTTCTTCTAGTTACTTTCGAATTTCCTTTTCTAGATCCAGAGCATCCTAGCTTTCAAATCCAGAATCTGCTATTATTCATAACGAGATATTCGAATTACTTTTAGCTTTTACTCTTATACATATTCGATATCCCGAATACCACAGTATTCGGTATTCGCTGATATCGCTCATCTATTAAATATCTATTTTCACAACATTTTTATTCGTAACTATGTTTTTATAACATCTGTATGATTTTTGAAAAAAAATGCTTAAAAATTTGAGATCCTTCCCCTTGATCTGTTTGTTCACTCATTCCCTAAATCAATAAGCATCTAACGTTTATCGATATCAGAAATCATGCAAAATGTTATTTAGTTTTGTCAATTTCTTTGAAATATATTATACTTACAGTCCCACACACAGACACATAGGAAAAAATTTACTTTCTCATGCTACTATATAGTGAAACTATTGTTTACCCGAAAATTTTCAAATTTCAGATTTTCTCGGATAAGCACGTTTTATGGCCGTCTGAACCCATTTGAAACACCTTTGGAAATGTATATGTTTGTGTTTGTGTGTGTGCTTGTGCGTATATGTCTATGAGGTAGGGCTGCCCGTAGATCTGGACATACATCACTCAGATAGAAAGAAGGTTCGGGCGTCAGAAAAGACTCAGTCACTTTTTTTTTATGGCTAGTGTTTGGTGAAAAATGTTTGCAAAAGGAGAGGGAGGGCTGAATAACTCACGAACGAATGTTCCTACAACTATAAAACTTTGCATGAAAAACTTAATAGAAAAAAAATTCCTTCCATTAGAATTCGAATTATTCGAATTTTAAGAATCGTATAGCATTATATTCTATAGAAAATAATAGTAATTTCAAAAATAAAAATATAATGTGAGCAGCACATGACTTTCCCTGCAGATGACGAGATATTCGATCATGACGAGCTATTCGAATTACTGTTAGCTTTTACTTATATTCGATATCTCGAATACTTTAGTATTCGGTATTCACCGATATAGCTCACCTATCAAATATCTATTTTCATAACATTTTTATTCGTTACTATGTTTTTATAACATCTATATGATTTTTGAAAAAAAAAAATCTGATGTGGGCAGCACATGGCTATCCTTATATAATGCAATGAATTTAATACTTTTACAGTAAAAAAATAGATTATTTTTATAGTAGTTATTTATATTCTTTCTAAGATATTGAATTTTCGTCAATGCGTCGTCATTTCCCATGTCGTCATCATCAATGAGTCGTCATTGATTTAGCGTCATTTTTATCCATTTGGCGAGTTTTTCGTTAATTTAGCAACATTTAAAAAGTCGCCAAGTTGGCGACATTCCACCAAATTCGTCGCCAAAATCTCGCCAAGCATTATGGACGGTTGAACATTCGATTGATTATAAAAATAATAGGCTTCCAGTGTTTACGGATTGTGATTTTTGTACCAAATTTCGTTCGAATCGGTCCATTCGTTTGTCAGTTATCGTCTCCACAGACTCACTCACACACACACACATAATACTTTCACACACACCCATATACTTTCACACACACACACAGACATCACTTCAAAAATATTTGATTCGTGACCAGGAATGCTTGAAGCGTGCACTCCCGTCGAAAACTCGAATTCGAATTTTCGACCCCTTCACAATACTTTCCTTATACATTATGTATATAAGGAAAGTAAAAAAAAAAAAGTGTTTAAAATTTTGAAATCCTTTCCCTTGATCTGTTACACACTCCCCAAATCAATACGCATCTACGTTTATCGATTTCAGAAATCATGCAAAATGTTATTCAGTTTTCTCACTTCTTTGAAATATATTACACCCACAGCACACAGACAAACACACGAGGAAAAAGTTTACTTTCACATGCTACTATATAATGAAAATATTGTTTACCCGAAAATTTTCAAATTTGAGATTTTATCGGATAAGCACGTTTTATGACCGTCTGAACCCATTTGAAACACCTTTGGAAATGTATATGTTTGTGTGTGTGTGTGTATGTCTATGAGGTAGGGCTGCCTGTAGACCTGGACATACATCACTCAGATAGAAAGAAGATTCGGGCATCAGAAAAGACTCAGTGACTTATTTTTATGGCTAGTGCTTGGTGAAAAATGTTTGTAAAGGGAGAGGGAGGACTGGATAACTCACGAACGAATGTTCCTACAACTATAAAACTTTGAAACTAGTCGGTATAAATGTAAAAATGTGCAATATCTCGAGAATGATTCATGCTAGCGTTCTAAAATTTGTAACAATCATTTACTAATGAAAAATTACATAAGAAATGCTATTTGCGTAACTTTAGTAAAGGTTTTGATTTTTTTCAAAATTTCACTCGAAAATTTAAGGGGTTCTGAACATTCGATTGCGTATAAAAACAATAGGCTTCCAGTATTCACGGATTGTGATTTTTGTACCAAATTTCGTTCGAATCGGTCCATTCATTCATCTTTAGAGTCACTGATAGACACACATACAAATCACATCATCTCATAAATGTTAATTTCGTGATCAGGGATATTTGAAACGTGCTCTCCCGCCGAAAACTCGAATTCAAATTTTCGACCCCGTCACAATACTTTCCTTATACATTATTGTATATAAGGAAAGTAAAAATAGACTATTTTTTAAGCTTTTGTTTGTTTTCTTTGCTTATATATATAATACTATATATATATATATATATATATATATATAGATATATATATATATATGCCATTTCCCATTAATCTTCCTTTGAAATGTCGAACTAAACCATTTGTGACTAACACTTTGCTAACAGGTCACGAGCATACTCATATTTGTATGGCCGAATGTTGCTGCCCAGTCACCCTGTTTTCATGTCACCATATTTAAAAATAAATTGTTACCTGCTGGGGGGGGGGGGAGAATTCCAGAGTATGTAGATAGAATATGCTCTTTCAAAGAAAAGTGCAAAGAAACTCGATATGTTTGTAAAACTTGTGTACCATTTCTCAAATGTAAATACTTTACAGTACATCATACCCGAAAATTTTTTAAAAATATATGTAATAAGTTTCATTTCAATGCAGGCTGTGTAAATAAAGTTTATTGAAGCTTATTTAGATGCTTTGATTTTATTTTCAAATGCAGGAAAATAGCCTACTGCACAGAATAGTTTTGGCTTGAAATAGTCAGTCAGCAATATGTTAAAACTTATTTTCGATCTCTACAAGATCTCTTCTAATATTTTCTGTAACAATACAAATCATATAACATGTGGTAGGCCACAGACTATTGAATAGAGTTGGGCAAAATACATTGAAAATGTACTTTGGACAGAATTATAAAGCATTTTAATTCTCTTTTGCATACACATTTCGTACAGTCATATAAATTTACAGAAATTCTGGAACTGACATCACCAAAACTTTAAATGTAAACCCTTAGTGAAATGTATTTAAAATGCATTCTGTGAAACCTGTGGGCTTCCGCGACCATATTCCAGGATTCCGCTATAATTTTTAAGAAAACGAAACTAAAAAAAAAAAAAAAGTAATATTTGAATGCACAATTTGGACCACAAAGGACCACTTTTTCTCATTTTGGGGTTCTGCCATAAAATTAAATTTCAAAAGAGTTCCATTACTAGAAAAGTTTGAAAAATTCTGACTTAGTAAATCCCACTATTATCTATAGAATTCAACTCTGAATCCATAGCTAATCTTAAGTAGTAAATTTCAATTTTTTAAAGAAATTTTTGAATCAGAAAAGCAAAAAGAACTGGAGGTGGAAATCCTTAATTACCCTCGATCCGTTCCGGAGTTTTATACTGAATCCATATCAGTCATTAACTCTATCTCCAGCCAATTCGGAGAAATAGATGTTTTAAGGAAAATTCTGAAACCAGAAGTGGGAAAGAAATCAGAAGTAAAACTTTTTAATGAACCCCTTGTACTTCCTCTATAATTTTATGCGGAATCCATATCATCAGTTGTCATCTAAGTTCTATCTATAGCCAATTTTGAGATATAAACGTTTCAAGTAAAGTGACAATTTTTGAACCGGAAATGAAAAAGTACTGAAAATAGAAATCCATAGTGAATCTTCAACCCCTTATAAATATGATGCTAACTTCAAATCAGTCATCATCTGAGTTCTATCTATACCACATCCCAAGAAATAGATGTTTTAAGGAAATATTTTCCCGAAAAAATATAGTATGGTAAATTGTTGCCAACCATAAAACACAACCACGATTAAAGGATTGTCAAGGGACTAACATAAATACTTGTCAAATCCAGGTGTTACCGCAGAAAACTAAAATCTTACCTTTAGATGTGTTTTAAAGTTTTTTGTGGTTTCACAAGTCTCATTTATAACGACATATTTTGGTTCCCATAATTGGCATTTTGCTTCCATAGAAATTATTTTAAAACATTTCCCATATAATACTGCACACCGTTCACATCATAATTCATTAATTATCTAAATACATTTGCATAATGAGCAGCAGTATCTTCTCATGTCTTTGCAATATCTAACTGCATTGCATCGCTTTAATTTTCTTAAAATGTAATAATGTGCAGCAGAGCTCAAATTGCCTATGTTACTGTTTACACAAAGAATGCAACTTTACACTTTATTCTTGTCCCTTTTCTGTAAATACATAGACAGGAATGAGCCATCTATCAAACAACAACATTATATAAATCCAATATGAACTTAAAGTTTATAACAGAAAATATATTCTTCAAATGCTACTACAGTCCAGAGATATCCCACTAATTAACATCTTTATCGGTCACAGGTTGAAAAAAGATGGAAAACAAACTCAATGAACAGACAAATTGCAGATTAGCCTTTTTCTCTTTTGCGAATTTTCGTCAGCTGTAGTTCACACGATAGTTCGAAATCTGAAGAAATGTATTTTGAGTATTTTGAAAATACAAAAAACTCTGAAAATGTAATTTCGATACATTACCAAAATACTTCACTTTTTTCAGTTTAAAATACAAAATACAAATGTATTTTGAAAATGTATTTCAAATCCATTTATTTTCTATACTGCCTAACTTTGCTATAGATGTGCTTGATGAATTTTTTTTTATTCAACCATGATTTGCTTATGTATAAGGTTTTTGTAATATTTTGCCTCTAATTGGAATCATTTGTCGAGATTTAAAACAGAACAATAATTTTTAAAAGTTTTGCCATATGCAAAAATTAATTTGAAAATGACATTTTTTGAAAAAATAATTGTGGGTAAACAAGACATTGTACAATGCCTAACAGATCAATCTATTACCACATCAATACCATTGATGCACTTCAAAGATAAAACATTTAAAGTGTCCAAGAACTTTGTATTAATCTTTACAGAAAACTAAAATTGATCTCTCATAGTGGTGGCACAGTTGAAAGCACAGTATAAAATACCATCGTTGAAAGTTACCTAAAGCAATTAATTTCTCTTTTGTCGTTAATATGATGTCCATGAGATGCTGAAAGCATATAAAGACTTATGCTGCAATATGTTTCTGATGATCCACTTCCTTCACTTTCACTTAGATTTCTTTCACGAAAAACTACGAGCCATAAGTGATGAGCATGGTGAATGCTTTCATCAGGATATTTCAAGCATTGTAAAAAGATATAAAGAATAGTGGACTTTAAGTATGTTAGCAGATTACTGCTGGACTCTCAAAAGGTACCTTCCTGAGGCAAAGTATTCCAAGAAATCTTCAACTAAAACCTTTTAGGTATGTTGAACATTAATTAATTTCCTTAGTGAACATGTTATTACTATAAAATATTTACTTAACTGTCACAAACAGATCTTACATAATAGAGAAAAATGGTTTTCATTATGAAATTCGGTGCAAATAATACTATAAAAATTGGCCAATAATATTCTTGGGACCAAAAAGAAGTACATTTCTTGCTGTCAATTTTCCGCACAAGAAGGTGGATTGTAATCAAACTCAATCACACTGTTATCTACTGGTCTTTGAAAGCTGTGTGGATCAAAAATATCGTGATCAGTTGAAGATTCCCTTTTCATATTAACAGACTCATTCTAAAAAATTTCATTAGAACACCTACAGCTTTCTCAGTACTTGCACCTACAACTGACTGAGTATCACGATCACATCAAAAGGTGAAATTTTGTTCAGTCTCCATTGGAACTAAACAAAAATCATCGCGATAAGAACTGCAACTTAAGGAGAAGCTGGCCTGCGCTTAAGGAGAAGCTGGCCTGCGCTTAAGGAAAAGCTGGCCTGCGCTTAAGGAAAAGCTGGCCTGCGCTTAAGGAAAAGCTGGCCTGCACTTAAGGAGAAGCTGGTCTGCGCTTCAGTATTTGAGCCTGGAGAGGCCTCATCATTCTCTTTAGGTTTTGGTTGAACTTGAACAACAAATTTTTTCAGGAACCCAGCTTGGCTATTGATAGTCTTCAGTTTTTTTCCCTTTTTCTGTCCTTTTCGGCTCCTTACGCATACTTTCTGAATTTGCCTCTATCACGGCCTGACATGGTAATATTCTATTTGGTGTAACCTGAAAATAAATATTTCATCACTTGATGTTAATTATTGATGTAAATAGTTTATATTAAGTGCAATTAAATATTCTTATATAAATTCCAGGCGACCGCCTACATTCACCCTCCACAAGGGCTCGGTCTGCCATATTAAAGCCTTAATTAAAATTTCAATAATACTCAACTTTTCTCAAAACATGTATTTCTCCTTATGCTCCTAAAACTATCACGCTGATTTACTTGAATTCCTTCGACACCTCCATTCATATCCATTAATCAATCTCTCTCTCTCTCTCACAATGTCATTTCATCTCCACTTAGACATATATACTTATCACTCATAAGCACTTTCAAAACACACCAATCAATAACTTATTTTCTACTTTTATTTTCCAAAATATAATAAAATTTCATGCTCACTCATTTAAACCAACATCTATTTGACCATGTTTCACAGAACTACACTCATCCAAGTCCATTTGCTTGTGCTTACCAGCAGCCATAAGGAAACTATAATTGACAATAAAAAAAAATAATTACATCTTTAATTCACATTATAAAACACGTTCAAAACAAAGAATTATGCAAATTTAAAAATGTGGTTGTCATCAACCATATGTGCTGTTACTTGATAAAATGGTAGCAACAATACAACCGTGTGCTTATTTGATGCAATGCATATTAGAGGTTACCAAAGTTCTTAATGCAAATCAACAACAAATACCAATCACAGTTGGAATGCTTGGCGGCAATTTAACGAGCTTGGAGCAGAGGGGGATTATCCTCTGGATCAACACCAGATTTGACTATGAAATCAACCACGAATGGAAAGTTGGGCGCTAACTACACACTTAGCAAGATCAAGGTCTAAAATGATTTTGGAAACACTTCATATACAAAATATTTTAGCTTATGTGCCCAAAATTATGTTAATCTAAATTACTTCTTTGTGAAAGTGCTTCCTGACAGATTTTATATATAATTGGTTTTTCCAGTGTGCCCATATTTGTGCTTATTTAATTTAAGTTTTTCAGAAAATATTTTACGACATGTTACATACAAATAGTATCTCACCTGTGCGCACAAGCTCAAGTTTATTTAAATAACATTTTTGTAAAAATATTTCCTGACACATTTCACATATAAATGGTCTCACACTTCTGTGAACAGATTAGTGTTTATTTAAAATATCTTTTTATGAAAATATTTCTTGACATGTCATATATTTCTCATCTGTGTGTACAAGTTTGTGTTTATTCAAATATTCCTTTCGTCAAAATACTTTCTGATGTATTTCACATATATATGGTTTCTCAGTTGTGCCACAAGTTTGCGTAAATTTAAATTACTTTTACTTGAAAATGCTTTCAGACATATTTCACATATAAATGGTTTCTCACCTGTATGTATACATTTGTGTTTATTTAAAGTACCTTGTTGTGAAAATGCTTTCTGACATATTTCTCATATGTATGGTTTTTCATCCGTGTGCTCAAGTGTGGGTTTACTTAAATCACAATTATATGAAAATTCTTTCTGACAAATTTCACACACATATGGTTTTTCACCTCTGTGCACACGTTTGTGAGTATTTAAATTACCTTATTGTGAAAATGCTTTTCGACATATTTCACATACATATGGTTTTTCACCTGTATGCCCAAATATGTGATTATTTATATAATCCTTTCCTAAAAATGCTTTCTGACATATTTCACATATAAATGGTTTCTCACCTGTATGCATACGTTTGTCTATTTAAAGTATCCTTTTGTAAAAATGCTGTCTGACATATTTCACACCCACATGGTTTCTCAGCTGTGCACACATTTATGTTTAATTAAATCACTTTTAATTGAAAATGTTTTCTGACATATTTAACGTACATGTGGTTTTTCACCTGTGTGCATACGTTTGTGTTTATTTAAATTACCTTGGTGAGAAAATGCTTACTCTAATATTTCACATATAAATGGCTTCTCACCTGTATGCATACGTTTGTGTTTATTTAAATCACTTCATTGTGAAAATGGTTTCTGACATATTTCACATATAAATGGCTTCTCACCTGTATGCATACATTTGTGTTTATTTAAATTACCTTGTTGTGAAAATGGTATCCGACATATTTCACATACATATGGTTTTATGCCTGTGTGCAAAAGTTTGTGTGTATTATGGTACTTTGAAGTGAAAATGGTTTCTGACATATTTCACATATACATGGTTACTCACCTGCATGCATACGTTTGTGTCTACCTAAACTACTTTGCTGTGAAAATGCTTTCTGACATATTTCACATATAAATGGTTTCTCATCTGTATGCATACGTTTGTGTTTATTTAAGTTACCTGGTTGTGAAAACGGTTTCTGACATATTTCACATATATATGGTTTCTCACCTGTATGCATACGTTTGTGTCTATTTAAATGATCTTGCAGTGAAAATGGTGTCTGACATATTTCACATACATATGGTTTCTCACCTGTGTGCATACGTTTGTGTCTACGTAAATTATATTGTTGTGAAAATGGTTTCTGACATATTTCACATACATATGGTTTTTCACCTGTGTGTACAAGTTTGTGTGTATTTAAAGTACTTTGAAGTGAAAATGTTTTCTGACATATTTCACATATAAATGGTTTTTCACCTGTATGCATATGCTTGTGTTTGTTTAAATTACATTGTTGTGAAAATGATTTCGCACATATTTCACATACATATGGTTTTTCACCTGTGTGTACAAGTTTGTGTGCATTTAAATTACTTTGTTGTGAAAAAGCTTTCTGACATATTTCACATATAAATGGTTTCTCACCTGTATGCATACGTTTGTGTTTATTTAAGTTACCAGGTTGTGAAAACGGTTGCTGACATATTTCACATATATATGGTTTCTCACCTGCATGCATACGTTTATTTAAATCACCTTGTTCTGTAAATGGTTTCTGACATATTTCACATATATATGGTTTTACGTCTGTGTGGACAAGTTTGTGTGTATTTAAAGTACCTTGATGTGAAATGCTTTGACATAATTCACATAGGTATGGTTTCTCATCTGTGTGAACCAGCTGGTGAATCTTAAAAATATTTTTGTTACATGTGCTTTCTGACATATTTCACATACATCCGATTTCTTACCTGTGTGCTAAAGTTTATGAGTATTTAAATCATTTTTTATTTAAAATACATTCTGACATATTTTACAAACATATGGTTTCTCATCTGTATATGCACAATTTTGTGTTTATTTAAACAAACTTGCTGTGCAAATGCTTTCTGACATATTTCACACTCATATAGCTCCCGGCCGTCCAAACGGTTACCTTACACCTTTCTGGTAGGTCGGACGGTCTGGGTCTCAACAACAACAACACTCATATAGCTCTCTAAGTCTACGGACGAGTCGGATGGTCTGGGCTTTCGACACATAGCTCTGGTTACACATTAAGCTACAGTAAGCCTTCGGGTCTGTTGTGTGGTCTGGGTTTTTCACACCCAGAAAAACTGTCACATGTTGATTCAAAGCAATTGCTGTAAATATTTTCAGAAATATTTTACTTTTTTCACTTTATAAGTTTTTTTATTATCTATGTGAATAAGTTTGTTGGATGTTTTTGCATATTTTATAAGGAAATGCCACTTTACTGCTATTTATAGTTTTTTTATATTGTGTAATATACCGTCCACACACGAAGCGTAGGTGCCTTCCCACTCACCGCAACGCAACAGCAGATGGTTCACGGCAACGCTCGAGGTACACGCAAGTCTTCGCGGCAAAATAAACCCCTTCACACTGTTGGTCGACGGCGAAGAAATGTAGCCAATCAGATGCAAGCGCAGAAATTTCTCCTCGTTCAGCGGCCATGTTTACAAACCATCTCTTCCAAAGCGATTTTATATACATGAAATGTTATATAATAAAAATTAAGATATTATTACTAATAAAATCTCTTTGGTCTCTTCTGATTTAAATTTATATTTACCAGCGGCTTGCTAGTTTACAGTATTGACGCGTTTCAGAAAATCCGCCTTTCTGTGAATTTAAGCAAGAGCTACGCGAGTTTGCTTTGGCGATATATACATATTTCATCAGTTTTCTAAAATAAGCTAACTAAAATGATTCCATCACAAAACACAAAGGATCCTAATTTAAATTGTTTTAGAATATTTACTACACTAAGGCAATTTTCTCGTTTTAACGAATGCAATTCGAATCGTTAAAAAAAAACATCCGACCAGAATTCAGAAAATAAATTTTGACGTATGTTCTTCATAGACTTTTTTTTATCTCTCTATTGCAATCCTAAAACAACTTGAAAACATATTCTGTTTACTCTTTAAAATAATATTCTAAAATAGCATTAAATGCTTTGCATGATAAAATTTGTTAGTACATTTCAGGTGTAACGTTTTGGCTTGGGTGGTAGAGAAACTGCCCCGCAAACGAGAGGGTTCTGGTTCGAATCCAAGCGAATATTTATGTTTACAAGTGCTACCATCTGTTGCTGAAATATTCAAATACAGTTTTTCTTTAACAATCTGCAGAATTTTTTTGTTTTAAATTATTTTAAGTTCTATATACAAAATAACCTTATATCAGTAAATTATTTTTAAGTTTGAATGCTTATAAAAATTTATTTCGAAGTTACTTTGAAAAATATCTTGAAGTACTTTGAACCAGCTATAGATGGAATGTACTCTTCATAATTAAGAAAGTGTTTGTAGAAATAGCAAATATAAAATGTGCATATAAAATTAGACAGAAATCATCGAACATCATTATACAAGTAGTAGTTATCTTTCGACATGTAATTTTGAACATTTCAGATTGGAATAGAAACAAAAATCAAACTACTTTGGAATTTTAAAGAGGTTGTATTTTAATAATTTGGCGCTAACATTTGAAGAATTTTTTTATTATTTTAAATGCACATAGACAATTAGAAATTTACAATACATTTGAAAATTCATTTATTTTTAATAAAATAAATAAGTTTACATGTAAATATGAAAAGTTTACTCTTTTAAGTTTGAATGCTTATAAAAATTTATGTTGAAGTTACTTTGAAAAACATCTTGAAGTATACTTTATACCAGCTATAGATGGAATATACATTTAAATCTATTTTAAAACATAATTACTCAATAAATATAAATGTAGATAAAATAATTTTTAAATTTAAAAGTTTACTTTAAGGAGAAATATTTTAAACGTTACAAATGAGCAAAGAACATATTCGGATATTTAAAACAGATACGTATTTGAAAACCATTGAAATCAAGTATTAAATGGTAATGAACTTAAATTTGTTTAAGGCATAATATTTTAATAACGGTATTCTTGTATTTAAATACTTTTTACGTTTTTTTTTCTTTGTTTGTTTCATTTCAGGCATTATCGCTTTTTAAACTAATTTTGTATCTTGAGTGAATATTTTTCAATAAATATTTATTTGCTTTTTTATATGGATGTGTGACAAATCCATATATTTTTTAATGTTCATTCATCTCTTTAAGCTTCTGATATCTAAAGTAATCCATATAAAAAAGATCAAATCAAAAATTTACTATACGAAATATTGATTTAGCAGTAAAAACATGTTCTACGATGCTATTGGCTGTGGCGTTGCCGTCAACCGTGCGGTACGCGTTGAATTCGGTTCCATTTCGAATTTAGCGTTGTGGCTGGCCTGCGTTCACCGCGGAAGACGACTTTCCCCCACTTTTTCATCGTACAGCGCATGCGTGAACTCAACCGTCCTCTGCGGTGCGTTGCCTTGCGGTGAGTGGGAAGGTACCTCGCGATTCTAACGATCCCAGAATATTTTACGCGTACACTCGCGTAAAATATTCTGGGATCGTTTGGCGAATGCGGCGAGATTTAAAGTATAACAAAATTGGCGCACTATCGTCCATATGGCGTGTAAAGTTTTATTGTAAGATCGCAGATATGCACGCCGTCGGTCAGTTCATTCGAAGGTGGGCGGAATGGGCGCATTTTCGCCTTGGCCATTCCTTTCACAGTTCTGCAGTTTCAGTTGGCTGATAAGATGCGCTATCTGATAAGATTGTAATCACTTTTAAGAAAAATATCTGAATATCGGCCCGGTCCAGACCGAAACACTGTGTATTCAAATGTTTTAAAAGCCTGAATTTGTGAATTTTATGTACAAAAATTAAGATTAATGTTAACTTATTTTTAAACATTATCTTTACATAACTGAAATCATCCTGCGCTATTTGATAAGATTGTAATCACTTTTAAGAAAAATATTTTAAAATTTTGTCAAATATTTAATTTGATGACGTTGTAATTTAGAGATTGACTGCGAAATAGCACTGTAATACATAATATAAAATATTCGCTGAACCTGCTTAAATAATCTGCAATTAAAAGATACTTCATAATATAATTGGTATTGGATCTGTGTTTGTTAAAAATATTAACATGGTAGCGATCGGTAGCCTATGGTAGCGGTCTACACGGGCCATGTCTGACGAACGACCAAAAACCCGACCCGACCAGTGGACATAGTTGGACCAGACTTGTACTTAGATTTAAAAAATGTCTGGTCGAGCAGAACATATTTAATTTTGAAAACCTTTTAAATGAATTTTAATAGAGTGCATGAAATTATTGTGTTGATTTCAGTTATGCAAAGATAATGTTTAAAAATAAGTTAACATTAATCTTAATTTTTGTACATAAAATTTTCAAATTCGGGCTTTTAAAACATTTGAATCCAAAGCATTTCGGTCTGGAGCGGGACGATATTCAATACCCATCAAGCAGCGCCGGGTTCGGGTCTTACATCTGTAAATTTCTTCGGATGAAAGTCCAAAATTTTGGCCTCTAGCTAGCGGTTACTCGGCCTGGAAGCTGGGAATTAGGTTTAAAAAAATCCATTTGATATATTTTAAAAAATATTCCTATAGCAAACATTCGATACATACAAAAAACCTTCAGATATAATGATAAAATTATTATTAAATAATGAAGTAATATAAAGTGATATAGTAATATACCGCCTGAAGCAATACAGTACCTTAAATAAAACAAATTTATTTCCACATTTATATACAAGTTATACATATATAAAACATCATAATTTACTAAATGCATTTAATTATTTGTAAGAATAATTTAGTGATATTCATTTTGTGTCAGTTTATTTTAATTTTCTAAGTGTTACATTTCACTCTTATTTACATAAAAGTACCTATTTTTAATTTACTAATTTTAAACAAAAATAGCTTTAAAATTCATGTTTTTTATTAGATATTAATGTTATACTAAGTGTGAGCAAATTTGGGTTCCAGTTGTGAAATCAGTCACTTTTTTAACAATTTATGTGTATTTTGTCTATTTGTGAGTCTATTGACACGATATCTCTCGAACAAATTAGGAGCATTGAAGGAAACTTAGCACGATTAATTTCATCAAAAGCACCAGAAGTCTATTTATTTTCAGAATGATCAAATTAAGAGAAAGCATTCAATTTGACATCATTTTCAGAATATTAAAATCCACCGTTCTTAAGATATTGCATGTTTTTGATCTAAATTGGAAACGTTAATAAAATATAAATATATTCATTATTAGTAAACGTTTAAACGCTTTGTAAGTACTTGAAACTAAAATTAAATGGATCCATTATTATTTAGGACTTGATGCAACTTGTTATCCTTACATATGATATTTGACTATGTTGTCACTTTGTATTTGACGGCATTTTTTCGATATTGTATTGCTACATATCTTCCACTTCATACTTTCTTCACATTTATGATGTAAAGTAATTCGGGCTTTACATATTCTAAAGTGGCGTAGCTGATAACATGCATTAAAGCAATAGCGTAACGAGAACGTACAGAATCTTCAAATAAAAAAATAAAACATACTTAAATTAATGATAAATTGGTGACATAATTCAATGGTACGACGACATGCTATGCCCCGAAATAAGGATTAACGCAAAGCCTCTGCAATTGTTAATCCTCCGACCTTCTTTGCATTTATTATTTGATGTTACAATCTGCAACTCACTATTATTCTGCATGTCTTTATTTTGAATTTGAAAGGGATAAAATATCTATAGCAGTGAAGAGAGTTTGTTGAATTCTCCCTCTATTAATTTTAAAATATATTAATTACTTATAAAAACAAAAATTATTGATTATGTATGTAATATGTATATAAAAGAATAACGAACGAATAAATATGTCAATGAAGGAATAAACAAAGCTCTTTATAAAGTCTTAGCAGCTCAGCGATTTGCAGTCTTTTGTGCCCTGTGCATCATTGGAAGTCAATGATACCATATTGCTGCGGTACTTAGGGACACTGCTGTGGGACTGGTAGGGAAATACTGTAGGAATTTCTTCTTTGAGAAGTAAAGAATATAGGAAACATAAAAATTCTGTAGTTTGCAAAACAATGATTGATGATTGTGCTAATCTATAAATTACAATTGGTCTAATTGTATGTCGCGTTTTTTAAAACAATTAAAATATTTTGAAATGTCTGAAACTAACTACAATTTAAGATTGTCAAAGGATGAACATAAATATCTAGATATATATATTGAAAAATATATATGTTGCAAATGTTAGAAAGAAAGAAAATAATTTTAAACCAAATATTTACTTCGATTAAATGCTGAATACTCATGGTATGAGCAATTTCAAAAAAAATATGCAGTTTCCTAATTTTTTTTTAAATTATTACACACCTGAATTACTATCTAGACAAATGTCTCTAGACAAATGTCTGTGTACATCTGTGCATATAAAGCTGACTCCCAGTGATGTTTTTCGACACCTGCATTACTTTTACTTTAATTCAATATTTTTAATGATATTTTGAAATTCAAACTTTTAGGGAAAATAAAATATCTAGGCAGTTTGTAACCGAATAAGGTGTCAGATTTCATCCCCAATATCACCTGTTGTCAAGAGATCCCCCCCCCCCCTTCCTTTTTTTTACGTGCAGTAGCGCACGGCTTTTTATAAAATTATTTCCAGTTTTTCTGTTGGGGTTTACCCGTTATATATCATAATTATTAGATTTGTTTATTCTAATGGCCGTAATTGTTTTATTAAAATTGAAGAGTTTGGGTTGAAAGAACTTTCTTGTAAGTCAAGCCCTTTTATTTACTGAAAAGTGCACAATACGTTTTGTGTGGAAGACCCAGGCTACTTATATCCAGGCCACCCTAGGATATGAGCAGCAGCATGAGTGGCCGAATACATTTTGTGTGGATGAATTATTTATTTATGACCAAAAAGAAAAAACAGCAACATAAACATTATATATTTGATATTTTATCATTCTAATTTTTATGTTTTATACAACGCTATTAGACTTCTATAAAATAAAATATAAGGTAATATTTTCCGATTAAAATAGTTTTGCTGGCATTGAAAATAATGTCAACAATATTTATGCATCACATTTTATTACAATTGCATATTTCATTAAGTATTAATATGTGTTCATTTAAAAGAAAAATTCGTAATTAATTTTACGTATACTGCCCTAAGTATTATTCCCATTCAAGAGCCGCCAGTTGGATAATCCTATATTTGATCTTAGATTTCATGGCCAAATTATCTAAGGAATTACGCGATCCCCCACATCCCCTTACTTCGATATGCAAAATGTAAGATTTTTTATAAAATTACTCAAATAACCATATTTTAAAATTTGAAATTTTCAAAATATGTCGGTTCGGAATCCCCCCCCCCCCCCCCCACTACACACACAACTGCATCTTATCGTAGATATTCTAGTTAAATCTAGAATATCTACGTGTTCTATATATTGGTAACTTGGGTTCCGACTTGGGTAGCAAGAAATTTCCTTTAAAAAAATCCCTGCAGGGAGCAATATATGATAGATGTACTCAAAAGAAGAAGAGGAACCATAAGCGCCCATTGGATTTTCCCTCATCTGAGCAATATGTACATAGTCATGCCTCTTTTCTGTGATGTTAGATACATAATTACAAAACTAGCTATAAAACAAAAATTATTTATGTTTTAAAAATTTTTTTTTCAAATATATTGTTTTCAATTATTTACATCTGCTTAAGCTGTTGCATATTATAAGGATGGTGGATTATTAAATCAAAATTGTCAAAGAAAAATTTAAATGAATTGAATATAATCATTTTTACTTTCCTTATATACATAATGTATAAGGAAAGTATTGTGACGGGGTCGAAAATTCGAATTCGAGTTTTCGACGGGAGAGCATGTTTCAAGCATCCCTGATCACGAATCAAACATTTTTGAAGTGATGTCTGTGTGTGTGTGTGTGTGTGTGTGTCAGTGAGTCTGTGGAGACGATAACTGACGAACGAATGGACCGATTCGAACAAAATTTGGTACAAAAATCACAATCCGTAAACACTGGAAGCCTATTGTTTTTATACGCAATCGAATGTTCAGAACCCTCCTAAATTTTCGAATGAAATTTTGAAAAAATCGTCAAAAAATCAAAACCGCTAATAAAGTTACGCAAATAGACATTTCTTATGTAATTTTTCATTAGAAAACCATTAACATAAATTTTAGAACGCTAACATGAACCGTTCTCGAGATATTTTACATTTTTCAAAAAAATTATCAAAAAGTCATATATAAAAAAAATATTTCCTATTGAGACACATGTTCACTTTTCATATGTAATACCATGCAATAAATTGGTCGATAAATTGCGACATGATACTCGTGGATCTAGCTCGTTCCATTCATGAAAAAAGATACTTTAAGTAATACTTTTGTATTTGAACGCCAATAGTCATTTATCTGGTGTAAGAATAACTTATTTCTTCGTTCATAACGCTTGGCGAAATTTTGGTGACGAATTTGGCGGAATGTCGCAAACTTGGCGACTTTTGGAAATGTTGCCAAATTAACCAAAATATCGCCAAATGGATAAAAATGACGCTAAATCAATGAAAATGATGACTAATTTTCGAAAATTCAATATCTTGGAAAGAATATTAGTATCTAATATAAGAAAAACCTATTTTTTTTACTGTAAAAGTAGTAAATTCATTACATTATATAAGGAAAGTCATGTGTTGCCCACATCAGATTTTTATATATGTCTTATATGTTTTCTTTCATTTGGTAGAAACAAATTTTCTTCTACTTACTTTCGAATTTCCTTTTCTAGATCTAGAGCAGTGATATTCAAACTGGGTTCCGCGGAAACTACAGGTGGAGTACATGGCGCTGATAAACAAATTTCTTCAAAGGAAAGTATTCGTAAGATGCCTAAATATGGCGACTCCTACTTAAACTTTGGATCTACTTGGACTGGAAATGAAAAAGAACTAAATGGATTGTGCGTCGAATATGAAAAAAGAGGTGAACAATAGCAGCTTAAATCCAGCAAAATTGCGGAGACATCTAGAGACAAATCATCCAAATTTGAAAGATAAAGAGTTGAATATTTTAAACGCAAATGTGATGAACTTAAAAACAGAGGTAAGATCATTTCAAAATATATTTTTCATGAAAATGAAGCATCACTTGAAGCTTCCTACCGCCTTAGTCATCGAATAGGTAAAGCGGGTGAAGCTTACACGATTGGAGAGATTCGTAAGATGCGAAAATATGGCGTAAATTGCGAAAATATTCGTAAGATGCGAAAATATGGCGACTCCTACTTAAACTTTGGATCTACTTGGACTGGAAATGAAAAAGAATTAAATGGATTGTGCGTCGAATATGAAAAAGAGGTGAACAATAGCAGCTTAAATCCAGCAAAATTGCGGAGACATCTAGAGACTAATCATCCAAATTTGAAAGATAAAAGTGTTGAATATTTTAAACGCAAATGTGATGAACTTAAAAACAGAGGTAAGATCATTTCAAAATACATTTTTCATGAAAATGAAGCATCACTTGAAGCTTCCTACCGCCTTAGTCATCGAATAGGTAAAGCGGGTGAAGCTTACACGATTGGAGAAAAATTAATCAAGTCTTGTGCAAAAGATTTGATTATTTGTAAAATCGATGAAAAATATGCAAAACAAATTGATAGAGTTCCTCTTTCTGATACAACTCTTGCTAGACGTATTAAAGATTTATCACATTTTTGTGAGGAAGAATTAATAAGGCGTTTAAAAAATTCCCCACATGGTTTTATATTGTAACTAGACGAGTCAACTGATATTGCTAATTTAGCCATATTACTTGTACTTGTGCGTTATGTTCACTCGATTGTTCATGAGGATATGCTTATTTGTACACCTCTTCGAGGTAGAACAACAGGTGAACAAATTTTTGAAATGATCAATACTTATATGAAAGTACATGATTTACCTTAGAATTTATGTTCCCACATTTGTACTGATGGATTAAAGTCTTTGCTTGGCGCATATAAGGGTGCAATATTGCGAATAAAGGCCATAGCCCCTGACATACAACATTCCCATTGTTACCTGCATCGCCATGCTCTTGCTGTCAAACGAATGGAATTGAAAATAGTACTCCATAATGTTAAAATTGTCAATTTCATCAAATCAAGGTAATTAAATTCCTGGTTATTTTCTCCACTTTGCGAAGAATTATCCAGTGTAAATAAAACACTGCTTTTACACACGGAGGTTCGTTGGTTATCCAGTGGATAAGTTTTAAGTCGATTTTATGAATTGAAGGATGGGATAAGATTTTTTTTATCTGAACAGAAACATGAATACGCAAATAAGTTGAAAGATGAAAATTGGATGCAAAGTATGGCGTATCTTGACGATATTTATTCCCGTTCATATTTATATATTTATTTATATATTTATATATTTATTTCACTCCAAGGAGCAAAAACACATATTTTCAAAGTTCACAGCAAAATTGAGGCAATGATTTTAAAGCTTGATCTTTGGAAAAATCATGTAAAGAGAAATGACGTGCAATGTTTGGAAAAGCTAAACGATTTTTTGGTTTCAAACGAGTTTAGTCTTAATGAAACTGTCCAAAAGTTCATTATCGAACATTTATCGAATTTGTAGGAAAGATTCAGAGAATATTTTCCGACTCCCAAACAGTCATATAACTGGGTTCAAAATCCATTTCTACAAGTCGAAGATGCTGATCTACCGCCGATGGAAAGAGAACAACTGATTGATATATATCCATGGATTCGACTTTAAAAATGCAATTTGAACAAGAAGAACTATTGAGTTTTTGGCTAAAAGTTTACCAAGAATACCCGGAAGTGTCTGATCGAGCAGTAAAAATTCTTATGCCCTTTGTTACTACCTTGCGAACGATCTTTTTCTAGTTATGTCAGCACTAAAACTAAATACAGGAACAAATTAGATGCAGAATTTGAAATGCGTTTGCAAATAACAACAATTAAGCCTGATTTTTAAAAGTTGTGTAGCAAGAAGCAAGCGCATTCAAGTCATTAAATTTAGTTACTTCTTGTATTACTTCTGAATTAGATATATTCCAAATTTTGTATTTTCTTGCCTACAAATATGCTTGTATGTTTCACTGCAGCGGCGGCTTTTTAGAGCCAGCAAATTCACCTCAGTTGTATTCAATAAAAAATCTGAATAACATGTTTTTAATAATTTATTTTTGTATTTAGTATATGATTTTATGATTATAATGGTCAAAATTAATTTGCAGTCTTCGGTAGTTAATTTTTGTAAATGTAGCCTCAAAACTTTTTTGCGGAGGGAGAGGGGGCACCGAGATTTTCTGTTACGTCACTATGCTTACGGGGCACATTCTTTGTACTAGGGGTCCAAAAAAAATTTTTTTTTAAGCGTAGGGTTCCGAAGGCGTTAAAAGTTTGAAGACCACTGATCTAGAGCATCCTAGCTTTTAAATCCAGAATCTGCTGTTAATCATGACGAGATATTCGAATTACTTTTAACTTTTACTTATATTCGATATCGCGAATATTTTAGTATTCGGTATTCGCCGATATCGCTCATCTATTAAATATCTATTTTCATAACATTTTTATTCGTAACTATGTTTTTATAACATCTGTATGATTTTTGAAAAAAAAAAATCTGATGTGGGCAGCACATGACTTTCCTTATATAATGCAATGAATTTACTACTTTTACAGTAAAAAAAAAATAGATTATTTTTATAGTAGTTATTTATATTTTTATAGTAGTTATTTCTTTCCAAGATATTGAATTTTCGTCAATGAATTGTCATTTCCCATGTCGTCATCATCAATGAGTCGTCATTGCTTTAGCCTCATTTTTATCCATTTGGCGAGTTTTTCGTTAATTTAGCAACATTTAAAAAGTCGCCAAGTTGGCGACATTCCACCTAATTCGTCGTCAAAATCTCGCCAAGCGTTTTAGACGAAGAAATAAGTTATTCTTACAGCAGATAAATGACTATATTGGCGTTCAAATACAAAAGTATTACTCGAAGTATCTTTTTTCATGAATGGAACGAGCTAGATCCACGTGAATGATGTCACACAATTTATCGCATGGTATTACATATGAAAAGTGAACATGTTTCTCAATAGGAAATATTTTTTTTATTTTATATGATTTTTTGATATTTTTTTAAAAAAATGTGCAATATCTCGAGAACGGTCCATGTCAGCGTTCTAAAATTTATGTCAACCGCTTTATAATGAAAAATTACACAAGAAATATCTATTTGCGTAACTTTATTAGCGGTTTTGATTTTTCGACGATTTTTTCAAAATTTTACTCGAAAATTTAGGGGGTTTTGAACGTTCGATTGCGTATAAAAACAATAAACTTCCAGTGTTTACGGATTGTGATTTTTGTAACAAATTTCGTTCGAATCGGTCAATTCGTCGTTCGTCAGTTATCGTCTCCACAGACACACACACACACACAGACATCACTTCAAAAATGTTTGATTCGTGATCAGGAATGCTTGAAACGTGCTTTCCCGTCGAAAACTCGAATTCGAATTTTCGACCCTGTCACAATACTTTCCTTATACATTATGTATATAAGGAAAGTAAAAAAAAAGTAGTTAAAAAATTGAAATCCTTCCCCTTGATCTGTTACACACTCCTCAAATCCATACGCATCTACGTTTATCGATTTCAGAAATCATGCAAAATGTTATTCAGTTTTGTCAATTTCTTTGAAATATATTACACCCACAGTCACACAGACAGACACACGGGAAAAAAGTTTACTTTCTCATGCTACTATATAATAAAAATTTTGTTGACCCGAAAATTTTCAAATTTGAGATTTTCTCGGATAAGCACGTTTTATGACCGTCTGAACCTATTTGAAACACCTTTGGAAATGTATATGTTTGTGTGTGTGTGTATGTCTATGAGGTAGGGCTGCCCGTAGATCTGGACATACATCACTCAGATAGAAAGAAGGTTCGGGCGTCAGAAAAGACTCAGTCACTTTTTTTTATGGCTAGTGCTTGGTGAAAAATGTTTGTAAAGGGAGAGGGAGGACTGGATAACTCACGAACGAATGTTCCTACTACAACTATAAAACTTTGTATGAAAATCTTAATACAAAAAAAAATTTCCTTCCATTAGAATTCGAATTATTCGAATTTTAAGAATTGTATAGCATTATATTTTATAGAAAATAATAGTAATTTCAAAAATAAAAATATAATGTGAGCAGCACATGACTTTCCCTGCAGATTCAAATTCATGTTGTAATTTCATCTCGCTATGCATTAAATTGAGTTTAATTGCAAAAACTTATATGGATAATTTTCTGATATTATATCCAATTTGTGTTTTTATTGCATCTTCGTTTCTTTTTGCAACTTAATTCACTTTAATTTCCTCAGGTCCTTAAAATTCCAAAAAACTACAATATCTCAAGAACGATTTATCCTATAATCATAGGGTCAGAGTTATTCGCTTAGTTGTCAAATTTTACATATAGAACAAGTATTTAATTAACATATTTCAACAATTTTAGTCATTTACATCAGAGTTTTACTATCTTTGCAGACCATTTCGCAAAAGAGTGTCTGTTATATATTTTTTAATCATATCAAAATCAAATCAGCATCCGGATAACCACCATGGGACTTAACTACTAAGTTTTAAGAAATTTTATTAAATCGTTTCTGAACTACTGTTAAAATCGCATTCATGTCCTCAAAATTAAAAATTGAAATATCTCGAGAATGGTCTAATCCAGGGGTGGCCAACCCGCGGCCCGTGGGCCGCATGCGGCCCGCCTTGAATAATTTTGCGGCCCGCGAGATTCATTACAACTTTACAAAATACGATTATTTAGTGCAATATTTTTGTTTTTAGTGTAGTGTTTTGTAACAAATAAATCCCATAACTGTTTCTATTTTACACGTTGCTTCTGTTTTTATACATACTTAGAAGTGGGCAGTATTGCATGGGCAGTATTGCATTTTAGAAAAATACAAAAAATTATTTGAAATATATTCATCTCCCTTTCATGTCGATGTCGAGTCGGCCCCAGAATATCTCCAAATGGAACTGATTGATTTACAATGCAATAATGAATTAAAACACATTTTTGAAACATCTGAATCAAAAATAGATTTTTATAACACTTATGTCACAAAAGAAAAATTTTCCAATTTGAGAGATCTGGCACAAAAAGTTGTGAGCGCTTTTGGATCAACTTACACTTGTGAATCGTTTTTTTTCGAAAATGAAATTTATCGAGATCGACTTGCAAAAACTAAGTGAAAGAGTTGAGAAACAAATATCTCACTAATTAAATAAATTAAACATTATTCGATCATTGCATTATTATTATTATATTATCTATGTTTGTATACATGAAAAATAATGAAAACAATAATAATAATTCATTCTGTTTTAAATTTTCACTCCAATAAATGTTTGTAATGTGTCCAAATCTAATATAAAGATATATATTTTTATATGCGGCCCTCGGGCCGACGTGGTGGTCGAGTGGCCAAGGCATGCGTTTCCAAAGTAATCGCTCGACCGCCATGTTGTGGGTTCGAGCCCCACGTAAGGCATGGATGTTGTTGTGTTGCGGGCGCAGTGTGTTCCGCCCCCCCCCCTTCTGGTGCACCTGGGGCAACGTCCCTAGGACGGCTAAATGGATCACATATAAGGCCGAATTATGGTCTAATGACGATGAGTCAAGTGCCTGGCCATTGGCAATAATATATATATATATATATATATATATATATATATATATATGCGGCCCGCGGGATTATAATGTTTTTCTGAAGTGGCCCGCAAGGTCATTTGGGTTGGCCACCCCTGGTCTAATCTTAGATTAATAGGGTGGAACTTATTTTTTGTCGTTAATAATTACGCATAAAACATGCATTTATTTTATACATTTGAACATATGTAGTATTTTATTTTAGATCGAATACAGTATATTTGCGAGCCATTTCCCAAACAAAGACAGATTCTTTTTACTTTCCCTGCAATACATGGTAATGTATAGGGAAAGTATTGGAATCATACCGAAAATCACAACTCGAGTTTTCGACGGATCTACACGTTTCGAGACCTCTAGAATACGAAAAAACTATTTTTAGCGTGACGTCTGTATGTGTGTCTGTCTGTGCAGATTTTGTATCCACTCTAACTAAAAAAGTAATGGACCTAATTTCATAAAATTTGATATGTAAGTCACTTGTGAGCGAATCTGGTGCTGATTAGTTTTGGGTACGGTTCGGGATAAAAGAACCCGCCTTTTTTTGCGAAATGTCCCGCAAAAGCTTGTATCCACTCTAGCTGAAAAACTAATAGATCGAATTTCACAAAATTCGGTAGATAAGTCACTTGTGGGTTACCCTGGTGCTGATTAGATTTTGGTATGGTTAAAAAAAAAGAACCTGCCTTTTTTGCAAAATGGCCCGCAAAAATCGTAGAAATCTAAAATAAAAAACTACATTTGCTCAAATATATCCATTAAATGGTTGTTTTATATGTAATTTTTAAAGAAGAAAAGTATAAGATCAACCCCATTACACTAGGACTAGCTGTTCTCGAGATATTTTAGTTTTTCGTATTTTCTCTACGCCACCTTTGAAAATAAGTCCAGTTACCAAATGAGAACGAAAATTGAATTAAAAGTGAATTAAATTTAATTAAAATAAAAAGAACGTGGATATAAGCCTGCAGGGAAGTCATGTGCTGCCTACATTAGATTTTTTTTTAATCATATCAAAATCTAACCTGATTCACAATATCCTTCAAGCGACTTATCCACCAAATTTTGTGCAATTTGATAGATTAATTTGTCAGGTAGAGTGAATATATACAATTTTTGCGGGTCATTTCGTAAAAAAGGCAGGTTCATTTATCGCAAAACGTACCAGAATCTAATGAACACCAGAATCGCCAACAAGTGACTTCTCTACTAAATTTCACGAAATGTTATCCATTAGTTGAATTAGAGTGAATACATGCAATTTTCGCGGGCCATTTCGTAAAAAAAATGCAGGTTCTTCTTTTTCGAATTGTATGAAAATCTAATCAGCACCAGGGTGTCCCACAAGTGAGTCATTTACCAAATTTTATGAAATTCGGTCAATTAGCTTTTCAGTTAGAATGTATACAGGCAAATTTTGCTGGCCATTTCGTAAAGAAAAGCAGGTTCTTTTATCCTGAATTATACCAAATTTTAATCAGCACCAGGGTTACCGACAAAGGACTTACCTACCCAATTTCATGAAATTCAGTCCATTAGTTTTTGAGTTAGAGTGGATACATACATTGCACAGACGCACACACACACAGACGTCACGCTAAAATTAGTTTTTTCGTATTCTAGAAGTCTCAAAATGTGTATATCCGTCGAAAACTCGAGTTGCGATTTTCGACACGATTCCAATACTTTCCCTATACATTACCATGTATTGCAGGGAAAGAAATAATATAAAGTATCTCATCAAAAAGAGAAAAAAAGCTTGTAAAAAAATAAAAAGTGCTTGAGCTTTATAAAAAGTACAAACATAATTGAGATAAAAACTATTGTCCCGTTTTTCAAACTTTAGGAGTGAAAAGTATAGAGAGGAAAAGGTATTGGCTATATTTCATAATAAACTTGGCAAATTTGCCTCTTTGTTTTTGATCTAAATCAGTTTCTTGATGCAATGAACTATAATACATTGAAAGGAGTTTATATGATAAAACTTGAACTGTATCGTGAGGCGGCCCTCCCCGCTGCTCTCAGAAACTAAAAACCCCGGTCTGTCAGCCCCAGTACTACACTTTTGCATCCTGACACTGAAAACTACCGCCCCGCAGGCCTCTTTTCAAAATGACATCTTAACATGTATTCTCAAATTTTCAAAACATCCCGAATTGTGCGACATTCTTTGCCATTCATTATTTACCAAAGCCAGATAAAAGTCACTCAGTATTTACAACCAAATGAGTGGGGTGTGTACCAATCGCAGAGCTAGAATCACTAGAGGTAGCTTTTCCTTTCTTTAGCCATCCAGTATGTTCCCCTTCGGTTCTGCAAATGAGTGCCAGATTTGGCACGGTCGCGCTAGAACGGCGCATTATAGTAGTTCCAGAAAATTGTAAAAGTGTGCCATTGTGGTAGTTTGTTCATTGTTACACACAATTTTCTTTTTTAAGAATCTTAATCTACGTATTTTAAAATCTTTAAAATATTCTGGTTCAAAATGCGTGGATTAAGATTCTGCAACACTTTCTCTTCTTACACATTTATTTTCAAATTTTGTTACGACTGTTTTAGATTTCTTTTATATTGCAAATTATTTTTCTTCATTTATATTTCATTTTTCTTCATTTATATTTCATTTTCTTCATTGTATTTCTTTCTTTAGATCTCGAAGGTGACGAAGTGTCTGCAACGAAACGATACAGACAGAGGCAACTTCACTGCAGCAACGGATTCTGGGATCGTTTGACGTATGCGAGATTTTAGCTATAACAAAATTCGCGCATTGTCGCCTAAGTGGCATGTAATGGTTTATAGTAAGATTGCCAAGCCAAGATGCTTCCTTCCGGAGTACCTGGGTCCGAAAGACCCTTATCTCCACCTCAGAAAGTAGCAAGTGTTCATGTAGTAGTTTTTGAATAGCAGAATGGATTTACTTCTGCTCTCCGGTTGTCGGCCCGGCCACTCAAATAGCGTCTGTAAACCCTAGGGTCAGTCGAGCGGCCTGGGTGTTCGACTCCAGTTGTCGGATGCTGAGTTGAGATCAATGACGGCTGATGTTACTCCGTCCTGATCTTGAGATGGCTGCAAGGTTTACTAAAAGGACTCTTATTTCCAGTTACCTTGGGTAACTGGAAATTCTGCTGGAGTATTCTGCTGTACTGTACTGGGCTGTGCTGTGGCTAAAAAGGGGCAAGGCCAGGGGTAATGCGGGCCAATAGAAAATCAGGAAAAAAATTCCTTAGATGTGAGTTCCGTGGTATTTACTTTAATATAAATACAATAATAAAACAGCAGAAAAGCAATTACCATTAAAGATTAAGTTAAAATTTAATTAAATTGGATTACATTAAGTTAAATTAAAGTTCAAAAGGTAAACATTTAAGATAAACATTTACAATTATGCAGAGAACAGGGTTAAGTTTTATTACAGGATAAGTTTAGGTTTGAAATAAAAGTTATCAGCTATTTTAAAGTTACTTTAAGAAATAAAAATTTAGGCATGACAAATTTAAAATAACAGCAATAGTGCTCATTAAAATCTTGAGCTAAAGCATAGGCATTGTTCTCGAGGATTGTGAGCTCACCGGGGAGGACGAATCATTAACCCCATTTCACTTCGGAAATTGCCTAGACTTTATCCCTTTCCGGACGGCAGCATTTCGGAACTACCGTGGCCGAAAGGACGGAGCTTCCGAACTGTACCCAAAGGACGACTAATTTTTTGCGCTAAGCCTAACTTTCAAAATAAATTCACTAAGAATCGCCTATTCAACACAGAAATTTACTTTTTTCAGGAATAAAAGGAATACTTATTTTCCATTTGATGTATATTTTTCATACGAATCTCAATACAAAATACTCGTCAGTTGCTTTTACTACGAATTCTACTGTTCATCATCGAAAAATATGCTAAAAAAATTAATTTCCTTATCTAAAATAGGCGGCATAATATTGTGATTGATTCCAAGTATGCTCAAAATCTCAAGTATTGAGATGTTTTAAATCTCCCATCATTCGCAGAAACAGCTACTGAAGCTGACGACGTTGTAATAATAGTACGCTCAGAATCTGAAGAATCACTTGCATATTCATATTCAGAAATACCACAGTTCCACGAATCTGTACTATCTTCATCACTTCATTACTGCTCGGTTCGTTTATCATGCGAGTATATTCTTCCACAGAAATAAAACGTCTGGCCCAGCAATTCTTTTATCCGAAATAACCTAATAATTTCACCGACGCGCATTCCTCTAAAACCCAAACTTAAAAAATACTCTCTTATATTCCTATGATTCACCAACGAAATCATAAAGCGAAAAACAAAACAAGAACCGAAACTCGATTTAAAAAAGAGTAGATGCTTCGAGAAGTGCCCTGTTTGTTTTATATTAGAAAACCACGTTTCATTGCTCCAGATGGAGAATTAATTCATTGAATCCCTCCCATGCCAAGGTCAAGAATCTGCAAAATACATTGGAGTTGTTCGCATGGACATTTAACGCCATCTAGTAGACAAATAATTTTAAGTAAGAACGATCCATATGAGAACGCGCATCCGTAACCGTCGTCTTTTAGGGTAATTTTTCCTCAACGCGGATGTGTGACGGTCGTCTTTGAATGCAAGTTTGCAGCCGATGAGCGGGTGCGTCGACTGTTCGGAAGGGTTAATCAAAGTAGAATACAGTCGCCATCTATCGTCACCTAGCGAAATTGGTTAGGACACTCCTACTTGCGGAGTCGTATACCTTGGACGCTTCTAACTTGGAGCCGAAGTTCCAAAAACATGTCTAGGTCTCTTTTTCCTGAAATAGGAAGGGTCATAGCTACTATCGACGTCTCTCAAGCAGGGTTTGCTAGTGTTCTTCTTGAAAAAATTTAGTGTATTTTTCCTAACATATCCAGCAACGTCTGGAACTTTAAGATCGTGATAAATCACTTTGTTCTGGACAAACCAGGGTGCATTTACAATGCAACGTAAAACTTTGTTTTGAAAAACTTGTAATCTCTCGATATAGATTTTTGCAGCCGAACCCGAAAAGGGACAAGCCTACAAAAAGGCCGGTACGATGATTTGTTTCTAGATAATCAGCTGATTAGGGAGGGAAAGATGGGACTTTTTACCGAGAAGTGGGAGAAGGGATGTTGAAGGCCCAGACCACACAGTCAACCCTGAGGTTAACGGCAGTTTGATGTGTGGCCGGAGGGAGAAGGGATGTAAAAGTTTTATTAGCATTGGTTCTTTTATTTTGAATATGCTCTCCGTAAGTCACGTGGGCGTCCAAAGCGACACCCATGGGATCGGTACATTGAAAATGTTAAGGATAAAATTATGAATAACTTCTCAGTAGTTGGGTTTAAAAATGCACACTGCACTCTTGGGGGGCATTAATTTTGATTCTCCAGGTCACGAGCCAATGCTCAAGACTATGCTTTATGTAGCTTTAATAGAATTGTGTGGTGAGCAGCTTCTAGAAATCGGGGATATCGTTGATAGAAATATTAAACTGTAGCGGACTGAGATTTCCACCCTGTAGGACCCAGGTCCTGATTGGTCGAGTGAAAGAGAGAGTTTGATCGACTCGTACGCGGAAAAATCTATTGGTGAGGTAAGAGTCGATGACGGCCAAAAATTGCGTCGAAATACCAAATCGAATCAGCTTGGTTAACGGACCAGGAATAAAAGTTTTATCAAAAGCCTTGCTGATATCGAAAAATGCTATGCTGGTATACTGCCTGTTGGTAGAGTTTTCGTGAATAGGTTCCACTACACGCATGAGTTGGGAATGCGTGGAAAAATCAGACAGAAATTCGTCTGTTGAGGTATGATGATTTCTTTCAATCTGCAGAAACTAGTCAATCGTCTAAGTAATACTAAATTCATAAATTTTGGAAAGGCGTGATAAAAGACTAATTGGTCTATAGCTTTCTGCTAGATGTGAACTTTGGTTAGATTTTGAAAGAGGGATGACGGCGACAGTCTTCCAACTCTGGGGGGAAAAAGCAAAAGTCCAACATATGATTTAGAAGAAAGGTAAGCCAGCAAACATAAGTAATGGAAAGGTTCTTAATAATTCTGTTACTGATTTTATCAAGACCGGGTGATTTCTTCAATTTGAAGCTTTTGATGATGTTGAAGGCCCAGACCACACGACCAACCCTAAGGCTAATGGTAGCTTAATGTGTGGCCACTTAGCTCAATGTGTAGCCATGGCTTTCGATGATGTTGTTGTTGAGACCCAGACCGTCCGACCTACCAGAAAGGTGTAAGGAGACGATGCTTTGTGTAAGGAATGTGTAAGGATGTGTAAAGCCCCTATCACACTCAACAACTTTTGGAACAACCAACTATTTCGGACAACTTTTCCCCCAATTTTTCCGCGAAAAAGTTGGCGATAGGGTTATTGACAGTTTGAAGAAGTTGTGCTAAATGACAAAACTATGGCGGTATGTTTATCGCCTTGTGGCGACAACTATACATTTGTACATGTACTTTTCGGCAGGCAGCGCGTTCTCGCTTCGACTTCGGCAGTAAAACAAGACTTTTACTTAGTACTTCCTTTTGTAACCTTTATTACTTTGTAATTATGACTAAATTGCTATCAGCTGTAGGGAAAAATCAAATATGCCTTGGCATAATTACGCTAGGATTATTCTTGCTTAAGAAGAAGAAACAAAGTAAACCGAGAAGGATGTGGACAAAATGTATTGTAAATTTTTGATTTGCTCTTTTTTATAAGGATTACTTCAGATATCATAAGCTTAAACTGATGAATGAACATTAAAAAATATTTGGATTTGTCACACATCCGTATAAAAAGGCAAATAAATATTTTTTGAAAAATATTCACTCTATTTTAAGATACAAAATTAGTTTAAAAAGCGATATTGCCGATATTGACTGAAATGAAACAAAGAAAACGTAAAAAGTATTTAAATTCAAGAATGCCGTTATTAAAATATCATGTCTTAAACAAATTTAAGTTCATTACCATTTTATACTTGATTTTAAAGGTTTTCAAATACGTATCTATATTAAATATCCGAAGATGTTCTTTGCTCATTTGTAACGTTTAAAATATTTCTCATTAAAGTAAATTTTTAAAAATTATGTTATCTACATTTATATTTATTGAGTAATTATGTTTTAAAATAGATTTAAATATACATTCCATCTATAGCTGGTATAAAGTATACTTCAAGATGTTTTTCAAAGTAATTTCGAAATAAATTTTTATAAGCATTCAAATTTAAAAGAGTAAACTTTTCATATTTACATACAAAGTTATTTTTTTTATTAAAAGTAAATGATTTTCAAATGTATTGTAAATTTCTAATTGTTTATGTGCGTTTAAAATAATAAAAAAATTCTTCAAATGTTAGCATTAAATTATTAAAATTTCAAAGTAGTTTGATTTTTGTTTTTATTCTAATCTAAAATGTTCAAAATTACATGTCGAAAGATAACTATTACTCGTATAAGGATGTCCGATGATTTCTGTCTAATTTTACATGCACATTTTATATTTGCTAATTTTACAAGCACTTTCTCACTTAAGAATATATTCCATCTATACCTGGTATAAAGTATACTTCAAGATATTTTTCAAAGTAACTTCGAAATAAATTTTTATAAGCATTCAAATTTAAAAATAATTTACTGATATAAGGTTATTTTGTATATAGAACGTAAAGTAATTTAAAACAAAAAAATTCTGCAGATTATTAAAGAAAAACTATATTTGAATATTTTAGCAACAGATGGCAGCACTTGTAAAATTTAAAATTCGCTTGGATTCGAACCAGAGCCTAGTTGTTTGCTGAGCTGATTCTCTACCACCCAAGCCAAAACTTCACATTTGAAATGCACTAACAAATTATATCATGCAATGCATTTAGTGTTATTTTAGAGTACTATTTTGAAGAGTAAACAGAATAAGTTTTCCTATTGTTTTAGTATTGCAATAGAAAGATAAAAAAAAGTCTATGGAGAACATACATGAAAATTCATTTTCTAAATTCTGTCTGATGTTTTTTTTAACGATTCGAGAAAGAGAACATAATTGTATTCGTTAAAACGAGGAAATTGCCATAGTGCAGTAAATATTCTAAAACAATTTAAATTAGGATCCTTTGTGTTTTGTGATGGAATCACTTTAGTTAGCTTATTTTAGAAAACTGATGAAATATGTATATATCGCCAAAGCAAACTCGCGTACGCTCTTGTTTAAATTCACAGAAAGGCGGATTTTCTGAAACGCGACAATACTGTAAACTAGCAAGCCTCTGGTAAATATAAATTTGAATCAGAAGAGACCAAAGATATTATATTAGTAATAATATCTTAATTTTTATTATATAATATTTCATGTAAATAAAATCGCTTTGGAAGAGATGGTTCGTAAAGATGATATTTTCTCGTACCCATGTTTCTTAAAATTCTTTTTTAAATACAGTGGATCTTTTAAATTCCACAAAAATGATTTTTCACGTATTGATTCAATAACTCCATTTCCATCTCGCATGACTACTTTTTTTCGACTTCGAGACGACTTCCATTGACATCCACCTTTATGACACAGAAATATTATAAATACTTAACAAAATTCTAAATCTAAACTAAAATAATACTTCGCGCTGCCTGGTTATTATATCAATATAATCTATCTGTTATTATATTCCATCTGTTTGCGCTCCACAGATTCAAACTTGCGCGAGGATTTCACGCCAAACCAGAATCTGCGCCAACATTTCTACACACGTGATTCCTTCGCTACTCATCTGTGATTGGCTGGTTGGTAAAAAATTGTCCCAAATGAACAACTTTTTCTATACCGGTCAGATAAAGTTGTCCCAATTTTTTGACCTTATTTCACACGAGTTTTCCCCCAACTCGGCGTAAAAATTGTTCGAAAAGTTGGTTGTCCGAAAAATTGCCGGAAAAGTTGTTGAATGTGATAGGGACTTAAGGAAGAGTTGTAAGGATGAAGTGTTGTTGGAAGATGTGTAAGGAAACGATGAAGGTGCTTTCGATGATGTAGAAAACCCAGACCACACGACCAACCCATAGGCTAATGTGATGCTTTCGATGATGTTGAAGACCCAGACCGTCCAGAGGACTAAGAGCAACTATTTGGACGGCCGGTCTTTCGATGATGTAGAAAACCCAGACCACACGACCAACCCATAGGCTAATGAGTCTTTCGATGATGTGTAAAACTTCAGTCAAGTGGATGCTTTCTAAGTCGTTTTCTGTTTGCAAGTTTAGTGCATTCTGATTGGTCTGTTGGAATTCGTGTAAAGTGCCTGTTGTTGTTGAAACCCAGACCGTCCGACCTACCAGAAAGGTGTAAGGTAACTGTTTGGACGGTCGGGAAGTGCCAACCAATTTAGACCGGTACCCTGTGGGGAAGGCATCTACGGGGACCGTACCCTCCTTCCCCTACCACCAACCTCTCGGAAGGACTTTCGGACCCACATGTTTAACGTGATCGTACTCCGCACGAACACGGCGGCAGTTTTGGCAGTGGCTGGAATCGAACCCGGGCCTACCGAGTGCAACTCCAGCGCGCTAACCAATGGGCTACCACGCCCAGTAATTCAGGTGTTGAAGACCCAGACCGTCCGACTCGTCCAGAGGACTAAGAGCAACTATTTGGACGGCCGGGCAGTAATTCAGGTGTGTAATAATTTATAAAAAAATTAGGAAACTGCATATTCTTTTTGTAATTGCTCATACCATGAGTATTCAGCATTTAATCGATGTAATTATTTGGTTTTGTAATTTTGCTAGGGGTGCAGTTCTAAAATTATCAAGGATATGACGAAAGTCATCTTAATTTGTATATAGCTCTGCTAAATATTCTAAAGATAAACTATTAAAATTAAGGATCAATATTACAGGAAGGTGATCAGACGTCAGATTTGTATCTACATTGATGGTATGGTCGAAACGTGTCGTATGGTCGAAAAAGTGTCAAATCAATTATGGTTGGGTTCCTGCCTGTAAAGTAGTGATTTGGAGTGGGCGGATCTATTAACCTGAAGTTGGCGCACTGTGCCAATCGTTTTAGAATGATGCCATATCTGTTCGAAGCTACGTTCCAATAACAGTGGAGTGAATTTAGATAACCAGCGATAATAATATTACTGCTAAGTCCAAGAAGAGCTTCAAGTTCGGTAGTAGGAGAATCATTAGAATTTACTGGAGAAATATACACTGAAGCAAATGTAATTTAGACTAACTTTGGAATAGTGTCTTTGATAGCTGTGATCTCAAGTCTCGCGAAGGCAAGGACACTTAACCTATGGTGAGGGATGTTGTTTTTAACATAGAGTGTAGTGCCACAAGTGGCGGCTCGTTCGATTTCTGGGGAGATGGGAGAGGTCAGATGCGTTTGATAGATCATAAAAATGTCAATATAATATATAACATAATCAAGTACCTCATTGAGCTTAGAACGCGCCCCATTGGCGTTCCAGAAGATGACTGTGAGGGACTGCAAGATATGGATTTCCGAAAAAGAGAACATGGCGAAGGCAGGTAAATGGTCTAGGGCGAGGGACTTATCTAGCAAGAGCATCATAACTCTTGTAGACAAACTATATGAGGTCAACTTGAGCAGTCGCCTTGCGCAGTTCAGAGAGCGCTCATTTGTATGGCACTAGTAATAATTCCTTGTCATGAGTATTTCTCATGGCCAAGAGAGATAAGGGAAAGTTGGTATAGTTGACAGCACAGGTGCTGTCCAGTGTAGGGCTCCAGCCATGCCCAATAAACGATTAATTGCATATAAATCTTCCGGGTTAGTCCCGTGTGTTATCTGGAGGTAATAGAGGGGGAGAGGCTACTTGTTCCCTGTTTTGGTCCTCCTGAAGTTATCTAGAACAGAAAAGCCCATTGCTTCCATAGATTCTGTTGTTAAATTTATATCCATAACCACGGGAAGCCCTCTGATTACAACCCTGACTGGTTGGTCCTCTCTGAAGTTGAACTGTACTCCTGTTTTCTTCAAGTAGTTAGTACAATTACTGAATTCATATTCGTTCTTACAAATACTTTAAAAAATTGTCGGTCCAATACAGACACAATTTTAGGGGCATATTTCTTGAAATTAAAGAGAATAGAGGGCCAGTTAGGTTCTGATGCACTGATCGACAGTCCAGATACAATACAAGAAGTCAAGGTACTTTCAATGTCTATTTATTAAAGTTATTCTAATGCAGTAATTTGCTTAAATAAAAATTTGGAAAATATAAGTACCTCTGGCCAATCATGTATTTTAATAATATTATTTTGGTGTTTTGAGAGGTAAGGATTACTGTGAGAAATTATTTGATTTCACTCAAGCTATTAAATTGATTTAAATTTCATTTCCCAGATCTAGTTGGTATCTTACTTAGACAGACATGATTTTTAACATGTTGCCTATGTTCTGATACTTTTTAGAATGCCCATTTGCATGAATAAAAATCTGATGTGGCCAACACATGAGTTTCCTTATATAATACAACGAATTTACTACTTTAACAGTAAAAACAATAGGTTATTCTTATAGTAAATATATTCTTTCCAAGATATTGAAATTTCGTCAATTAGTCGTCATTATCATTGATTTAGCCTCATTTTTATCCTTTAGCAACATTTAAACAAGTAGCCATGTTGGCGACATTTCATCAAATTTGCCACCAAAATCTCGCCAAGAGTAATGGATGGAGAAATAAGTTATTCTTACAGCAGATAAATGACTATTGGCGTTCAAATACAAAAGTATTACTCAAAGTATCATTTTTCATGAATGGAACGAGCTAGATCCACGAGAATGATGTCACCAAATTCATCGCATGATATTACATATGAAAAGTGAACATGTTTCTCAATAGAATTTTTTTTTTATTTTACATGATTTTTTTATAATGTTTTTGAAAAATATGCAATATCTCGAGAACGGTTCATGTTAACATTCTAAAATTTGTGTCAATCGTTTTTTAATGAAAAATTACATAAGATATGCTATTTGCGTAACTTTAGTAAAGGTTTTGATTTTTTAATGATTGTTTCTAAATTTCACTCGAAAATTTAGGGGGTTCTGAACATTCGATTGCGTATAAAAACAATAGGCTTCCAGTATTCACGGATTGTGCATTTTGTACCAAATTTCGTTCGAATCGGTCCATTCAATCGTCAATTATCGTCTTTACAGACTCGCTGACACACACATACAAATCACATCATCTCATAAATGTTCGATTCGTGATCAGGGATACTTGAAACGTGCTCTCTCGCCGAAAACTCGAATTCAAATTTTCGACTCCGTCACAATACTTTCCTTATACATTATTGTATATAAGGAAAGTAAAAGTAGACTATTTTGTAAGCTTTTGTTTGTTTTCTTTGCTTATATATATTATACTATATATATATGTATATATATATATGCCATTTCCCATTAATCTTCCTTTGAAATGTCGAACTAAACCATTTGTGACTAACACTTTGCTAACAGGTCACGTGACAGGTCACGAGTATAGTCATGTTTGTATGGTGAAATGTTGCTGCCCAGTCACCCTGTTTTCATGTCACGATATTTAAAAAAAAATGTTACCTGCTGTGGGGGTGGGAATTCCAGAGTATGTAGAATATGCTCTTTCAAAGAAAAGTGCAAAGAAACTCGATATGTTTGTAAAACTTGTGTACCATTTCTCAAATGTAAATACTTTACAGTACACCATACCCGAAATTTTTTTAAAAAATATATGTAGTAAGTTTCATTTCAACGCATGCTGTGTAAATAAAGTTTATTGAAGCTTATTTAGATGTTTTGATTTTCTTTTCAAATGCAGGAAAATAGCCTACTGCACAGAATAGTTTTGGCTTGAAATAGTCAGTCAGCAATATGTTAAAACTTATTTTTGATCTCTACAAGATCTCGTCTAATATTTTCTGTAAAAATACAAATTATATAACATGTGGTAGGCCACAGACTATAGAATAGAGTTGGGCAAAATACATTGAAAATGTATTTTCAATACAAAATACATAGGTTTTCGGGCATAAAATACAAAATACTTTCAAAATTTAAAACATTATAAATACAAATTACATGTATTTTCAAAATACATTTTAAAAATTAAACTTTGCTGTGTATTAAGCTGAAATGAATTTTCAATGCAATGCAGCATTTAGATACATTTTGTTGGAAATAAAGAAACTTCATATTTGCTAAATATTAATATTGGTATTTTAAAAAGATTAAAATTAGAAGTATCGTAAGAGTATGAATTAGAAGACTAAAATCTTTGAATTTTTAAATTTCTAAATTAATAAAGTAAAAATAAATAAATGTATGGGAGGACACATTTTATATAACTGACAAAGCCGTAATAAAAAATCTGATGTGGGCAGTATATGACTTTTCCTACAGACTCAAATTCATTTTCTCTTTATTTCTTTCATAATTGGGTTTAATTGCACACAATAACAGGCATAATTATTTGAAATTACACTGAATTTGCTAATTTTATATCAATTTTCGTTTTCATTTGGTAACTAGGTGTATTTTCAAAACCGGCATTGCAAAAATGTAACAAATAAATATATTTATCTCGAGAACGGCTAGTCCTATTATTTTTTTCATCGTCAAAAATTACGTATAAAAAAAACAAGCATTTAATTATTACATTTGAGCATGCGTAGTCCTTTATTTTAGATGTTGATGATTTTTGCAGCAATTTTGCAAAAAAAGTAGTTTTTTTTATCCCAAATCGTACCAAAATCTAATCTGCATCATTAATACACAAGTGACTCATAAAGTTTTATGAAATTTTGTCAATTCGTTTTATCGTTAGAGCGGATACATACATTGAACAGACACACAAACATAGAGAAAAAGAGAGTGACATCAGGCTAAAATAGTGTTTTTGTGTTCTAGAGGTCTCAAAACGTGTAGATCTGTCGAAAACACGAGTTTCGATTTTCAACGTGATTCCAATACTTTCCTAAACATTACCAGGTATTGTAGGGAAAGTAAAAAGAAGGAATTTATGAAGAAACCTTCATATGGTGGCAAATGGTTTGCACACTTCATTTTGGACAGAACTATAAAGTATTTTAATTCTCTTTTGCATACACATTTCGTTCAGTCATATAAATTTACAGAAAAACTGGAACTGACATCACCAAAACCCTTAGTGCAATGTTTTTAAAAGTGCATTCCATGAAACCTGTGGGCTTCCACAACCGTATTTCAGGGGTTCCACTACGTGATAATTTTTAAGAAAATTTATACGAAACTAAAACAAAAAAGATCAATTATGCTTAAAGCATTGATTATGAAACACTTTCCAACTTCAATGCAATTTTATTTAAACATCTCTAAAATGCAATATATTCCTCGGTAATATTTTAAAACTTATCACAATACTACATTAATTTATTATATTTGAACATTTAAACCTTCATCGAAAAAAATGAACTTCATTCAAATAATTGCCTGGTTTAAACATCTCTAAAATGTGACACATTCCTCGGCAATATTTTTAAAATTATCATAATACTATGATAATTTATTATATTTGAAAACTTCATTGAAAACAACTGAAATTCATTCAAATGACGTCATAGAAAAAATAACATGCCTGGATCTCTCTATAAAAACAGCATTTCTTTCACAACACTTTCCCATTCATTTCATTCATCACAACACTATAATAATTTAATTTATTTAAAAATTAAGACCATGGAGCTACAAGTAATTAAAATCTATGCTTAAAACTTCGTCGAAGAAACCGTCCTTCTCTCTGTAAAATCAATGAATATTTCATTCATATCAGCTATGCAGGCTCCATGAGCTAAATAATTTTATGTTAAAGAAATACAGCAATTCTTATACAATTCATTCTACATATTTTGCTGTTTACATTTTACATAAGTGAAAAATAGGCTTCGTTGTAGAAATAATCAAATTTGGATGATTATGTAAACTCAAATATATTGTAATTGCGTTGTTTCAGTATGTAGATGCACAGAATTTATGCAAAAATAAAGCGATTTAAGGAGGGATACAACACTCAATATTAATTAAAAAGAACTTTAAAAATCACGATTTTGAGACAAGATGAATGCTATATTTCAGTTTGAAGTGGGTCATGTGATCTTTTCATATCATGGTCTCGTGATCGCTTCATATAAGAGGTGTAATTATTATTTTAATTTTTATTTAAAAAACTACTGCATATATTTTGCTGAATTTTTTTTTTATATATTTTATGGAACAATTTGAATATTACCTAAAATTTTCGAAGCAATTTGTGAATTTTAAATCCGCTTAAAAAATGTTTGAAAAATTAGGTCCTTTTCAACCTGGGTTCAATCCAAAACTAATTGGGTTATATTATTCATTTATATTTCCATAGGTCCTACAGACCGTCTGAACAACATACTAAAATTTCATTTTGATTAAGTAATTTTTACAGCAGTTATCGTGCTAACAGACAGACAGAAAGACAGACAAAATGAACAAAGTCATAAACACTTTTCAACTTTGTTGTAAAGTGTTAAAAAGAGAGCAATATTTGAATGCACAATTTGGACCACAAAACACTTTTTCTCATTTTGGGGTTCTGCCATAAAATTAGATTTCAAAAGAGTTCCATTACTAGAAAAGTTTGAAAAAACTCTGACTTAGTAAATCCCACTATTACCTATAGAATTCGACTCTGAATCCATAGCAAATCTTAAGAATTAAATTTCAATTTTTAAAGAAATTTTTTGAATCAGAAAAGTAAAAAGAACTGGAGGTGGAAATCCTCAATTAACCCTCGATCCGTTCCGGAGTTTTATGCTGAATCCATATCAGTCATTAACTCTATCTCCAGCCAATTCGGAGAAATAGAAGTTTTAAGGAAAATTCTGAAACCAGAAGTGGGAAAGAAATCAGAAGTAAACCTCTTAATGAATCTCCGTACTTCCTCTAGAATTTGATGCGGAATCCATATCATCAATTGTCATCTAAGTTTTATCTATAGCCAATTTTGAGATATAAACGTTTCAAGTAAAGTGACAATTTTTGAACCGGAAATGAAAAAGTACTGAAAATAGAAATCCATACTGAATCTCCAACCCCTTATAAATATGATGCTAACTTCAAATCAGTCATTATCTGAGTTCTATCTATAGCACATCCCAAGAAATAGATGTTTTAAGGAAATATTTTTCGGAAAAAATATAGTATGGTAAATTTTTGCCAACCATAAAACACAACCACGATTAAAGGATTGCCAAGGGACTAACATAAATACTTGTCAAATCCAGGTGTTACTGCAGAAAACTAAAATCTTACCTTTAGATGCATTTTAAAGTTTTTTGTGGTTTCGAAAGTCCCATTTATAACGATATATTTTGGCTCCCATAATTGGCATTCTGCTTAAATAGATATTACTTTAAAACATTTCCCATCTAATAATGCACACCGTTCGCATCATAATCCATTAATTGTCTAAATACATTTGCATAACGAGCAGCAGTATCTTCCATCTTTTCTCATGTCTTTGCAATAACTAACTGCATTACATCGCTTTAATTTTCTTAAAATATAATAATGTGCAGCAGAGCTCAAATTGCCTATGTTACTGTTTACACAAAGAATGTAACTTTACACTTTATTTTTGTCTCTTTTCTGTAAATACATAGACAGGAAGGAGCCATCAACCAAACAACATTATATAAATCCAATGTGAACTTAAAGTTTATAACAGAAAATGTATTATTCAAATGCTACTACAGTCCAGACATATCCCACTAATTAACATCTTTATCGGCCATAGGTTGAAAAAAGATGGAAAATGAACTCAATGACTAGACAAATTGCAGATTAGCCTTTTTTTCTCTTTTACGAATTTTCGTCAGCTGTAGTTCACAGGATAGTTCGAAATCTGAAGAAATGTATTTTGAGTATTTTGAAAATACAAAACACTCTGAAAATGTAATTTCGATACATTACCAAAATACTTAACTTTTTTCAGTTTAAAATACAAAATACAAATGTATTTTGAAAATGTATTTCAAATGCATTTATTTTCGATACTGCCCAACTCTGCTATAGATGTGCTTGATGCATTTTTTTTTCATTCAACCATGACTTGTTCATGTATAAAGTTTTTGTAATATTTTGCCTCTAATTGGAATCATTTGTCGAGATTTAAAATAGAACAATAATTTTTAAAATTTTACCATATGCAAAAAATAACTTAATTTGAAAATGACATTTTTTGAAAAAATAATTGTGGGTAAACCAAACATTGTACAATACTTAACAGATCAATCTATTACCACATCAATACCATTGATGCACTTCAAAGATAAAACATTTAAAGTGTGGAAGAACTTTGTATTAATGTTTACAGAAAAATAAAATTGATCTCTCATAGCGGTGGCACAGTTGAAAGCACAGTATAAAATACCATCTTTGAAAGTTACCTAAAGCAATTAATTGATTTCTCTTTTGCCATTAATATGATGTCCATGAGATGCTGAAAGCATATGAAGACTTATGCTGCAATATGTTTCTGATGATCCACTTCCTTCACTTTCACTAGATTTCTTTCATGAAAAACTAGGAGCCATAAGTGATGAGCAAGGTGAACGCTTTCATCAGGATATTTCAAGCATCGCAACAAGATTTAAAGCACAGTGGGGTTTAAGTATGTTAGCAGATTACTGCTGGACTTTCAAAAGGTACTTTCCTGAGGCAAAGTATTCCAGGAAATCTTCAACTAAAACCTTTTAGGTACGTTGAACATTAATTTCCTTAGTGAACATGTTATTACTATAAAATATTTACGTAACAGTCACAAACAAATCTTACATGATAGAGAAAAATGGTTTTCATTATGAAATTCAGTGCAAATAATACTATAAAAATTGGCCAATAACATTTTTGGGACAGAAAAAAAGTTCCATTTTGCAGACCAATGTATTGATCCGCTCCGTTCATAAGTTATGTACAGCAGGAAAAGTAAAAAACAGAGGAAATATTACAAGTTCTGTGGAGAATCACTACCTTGAATTTACATCACTTCTTGAATTTACATCACTCACTTGTTGAAACCCAGACCGTCCGACCTACCAGAAAGGTGTAAGGTAACTGTTTGGACGGTCGGGAAGTGCCACCCAATTTAGACCGGAACCCAGTGGGGGAGGCATCCACGGGGACCGTACCCTCCTTCCCCTACCACCAACCTCTCGGAAGGACTTTCGGACCCACATGTTTAACGTGATCGTACTCCGCATGAACACGGCGGCAGTTTTGGCAGTGGCTGAAATCGAACCCGGGCCTACCGAGTGCAACTCCAGCGCGCTAACCAATGGGCTACCGCACCCACATCACTCACTTGTGAATCAATTCTCTATATAAGAAGTGTGAAGCCTCGATAGTGCGAGTAAAAATTATTTGATCCAACAAGATGCAAAATATTATAATTTCATTTTTCAAATTTAGTTAATTTGACGTTAAGGATTTATGCAAGAATAATGATCCGAATGTTTTCAAAGAAGGTTTATTAGTTAGAAATATGTTAGTTTTGCATGCTATCTCCTTGCTAATCCGCTCAACATTAATAGAGAGTGACTCCAATCCATGATTTTCTTCTACACATGCCTTTAATTTGTGGTGCTTTTTAATAAAATTAAATATTTTCCAAAGAAAAATATAATTATGCAAAAGGCACCCTAACTGCGAAGGGATACAGTGTTTAAACTAATGTCTTGTGAGCAATGAATTTAGTTTGGAAGGAAGAGCTTTTTCTTTTATCCTGAATCAAGTGGTACTTTAAATATGCGAAAGTTTAGCAATTTTTCACAAGAAATATTAATTTCATTTCTGTTTCTCCCAGTGCCTTAAATCGAAATGGTTTGGTATTATTTTAGTTAATCTCTTTCCTAAAAGCAGATATTAATTTGCGGTGCCTTGCCTCAATTCAGGTGTTGTCTAGTTCATGTTCAACCCCAGTTAGGAGAGGATACATTATTATAACTATGTTTATATTTTTTGAGTATAGGAACACTATATTCCATTTGACGCTCTGATTCTACAACTAATTTTCGAGAAGAGTACTATTTTTCGAAAAAGTAATGTTTTTTTTAAAACAAATTATATTAAGACTATAATAAAAATTTCAATTTTGGCACTTTTGTGAAACAGCATTCGAGGCTGTCACCTCACCCTTCATCATGGCCCTGCTTGGGTAGACTAATAATCAATTTTATGCGGACTCATTTATCCAACATTCATTTGACCATGTTTTATGAAAGCACACTCATCTAAATTCATTTGTACGCTTAAGAAATCCATGAAAAAAAAAGCAAAGAAAAACAGATAAAACCAAAATAATTTTAATTTAAATAAAAAAAAATATCTGAAATCTTTACATGTGCTAATGCAAACAGAGATAATTAAAAGAATTGTAGCAACAATAAAAAGCAAGTACTGACAGTAAAAAAGAATTTGTGTTGGTTAAAAGATTTGGTAAATCTGGATAATAGTCCCCCCACTCAATTTTTTAAATACAAAATTGGTGCATTTCCCAGTGTTTTACAATAGGCTGCACCCAGTCAAAGTGACATATTTTTCTATGTTTAGAAATAGGCTCCTCCCACCAAACTGACATATTCAACAACAATATGAAATTAAATTTAGAATCTGAAAGATTATTTATTTTAAACAGCAAGAAGTTTTAATGATATGCAAAAACATGAGATAAAATACTCATAAGAGAAAATTATCCGGATATCTAAAAAACATGGAAATTGATGTAATTTACTACGTTATATAATTAAATTTTGAATATACTAGATTAGTTATTTGTAGTTTGGAAAAATGCTAATATATAATTAAATACTTAGGAAAATGTTTACGACAATCATATACCTTTCAATAGTTCAAAATTATCAAGGTTCCCGTCTCGATATATCTTTCAATCACTTTCAACAAACATTCACTTGACCTACTGGAAACCTCAGCAAAACACATTTATTCATCCCTCTTTCAATTCCTTCAAACAACCACTGTCTGTCCACAGGCTTTCCTCTTCCATATTTATTTTTACAAAACTTCCCTTCATCAATTTCCACAATCACACTTTTATTGCCAATTTTACTCCTTTCACTAAAACAAAAATACACACATAAATGGTCTTGACAAAATTGTTTTCAATTGGTCAGTTTTTTCCAAAACATTCAAATGAATCATCATAAACTTGCTTTCACAACTACCAAATCACATTCAGGCCCGGCCCGAGGGGGGGGGCGTGACCCCAGGTGAATCAGAAGAGAGGGGGCCTCTTTCTAAAAATTAATAAACCAAGACACTTCGTTCTTTTTTTTTGCTGATTTTTTTTAGCAGTGTTTATACCAAATTCATGTAAAGTAAGATTTGAAAATACACATTATTTCAGAAAATCCTTGATCGGAAACTTCAAAACTCAAATGTAAAACAACATATAATTTTAAATGAAAAATATACATGTTACGAACAAAATAAATCAGTAACTAAAATCCACTTTCCTGGCCTCTATGTTTGCGAATAATTTTATGATGTCCGTTTTTTAAGGCCTCTGGCTATATCTTTCTAAATAGAAAGAATAGCTAGGCCATTCAATCTTTCGTCACTCATAGTGGATCTAAGACAATTTTCTCTAAGTTTCAGTTTGGAAAAACTTCTCTCTCCCAATGCAACAGTCACTGGAGCAGTTAACAGGATCCTGTATGCAACATTCGCATTCGGAAATGAATTCTTCATTTGAGAAATCAATTTCAATATCTCTAATGCAGTCTTCGTTTCTTCTGGAATTACTTCCTTTATAAGTTTCAGCTCATTTACAAAATCTTCCCAGTCCAGATCGTGGTTCTCACCGGCAGCATCTGCCAATTTAGAATAAAGTGCTTGACAGTGTTTCAGTAGATCTTCATCACTCAGTGACTTCAAAATTCAAAGATTGAAAAGAAATTCAAAATATTTTTTGAAGTCATCTAGTTGGGTGAAGCATGTTTCTATAGAAGAGATGGCCTGGTCAACCAGAGGGAGGAAATAATCAATCTTAAAGAGCTCCTCGGGAGATTTCCTTAAAAGGTCTTCATACTGCTCTGGTTTTTCATCAAAGTGTTTCTTCTTCCTACTTATCCGACGATGCTTAAATTTGGCTGGAATCTTTATTTCTTGTGCTATTTCCGTAGCTGTTAATATAGTTGACTTGAATCCTGACTCCATATACTTCCTAAGTTGCGAGACCAATCCTTTGACAAGTATTACTGTCACATCTAGCAGATGTCCGGGGCTTGAAGAGTCTTACTTACTTTATTGACCTAAAATAAAACATCATATCTGATGCAAATCCCTACGATAAAATTAAAACATTCAATTTGATTTATAAGTGATTCTGCCTCACTTTTTTTAACAGGGTGATTCGTGACCTCAACAAGTTCATAAAGTTCAGAATACAAGTTCATAAAGTTTTGCCAGTTCAGAACAATGATATCTCAAAACTTAACAGGGTCATTCGCAACTTCTACAAAAAAGAGCATCTAGCAGTTCAGAACAATGATATCTCAAAACTTTTACACTCTTAATACTGCGTTCCCAACGAGTTTCAAAGTGCAACCTTTGCCATGTTTGATTAGCCCATCTCTTTGTTGATTCCGCAAAAATAGTGTAAAGCCGTTGTGTGATTTCAAAAGATAACTGCGCTCAAGGGATGCATTTGGCCATATCACCGAAGACAACATTAAGGTTGTGGCAGACAAACGGGGTAAAAAAGCTCGTCAATTGATGTCAAGTTATTCTTTTCTGAACACCTTGCTCCTTCCCCCTCATATTGGCCCCATTATCATATCCTTGGCCTCTGCCATTCTCGAGACAGCTTTCTAAATCATCTAAAGTTGATATAAGAAGGTTAGATAACCTTTGGCCAGTTGAATCCGTTACTGGAATGAACTGTAGAAACCTTTCTTCTAATTACCCCTCAGGATCCATTGATACCAAGCGAATCACCAGAGACATTTGCTCCTGGTGACTAATGTCAGGGGTACAATCCAGTATGATAGATAGTATTTGGTGTCCATAATCATCTTGAGGATGATTTTCTGGACCTCACTCCCAATATCTTCAATGAACTTATTCTGAACCCGATGGCCAAAATAATGAACTTTCTAAATAATGAATGTTCACTGCCAACTACATGAATACTCATAGTTGGCAAACTGAATTGATTTGCCAGCTACCAGATGACACATTGATCATCTTATCTAAATCACCGAGTACAAGTATTGCCGTAGCAAATGTGTGCAATGTTTAGGTGTTTAGGTGTTCGCTTCGCATACTGAAATGGATCATTTATTTCTCAAAACGTAGATCCAATAACTAAATTTTTAGAATGCAGAAACATATCTATTCATGATATATTTTGAAGAACAGAACAAATAAAAGGTATTTGTCCTGTCTGTTCAAAAATAAATTCTTGTTCTACAACTCGTGTAAGACTAATTGAAAATAACGTATCATGAGTGCACGAGTTTTTTGTGCATGTGCAGAACGGTTGCATGAGCAGAATAGTCTTGTTTATCTAGTGAATTTATTTATTGCTAAAAGTAATCTGTTATATCTATATTTAAAAAATAAAACAAAAGAAAATAATTTAAAAGCATAAAAATGCAAATAGGATCTTGGCACATGTGAACGGAAACACTATATCAGCTTTGATAGCGAATATGTTAATTTGTCGAAGATGTTCTTTTATTGTAGGATCAAATTCACTGATCATTTGTATTAATCCTAGAAAATGACTGTTGTTCGATTGGAAAACCTTTTCATGCTGTCCTCGGAAAGCTAAATTATGTTCAGCCAAGTACTGAATAACTGCGATGATTCTCATTAGCACATTTTGCCAATGGGTTTTCTCCAGTTTCAACTCCTCCTGTAATACCTTGTCTATAGTGAATTTTCTGTGAAGTCTTTATTCAAGCTCTACCCATTTAATCATGTTCCGTATGTGATTGGAAGAGTACTTATGGGACTGCAAAGAAAAGTTAATGTTTTTTCACTTGCTGAAACCTGATGTGCATAGCTTACTTAATTTGTCGTGAGAGGCAGGCAATTCAAACAATTTACAGCAAAAGCAGTACACCTTATCTGCCTTCTTGTGGAGTAGACTAACAATTTTCTTTATTGCTTTTCTCCATTTGAAAGGCTACGATAGTAAAAACAACTAGAGAAATGCCTCTTTACATTGTCTTTAGGGAAATCAGAAGCTGTTACCCTAATGGGATCTTCTTCTACCAACAAACTGCATTTCTTGTTGTCAATTTCACCCCCAAGAAGGTGGATTGTAATCAAACTGAATCTATCTTGGGGCAAACTTAACAGTAATGTTGCTAGGCATCCTTATTTCTGTATGCCACCTGATGGCATACATGTCAAATTTACGTTTGATAAGCCTTATGAAATTCTTGTCCCCTCGCGGGATGATTGGAAGAGGACTCCAACCTACAATAAACACAATTGTTTTGTATGGTACACAGACGGCTCGAAGATTGGCACTAGTACTGGTGCTGGTGTCTGTTGCCCTGATGATGGCACTGAACTATCTTATCCGCTTGGTAATTTTGCTACTGTCTTTCAGGCTGAAGTATTTGCCATTCTTATGTGTTGTAGAATTTGCTATGACAGAAAGTATGAGAATAGCCAGATTTTCATTTGTTCTGACAGCCAGGCTGCTCTTATGGCTCTAGGGAAGTTCACTGTGACGTCTTCCCTTGTCTGGGAATGCTATAATGCTCTCTGTACAATTGCTAGTAATAATAGTGTCATTCTGTACTGGGTGCCTGGTCATTCGGGCATTCCTGGCAACGAATTGGCTGACGAACTTGCTAGGAAAGGCTCTAGTACTCCTTTTGTGGGTCCTGAGCCGGCCTTGGGTATTCCCAATGACCTTGTCAGAAGAATTGTCTATGACATCTTCAGAAAGCTTCAGTGTGAGAACTGGAGTGACACTAAGGGTCAAAGGCAAGCGAAAATCCTCAACTGTAATTGCCCTAGTACACGTCAAAAGGAACTTTTCAGGCTCAGTAGAACTGGCATCAGGAGAGCTGTTGGACTCCTTACTGGACACTGCACTCTCAAGAGACATCTTAATATTATGGGTGTCTCCAAGGATTCGCTTTGCAGAGGCTGCAATTACAGCGAAGAAACTGCAGCTCACATTCTATGTGACTGTGAGGCCTACTCTGCTCACAGATTCGAACACATTGGTCGTCATGTGATTGAACCTTGGGAGCTGAACGACATTCCTGTCAAGTGCCTGCTTATTTTCGCATCGGCTACTGGTCTCTTTTCTTAGGGATCTTCATTTTCTTTTTGGGGTAGTACAATAGACCTCTGGTCGATGTGCTAGGCTCTTCTGGAGCCACCCACCTTCATATCATTCATTCAATCAAACTGAATCACACTGCTATCTACTGGTCTTTGAGAGTTCTGTGGATCAAAACTATCGTGATCAGTTGAAGATTCCCTTTTCATATTAACAGACTCATTCTGAAAAATTTCATTAGAACTTGCACCTACAGCTGGCTGAGTATCACAATCACATCCAATGGTGTGATTTTGTTCAGACTCCATTTGAACTAAACAAAAATCATTGCGATAAGAACTGCTACTTAAGGAGAAGCTGGCCTGCACTTAAGGAGAAGCTGGCCTGCACTTAACCCTTTCGCGACGAACGGCACGCCCAGGTGCCAGATGCGAACATGCATTCAAGGACGAACGGCACTCACTCGGGCCAGAGGAAATTTTACCGCAAGCGGATAGTGGCACCTATAAGTGCCACCACGCAGAACATTTTAATTTGTGAACTAGATGGCGTTACTTGTCCATGGAACTAACTTCAATGCATTTTGCAGAGGCATGACCTTGGCAGAAGAGGATCGAATGAATTATTTCTCCATTTGGAGCGGTGAAAATCATTTTGCAACATAAACAAACAGAGCAATTCTCGTAGCATTAACAATTTTATAATTGAGTTTCGGTTTTTATTTTTATTTCAGCGTTATGACTTCGTTGGTGAATCATAGGAATATAAGAGAGTATTTTTTTTTGTTTGGGTTTTAGAGGCAGTGAAATTATTCGTTTATTTCGGATAAAAGAATGGGAGCAACTAACGAGTATTTTGTATTCAGATTTGTATGAAAATTATACATCAAATAGAACATAAATATTTCTTTTATTCCTGTAAAAAGTAGATTTCTGTGTTGAATAGGTGATTTTTAGTGAATTTTTTTCGAGAGTTAGGCTTAGCGCAAAAAATGCGACGTCCTTTTCGACCAGTTCGGAAGCGAAGCGCGTCGTCTTTTGGGCCGCGACAGCTCCGGAATGCCGTCGTCCCGAAAGGATTAAGGGGAAGCTGGTCTGCGCTTCAGTACCTGAGTCTGGAGAGGCCTCATCATTCTCTTTAGGGTTTGGTTGAACTTGAACAATGAATTTTTTCAGGGACCCGGCTTGGCTATTGATAAAGTTTTCAGTTTTTTTTTTCCTTTTTCTAGCCTTTTCAGCTCCTTACGCATACTGTCTGAATTTGTCTCTATCACGGCCTGACATGGTAATATTCTACTTGGTGTAACCTGCAAATAAATATTTCATCTCTTGATGTTAATTCTTGATGTAAATAGTTTATATTATGTACAATTAAATATTCTTATATATATATTCTTATATAAATTCCACGCGACCGCATACATTCACGCTCCACAAGTGCTGGGCCTGTCACATTAAAGCTTTAATTAAAATTTCAATCATACCTCAACTTTTCTCAAAACATGTATTTCTCCTTACGCTCCTAGAAATACCACGCTGATTTACTTGAATTCCTTCGACACCTCCACTCATATCGATTAATCAATTACTCTCTCTCTCACAATATCATTTCATCTCCACTTAGACATACATACTTATCACTCATAAGCCCTTTCATAACACACCAATCAATAACTCATTTTCTACTTTTATTTTCCAAAATATAATAAAATTTCATGCTCGACTCATTTAAACCAACATCTATTTGACCATATTTCACAGAACTACACTCATCCAAGTCCATTTGCTTGGGCTTACCAGCAGCCATAAGGAAACTATAATTGACAATAAAAAAAAAATAATTAAACCTTTAATTCACGTTATAAAACACATTCAAAACAAAGAATTATGCAAATTAAGAAAGGTTTATGCAAAAAATGTGGTTGTCATCAAGCATATGTGCCGTTACTTTATACAATGGTAGCAACAATACAACCGTGTGCTTATTGGATGCAATGCATATTAGAGGTTACCAAAGTTATTAATGCAAATCGACAACAAATATCAATCACAGTTGGAATGCTTGGCAGCAATTTGATGACCTTGGGGGATTATTCTCTGGATCAACACCAGATTTGACTATGAAATCGACCACGAATGGAAAATTGGGCGCTAATTACACACTTAGCAAGATCAAGGTCTAAAATGATTTTGGAAACACTTCTTACCTTATGTGGTGCACAAAATTGTGTTAATCTAAATTACTTTTTAGTGAAAGATTTTATTTATAATTGGTTTTTCCAGTGTGCACATATTTGTGATTATTTAAATTAAGTTTTTCAGAAAATATTTTACGACATGTTACATGCAAATAGTATCTCACCTGTGCGCACAAGCTCATGTTTATTTAAATAACATTTTTGTAAAAATACTTTCTGACACATTTCACATATAAATGGTCTCACACTTGTGTGAACAGATTTGTGTTTAAAAATATCTTTTTATGAAAATATTTTTTGACATATCACAAATTTCTCACTTGTGTGTACAAGTTTGCATTTATTTAAATATTCTTTTCGAGAAAATACTTTCTGATGTATTTCACATATATATGGTTTCTCAGCTGTGCCACACATATGTGTAAATTTAAATTACTTTTACTTGAAAATGCTTTCTGACATATTTCACATATAAATGGTTTCTCACCTGTATGCATACATTTGTGTTTATTTAAAGTACCTTGTTGTGACAATGCTTTCTGACATATTTCACATAAGTATGATTTTTCATCAGTGTGGCCAAGTTTGTGTTTATTTAAATCACTTTTATATGAAAATTCAATCTGACAATTTTCACACACATATGGTTTTTCACCTCTGTGCACACATTTGTGACTATTTAAATTACCTTGTTGTGAAAATGCTTTCCGACATATTTCACATACATATGGTTTTTCACCTGTGTGCCCAAATTTGTGATTTTTTATACAATGCTTTCCAAAAAATGCTTTCTGACATATTTCACATATAAATGGTTTCTCACCTGTGTGAATACGTTTGTGTCTATTTAAAGTATCTTTTAGTGAAAATGCTGTCTGACATATTTCACACAAACATGGTTTCTCAGCTGTGTACACTGTGCATGTTTATTTAAATCACTTTTACTTGAAAATGTTTTCTGACATTTAACATACATATGGTTTTTCACCTGTGTGCATACGTTTGTGTTTATTTAAATTACCTTGTTGTGAAAATGATTTCTGACATATTTCACATACAAATGGTTTTTCACATGTGTCCAAGTTTTTGTGCAGTTAAAGTACATTTCTGTGAAAATGCTTTGTGACATATTTGACATATATATGGTTTTACGCCTGTGTGGATAAGTTTGTGTGTACTTAAATTACTTTGTTAAGAAAATAGTTTCTGACAAATTTCACATATATATGGTTTCTCACCTGTATGCATACATTTGTGTTTATTTAAATTACCTTGGTGTGAAAATGCTTTCTCACATATAAATGGTTTCTCACCTGTATGCATACGTTTGTGTCTATCTAAATAACTTTGTTGTAAAAATGGTTTCTGACATATTTCACATATAAATGGTTTTTGTTATCTTACACCTTTCTGGTAGGTCGGACGGTCTGGGCATACGTTTGTGTTTATTTAAATTACTATGTGTTTAAATTATTATTGTGTTTATTTAATTAATTGTATGCATACGTTTGTGTTTATTTAAATTACCTTGTAGAGAAAATGATTTCTGGCATATTTCACATACATATGGTTTTTCACCTGTGTGTCTAAGTTTGTGTGCATTTAAAGCACATTTATGTGAAAATGCTTCGTGACATACTTCACATACATATGGTTTTACGCCTGTATGGACAAGTTTGTGTGTATTTAAAGTACCTTGTTGTGAAAATGCTTTGTGACATATTTCACATACATATGGTTTTACGCCTGTGTGGACAAGTTTGTGTGTATTTAAAGTACTTTGTTGTGAAAATGGTTTCTGACATATTTCACATATAAATGGTTTCTCACCTGTATGTATACGCTTGTGTTTATTGCAATCACTTTGTTGTGAAAATGGTTTCTGACATATTTCACATATAAATGGTTTCTCACCTGTATGCATACGTTTGTGTCTATTTAAATTATATTGATATGAAAATGCTTTCTCACATATTTCACATATAAAGGGTTTCTCACCTGTATGCATACGTTTGTGTTTATTTAAATTACATTGATGTGAAAATGGTTTCTGACATATTTTACATATAAATGGTTTCTCACCTGTATGCATACGTTTGTGTCTATTTAAATTACCTTGTTGTGAAAATGATTTCTGGCATATTTCACATACATATGGTTTTTCACCTGTGTGTCTAAGTTTGTGTGCATTTAAAGCACATTTATGTGAAAATGCTTTGTGACATATTTCACATACATATGGTTTTACGTCTGTATGGACAAGTTTGTGTGTATTTAAAGTACTTTGTTGTGAAAATGGTTTCCGACAAATTTCACATATATATGGTTTCTCACCTGCATGCATACGTTTGTGTTTATTTAAATAACTTTGTTGTGAAAATGGTTTCTGACATATTTCACATATAAATGGTTTCTGACCTGTATGTATACGCTTGTGTTTATTGAAATCACTTTGTTGTGAAAATGATTTCTGACATATTTCATATATAAATGGTTTCTCACCTGTATGCATACATTTGTGTTTATTTAAATTACATTGATGTGAAAATGCTTTCTCACATATTTTACATATAAATGGTTTCTCACCTGTATGCATACGTTTGTGTCTATTTAAATTACCTTGTAGTGAAAATGATTTCTGGCATATTTCACATACATATGGCTTTTCACCTGTGTGTCTAAGTTTGTGTGCATTTAAAGCACATTTATGTGAAAATGCTTTGTGACATATTTCACATACATATGGTTTTACGCCTGTATGGACAAGTTTGTGTGTATTTAAAGTACTTTGTTGTGAAAATGGTTTCTGACATATTTCACATATAAATGGTTTCTGACCTGTATGTATACGCTTGTGTTTATTGAAATCACTTTGTTGTGAAAATGGTTTCTGACATATTTCACATATAAATGGTTTCTCCCCTGTATGCATACGTTTGTGTCTATTTAAATTACATTGTTGTGAAAATGCTTTCTCACATATTTCACATATAAATGGTTTCTCACCTGTATGCATACGTTTGTGTGTATTTAAATTACCTTTAAGTGCAAATGCTTTCTGACATATTTGACATACATATGATTTTAAGCCTGTATGGACAAGTTTGTGTGTATTTAAAGTACTTTGTTGTGAAAATGGTTTCCGACAAATTTCACATATATATGGTTTCTCACCTGCATGCATACGTTTGTGTCTATCTAAATAACTTTGTTGTGAAAATGGTTTCTGGCATATTTCACATACATATGGTTTTTCACCTGTGTGTCCAAGTTTGTGTGTATTTAAAGCACATTTATGTGAAAATGCTTGCTGAAACATTTCACATACATAGGGTTTTACGCCTGTGTGGACATGTTTGTGCGTATTTAAAGTACTTGATGTGAAAATGCTTTCTGACATAATTCACATACATATGGTTTCTCACCTGTGTGCACAAGCTTGTGCATCTTTAAACATTTTTTTGTTACATATGCTTTCTGACATATTTCACATACATGTGATTTCTTACCTGTGTGCTCAAGTTCATGAGTATTTAAATCATTTTTTATTTAAAATGCATTCTGACATATTTCACAAACATATGGTGTATCATCTGTATGTACAATTGTGTGTTTATTTAAATAAACTTGCTGTGCAAATGCTTTCTGACATATTTCACACTCATATAACTCCCGGTCATCCAAACAGTTACACCTTTCTGCTAGGTCGGACGGTTTGGATTTTAACACTCATATAGCTCGTACATGTTGATTCAAAGCAATTGCTGTAGAAATTTTCCGAAATATTTTACTTGAAGTTCTTTTATTATCTATGTGAATAAGTTTGTTGGATGGTTTTGCATATTTTATAAGAAAATGACATTTTACTGCTATTTATACAGTTTTTTTTATATTCTGTAATATACCGTTCACAAGCATCCTGTCAGTATTCCCAGATTCTTTTCAAGTGTTTTCCAAAAAAATTCGAAGTGACTGCTGCACAGACTACTATAGTATTCTGTGGACTGCTGCAACCTCCCCTCGTGACGACATTAATTCTTGACAACCAATCACTGACATCCTACCAAAAAATCTGTAACCTCCCACAATCTGTTTAGTTTCTGGAAGGATTTCGGCATTTTCGGCTGTTATTTTCTATTCTTTTTCGTTAGGTGAGTCCGGTACTTTTTTTTTTAATGAAGATATTTTTTATTAGAATTAAAATGTTTAGAATAATGTTTTTCATTTTCAGACGTATTTTACGAATCTTCAAACCAGTGCTTATTTGTAAGAAAAAAATATTTTTTTAAATCTGTTTCTAAAACAGGATTTACTTTTGTATATATGTTTATTGGAGTTATTTACAAGTGTCTAGCAGGTAGGCCGTTGCCTACGTGATAATAAAGGCCCGGAAATTTCGATTTTGAAAGTGGGGAAAGTATAGTTCCAGAACAGTTGGTAGAGGGCGCTGTTATTTCCTGTCAGAGTTGAGTTACAGTGGCTATGTGCCGCCTGAGGCGAAAAACAGGTTCCCTAAAAACGGCTAACGCCAGACGGCGATGGTCTCGGATAAGCGGCTCCTGTCTCTAACGCTTCGCCAGCCGCACTGTTTACAATTTATTCACTGTAACCGCTTTCTTTCTTGTCCATTTAACTATTTATTTAAAATGTTCCCCTTGGGTAACGAGCGGATAAATAGCACCGGACCCACTCCGACGTCATGATGTGACGTCAGCCGATGTCAATGTCGACGACCAATAATAGCGTACCCTCAGATCTGCATCAACCCCCCCAAACTGCTTAAACTCTTAATGTGCAACAAACTGCCACACTAGTTTTCCCACGTGGTAGTGCTATTGCTTTGATCGTTTCTACGCTGACGACATGGATTTGGATGCATTCGACACGGAAGCTACTCGCGGACTTGCTGGTGAGCTAGACGAAGATGGACTGCGGCCTCTCAGGGATGCCATGATTGAATATTGTGATACTCTGCCCAAGGATGGATTGATGCCCGCTTGGAAGGAAAAAGTGAAAAACGCTGTGAACTTTTGTGCACTGGCAATCTACACTCTGACGCTACACATCAGGGAGCTACTGACGAATGGACTACTCGGACGGGACGAGGACCAAGTCTCCAAGATTCTGGGTTCGTTTCTTTCTGTAAATTCTTTTTTGTTGGTCCAGAATTTGGATAGGTTTTATGCTAGTAATTTAAATGAGATTTATAACTGCGAAGGAAGTAATTCTAGTGATGTAATTAAATGTAAAATGATAGAACTAGGCTTAATTAAAGAAATTAAAGATGAAGATAAACTTAAACCTGTTGAAAATCCAAATAAAAAGAGGAGGATAGAGGGGCAATCTACTATGGATGCTCCTACTAAAAACCAGAATGGAGAATTAAACTTAAAATCTAATGACAAGGATAACATGGATTGTAGTGAAAAAATTGATAAAGATGTAAATGATAATGTTAAAACTAAGAGTTATGCTGAAATTGTCGCGCAACCTATAGTGTTCAAAAGTGCACCAAAACCAAAAACGGTTCAAAATAGTGTAGTGGTTGAGAAAAAAGACCCAAAAGCGGAATGTTTTTTCATCAAGTTTAATGACAATTACCAGGCTCTCCTTAAAAAATTAAATGAAATCTCAGGTAATAAAGTATCTGGCAAGCTCACAGGAGACATGCTAAAATTGATTCCAAATGACGCTGACGCCTATAGGGTTGTACAACGCCATTTATCTAGTGAGAAAATCCCCTTCCACAGTTTAAACTTAAAGACGGAAAGGCCCAAAAAGGTAGTTTTGAAGGGGCTACCAACAAACTATAACATTGAGGAAATAAAAATCACTCTAACATCCGAAGGATTAGATGTAGTCCGGGTTTCTCAACTGAGAAACACAAAAACGAGATTGCCCCTGCCGATCTTCTTAGTCAGCATTAGGCCTACGGAAGACTGGCAGAGGGTATACCGACTGACAAGATTAGGATACTTGGCTGTAAAGGTGGAGGCCTTCAGAGCACGGGGCTTCAAAATCTGCTACCGGTGCCAGCAATTCAATCATTACTCTGAGAATTGCAGCATGCCACCAAAGTGCCTTAAGTGTGCTGAAGAACACTTCACACGTGACTGCCAAAGACCAAGCACGGAGAAGGCAACGTGTGCTAACTGCAATGGAGATCAACCGGCGAACTTCAGGCAATGCTCGAAGAACCCCTGGAACAGAGGAAAGGCACCGGGGTATGCCCCCCTCCCCCCCCAAAATCAGATACCCCCTTGGAGACAAAAGGCCCTCGGTCTAAACCCTCAGACACCCCATCAGGACTCCTCGCACTCTGTGCCACAGGTTAAAAGAACTCAAACTTCAGCACCTACCAGATCGGTGCAAGAGCAGGCCCCTAAACCGTCGACCTCCAGAGAAATGACTGTGGAGGAAGTGAGAATAGCTCATGAAGACATAAATCAGAGGATAGCAATTGATAAAGCCGCCAAAGAGGCAAGAGAAGCAAAACAAAGATTAGAAAAAAGGTTCAGGAATGGCAGAAAACTAAACGCGCCCGAGAAGAGCTCGCGCAAACACAGCAGTTAGACAAATCGGCTGAAAAAAAACAAAAGACTACCGAGGTCCAAAAGGATACTCACAAAACAGATCAAACCGCGGTTGAGGCTGAGGAAATTGTAGCTGAGACTGAGGAAATGGAAGCTCAGACTGAACTTGCTGATAAATCCAATGATGAAAAGATGGATGAAATCCTCAACCTCGTCAGAGGATTTATCAGTATGTTCAACCTAGACGATATAAAACATCTGTTGATGCAGCTCGCTGAGTTAATTCAAAAAAAGAGCGATCCAATGCAAATGGTCTTTGAGGCTTTTAAATTAATCGCGGAATTTAATAAAAACAATGAGAAACAAACCCGCCATGAATAGGTCCCAAAAAGAAAGTTTTAAAATAATATTTTGGAATGCGAACGGCATATCTCCAAGAATAAATGAACTTAGGAGCTACGTAAATGAAAATGATGTAGATGCCCTGCTAATCCAGGAAACTAAAGTTAGAGAAAACAAAAAACTAAATATAGCAAACTATAATAGCTATCATACCCTTAGCTCAAATATAACTGCTAGAAATCCCCATGGAGGAACAGCAATATATATTAAAAGTAATATTCCCCACGAGGAAATAAACAACATAAATCTTCAAGGTATAGAAAATACTAGTATAAAAATTAAAATAAATAATGTAAACCCATTTATCCTAACTTCAATATATGTCAAAAACATGAGTGGTATAAATGTAGCTGCGCAGCTGGAACTGCTTTTCTCGCGATATCCAAACACAATACTCGCGGGCGACTTCAATGCACACCACCGAGCGTGGGGCAGCAGGAGAGCCAACACACGCGGTACACAGATACATAGATTACTAAACACAACAAACACTGACATCATTGCACCGTCGAGACCAACCTGCTTCTCAGGTGCCAATGGCTCATTCATAGACTTTGTCCTAACGAGAAACATAGAATACGCTCACACAATTGATACCCTGGATGAATTCGACTCGGATCATCTACCGGTACTGGTGACATTCGATTTGAATACTCCCCTTCCAGCCTCTCTGGGACAAGAGAGGGTGAACTGGAACGTATTCAAAAGAGCACTTTTCGAGCCGCATTTAGCAGTACCCAACATTATGAGCACGGCGGATATTGACTCTGCCACGCACACACTCACAACAGAAATCAGGAGAGCTATTGCATCTGCCACAACACATCGTGAGTCACCAAAAATGCCCACACTTTCCCACCATGTCAAACAATTAGTTAGGCAAAGGAACAGAATGCGTAAGACATGGCAGGCTAATAGAGACCCTACCCTCAAAAGGGAGCTTAACAGACTCACGTGGAAAGTCAGGGATAAAATTGTCGCAGAAAAGCAGCAACAGTATAAAGAGTTAATTGAATCCCTTAGCTCGGAAGACGTATCGCTCTGGCAATTCGCTAAAAGACTCAGAAAACCTCAAATTAAACTCCCGCCACTAATAGATGGCGCTAATATTGCGTACTCAGACGAAGAAAAGGCAGAGGCGCTTGCTAGGCATTACGAAAAGCAATTTGAACCAAACCACGATCTAATGTGTCAGGACACCCTAAGAATGGTTAGGCAAACTCTAAACAATTTCAGGAACTCCCCGGTCACGGCTGAGATTAACCCAGCCACCCCGCAAGAAATAGTAGAGATTATCAAAAACCTTAAAAACCGTAAAAGCCCAGGGCACGACAAAATCAGGAATATCGCGGTAAAAAACCTACCCTTAAATATAATATTTTACTTGACCATCTTAATAAATAAAATACTAGAACTAAATTATTTCCCCAAAGAATGGAAGGAAGCGATAATTATAGCGATCCATAAACCTGGTGAGGATGCCTCAATTCCAGCCAACTACAGACCAATCAGTTTGTTGCCGACACTTAGTAAAATTACTGAGAAAATAATTCTTAAGAGACTGAACACGCACCTTAGTGAGAATGACATTATCATTCCGGAGCAGTTTGGATTTCGGCCAAAACACTCCACCACTCATCAATTGCTGAGAGTGGTAGAGTACATTTCTTCTGGTTTTAATAATAAGACACCCACAGCTGCGATTTTTCTTGACATCCAAAAAGCCTTTGATAAAGTGTGGCACTGTGGATTAGCTTACAAATTGATCACTCTAAAAGTCCCTGACGCACTTGTCAAACTTTTAATTTCATACCTAAATAACAGACACTTTCAAGTCAGAGTAAAAAATAACTTATCTACACCCAAGCTCATTAAAAGTAGTGTACCGCAAGGATCCATCCTGGGCCCGACACTCTTTAACATATATCTAAATGACATTCCCAGGACCCCAGACACGGAGCTGGCACTCTATGCAGACGACAGCGCGATACTTGCAAAACACCCTTACGTCTCAGTAATGCACAGACAGCTACAACAACACTTAGACATACTCCAAACATGGCTGGAAAAATGGCGAATAAAATTAAATCCCAATAAATGTCATTGGATTTATTTCTCAAGAAAACGTAAACCTCCGCCTCCTCTGTACATAAACAACCATGCCCTAAAAGCGGAAAAATCTACTAAATACCTAGGTGTAACGATAGACTCCCACCTAACTTGGAAACTGCACGTAACGAACATAATCAAAAAAGCGTATATAACCATAGGAGCCTTATACCCAATGATAGGAAACGGAAATCTAAGTTATCAAAATAAACTCCTAATTTATAAATCGGTCATCTGCCCGGGAATGCTGTATGCAGCACCCGTATGGGGATATGCCTGTAAAACTACCATAGACTTATTAGAGACAAGACAAAACAAAACCCTAAGGATTATAAGGAAAGCCCCTAGATACTTAAGAAACTCGGTAATTAGGAAAGACTTCAAAATAAAAACTGTTAGAGCCCAAATCAAAAAGCTAGCGCTTAAATTCTACAAAAATCTGCCATCTGTCCCAAATGAACTATTATTTAATCTGCATGACTATGATCATCGCAAGGCTAAATCTCGTAAGAGACCCCGCTCGGTACTTAACTTTGATATTCGGTACTAGGAACGTCCCACCTTAATCAGTTGATATTAAAGAAAACTCGCGATCTTTGGTTTTCTACAAAATGTTTAAAATCCTAAACTGCTAAAATGCTAGGTTACCCTCAGATCTGCATCAACCCCCCCCAAACTGCTTAAACTCTTAATGTGCAACAAACTGCCACACTAGGAGCTAGGACAAATAATAAAAACAGTAAATCAAAAACCTCGAACCTCCAACTATGGACCAATGAAATAATGTCACAGTATGAAGATAAGAACCACACCTAGAGATTGGAGATTAAAGGCGCTTCGCGCCTGGTGCTCTGTTCTGGACGAAACTCTATGAAGGGTAGGGTCTCTATTAGCCTGCCATGTCTTACGCATTCTGTTCCTTTGCCTAACTAATTGTTTGACATGGTGGGAAAGTGTGGGCATTTTTGGTGACTCACGATGTGTTGTGGCAGATGCAATAGCTCTCCTGATTTCTGTTGTGAGTGTGTGCGTGGCAGAGTCAATATCCGCCGTGCTCATAATGTTGGGTACTGCTAAATGCGGCTCGAAAAGTGCTCTTTTGAATACGTTCCAGTTCACCCTCTCTTGTCCCAGAGAGGCTGGAAGGGGAGTGTTCAAATCGAATGTCACCAGTACCGGTAGATGATCCGAGTCGAATTCATCCAGGGTATCAATTGTGTGAGCGTATTCTATGTTTCTCGTTAGGACAAAGTCTATGAATGAGCCATTGGCACCTGAGAAGCAGGTTGGTCTCGACGGTGCAATGATGTCAGTGTTTGTTGTGTTTAGCAATCTATGTATCTGTGTACCGCGTGTGTTGGCTCTCCTGCTGCCCCACGCTCGGTGGTGTGCATTGAAGTCGCCCGCGAGTATTGTGTTTGGATATCGCGAGAAAAGCAGTTCCAGCTGCGCAGCTACATTTATACCACTCATGTTTTTGACATATATTGAAGTTAGGATAAATGGGTTTACATTATTTATTTTAATTTTTATACTAGTATTTTCTATACCTTGAAGATTTATGTTGTTTATTTCCTCGTGGGGAATATTACTTTTAATATATATTGCTGTTCCTCCATGGGGATTTCTAGCAGTTATATTTGAGCTAAGGGTATGATAGCTATTATAGTTTGCTATATTTAGTTTTTTGTTTTCTCTAACTTTAGTTTCCTGGATTAGCAGGGCATCTACATCATTTTCATTTACGTAGCTCCTAAGTTCATTTATTCTTGGAGATATGCCGTTCGCATTCCAAAATATTATTTTAAAACTTTCTTTTTGGGACCTATTCATGGCGGGTTTGTTTCTCATTGTTTTTATTAAATTCCGCGATTAATTTAAAAGCCTCAAAGACCATTTGCATTGGATCGCTCTTTTTTTGAATTAACTCAGCGAGCTGCATCAACAGATGTTTTATATCGTCTAGGTTGAACATACTGATAAATCCTCTGACGAGGTTGAGGATTTCATCCATCTTTTCATCATTGGATTTATCAGCAAGTTCAGTCTCAGCTTCCATTTCCTCAGTCTCAGCTACAATTTCCTCAGCCTCAACCGCGGTTTGATCTGTTTTCTGAGTATCCTTTTGGACCTCGGTAGTCTTTTGTTTTTTTTCAGCCGATTTGTCTAACTGCTGTGTTTGCGCGAGCTCTTCTCGGGCGCGTTTAGTTTTCTGCCATTCCTGAACCTTTTTTCTAATCTTTGTTTTGCTTCTCTTGCCTCTTTGGCGGCTTTATCAATTGCTATCCTCTGATTTATGTCTTCATGAGCTATTCTCACTTCCTCCACAGTCATTTCTCTGGAGGTCGACGGTTTAGGGGCCTGCTCTTGCACCGATCTGGTAGGTGCTGAAGTTTGAGTTCTTTTAACCTGTGGCACAGAGTGCGAGGAGTCCTGATGGGGTATCTGAGGGTTTAGACCGAGGGCCTTTTGCCTCCAAGGGGGTATCTGATTTTTGGGGGGAGGGGGGGCATACCCCGGTGCCTTTCCTCTGTTCCAGGGGTTCTTCGGGCATTGCCGGAAGTTCGCCGGGTGATCTCCATTGCAGTTAGCACACGTTGCCTTCTCTGTCCTTGGTCTTTGGCAGTCACGTGTGAAGTGTTCTTCAGCACACTTAAGGCACTTTGGTGGCATGCTGCAATTCTCAGAGGAATGGTTGAATTGCTGGCACCGGTAGCAGATTTTGAAGCCCCGTGCTCTGAAGGCCTCTACCTTCACAGCCAAGTATCCTAATCTTGTCAGTCGGTATACCCTCTGCCAGTCTTCCGTAGGCCTAATGCTGACTAAGAAGATCGGCAGGGGCAATCTCGTTTTTGTGTTTCTCAGTTGAGAAACCCGGACTACATCTAATCCTTCGGATGTTAGAGTGATTTTTATTTCCTCAATGTTATAGTTTGTTGGTAGCCCCTTCAAAACTACCTTTTTGGGCCTTTCCGTCTTTAAGTTTAAGCTGTGGAAGGGGATTTTCTCACTAGATAAATGGCGTTGTACAACCCTATAGGCGTCAGCGTCATTTGGAATCAATTTTAGCATGTCTCCTGTGAGCTTGCCAGATACTTTATTACCTGAGATTTCATTTAATTTTTTAAGGAGAGCCTGGTAATTGTCATTAAACTTGATGAAAAAACATTCCGCTTTTGGGTCTTTTTTCTCAACCACTACACTATTTTGCCTGTCACTATTTTGAACAGTTTTTGGTTTTGGTGCACTTTTGAACACTATAGGTTGCGCGACAATTTCAGCATAACTCTTAGTTTTAACATTATCATTTACATCTTTATCAATTTTTTCACTACAATCCATGTTATCCTTGTCATTAGATTTTAAGTTTAATTCTCCATTCTGGTTTTTAGTAGGAGCATCCATAGTAGATTGCCCCTCTATCCTCCTCTTTTTATTTGGATTTTCAACAGGTTTAAGTTTATCTTCATCTTTAATTTCTTTAATTAAGCCTAGTTCTATCATTTTACATTTAATTACATCACTAGAATTACTTCCTTCACAGTTATAAATCTCATTTAAATTACTAGCATAAAACCTATCCAAATTCTGGACCAACAAAAAAGAATTTACAGAAAGAAACGAACCCAGAATCTTGGAGACTTGGTCCTCGTCCCGTCCGAGTAGTCCATTCGTCAGTAGCTCCCTGATGTGTAGCGTCAGAGTGTAGATTGCCAGTGCACAAAAGTTCACAGCGTTTTTCACTTCTTCCTTCCAAGCGGGCATCAATCCATCCTTGGGCAGAGTATCACAATATTCAATCATGGCATCCCTGAGAGGCCGCAGTCCATCTTCGTCTAGCTCACCAGCAAGTCCGCGAGTAGCTTCCGTATCGAATGCATCCAAATCCATGTCGTCAGCGTAGAAACGATCAAAGCAATAGCACTACCACGTGGGAAAAACACACGTGGCACTCCAAAGTTGAAAAAGCACGAATCCAAAATGGCGAGAAATCCGTACACAACAAAGCTGTAATTGCTTAGCCCGACGTGTTCTATCGTAACTAGATATGACACGCCAAACTTAAGCAAAGAAAGTCACCACAATCAAAAAGCAGCAGCTTCACAAAATCACAACCTCGTAGCTCGGAGTCTGAGCTCCGAATGAATGCAAAATAAAAACTCCGCTAACCAGAATCAACGTGTATTCTACGTCATCGGGTACGTCAATCGCATCATCGTCAGTAGTGGTTTCTTGTTGGTCGAATCGGAGTGGGTCCGGTGCTATTTATCCGCTCGTCTTGGGTACAGTGGCTAGAAGGGATCGTCACCATCGTGAATAACAGGCCTCACAAGGGTAATAAACCAAACCGCCTACGTCATCGGAAAGGGTGTTAGAAAATTGTGCTTGGTAGTGTTAAACGTATGAGCCGATATAGGGTATCTCCAGAATATTGGATATTTAATAATCATTTAATGGCCATTACAGGTATGTATGTTTTATTATGTGTTCGTTAATGTTTCCGACAGTCGCTGCCAAAAAAAAAAATTAAATTTTTTTGGTAATTTTTGCGGTTTTTATCATTTTTCTTGCATCATGCGTTAAGCCTCGTCATTCAATGCTCGTAGTATATGTTAACGGAGAGACAGAGTTTTGAAATTTAACGTGTTTTATATATTTGTATTTAATCATTTATTAAAACTTTGACTGTCTTTCTATGCATGCGTTATTGTTTTACGTAATTTCTGTTGGTAAGCCTTTAATTTTTTTGTATTTTCATTTAATGTTCATAGCATATGTGAATATTGAATTGCTATCTCAAAACATTTTCTATCCAAAAAGTGTTTAGCTTGTTTATTTATTAGGCTTCACTTACATTTATTTATTGTTCATAAATTTTTTACCTTCAATATTTTATTTTCTGATCTGCAGTTTATCTTGGAATTGTGAATGTGTTGTGTACTGAGTATATGCTCCTTACTTTGTGTTTAAGGAATTTGGAGTATTAATAGCAGTGGTTGCATATATTTAAGCTAAATCCTAGTGACCTAACTCTATTGTTTAGCGTATATCAAAAACCTGAACATAGTAGTTAGATTTCTTGGTGGGCTTTTTCATGACTAAAGATCATGCTCTGTTGTATATATTCAAATGTAAAGCTTATTTAGTACTTTCATAAAGAAGTATATTTAATATTATATTGTTTGTAACAGATTTACGGCTTACTTTTATATTTTTATTCTTTTTAAATTATTTAGTTTTTATTATAATTCATTGAATTTCAATAACTAAAAATGCCAAGTGCTTGTGTTGTTCTTGGTTGTTTTATTATAAAAATGGTTCCCAGCTTTAAATTTTCTGCTAATGAAGAAGTAAAAAAAAAGTGGATTTTATAATTACCTAGAACTAGCAAGTTGCAAAATATTCAAAGGTAAGTTCCATTTTCTCATTAATAACAATAATCCTTAACCGGAAACTTGCCGTCTGTGAGTTTGCTGCATTTACAAATCTGACACAAAAATGAACTTGCCCTCAATCTTACCACTCCACCTAATCGTTAAATTATTTGGTCCTCTCCCTCCCACCTCATTCGCAACACTTGCGCATTTTTAGTTATTGAAAGAAAAAAATATTTTTATTAGATGCAGTCTGCTAGATGGTACATTTCTGTTTACGTAATTTTTTCCTGTGAAATATCTACATGGTGGGATCGTCAAAACGAGTATGGTGATAAAGACTTTGAAGAGACTATTTTGCGATGATTTGATGAAGTTGGAAGTGATGTTGGCAATGTAGATAGTATTTCAGAAGATGAATATGTAAATTCCGAACATAATAGTGATGCAATGTTGTCAGAAAAATCTGATGAAAGTGAAAATGGAGAGATAAGAAATGATGAGAATTTAGTGAATAGTAAATATATATATGGAAAAAATCGGTACAGGGTCTGTTTCAGAAGTTCGACCCTTTTCACGAACAAGAAAGCACAATAAATCATAAAAGTGCCAGTTTTAAAAGGTAAAGCTAAAGATATCGGAGAAAAAGCAGATCCATTCTCTGTCTGGCAGTTATTATTTACTAACGATAATTTTTTTTTTGCATGATTTTTTCATTATGTAATTTACGTTTTGATACTTTTTAATTTTTATTGAGAAACGGAAGACAATTACAGACTATTATTTGGATGGGCAGTGAAATGTGAATCAAAATATAAATTTCCTAAGTTGTTGCCTAAGATGTGATATTGTGTCTCTGCATATATTTAACAGTTCATACATATTTTCAATGGTTGATGGTTATTATATATTTTCAGCATTTGTTACAACATTTAGTAATATGCACTAGCTGAATACCCATTAAAAATCAATGATCTTGCAAATAAGGAACTTCTGAATAATGTAAATAGTTTAATAATTTGCGTTTCACATTTATTCGACACATATTTTCGAACTATCTACCTGTATACAAAATTTGAAGTCTCTATGCTATTGCGATGCATATTTTTTCTATCCTTTAACCCTTCGAATGTTTTTCTGTGTAACCCCCCCCCCTCCCTCTTAAATAAACATTTTTCAAAAACCATATTCATCTGGGGGTTTTATCAAATGATTAGCCCACATACTAAATTTCAAGCCTCTATCACATTGTAAAGGAGGTGTTTTTCATTTGTTCATCAAATCAAATGTTTTAGTATGCCGCACCCCTTACAATAGCTAATGTTGGAATACTGAAATTGCCACTTTCTTCCTACCCAACTATTTACCCATGCACCAAATTTGAAGTTATCTCATCGCAAAGTATGCTTTTTATATCATTTCACCTTCGAATGTTTTTGTGTGGAGTATCCACCCCCTTAAATATTCATTTTTGAAAAAACCCATTTTTGGGTTTTCTATCAGATGATTCACCCGTATACCAAGTATCAAGCCTCTATCATGTTTTTAAAGGGGCATTTGTCCTTTATTCCGAAAATTGAACATTTTCGTGTGCGGCACCCCCTAAAGTAGAAAATATTGGAAAATTGAAATTGTACACTTCTTCCCTTACAAACTATCTTCCAATGCACCAGATTTGAAATCTATCTCATTCTGAAGTGTGTGTGTTTTTTTTTATCAATTTACCTATATTCATCTGTCATATCACTATATTCGTCATGGGTGTTTTCATCAAATGATTTGCCCATATACCAAATTTTTTCCTTTCAAATGATTTACCTATACACCAAATTTGAAGTCTATGTTATCGCAAAACATACTTTTCTATCATTTCACTTTTCGAACATTTTTGATCACCCTCTCTTCGGAACATTTGATGAAAGTCTGATTTTTTTCAGGGATTTTTATTGAACGATCGAGCCATATACCAGGTTGCAAGTCTTATCTATTTGAGAAGTGCCTAAAAAATGGGTGACAGATAGACAGACTGACACTTGGCAATTAGTATATATAGATTTTTTATGTATTTCCAGGAGTTGCTTTGCTCTGGAGTTTTGATTACTTTTATCAAATGAAATCTTTCGTAAAATGGTGTTTTTATTTGCTAAATTTTATTTTGGCTTTCTATTTGAAAAATTTGATTTATAAATTCTCAAATTTCAAATATCATTGTTTTGGAAAAGTAGTTTTCATTACAATAAGTATACCATAACTTTTTATTTTGACATCGTCAGAATTCATGATCGCCAAATTGAAATTTTTTTTTTCAAAATGTGATAATGACTATCAGCCCCTGTGTATTCCCAATGATCGCTATTAAAATTTTAAAAATGACAGGTGAAAACTTATTGATAATTTATACAATTGAACAAAAAAATACATATAATAACATTAAAAAATATCTTTATTAATAACATTGACTTCAATTATTACGATATGACAGTTAATTATATCGCTACTGTTTTCAATTTTCTGATGCATTAAATCTTTCAAGAGACAACCATACATTTTTATGCTTTTTGGTTAGTTGCATTTTTCTATTATACAATTCTTGGAAATTTATAATGAGATATTTTGATATCTTGAACTCTTTTGATTTTCAAACTCCAACATTTCACACATAACCATAATTATTTATCAATATTTCTGTCTAAAACATTGGAACGACTGTAAATAATGGGACTGTATATATTTACACATTGATAAACCACATATACTCCAAGTCCTCTGGACGAGTCGGACGGCCTGGGGCTTTCACATTGATAAACCACATGTCTGCCTCATGACATCATATGAATACACCCTCTTCAATTACCATAAATGAAAAGTATTACAATAATTAAAAAATTCATCGAAAACGAATGCATTCATTTTGCAAAAACATAAATACAATAGAGTCCCTATTCAAGCTAATGTGGACTGAAAACAGCTTGAATAATGTCAAATTCAGTTAACATGGAAAAAACTTCAATCTATAATATAGTGCTCACATTTGTGACAATGTTCCCCTTCCTATCAAGGACCTCCTCGTTCATGTTCTTAAGGAAATATAAACTATAAGAAAAAGAATATGTACAATAAATACTTAAATATTATCCTAAAATTATCAGTTGAATAGGTTATTATTATTATTTGGACTTGTATTATTATTATTTGGAATTTTTCAGACTTGTTTGGCTATTTTTAGATAATATTTGACAACACTTGTGTCAATAGTGTGATGTGTTTTGAAGATGTCCGTTATCGAACAGAAAGGGAAATTTTGCCGCTGAATCTGCTTTACTCATTTCTAAATTTACAAGTCGCCACTGTCGGCTTCAGAAAATAATTTTTCAATGTGTTCTACTTTAAAGAAGTCATTTGCTGTGATGTTCTTAAAAAAAATGGTAGCTTGAATAATTGAGATTCTGCTATACTTATGTAGTTTGTGTTTTTTAACAAAACATTCTAGATTTTTTTCAAAATACAAATTTTCTTCACAGGGTGGTGGAGTCAGAGTCGAAAAAAATATACTGACTCCCACTCCTAAATAAAACTATTTTGAAATAATTTTAATTCAGAATATTTAAATTTTTTATATATTTTTTAAATAATTCTTAAGCAATAAATTAAAAAAATATCAAATGTTTGCGAATTGAAAAAATTAGGAATACAAAAAAAAAAAAGTAAAATTTAATTGATATTTATGTCAATATCAAAGTCAGATAGTAACAAATAAGATGAGTCAGGGAGTAGAAAAAAAGAGGATTGAAGGTTGAGGTACTGATTCCACAATATCAATACTCATCAAAAATCACCAGGAAAAAATTCAAAAAATTAAATGAAATTAGACATTATGGATTCCCCATCCCCCATAGATTAACATGGGGAAAATGAAACAAATGGCTGGTATAAAATAAATCTCTTATGCATACTTTTTTATTTCTGTTTTTGAAAAACAGAGTTGCAGGAGTTGTGAAGCCAATCGCCATTGTCACATTTTGTGAAAGAAAATTCAATTTGGTAATAGAAGAAAAGATTTGGCAATAATGAATTCTGCCAATTGTGAATTAGGGTATACTAACCATAATGTGTACTACTATACTATTCGTCTTTCCCAAAATATTGATCTTCTGAATTTATAAATCACAATAAATTTAATTTGAAAAATTCTGAGGGGTTGGTCGGGTGAAATCTTAATATTTTCGAACCGGACGGGGTAAAATTTTTCAAATTAAACCTATACTTTTAGTCTCTAAGAACTGGCTTTTGATCTTCATTCCTTTTTTTTTTCTTTTGCCAGGATTTGTCTAAATTTGGAGATTTTAGGTTTTTGTTTGTAGTAGGAGAATTTTTCCCCTATTGCAGTGATGTAGTAGCCCAAACACTTCTTTTTGAATTCTTAGTTTCTAAAAACTACTTACTTATTCCCATTTTTTTAATGTAAACACAGGTTGTTTTCAGGGGCTCCAGAACAACAAACTAAATGGGATTGAGTACATTTTTTATCACATGTGTGTTTAGGAAACATTTTGAAAAAAAAATTAGGGGGGGGGGAAGAACACTCTAAAATACACCCCCCGAATCTGCATGTGTCTAAGGCAGTGCTTTCCGAAGTTTTTCCATAGTGACACCTTACCGATCTCGAAAATTTTGACATCCCCCCCCCCCCCAAATGAAAAAAATATCTCTTCATAACATATGTACCCTTCGTAAGATGACTAAAAACAACCATACATCATATACAATGTTGTTTACATTTTATATGAGATAAAAGAAACATATTTGCATATCATGCAAAGAAAATAAAAACAAGCATATATATTTTTATCCTTAATATTTGTGATTTGCTCGCATGTGACTGGTGAGTCTTATAAATTTCTTTTATGTTGGGACAAATGTGGAATAAGTTCACACGTATTTTTTCATTCAGCATTTTTAAGCTGCCACATTTCACTGTTTTAATATTGGTCACCATAGAAAATCCTGCTTTGCAAAACTATGTGGTTGAAAACTTATTCACCATAAACATTTATTCGTAACATTTTAATTTGTCCTAAAGCTTATGTATAAATATTAAAAAACAAATCATAGAATAATTCAAATTGTTTTATTTACCTCAAATACATGCATAAAATCGATAGCCACAGGGCAACAAAGATATAACTATAGCGGGAAGTCACACATTTTGGATGAAGAAATTTATTCTGTAATATATATAGTTAAATATAGTAAGTAGAAAAGTAAAGTCTAATCGATGCAAAAATACAAACCAAATATCACAGTCATTACTTTAGATGTGCTTGATACATTTATTTTAATTTGATCCTGACTTTTAATTTGATCCTGACATCGATTAGACAATATCTTAGATTCACAGTAAAAAATATGCGTGTTTACATTTTAAAAGTAAACACGCTTTTAAAATTGTCAGACGTTGAAGACCACCATTATGAGAGATCAATTTTATTTTTCAATAACGATCAATGCACAGTTCTTCAACACTTTCAACATATTTTATCTTTATATTGATGCATCAATAGTGTTGATTTGGCAATGAACTAATGTATTGAAATTTGTATAATACTTCGTTCACCCACAATTATCTTTTAAAATAATATGAATGTTATATTTTGCATATAGCGAACTTTCTGAAATGGTTATTTTTCTGAAATCTAGATAAATAATGGCAGTTAGTGACAAAATGCTGCAAAAAATTACAAAAACTTTATAAACAAGTCATGTTGAATTTAAAAAAAGTATCAAGCACATCTATAGTCATTGACCTACCATGTGATATTTGGTTTGTAGTTTTACATAGAGTCTTCGACAAGATCTTGGATTTACAGTAAAAAAGGTTATAGATATAATATATAGGTATGCAACAACATAATTGAGTAAATTGTACACAGTACTTTCATAAAATATAATTACATAAGATTAAAGATCATTTTTACATTCCTTATAAGGCATAGTACACATATATTAAAAGTATTGTAATAAGCTATAAATCAAAATAAAATTTTGGATGTATTTACATGCACATATTTTGATCAAACTTCATCGTTTTCAGTGCTGCGACTGTTTCGCATGCGTATATAGTATCTATCTGTGTTATTGCAATGAATGTATGCTATGTTTATATTTGGGCATATAAGAAAGTTTTGCGTTACTCAAATTATGAGCTACAGTTTAAATAATTTATGCATGTTTTCTAAACTCTAAATTTTAAAATGAAAGTTCTTCATTTTGATTGATAATCATATGACTTTTGTAGAAATGAAAAGTATCATATAACTTTTGTAAAAATGAAAAGTATCATGTGACTTTTGTAAAAGTGATACAAATATAAACAACACTATAGCATATTGCAACACTTTCAGAAATTATTGTTTTCTTGATATCACTTTAAATGATGCCAATTGAGACAAAATACTGCAAAAAGTTACAAAAGCTTTATACGTAAATAAGTCAGGATCAAATTAAAATAAATGTATCAAGCACATCTAAAGTAATGACTGTGATATTTGGTTTGTATTTTTGCATCGATTAGACAATATCTTAGATTCACAGTAAAAAATATTACATATATAACATATACTTATGCAGATACCTAACTGAGTAAATCGTACAAAATACTTACATAAAATGTAATACATAAGATTAAAGATAGTTATTTCTCTATTTAGCATATGCATAATAATTTAGCAACAGTTTCAACATAATAACAACAGTTTATAAATTTTGCTTGTAATTCTAAATTTTTTATTAGTTGCTCAGCCTCCCTAGTAAAAAATCTCATGCTATGCTACTGAATTGCAGATAAATTTAAATGAAATTATTTTTTTACAATGAGAAATGAATGCTTTATGCAATGTACACTGTATTGACAAGTGAAAAAAAATTTTTAGTGACCTGAAATTTTTTACCCTGCCATACATATTAAAATTCGAAATACATAATAAATACGGATAAAGTATTCAGGGCTATCAACTGAATAGGAAAAAGACCGAAAAGGTTTGGGGACAAGGGCTGTATAAACAGTTTATGAAAAAAAGCAATAACTCGTTAAATAGGGAGTAGTAGAGTGCTTGTGCATTTGCTGCAAAGAATCCTAAAAATGTTGTTAGCTGCAGTGAAATTATTTCTAATGGTTGGATAACCTTATCTTAATAGGTATCCTGTTTAGAACAGATGTTATGATTATGTTCCTGCATAGTATTATATATAGGGATAGATCTGTAATGGGGGTCAAATGTTTTGAATTTGAGTTTTCGATGGAATAGCACAATTTAAAAGTTTAATGCGTAATACAGAAAATCAGTAAAATATTACTACAAAAAATTCATGAACACAGACTGCATGATACTCATAAAAAGATATACAAATGTAGTACTATGAACAATATAACATTAAATTTGTTTTTAAATTATACTATATTGCTGAAAAAGCTTTATATTTGAATACACAATTTCAGAGCATGATCTCTAGTCATCAAAAAGCCCACCAAGAAATCCAACTACTATGTTCAGGTTTCTAATATACGCTAAACAATAGAGTTAGCTCACTAGGATTTAGCTTAAATATATGTGACTACCGCTATTAGTGCTTGTTGTTGCTATTAGTGCTTTAAATACCATGGCAAACAAAGTAAAGACATAATACACTCCAAATTCACATTGTATGACATTTTAGAAGTTTGTGACAACCAAACAGAAAATGCAAAAAAATTGTCTGTGACCCTGAAAAATCTCTTAACAATAAATACACGGAAGCTCGGCATAAATAAAATTGAAGGTAAATAATTTAGACAAACAATATTTTGAAGTAGCAATTCGATGTTAACATGTGCTATAAACATAAAGTTAAAACCGATACAAAAATATACGGTTTACTGATAGAAATTACGTAAAACAATAACGTATGCATAGAAAGACATATAAACCTTTAAAACGTTATACAATGCAAATATACAATAAAAGAAAAATTGTAAAATGCCCTACATCTTTTTACGTACTATAAGCATTGGCGTTAAGGCTTAACAGACGATGCAAGGAAAATGCATCATTTATTGCAAAATTTATCAAAAAAATTAATTTCTTTTACTGGCGGCGACTGCCAGAAACATTAATACACATATAGAAAAGTTTACATACCTGTTATGGGAGTCCAATTATTAAAAAATAACCTCTTTTCACAAGAACTCCATATCTATCCATAAGCTTTACATTAGCGACCACAATTTTCTAGCACCCTTTCCAGTGACGTCACGAGGGAGTTGGATGGCCTCTTTAGATCTCGAAGGTGACGGATAGTGTGCCGACCGAGGCGAAAATCAGGACAAGCTACTAGGGACAGGAAGGCTCCTAATGTTAAAACTTAGAAATTTTTTTGACCATTGAAGATAGGGAATTTTTGAAAATCTGTAGGGGAAATATAGGGAATTTTCTAGACAGAACGGCTTTTCGGCAGTACGATTGGACTTAGCTTTTTTTTCACAATTGAGACAGAACGGCTCCCATATATATTTCGGTAGAAAACGGAACTTGTAAAATTTTTAAATTTTCAGACAAAACGGCTCCAATTGGACTTAGCTTTTTTTTCACAATTGGGACAGAACGGCTCCTGTATATATTTCGATAGATGACGGGACTTGTAAAATTTTCATACTTTCAGACAGAACGGCTCCAATTGGACTTCGTTTTTTTTTCACAATTTGGACAGAAAGACTTCCATGTTTTATATATATTTCAGTAGAGGACGATACTTGCAATTTTATCAAACTTTCGAATAAAACGGCTCTTAAACGTAAAATATAGAATGTTTTTGGTAGAAAGACTGGAATTAGATTATTTTTTTTCAAAATATTGGGCAGGATATTTTTGTGGAGCGATTTGACAGTATTTTTCTTTTTTATTATTTGGAAGAGAATGGCTCCCTAACATAAAAAGATAAACACTTAAGATTTACTTAGTGATTATGTCATGATATATTTAGGCCTATATTTTAATATAATCTTTTATTTGATATTTTTAGGATTTTTGAAAATATTGATTAAACTTAAAAAATGATACTTTTGCATTGGAATATAGTCAAAGACATGTGATATGCAGTTAATAATATTGTAAATAATTATTTCAACATTATGTAATAAAAGAATCAACAGTTTTATTAAATTTATATAAAATATTGACTTTAAATTTCACAATGTATATTACTTTTTAAATATTTTTAATTATTGATGCTTATCAATTTGTATTTGTTTTGTCATTACACTATAACCAAGTCTAAAATTATTGATCAGCTTGGAATTGGAGGGTAATTCTAATCGGTTTCTGGTTTCATAAAAAAAAAAAAATCAGGATAATCTTTTATTAGGCATGGGGCATGCATAGTCAGCTATATATCCAAGGGAAAAGTTTTTTGGTGGAGGACTTTCAGAGGGAAGCTCTTTGAAATGAAGTGACTTTCATTTGAAAGGGGTTCCCATGTCATCCAAATTTCTTTGATGATATAAATTTGTTTCGAAGGCCTTTGCAATAGAATAATTAAATTTATTAGAAGCTGTTTCTCATAGTGTTATATTATTGTAAAAATTACATACCTGAATCACAAGGTACACCTGTATGTAATATGTGATACATCTGTACAAGCATACATCTTTATACACTATACGGTACCACAGGACCGGTTTTGCTCCTAAAGAAAGAGCTCCTGTAGACAACTGTTAACATTAGTAGAGTATCTGAAATTAGAAAAGTGTAACTCCAGTCATGTCATTAATGCTGTTAACAGAGATACAGGACCGGTTTCGCTCTAATTTGAGCTCATCAGCTGTGGATAACTGAAGTAGACATTTTCTAAAAACTGTCAGTCAAGCTGATTAATTAAGGAAAAAATTATAATACTTCCAGTATAGTAATCAGCATTCAAGTAAGAGGTAGTTTAAATAGCATTCTTTAGCCTCTATAATAATCTATTGCACTATAAATTTATTAGAAGGTATTTCTCATAGCGTTATATTATTGTAAAAATTACATACCCGAATCACAAGATACACCTGTATGTAATGTGTAATCTGTACAAGCATACATCTTTATGCACTATACGGTACCACAGGACCGGTTTTGCTCCTAAAGAAAGAGCTCCTGTAGACAACTGTTAACAACATTAGTAAAGTATCTGAAATTAGAAAAGTGTAACTCCAGTCATGTCACTAATGCTGTTAACAGAGATACAGGATCGGTTTCGCTCTCATTTGAGCTCATCAGCTGTGGATAACTGAAGTAGACATTTTCTAAAAACTGTCAGTCAAGGTAATTAATTAAGGAAAAAGTATCATACTTCTAGTATAGAAATCAGCAAGAGGTGGTTTAGCCTCTAGAATAATCTGTTGCACTATAACTGCGGACAAGAAAACTTAACATGTGTCGTAAATGCTGTACATAGCAAGTTTTTTTTTTTGCCTGTACAGGTATAGGCTATTCTGGACAAGCGGCTAGGGACAGGAAGGCTCTAATGTTCTCCTAACACAAATCTAATGGTCAGGTAAAATTAAAACCAGAAATTTTACCAGAAGAACATCATTAATCAAATGCAAATAGAAAGGATTAGTTATGCATGTGTGAAAAATATACGAATCCTCAGATAACGATCGATCGAATCATATATATAATAATCATCAAGAACTTCAAATTAAAGGAAATAATGCTCATTAAAACTTACCACGTGCTAAATATAGGAAGGAATAGTTATGCACGTGCTAAATATCCGAATCAAACGAAAATAGACAGGAATAGTTATGCACGTGCTAAATATACGAATCAAATGCAAATAAAAGATATACGAATCCTCAGACAACGATCGATTAAAGGAAACTTAAAGGATTAAACGAAATTAAAGGAAATAATGATCATTTAAACTTACCACGTGCTCAGATTTTCTGTAACACACCAACACTACACAAGCAAAACACAATACTGAATATTTTCCCTCAGGATGTCCTTATTCCTCAAATTCCCTACAGCATCAGCGCCACCTAGTAGTTTCGGAATTTAACATTACGGAGCCTTCCTGTCCGTAGCTCAGTGATACGGAGCTCAGACTCCGAGCTACGAGGTTGTGATTTTGTGAAGCTGCTGCTTTTTGATTGTGGTGACTTTCTTTGCTTAAGTTTGGCGTGTTATATCTAGTTACGATAGAACACGTCGGGCTAAGCAATTACAGCTTTGTTGTGTACGGATTTCTCGCCATTTTGGATTCGTGCTTTTTCAACTTTGGAGTGCCACGTGTGTTTTTCCCACGTGGTAGTGCTATTGCTTTGATCGTTTCTACGCTGACGACATGGATTTGGATGCATTCGACACGGAAGCTACTCGCGGACTTGCTGGTGAGCTAGACGAAGATGGACTGCGGCCTCTCAGGGATGCCATGATTGAATATTGTGATACTCTGCCCAAGGATGGATTGATGCCCGCTTGGAAGGAAGAAGTGAAAAACGCCGTGAACTTCTGTGCACTGGCAATCTACACTCTGACGCTACACATCAGGGAGCTACTGACGAATGGACTACTCGGACGGGACGAGGACCAAGTCTCCAGGATTCTGGGTTCGTTTCTTTCTGTGAATTCTTTTTTGTTGGTCCAGAATTTGGATAGGTTTTATGCTAGTAATTTAAATGAGATTTATAACTGTGAAGGAAGTAATTCTAGTGATGTAATTAAATGTAAAATGATAGAACTAGGCTTAATTAAAGAAATTAAAGATGAAGATAAACTTAAACCTGTTGAAAATCCAAATAAAAAGAGGAGGATAGAGGGGCAATCTACTATGGATGCTCCTACTAAAAACCAGAATGGAGAATTAAACTTAAAATCTAATGACAAGGATAACATGGATTGTAGTGAAAAAATTGATAAAGATGTAAATGATATTGTTAAAACTAAGAGTTATGCTGAAATTGTCGTGCAACCTATAGTGTTCAAAAGTGCACCAAAACCAAAAACGTTTCAAAATAGTGTAGTGGTTGAGAAAAAAGACCCAAAAGCGGAATGTTTTTTCATCAAGTTTAATGACAATTACCAGGCTCTCCTTAAAAAATTAAAGGAAATCTCTGGTAATAAAGTATCTGGCAAGCTCACAGGAGACATGCTAAAATTGATTCCAAATGACGCTGACGCCTACAGGGTTGTACAACGCCATTTATCTAGTGAGAAAATCCCCTTCCACAGTTTAAACTTAAAGAAGGAAAGGCCCAAAAAGGTAGTTTTGAAGGGGCTACCAACAAACTATAACATTGAGGAAATAAAAATTACTCTAACATCCGAAGGATTAGACGTAGTCCGGGTTTCTCAACTGAGAAACACAAAAACGAGATTGCCCCTGCCGATCTTCTTAATCAGCATTAGGCCTACGGAAGACTGGCAGAGGGTATACCGACTGACAAGATTAGGATACTTGGCTGTGAAGGTGGAGGCCTTCAGAGCACGGGGCTTCAAAATCTGCTACCGGTGCCAGCAATTCAATCATTACTCTGAGAATTGCAGCATGCCACCAAAGTGCCTTAAGTGTGTTGAAGAACACTTCACACGTGACTGCCAAAGACCAAGGACGGAGAAGGCAACGTGTGCTAACTGCAATGGAGATCAACCGGCGAACTTCAGGCAATGCTCGAAGAACCCCTGGAACAGAGGAAAGGCACCGGGGTATGCCCCCCTCCCCCCCAAAATCAGATACCCCCTTGGAGACAAAAGGCCCTCGGTCTAAACCCTCAGACACCCCATCAGGGCTCCTCGCACTCTGTGCCACAGGTTAAAAGAACTCAAATTTCAGCACCTACCAGATCGGTGCAAGAGCAGGCCCCCAAACCGTCGACCTCCAGAGAAATGACTGTGGAGGAAGTGAGAATAGCTCATGAAGACATAAAACAGAGGATAGCAATTGATAAAGCCGCCAAAGAGGCAAGAGAAGCAAAACAAAGATTAGAAAAAAAGGTTCAGGAATGGCAGAAAACTAAACGCGCCCGAGAAGAGCTCGCGCAAACACAGCAGTTAGACAAATCGGCTGAAAATAAACAAAAGACTACCAAGGTCCAAAAGGATACTCACAAAACAGATCAAACCGCGGTTGAGGCTGAGGAAATTGTAGCTGTGACTGAGGAAATGGAAGCTGAGACTGAACTTGCTGATAAATCCAATGATGAAAAGATGGATGAAATCCTCAACCTCGTCAGAGGATTTATCAGTATGTTCAACCTAGACGATATAAAACATCTGTTGATGCAGCTCGCTGAGTTAATTCAAAAAAAGAGCGATCCAATGCAAATGGTTTTTGAGGCTTTTAAATTAATCGCGGAATTTAATAAAAACAGTGAGAAACAAACCCGTCATGAATAGGTCCCAAAAAGAAAGTTTTAAAATAATATTTTGGAATGCGAACGGCATATCTCCAAGAATAAATGAACTTAGGAGCTACGTAAATGAAAATGATGTAGATGCCCTGCTAATCCAGGAAACTAAAGTTAGAGAAAACAAAAAACTAAATATAGCAAACTATAATAGCTATCATACCCTTAGCTCAAATATAACTGCTAGAAATCCCCATGGAGGAACAGCAACATATATTAAAAGTAATATTCCCCACGAGGAAATAAACAACATAAATCTTCAAGGTATAGAAAATACTAGTATAAAAATTAAAATAAATAATGTAAACCCATTTATCCTAACTTCAATATATGTCAAAAACATGAGTGGTATAAATGTAGCTGCGCAGCTGGAACTGCTTTTCTTGCGATATCCAAACACAATACTCGCGGGCGACTTCAATGCACACCACCGAGAGTGGGGCAGCAGGAGAGCCAACACGCGCGGTACACAGATACATAGATTACTAAACACAACAAACACTGACATCATTGCACCGTCGAGACCAACCTGCTTCTCAGGTGCCAATGGCTCATTCATAGACTTTGTCCTAACGAGAAACATAGAATACGCTCACACAATTGATACCCTGGATGAATTCGACTCGGATCATCTACCGGTATTGGTCACATTCGATTTGAACACTCCCCTTCCAGCCTCTCTGGGACAAGAGAGGGTGAACTGGAACGTATACAAAAGAGCACTTTTCGAGCCGCACTTAGCAGTACCCAACATTATGAGCACGGCGCATATTGACTCTGACACGCACACACTCACAACAGAAATCAGGAGAGCTATTGCATCAGCCACAACACATCGTGAGTCATCAAAAATGCCAACACTTTCCCACCATGTCAAACAGTTAGTTAAACAGAGAAATAGAATGCGTAAGACACGGCAGGCTAACAGAGACCCTACCCTTAAAAGGGAGCTTAATAGACTCACGTGTAAAGTCAGTGAAAAAATTGTCGCAGAAAAGCAGCAACAGTATAAAGAATTAATCGAATCCCTTAGCCAGGAAGACGTATCGCTCTGGCAATTCGCTAAAAGACTCAGAAAACCTCAAATTAAACTACCGCCACTAATAGATGGCGCTAATATCGCGTACTCAGACGAAGAAAAGGCAGAGGCCCTTGCTAGGCATTACGAAAAGCAATTTGAACCAAACCACGATCTAATGTGTCAGGACACCCTAAGAATGGTTAGGCAAACTCTAAACAATTTCAGGAAATCCCCGGTCACGGCTGAGATTAACCCAGCCACCCCGCAAGAGATAGTAGAGATTATCAAAAACCGTAAAAGCCCAGGGCACGACAAAATCAGAAATATCGCGGTAAAAAACCTACCCTTAAATATAATATTTTACTTGACCATCTTAATAAATAAAATACTAGAACTAAATTATTTCCCCAAAGAATGGAAGGAAGCGATAATTATAGCGATCCATAAACCTGGTGAGGATGCCTCAATTCCAGCCAACTACAGACCAATCAGTTTGCTACCGACACTTAGTAAAATTACCGAGAAAATAATTCTTAAGAGACTGAACACGCACCTTAGTGAGAATGACATTATCATTCCGGAACAGTTTGGATTTCGGCCAAAACACTCCACCACTCATCAATTGCTGAGAGTGGTAGAGTACATTTCTTCTGGTTTTAATAATAAGACACCCACATCTGCGATTTTTCTTGACATCCAAAAAGCCTTTGATAAAGTGTGGCACTATAGATTAGCTTACAAATTGATCACACTAAAAGTCCCTGACGCACTTGTCAAACTTTTAATTTCATACCTAAATAACAGACACTTTCAAGTCAGAGTAAAAAATAACTTATCTACACCCAAGCTCATTAAAAGTAGTGTACCGCAAGGATCCATCCTGCGCCCGACACTCTTTAACATATATCTAAATGACATTCCCAGGACCCCAGACACGGAGCTGGCACTCTATGCAGACGACAGCGCGATACTTGCAAAACACCCTTACGTCTCAGTAATGCACAGACAGCTACAACAACACTTAGACATACTCCAAACATGGCTGGAAAAATGGCGAATAAAATTAAACCCCAATAAATGTCATTGGATTTATTTCTCTAGAAAACGTAAACCTCCGCCTCCTCTGTACATAAACAACCATGCCCTAAAAGCGGAAAAATCTACTAAATACCTAGGTGTAACGATAGACTCCCACCTAACTTGGAAACTGCACGTAACGAACATAATCAAAAAAGCGTATATAACCATAAGAGCCTTATACCCAATGATAGGAAACGGAAATCTAAGTTATCAAAATAAACTCCTAATTTATAAATCGGTCATCCGCCCGGGAATGCTGTATGCAGCACCCGTATGGGGATATGCCTGTAAAACTATCATAGACTTATTAGAGACAAGACAAAACAAAACCCTAAGGATTATAAGGAAAGCCCCTAGATACTTAAGAAACTCGGTAATTAGAAAAGACTTCAAAATAAAAACTGTTAGAGCCCAAATTAAAAAGCTAGCGCTTAAATTCTACAAAAATCTGCCATCTGTCCCAAATGAACTATTATTTAATCTGCACGACTATGATCATCGCAAGGCTAAATCTCGTAAGAGACCCCGTTCGGTACTTAACTTTGATATTCGGTACTAGGAACGTCCCACCTTAATCAGTTGATATTAAATAAAACTCGCGATCTTTGCTTTTTTACAAAATGTCTTAAGTCCTAAACTGCTAAAATGCTAGGTAACCCTTAGATCTGCATCAACCCCCCAAACTGCTTAAACTCTAAATGTGCAACAAACTGCCACACTAGGAGCTAGGTCAAATAATAAAAACATTAAATCAAAAACCTCGAACCTCCAACTATGGACCAATGAAATAATGTCACAGTATGAATATAAGAACCACACCTAGAGATTGGAGATTAAAGGCGCTTCGCGCCTGGTGCTCTGTTCTGGACGAAACTCTATGAAGGTTCCCTAAAAACCGCCTACGCCAGACGGCGGTGGTCTCGAATAAGCGGTCTAAAGCGGAGGAGTTAACATTGAAACTAATGGGAATTTAATTCAAACGAAATGATTGATATCTTTGGAAATAATTGAAGAACTTGTCTGAAATTTGGTGTAATTATTGCAAGTGGTATACACAAAAAGTCATTTGATTTTCAGAGAGATTGACCTAGGGATATATCCATATCTTAAAAATTTTATTTAGCTTTATCTGTGGTCGTTCAAACATTTGAGATCCAAAATAATCAAATTCATTCATCACAGTAACGTGAAATTCGGTATGACGTTTTCTCTTGTGGCACATTTCAAGTCTTTCGATTTTGAAGCTCATCGGGCTAGCCCGTCCTGGGCCCGCCATATGACTTTACTTTTTGGTATAACTCGAGAACAGGTGAATCTAAAAATTCGAAGTTTAGCATATGCTTGTCATTTGCTGTATATTTTAAATCTTTGGATTAAAAATCTTATCGGGCTAGCCCGTCCTGAGCCCAACAAGAGGAATATATCGTTTTTTGAGAATAACTCAATATTCGGAGCATCTAGAATGTCTAAATTTAATATATCATTGTCTTTTGTGGTATATTATATTTCATCGCATTTCGAACCTTATCGGGCTAGCCCGTTTTGGCCCGCCAAAGAAATTTACTCGCTTTTCAAGAATATCTCGATCAAACGAAGTATCTAATAAAGGTGAATTTTGTATATCATTTCCTTTTGGATGGATTTTAATTTAGATTTTGAACCCCATCGGGCTAGCCCGTCCTGAGCCCAACAAGAGGAATATATCGTTTTTTGAGAATTACTCAAAATTCGGAGCATCTGGAATGTCTAAATTTAATATATCATTGCCCTTTGTTGTATATTATATTTCATCGCATTTCGATCCTTATCGGGTTAGCCCGTCTTGGCCCGCCATAGAAATTTACTCGCTTTTCAAGAATAACTCGATCAAACGGAGTAGCTAAAGAATGTGAATTTTGTATATCATTTCCTTTTGGATGGATTTTAATTTAGATTTTGAACCCCATCGGGCTAGCCCATCTTGAGCCCAACAAGAGGAATATATCGTTTTCTGAGAATAACTCAAAATTCGGAACATCTGGAATGTCTAAATTTAATATATCATTGCCCTTTGTGGTATATTATATTTCATCGCATTTCGAACCTTATCGGGCTAGCCCGCCTTGGCCCTCGATAGAAATTTACTCGCTTTTCAAGAATAACTCGATCAGTCGGAGTAGCTAAAAAATGTAAATTTTGTATATCATTCCCTTTTGGATGGATTTTAATTTATAATATAGTATTCTCTTTTGGGATATATTTTAATTCTTTGGATTTTAAACTTTATTAGATTTCCCCATCTTTGCCCAGCCTTAGGAATGCTTTCGTTTTTGGAAAATAAGTCGAAAATTGGAGAAAAATTATCATTTACCAAACAATTAAACAATTACATTAGTTCTCCTTAGGGATTATATTTGAGAAAGTATTTTGTACTGTTGTGTAAACCCACATTCGATCGTCGACCCCCCCCTTATCCTAGATCTTGGCTACGCTTATATGTAAGAGAATTAAATAATGCGAAACCAGTCCACGGTGCACTTTAAAGATTCATAGTAATATAGTGATTCGTACTACATAGTATAATAAAGAAAAGTCTTGTGACGGGATTTTTGGATGCTGAAATTCGCAGATTATGAAATGTTAAGCGATTTTTTAGCCTATTCGTCGAAATGCAAAATAAAGTAATATGCTGGATGAATCGAATTAATACATTTTTCTAGGCAATTTTACACAGAAAAGGAATGGTATAGCTATAACACCAGCCCTTTTTAATCCAAATATAGATTTTCAACGTCAGTTACAACAAACATCAAATGAGTGAAAGCTTGTTGCTTACAATTTCGAAAAATCTTTCTTTCTGAGTGGGTCCATCCTGTCCAATCTTAGAACGAAAAATAATATTGTACATGTGACGATTCTTAGTAAAAACAAATTCGATTTCAGATGACCAATGTGCTAATGAGATACTTCCTATTGTATCTAGAGGCCACCCTGAAGACAGTACAAAATGCCCTTCCCTGGTGTCTATCCATTTCCAGAGCCCCCGCTGATTTGCGGATCTTTTGAGCATTGTTCGTGTAAGAGATGTGGCAACTTGCGGAAACGTATGTAAAGGAGACGCGCCTGTCGAAATAAAATAGCGGTTGATTACATGTCCACCCTCAATCGAAATTCTTATCAGCGCTATCTTTCACAGTACAAAGAGACAGCACTTGTAGGCAGCCCCCACCTTGTTCTAATGTTCAAGCGGCAATGGTGTTTCATGTTTTTCTTCCAAATTCACAGGGCCGCCCACAGGCATTTTTCCTAGTAGCCGAACATATGAGATAAAACAAAATATTTGCCAGACATTCTCATACATTCTTTTTTTAGGTTTACATGGTAATATGTATCAAAATGCAAAACAAAAGTTTGGTTTTAAAGCATTCGTTCAAGTTATTCATATAAAGCTTTTAAAAATTATTGAAAAATTTCAATTTCAAGTAAACAAAATCAATACGTGCGGTCCAAATTTCTGCTAAAGAAATAAAATTATCTTCGTAAAAAGCAGAATATCACTCAAAATACTAATATCGACCGGTTTCGAAGGCATAAAACCTTCTTCGTCAGATCACGTATAATCGTAACCTTCACTCGTACTCCCAGTGCACCGACCCAACATCCGTGGACAAATTTCGCACTTCTTAGCTCATTTGCATATGGATGTAACTATGTATTTAGGACACAAGGGGGTCGACGATCGAATGGAGCTTATAGTACAAAATTCATTTTTTTTTAAATATAGACAATTTTGAGAACTAATGTAATTGTTCGGCAAATGAGGTTTTTTACCACACATCCTATCTCCCATGCCTACGCCACTAATTATAATTATATATACGCCGAAAATATTAAATTCTACCCTAAATGGAATTAATATACTAAATTTGGATTTTCTATCTGCTCCAGTTTTCGGGTTATTCTAAAAAAATGAGTCTATTCCTATAGCAGGCACAGCACGAGCTAGCTGAATGAAGTTCAAATTCGAAAAAATGAAATATATCACAAAAGACAATAGTATGCTAAACTTGGAATTTTTAGCTACTCCGGTTCTCGAGTTATTCATCAAACACGATCGCATTCCTAAGACGGACTCAAGACGATGATGTTCAAATTATAAATTATTATAAACCCCAAAAGAAATTGATATACTAAATTTAGATTTTTTAGCTGCTCCAATTTACGAGTTATTCTCGAAAAATGAGTACATTACCACTATGTCGGGCCCAAGACGGGCGAGTCTGATAAGGTTCAAAATCCAAAGAAATAAAGTATACCCCAAAAAAACAATGATATACAAAATTTAGATATTCTAGCTGCTACAGTTTTGGAGTTATTCTTAAAAAACGAGTACATTCTTTTTGTTGGGACCGGGACGGGCTAGCCCGATCAGGTTTTAAATCCAATGAGCTTAGACATACCGCAAATGACAACGACATTCTAAACTTGAAACTTTTTGATACTCCGGTTCTAGAGTTATTCCACTAAAAAAGTGAATTTCTAAGTCGGGCCCAAAACGGGTTGGCCCGATACGGTTCAAAAACAAAGGAATTAAAATATTCCCCAAAAGATAAGGATGTACTAAATTCATATTTTCTAGTTTCCCCGATTTTCCAGGTATTCTAAAAAACGGGTCCATTCCTATGTCGGGCCCAGGACGGACTACCCCGATAAAGTTCAAATCCGAAGAAACTTAGATATACCCCAAAAGCCAACGACATGTTAAATTTGGAATTTTTAGCTACTTCGGTTCTCGTCTTATTTTTCAAAAACGAATGCATTCTTCAGCGGATCCAAACGGGCTAGCCCGACGAGCTTCAAAATCTAAATTAAAATCCATCCAAACGGAAATGATATACTAAATTTATATTTTTCAGCTACTCCGATTGATCGATTTATTTTTTAAAAGTGAGTAAATTTCTATGGCAGGCCCAAGACGGGCTAACCCGATACGGTTCGAAATGCGGTGAAATGTAATATAAGTGCTCAATCTGCTCAAATGATGTCATGCTTATCAAATAAAGGTCTCATACCGGAGGTTAAAGTCTTAGGACTAGGGACTCCTAACCAATCGTCACACTGCGTGCTGCTACAACACATTTTGCCTTTGGTAAATATGTATTTTTCAATATATTCGTTTTCTTTAACAAAAAGCTGATTATTTAGGTGATTATTTCAAATCTGCTCATTTTCAGTGCATTACAGTTATTAACAAACTAGTGTACTTTCAAGGCCGGAAATAATATTTAATTTTTCAGTCTTTTGAGTGCACTTGCTTGTGAAATTTTTGTTTCTTTATATTTTGTAATCAGCAGAGCATTTATTTTTACATATTCCACGTTTTAAATGTTTATATATTCTATACTTAACATGAGTCCAGATATTTTTTTAATATATTATATAAAATTGTTTTACAGTGTGGAATATACTACTAAATAAGCATGCAGCACATGTACATGTAAGTATTAGACAGTATAAGTATGTTTCTTCTGTGTGTGTTAAATTTATGACATATGAATTATTTTTAACTTTTTCTGTTTCCAAACATTTCTCATTACTCAGTAATCAGTTCATACCCTATAAAGGTTTTTAATGTTATTTGAATTGGTTCTATTTCTCATCTAATATTGCCTGCAAGTTACAGCATTTATTTATTAAAAAATATTCATTACAGAAAAGAAATATACATTATATAGAAAGAATATTTATGTTATGAACCAGTTTACTTACTGATCAAACCCTGCTTTACTAATATTATCCAATTATGAATTAAAATTATTTTTCCAATGTAAACTGCATTTCCATGAGTTTCTTCACATATTATGTATTATTTCTTCACATATTATGTATTATCCAAAAAGCTGCTCTAAGTCCTCAGACGAGCCGGATGGTCAGGGCTTTCGACATATTATGTATTATGGATGATTTACTTTCCATAAGTTTAAAAGATATTAATTAGCACTCCTAGCTCAATTGGTTTATTTCAATAGCTGAATACATTTACTTAGTATACAGCACATTTATTGAAGATGCATTTTTATAAGTATTTTTCTTTGACATGAATGAAATTTGACTGGTTTCAAAACCGACATTTGTACGCAATATGTCACGCTTGATGTCATACCATTTGAGGTCTAAGAATCTGTTCTCGCTATACAAAATTCTCTTCAGAGGTAGATCTGATATGTAAAACATTGTGATCCCTTTTCTAAACAAATTTACAAAAAATATTAAATTGAATCAATATATATGCCAAAATAAAAGCGTGTTAAAATTTTATTAAAAGATATACCTGCACTATGTTATGTTCTCGTGGATTAGAAGATTTACCTGTAATATTTATATTTTCAGTGTATTAGAAGACATACCCATATATATATATAGCCTTTATTCTCACCTGTGTATTAGAAAGCATATCCATACAATATATAGCTTTTGAAAAATGTTTCACCAAAATAAAACAGATGATATCAGAATTTGAAAAATATCATTAATCCCTGTGATCTTTAAACCCAAAGGACATGATGGATATAATCCAATCAAAAATGTAATTCTGATAAAATTTATTTATATACATTTCTATATTATTTAAAACAAAACAGATTTACCTCTGTTTTAACTCATTGGGTTTAATCCCATTGCTTACCAATATATATATATATATATATATATATATATATATATATATATATATATTTGAAATGTAATAATAAGAATTATGTAAAAATACAAAAATACAATTCAAGTAATATTAACATCACCATAGAAGCAAATTCACGGCCATAATGCCGATAAGAGAAAAGAACAGCACCATCCCAAATTCGATGATTAATTAGAATTAAATTCATCGTCAGGTCTGAGTATTTAATTCCAATTAACCCAAACAAATGCCTGTTTCAGATTAAGCAATAGTACATTACTATAAATGCTTAAACTCAGACTACAGGCAACAAAAAATGAAAAAAGGATACATTAAGAAAATTGTATTACCATGCGGCATGAACCCTTCATCTACCACGTGTATACACGATCAACCTCAACAGCTTAATCTAGAAGCACCGGAATGAACAAGTCGAAATTCTACCAGGGAGGCAGTACGAACGTTCACGGAATTACTCCCAAACCCGTCCAGTGAGTCTAAGCTGGAGACTGGACAAGCAATTCAGAATATAACTTCCCAAATATGCAAACATGAATATGAATATGAATCAAAGTTGAAAATTCCTACTAAACAAGTAATTCATAGGAAAAATGGATAATCGAGAATGCCACTATACACCATTATATGGGCGCTCAAAACGTAGTTTCAATACTGACAAAAGTTACATTTTTTTGCGAAAATAAAATTCAAAACATTAATGTTAATGCATCTTATTTTCCGATTTTTTGATTTTTCTAATGTTTTTGACTTAGTTTATTATTTTTCATTTTTATTTATTTATATAATTAATAAATAATTATATATAATATATATATATATATATATATATATTTTTTTTTTTTTCCTACTGTTAGTCACTATAATTGGGAATGTTTTCTAGGATGTTATCGAGTGAAATTTGATACACTGAGTTGATAATTTTAATAACAAACATGGGGGGATATGCATTATTAGTCGCTGTACTCAATAATTCCATAAAGTGCGCTAATCTATAATATTCATCACAAATTTTATTGATTCTAAGAGCCTGGTTTATTATAATTTAAAAATATATATATATTTTTTTTTAAATTTGGTTTAATTCTGTTGTTTAGCAACTTATAATTTATTTTCAAATATTGTCTGCATAATACTATCTCAATAGGAGGTTTAATAATGTATTTTTTTTTATATATTTCTCCCCCGGTTCAATAAACTCGAAACATGGACTAAATTTTAAGTACTATTCCAAGTTTACCCCAAAAATTTTATCAAATTCGGTGCAGCCATTTGCTCTCTTGTTATGGTGAAACAATTAAAAGAGTCAGATTTTCACTTTTATTTATATTGATATATTTTTCCTGTTATATTTTAACAAACAGTAGAAATCAACAAAATTTTTTAAACTACATTTGAATAGGTTTTGGCATTTAGCTAACATTTTATAGCATCTAAACTTGTGTCGTAATTTTAACAAGTATTGGATACTATAATATATCAGCATATAGTTTCTTACATGGTGAGATTGATTAGGACCACAGAATGAAAATATAGTGGTTCATAGCTAGTATACATGTTAATAGTCCAGACATCAGCTATTCTCTACTGAAGAGTGCTGAGAAACTCAAAATAAGTTTACAGATGCTGGTAACTGCACTAATGATGGATTCCTATCTTTTGGAAACTCGCCCTTTGCAGTAATTTCTGTGAGAGTGAACTTAATGTTTACACTCACGGGCGTAGCCAGGATTTAATTTTGGAGGGGGCGGGGGGGCATTTTTTACACTCACGGGCATAGCTAGGATTTAATTTCGGAGGGGGGAGGGAGCATTTTTTTAGTTGCCTGAAAATTAAAATTTTCAGCAGTGAAAATTAACTATATGCATTTTTGCTGCCCAGTAGGTGAAAAAAATATATATATAGATAATTATTACTTGTTGTAGTTTAATTGGGGAAAATTGATTGGGATTGATTTCGGAGGGGACGGTCCCTAAGATCCCCCCTCAGCTATTGAACCGTTCGAACTTCATGAATTTTGAAGTTAGCTGTCTAGTAAGACTTACTTTGTCAGAACTTACAGAATTTGTATACTGTTGTATTGCATTATTTCAAATTTATTCTGTGTTTTCTGTTGAATTGCTGGCCGATTTGGATTTATGGTGTAATACAAGTGATAATGTTGTATTGGGGTTTGTTGGAGATATTTCAGATTTTGAATTTCTTTAAAGCTTTCTTTCTTTCTTTTTTTTGTTGTTGCATGAAATGTTTGTTGTGGAATTGTGTTTTTATTTGCTGGCTAGTTATTTAGTTGCGGGGAGAATGCAGGTTTTGCTAGCTGCATTAATGGCAGTGATGGAAGGCACAAAAGATTTATATCCTTTTTTCATAAAGTCAACACGTTCAGGATTAGTGAATGACATGATTAAATTTGAATATTTTATTTTTGGGCATTCTTTCTGTCTTCAAGTGTTACAGATTGTGACTTGTGGCTTTTTAAAAGTTCTTTAATTATAACTTCAGACTCATTTATTGTGCAATATATAAAGGATAATCATCTGCTTCATATGTTAATTTCTATGAACATTTGATGATTTTAATGTTTGGTAAATATGGAGAACTTATTTGCACTCACGGGCGTAGCCCGTTCTATTTAATGAAAGAATCTATAAATGTACATGTGTATTTATGTATACATACTTTACAATTTGAACACACTAGCTGGCAGCTACAATCAATACCAGTTTTTTTAATTTTATATAATTCTCTGAAGTAATAGCAGAACTAAATGCAACATATTGCTGGAAAACACTTTATTGATTGACATATCTCGCTAAGTATAAGTGCCACGTCACATTAGCTCCACCTTCAGTCGTGCCCAGTATGAGCTGGACGGAGTCGGAGCCGTAGTAAGTAGTAATTTGGACACCCCGTCTCAATATAAGCCCTCTGGATGACTAAAAAATACTTGACGTATTTACGGACTAATAAAATTGCCACATTATCGCCTATTTGGTGTATAAAAAATTATCATCTAAAATGTTTTAAATTAGCATCCACTGAACTAACACCTTGCTTCTATCTGGTAGCTAAATTTTAAAACATAATTTACAATTAAATTAAAAAAAAATGTGATATTTAAAATGCGTTAAGAAAAGGAAAGCAATTCCGAGGATAAATAGCTCTATAGTGATTACAAACATATAGGTTTTTGTTCAGACATCACTTTTTTGAAAAATAATCTAAATTCAAACCTAGCAGAAAACTACAAACCAATCAGCCTCTTATCAAGCCTATCCAAAATTTATGAGTTAGTGTTGCTTAGACGTTTGACTAGTTTCTGCAGATCGAAAGATCAGCTAAATGTCCCGCTAAAATGTGTCGATTAGTTATTTAGTGTGTCTAAAATGTGCAAATCCATCTAAAACTCGAATTCAAAATTTCAACACCATTAAATGTAAGAAGGTGATATTTCAACACAATTAAATGCGAGGTAGTATGTATTGTAAAATATAACCCTTAATTTTATTCCAAAATATCCATCGTCTGGAATCTGGAATAGAACTATTTGTAGCATTTCAACATATTGTGTTTTATAATATTTAACTCCTTTTTGGGGGGAAAAGTTAAAAAAACATTAAAGCCATTCCCTGATATGAGTTCCTCGGAAATCTATAATGCACTCCTTTCCCTGCAATACATGGAGAGGGAAAAATGTATAGGGAAAGTATTGAAATCACACCGAAAATCACAGCTCGAGTTTTCGACGGATCTACACGTTTTGGGACCTCTGGAACACGAAAAAAGTATGTTTAGCGTGACGTCTGTGTGTGGGTCTGTCTGTCTGTCTGTGCAATGTACTCTAATTCAAAAGCTAAAGGACCCAACTTCATAAAATTTGGTAAGTAACTCCCTTGTGGGTGAGTCTGGTGCTGATTAGATTTTGGTACCATTCGGGATAAAAAAAAAGCTGCGTTTTTTTTTTTTTTTTGCGAAATGGCCAGCAAAAAATTGCCTGTATCCACTGTAACTGAAAATCTAATTGATCATATTTCACAAAATTCGGCAGGAAAGTCACTTGTGAGTTATGCTGGTGTTGATTAGATTTTGGTACGATCCGGGAAAAAAAAAAAAAAAAAAAACCTACTTTTTTTTTTCTTTTTTTTTTGCAAAATGGCCTTCAGAAATCGTCAAAATCTAAAATAAAAGACAATGCATGCTCAAATGTATTGATTAAATGCTTGTTTTACATGCAATTTTTGCCGATGAAAAGAATGACCAACCCCCATTGCTCTATGACTAGCCTTTCTGGAGATATTTTAGTTTTCCACATTTTCGCCACGCCGGTTTTGAGAATAAGTCCATTCACCAAATGAACACGAAAGCTGAATTTAAAGTGTAAATTCGGTGTAACTTCAATTAATTATGCGTGTCATTTAATGCAATTAAACTGATTTTAATGAATTATTAATGAAATAAAGAGAAAATGAATTTAAGTTTGCAGGGAAAGTCATGTGCTGCCCACATCAGATTTTTCAAATTGTTCGAAATTGTTCTCCAACTGATAAGCACGAACGAAACGTGTCAATTCATCAAAGTACATTTCTTTCACATATAATATGTATAGTAGGGAAAGTAAACAATTCGAAACTAACAATATATGATAGTTAACAACAAACAGTTCTTTACGCATAAAAATACTTCCAATGTGCTTGTATACTCATTCATATTTCACTGTCTTTCTGCATTATAAATATTGTAATATCTTAACTTTTGCACGAAATCGTACTCATGTATGATGCATTAATTCAACTTGCTAATTGTTAAAAAGTTGTCTAAGCTAAATGTGATAATTGTTTTTACTTTCCCTGCAATACATGGTAATGTATAGGGAAAGCATTGGAATCATGCCGAAAATTCCAACTCGAGTTTTCGACGGATCTACACGTTTTGCAACTTCTACAACACTATAAAACTATTTTTAGCGTGACATCTGTGTGTGTGTGTCTGTGTGTTCTGTCGGTCTGTCTGTGCAGATTTTGTATTCACTCTAACTAAAAAACTAATTGACCGAATTTCATAAAATTTGGTAGGTAAGTCACTTGTGGGCGAATCTGGTGCTGATTAGTTTTGGGTATGATTGGGGATAAAAAAAAACCCCGTCTTTTTTTGCGAAATGGTCCGCAAAAATTGCCTGTATCTATCCTAACTTAAAAACTAATAGATCAAATTTTACAAAATTCGGTAGATAAGTCACTTATGGGCCAATCTGGTGCTGATTAGATTTTGGTACGATTCGAGAAAAAAATAACCTGCCTTTTTTTTGCAAAATTGCCTGCAAAAATCATCAAAATCTAAAATAAAAAACTACGTATGCTCAAATATATCCACTAAATGCTTGTTTTATAAATAATTTTTAACGAAGAAAAGAATAAGAGACCAGCCCCATTACACTAGAACTAGCCGTTCTCGGGATATTTAAGTGTTTTCATATTTTCTCTACGCCACCTATGAAAATAAGCCCATTTACCAAATGAGAACGAAAATTGAATAAAAAGTGAATTAAATTTAATTAAAATAAAGAGAACGTGGATCTAAGTCTACAGGGAAAGTCATGTGCTGCCCACATTAGATTTTTACTTCCCACAATACATGGTAATGTATAGTGAAAGTATAAGTAAAGAAAGTAAAGAAATCGTGTTGAAAATTAAAACTCGAGTTTTTGACGGATTTACACGTTTTGGGACCTCTATAACACACAAAATCTATTTTCAGCGTGACATATGCTTGCTTGTCTGTCTGTGCAATGTATGTATCCACTCTAACTCAAGAACTAATAGACCAAATTTCATAAAATTCCATAGGTAAGTAAGTCACTTGTGTGTGACCCTGCTGAAGATTAGATTTTGACGCGATTTGGGATAAAGGAACCTGCCTTTATTTGTGAAATGGCCCACAACAATATCATGTATCCACTCTTACTATAAAAAGTATTTGAACACATTTCAGAAATTTTGGTAGATAAGTCAATTATGGAATACCCTGGTGCTGATTCGATTTTGGTGCGATTCGGTATAAAAAACCCGCCCTTTTTTGTGAAATGGCCCGCAAAAATTTCCAAAATCTAAGATAAAAGACTGTTTATGCCCAAATGTATCAATTAAATGCTTCTTTTATGCGTAGTGTTTAACGAGTACAGGAATAAGACCAACCCCATTACTTTAGGATTAACCGTTCCGGAGATATTTTAGTTGTTCCGCATTTTTGTTATGCCGCGTTTGAAATAAAAATGTGCAGTTATCAAATAAAAACAAAAATTGAATAAGTGCAAATTCAGTGTTATTTTGTGCAATTTAACTCAATTTAATGAATTATTAAAGAAATAAAGAAAAAATGAATTTGAGTCTGAGGGGAAAGTCATGTGATGTCCACATCAGATTTAAGTTATATTACTTTTGAAATTAAATGTTATCTTTATTACAGGGCGAAGACACTCCGGACACCCTGCTGAAATGATGATTTTTTTTTTACTTTCCCTGCAATACATGGTTATGTATAGGGAAAGTATTGGAATCATGCCGAAAATCGCAACTCGAGTTTTCGACGGATCTACACGTTTCGAGACCTGTAGAATACGAAAAAACCATTTTAGCGTGACGTCTGTGTGTCTGTCTGTGTGTCTGTCTGTGCAGATATTGTATCCACTCTAACTAAAACAGTAATCGACCGAATTTCATAAAATTTGGTAGGTGAGTCACTTGTGGGCGACTCTGGTGCTGATTAGTTTTGGGTACGATTCGGGATAAAAGAATCCGCCTTTTTTTGCGAAATGGCCCGCAAAAGCTTGTATCCACTGTAACTGAAAATCTAATGAACCGAATTTCACAAGATTTGGTAGATGAGTCACTTGTGGGTTACCCTGGTGCTGATTAGATTTTGGTACGATTCGAAAAAAAAATAACTTGCCTTTTTTTTTGCAAAATGGCCCGCAGAAATCGTCAAAATCTAAACTAATGAACTAGATATACTCAAATATATCCATTAAATGCTCGTTTAATACGTAATTTTTAACGACGAAAAGAAAATGATCAACCCCATTACACTAGGACTAGCCGTTCTCGAGATATTTTAGTTTTTCTTATTCTCTCTACGCCACCTTTAATAATAATAAGTCCGGTTACCGAATGAGAACGAAAATTGAATTAAAAGTGAAATAAATTTAAAAATAAATAAAGAGAACGTGAATATAAACGTCTGCAGGGAAAGTCATGTGCTGCCCACATCAGATTTTTTACTTTCCCTGCAATACTTGGTAATGTATAGGGAAAGTATTGGAAACATGTCGAAAATCGCAACTCGAGTTTTCAACGGATCTACACGTTTCGAGACCTCTAGAATGCGAACAAACCATTTTTAGCGTGGCGTTTGTGTGTGTGTGTGTCTGTCTGTCTGTCTGTACAATGTATGTATCCACTCTAACTCAAAAACTAATGGCCCGAATTTGATAAAATTTGGTAGGTAAGACCCTTGGGTGTGACCCTGGTGCTGATTAGTTTTTGGTACAATTCGGAAAAAAAGAACCCGCCTTTTTCTACGAAATGGCCTGCAAAAATCTCATGTATTCACTCTAGCTGAAATACCAATTGACCAAATTTCACAAAATTTGGTAGGTATATCAAATGTGGGACACTCTGGTGCTGATTAGAGTTTGGTACAATTCACGGAGAAGAACAACCTGCCTTTTTTGCGAAATTACCCTCAAAAATCGCCAATATCTGAAAAAAAAAAAAAAAAAAAGACTACGTATGTTCAAATGTATCCATTAAATGCTTGTTTTATACGTAATTTTTGACGAGGAAAAGAATAAGAACAACTCTATTACTCTAGGACTAACCGTTTTCGAGATATTTGAGATTTTTTCGTATTTTTTTATCCCGCCTTTGGAAAAATGCCCAATTACCAAATAAAAGCTGAAATTGAATTAAAAATGCAAATTTAGTGTCATTTTGTGCAATTAAACTCAATTTAATGAGTTCTTAAAGAAATAAAGAAAAAATGAATTTGAGTCTGCAGGGAAAGTAATGTGCTGCCCACATCAGATTTTTTGTGGTTCTCAAGCTGTGTTGTGTAGAACAAAATTATTAAATATAAGTAAGAATGCAAGCATGGTCAGATCATGATTTTAGGACTGCAGATCTGTGGACTGCTAGTACTGTGAGTCCCCAGTGATATTTTCAAAAGGGAAAAAAAGAGTAAAGAAAAGTTAAGCTGCCTCTTTATTTTTTTGAAAACTTAATGAAAACCTTGAGAATATTACAAATACAAGTTTCCTCATAAGTCCCTATGCATCCGTTTAACCTTCGTTTAAAGTGTTCTATAGCTGCAAAAACAAGGTCTTCTAATAGGAAAGCGACTATATGCTATAGATTGAAAAAGTTTGTAGCGCCCCTACCGGCGAATTGAAGAAATTAGGGTTCCTATCTCGAAAACGAAGCAAGATAGATGAAAATTTTCAATAACAAAATTGTAGAACATTCTTTATTTAGTATGTAAAGACGTGTGGTTTGCGTATAACGTGCACACAGACGATATAAAATGAAGTCAAGGAAAAGGGATATTTATTGTACTGCTTCATTTGCCTACCATTTTTATACAACATTTATCTCTTACTGTAAAAAGGATAATTCTAAATAAATTAAAATTAGTTTATTACATGGATTATTATTCTTTTACTCATATTTCTTGGTATTTTTTTTACTGCAAAAAGGATAATTCTAAATAAATTAAAATTAGCTTATTAATTAGCTTAATTAAGCAATGACTAATTAAATTCAATGTTTCGAAAAGGGTAGTCGCCCATATGTCAAGCACACGCATTCTGTGAGCGAGTGCACGCGGTAGGCACATATGCTCATTGGACATGTTTTGGTACGGGGGCCGTATAAAAATGTAAATTTTGTATTTCTTTAAATTTAATCCCCTGAAAATTTTTATCGATTTCATAAAATTTGTACCCCTTTTTACGCAACTTTGTAATTTATTATATATGTATAAGATCAATATTTAAGGAATAAAAGCCGAGATCAATGCTTTTGGGACACCCTGTATATTTTAAGATACTACAGAGGATATACATGTATACTATTAAAATACTATAGAGGTAAAATACTATAGAGGTATCTAGACATATTTTACGTCTATGAGTCGACGAGAGGAAGGGGAACAATCCAGATTGGAAACCTAGGGTCCCGGCCCGGCATTGAGAGGGAAAATTAAGTACAAACAAGGGAAAGAGGTCCTAGCCCCAGTGCCCGCGATCGCTTTCCAGGGATCTTGCTGTGCCCCAATCCGGTTCTGGATATACAATATGCAATTTTATGCTGTCCTAGCTAAAGTACCCGTTTTGTCAAAAGGGGGAACTAACTTTTAGCTGCAAAACGACAGAGGCTTCCTGGTAGAGCAAATCCATCGGAGATATAGGATGATCATGCAACTAGACCATCATGCCTCTTCTAGTACTCAGGTCCGGATAGAGGTCTGAGATCCTTCCAGAAAAAATGAGTATGATCAGCCCTTTCAACTTCGAACTATCGGACACATTCTCGATAAGGAAAAAAAATTAAATTCAACCAGCCTGGCCTTTCGGGAAATCTCTAGAGACCCCCCTCCCCGGACGTAACCGGGCCAGCTCGTACCTTTAGGTGTAGGTCACGAAAATATTTCTTATCTGTGTTTATACCTGTGATGTGACTAATGAGGAGCATGACTGGAAAAAAAAATCAAATCTCTAACTTGAGTGATTCTGGGATACAGTGTTCATGGCTCTCGAATATTTTACCCCTTAAAAATGGCTTGCAGAAATGTAGCTCTTTAGCGCTTACTTGTAGCCCTTATGAAACATCCATGTAAAATTTCATGTTTACAGATTGAGCTATTGTGAAGACACAAGATTATATTTGCCCCTCTGTCATATCGCTCGACGTGGTGGCCGAACGGTCAAGGCGAGCGTTTCCAGCGATCGATCGGCCGCCACGTTGTGGGTTCGAGTCCCACGTAAGACATGGATGTTGTGTGTTGTGGGCGCAGTGTGTTCCGCCCCCCTCTGGTGCACCTGGAGCAACGTCCTAGGACAGCAAAATGGTTCACGATTTCGGCCGTACATAGGGCAAACGACGTAAGTAGACGTAGAGTCTAGTGCTAGAGTCTAGTGCCTGGCCATTGAAAAAAAAAATTATAGCTCTCTTCTCCCCGTACCGTTCAGGACGAATATTGAAAATACGTTTTAGTCTTTTACTCGTCCTAGATAGTCCCGGAGGTTTGACCTCGGTAATTCATGACCCAGAGTACCTAGAAATTTTAATTCCAGCACAACACCGTTTTTGACACAACAGTAATGTGACTCATATAAAAAAAAATTTCTGCCCCAGATCCTTTAGCATTTTCGTTTCAAATTTTATGGATAGGTTCTAGTGGTACTCTTTCTGGGGCCCCGTAAGTAGAAATTTCAATATTTTAACATTTTATTATTTTTGTAAAAAAAAAATTACATAATTGAATAACATTTTGCAATATTTTCGAATACAACAAAAAATACTGGAAGATTCGGAAGCACCTGTCTGATGTAGGGGGCCCCAAATCAACCGCTTTATCATCTTATTAGTAAACCTGCCCTAGATTCTTAAAGGCTTCTTAATTAATTCTTAAAGGCTTCTTAAATAATTCTTAAAGGCTTAATTTTTTAACAAAACCACTACCTAACGGAAGGAGTCTTTGTTAATAAAGACAAGAAAGATCAATTATGCATAAAGTATTGATTACGAAACACTTTCCAACTTCAATGCAATTTTATTTAAACATCTCTAAAATGCGATACATTCCTCGGTAATATTTTTAAAATTATCACAATAATACATTAATGTACTACATTTGAAAACTTAAAACTTCACCGAAAAAAAAAATGAACTTTATTCAAATGACGGCATTGAAATATAAATTGCCTGGTTTAAACATCTCTAAAATGCGATGCATTCCTCAGAAATATTTTTAAAATTATCATAATACTACAATAATTTATTATATTTGAAAACTTCATCGGACACAAATGAAATTTATTCAAATGACGTTATCGAAGTTAAAGCATCATTTCCTTCATAACATTTTTCCATTCATTTCATTCATCACAGTACTATAATAATTTATTTTATTTAAAAACTTGAAACCATGGAGGTACAAGTAATTAAACTATATGCTTAAAACTTCATCGAAAAAAATCGCCTTTCTCTCTGTAAAATCAATGAATATTTCATTCATATCAGCTATATTGCAGACTCCATGAGCTAAATAATTTTGTGTTAAAGAAATGCAGCAATTCTTATACAACTCATTCTACATATTTTGCTGTTTACATTTTCTATAAGTGAAAATTAGGCTTCGTTGTAAAAATAGGCTTCGTTGTAAAAATGATCTTTTAAACTCAAATATATTGTAATTGCGTTGTTTCAGTATGTAGATGCACAGAATTTAAGCAAAAATAAAGCGGTTTTAGGACGGATACAACACTAAATATGAATTAAAACGAACTTTAAAAATCAGGATTTTGACACAAAATGGATGCCATATTTTATTTTGAAGTGGGTCACGTGATCAGTTCATATAAAAGGTGTAATTATTATTTTAATTTTTATTTAAAAAACTACTGAATATATTTTGCCGAAATTTTTTTTATATATTTTATGGGATAATTTGAATATTTCCTAAAACTTTCGAAGTAATTTGTGAATTTTAAATCCGCTTAAAAATGCTTGAAAAATTAGGTCCCATAGGAGTCAATGTTGCAAACATTTTTTCAACCCGGGTTCAATCCAAAACTAATCGGATGATGTTATTCATCTATATTCTCATAGGTTCCACAGACCGTCTGAACGACATACTAAAATTTCATTTTGAGAAAGTAATTTTTACGGCAGTTATCGTGCTAACAGACAGACAGACAAAAAGGAACAAAGTCATAAACACTTTTCAACTTTGTTGTAAAGTGTTGAAAAAGTCTAATGCAAACTTTTTACAACGTACATGATACACATACGTTAAAGGGATAAATAAATAGCACTCAAAGAATAACTTTTGCATAATTAGATATGTTATTAGCCTAAAAGTCACGTTCCAGAACATTACGAAAAATTTCTCTACCATTTCTCTTGGGTACAACCTGCGTTGCGATATGTTGCCTAAGAAACGTTACTGGTTGATTTCAGCCACTTGGTGGGGGGATACATAGTCACGAGTGTTCATCGGATAATTTGTTGTAGAATTAGAGCACTTAAACGGCTGGAATGTTGAGCTTGCTGAAGCAATTCAGCTGCGTTCTTTTGTGGTTCGTTCCGTTTGCCATATCCGGAAACATGTATGTATGATTATTTATAATTTTACTTTCTGATATTGTAGTATGTAGCGGAGATCTTACGAACTTGTACCACTTAACAAATTTCAAAATCTGACCATCTAAAATTATCCTGTGTTTGAGGTTTCATTCGATTTTCTTGTACATTCATATTTCATATACTGTTTAAGCCCACTTATATCCATAATCAGTTGCAGAAAAAGAAATCTGATGTGGGCAATACATGAGTTTCCTTATATAATGCAATGAATTTACTATTTTTATAATAAAAAAATATATTTTTCTTATAGTAGCTATTTATGTTCTTTCCAAGAAATTGGATTTTCTTCAATTAGTCGTCATTTTTACTGATTTAGTGTCATTTTTATCCATTTTGCGAGATTTCCGTTAATTTGGCAACATTTAAAAAGTCCGCCAAATTTTGCGCCAAAATCTCGCCAAGCGTTATGGACGGAGAAATAAGTTATTCTTATAACAGATAAATAACTATTGGCGTTCAAATACAAAAGTATTACTCAAAGTATCTTTTCTCATGAATGAAACGAGCTAGATCCACGAGAATGATGTCACCCTACTTATCGCATGATATTATATATGAAAAGTGAACATGTTTCTCAACAGTTAATATATTTTTCATAATTTATGGGATTTTTTGATAAATTTATTTTTAAAATGTGCAATATCTCGAGAACGGTTCCTGATAGCGTTCTAAAGTTTATGTCAATCGTTTTCTAAGGAAAAATTACATAAGAAATGTCTATTTGCGTAACTTTATTAAAGGTTTTGATTTTTTGATGATTTTTTCAAAATTTCACTCGACAATTTAGGGGGGTTCTGAACATTCGATTACGTTTTAAAACAATAGGCTTCCAGTATTCACGGATTGTGATGTTTGTACCAAATTTCGTTCGAATCGGTCCATTTGTTCGTCAGTTATCGTTTCCACAGTCTCACTGACACACACACACACACACACACACATACTTTCACACACATATACTTTCACACACACACACATACTTTAACACGCACATACTTTCACACACACACACATACTTTAACACATACATACTTTCACACACACACACACACACTGACATCACCTCAAAAATGTTTGATTCGTGATCAGGGATGCTTGAAACGTGCTCTCCCGTCGAAAAATCGAATTCGAATTTTCGACCCCGTCACAATACTTGCCTTATACATTATGTATATACGGAAAGTAAAAATTTGATGTGAGGAGCATATGACTTTCCCTATATAATGCAATTAATTCATTTCTTTCACAGTGAAAAAATGATGTATAATATCTACGGCAGGATATTTTCAGCGTTTAATTGTACATTTGGCGCTACTGGATGACAACATGTAAAACTATTGCGAAGTACCCAATTAATTTATATTTCGCTTATATTTTATATTAACCTTAAATTGATAATTATCAATATTGATATTATCCGCAATAAGCAATATAGTTCATATATTAAAACTATTTTAATGATTAATTCATCCATTTGGCGTAATTTCCGTTAATTTGTCGTCATTTCCCCAATTTTGAGTATATTTTCGTCAATCTGAGACGACATATCGCCAAGTTGGCGATATTTTGTTAAATGAGTCATTAAGTTCGCCTAACTTATCGTCAACCTTTACACACAGACGGAAAGAAGAGCTTTTCTTATATATAAGTAGTGAATTGTTGGTCGTGAAAATACAAAATTATTACACAACACAAGTATCTTCTCTCGTGAATGGAACGAACTAGATTCACGGACCACGAGAATGATATTAACAAATTTGTCGCATAATATTGCATTAAAAGTGAATATATTTCATGACAGTTAATACTGTTTTTAATTTCATGTAATTTATTTGATAAATTCATTTAAAAAAACGTGCAATAGCTTGAGAAAGTTTCATGCTAGCCTTCTACAGTTTATATCGCTCATTTTCCAATGAAAAATTACGTAAAAAATGATCATTTACGTAACATTATTAAAGGTTCTGCTTTTTTTTTTTTTTTTTTTTCAAAATTTCATTCGAAAATTTGAGGATCACATTCGATTGCGTATAAAATCAATAGGCTTCCAGCATTAATTGATTATAATGTGTTGTTGTTGTTGAGACCCAGACCGTCCGACCTACCAGAAAGGTGTAAGGTAACTTTTTGGACGGCCGGGAAGTGCCACCCAATTTAGACCGGAATCCAGTGGGGGAGGCATCCACAGGGACCGTATCCTCCTTCTCCTACCACCAACCTCTCGGAAGGACTTACAGACCCACATGTTTAACGTGATCGTACTCCGCATGAACACGGCGGCAGTTGTGGCAGCGTGCAAATCCAACGCGCAAACCACCGGGCTACCGCGCCCGAAATGTGCCAACAGCACGCGGTGTTCCCAGGTGTTCACCCACCCAAGTACTAACCGCGCCCGATGCTGCCTGACTTCGGCGATCTAACGAGAACCAGTGTTTTCAGCACGGTACGGCCGTTAACCCCCGATTATAATGTGTACCAAATTCTGTTCGAAACGCTCCTTTTGTTTTTGAGATCTCTCTTTCTCTCTCTCTCACACACACATACACAGAGACATCACCTCAAAAACGTTCGATTCGAGTTCAGGGATACTTGGAACTTGCTTTTCCGTCGAAATCTCGAATTCGAATTTTCGACCCCGTCACAATACTTTCCCCATACATTATACTATGCATATGTAAAACGTAAAAAAATCATTGATTCATGCATCATATATTATTTAGGTCCTGTGTCATAAGTAGTATCAGAATGAAAAACAAAACATATATATTTAAAAAAAGTTATTTAAAAAAATATTTTTTCAAGTTTGCATAAGCTCGATGCAGCTGATTTATATGCATTTGGCTGATTTGTTTTAATATATACTATTTTAAAGTTGTTCACATACACAGCGTAGTCCTGACATTTATTATTCCCCGTAGGCTATATACTGCCTCTATTGTTTTGGAAATTATCTCTATATATCCACAGTAAATAAAGCTTTGAACATCAGAAAATAGTATTACTCACTAAAATTTGAATAATTGAAGTTCACATTATGCAAATACTGAAAATAAAATCCTCATCAAATAATTTTATCACACTGATTAAATAATTTGTGTCATTATTTTCCGACAATATCGAATTTTTTTTTAAACGGTAAGGAAAGTCAGGTGTTGGACACATTTTATTTTTGAGGATAATTTAATTAAACTGTTTTCTCAGTTAATTAAGTAATTTCTCGGACCCTTTTAAAAGGGTAAAACTCATTTCATTTTTATCTTCTAGTGATGCACACTTGGACATTTTCTGCAAGAAGCAGATTCCAGACGACTATGAAGTGCACCAACCTCCAAAAAATGAAGGTATACCACATTTTATCTTGCTTTTAACTTGCTCGCGATGCGTAGAACATGCAACCAGAAAATATCATGCTGAGATGGGGATGCCAACTTTAATTACGATTTCAAAAAAATACATATTTACTTCAATTAGAAGAGAAATACGATAGGCTATTCGCCTTTAAGGCGTTTAAAATCGTTCTTTCTGAATTTCGTAAAACTGAACACCAGATAAATAGAAGTTACATCTTGTACTAGAGCATTGTATACAGGGTGATTAAAAGAAATAGATCAAACTCTACGAGGTGGTAGCACATACCAAACCATGCATTTTTCGTCATTGTTGACCGGGTCGGAAAGAAACGTAAAGGCGCCAGTGGGCCATAATGGCGAAGTTGATGAGATGAGGCGAAAACACAAGAATAACTTAGAAGTTATAAAATTACATTTAATAAACAATAATTACAGTAATGGCTTAAAAGAGCGACAGCCAACCTGAATACACGTCTCACAGCGGGATTGGCGGATTCTCTCGAACAGACCAGGCATATCGCGCACTTCGGCAGCAGAAGCCGAAATTCTAGCGACGAATTTCTCTTCAGATTCAAGGGTTGTTGTTGTTGTTATTGTTGTTGTTGTTGAGACCCAGACCGTCCGACCTACCAGAAAGGTGTAAGGTAACTGTTTAGATGCCCGGGAAGTGCCACACAATTTAGGTCGGAACCCAGTGGGGGGAAAATTCAAGGGGGGTTGAAGACCCAGACCACACAGCCAACCCTGAGGTTAACGGCAGTTTGATGTGTGGCCGGGATTCAAGGGGGTGTCATAGACGAGACTTTTGAGATATCCCCCACAAAAAAAAGCAAGACACGACAGAACGGGAATCGTGGGGGCCAAACTATAGGACCACTTCACCCAATCCATTGGCCCGGGAAAGTGACGTCCAGATAGTTCCAATAGGGCAACCGCGTATGGGGGAAACGTTCTCCGTACAATCATTGTGCCTATCTGCCATTCCCATTTGCAGCTCTATAGATGAAATGCATATAGGCTTCATCCCTATTTGAAAATTTCTCCACCGTCTCAAAAGTTGTAGCTGCGAATAACTGCTCCAAACTAATAAGGCCCGTACATTCGGTGGTACGAAAATTTGCATAAGGATTCTTCTTCTTCCCCAGATGGAATTTGCATACGTGGTTTTCTTTTTTAACCAGAAAATAACAACTAGAATGACGCTTTTAAGTTTTCTGAGAGGCCGCGTCCCAACGAGTAAGCGTCCTGTAACGCCTTTACGTTTCATTTCCGACCGTGTAAACAATGACGAAAAATGCTTGGTTTGGTGTGTACTACCACCTCGTAAAAATTGGCCCATCTTTTTTTAACCATCCTGTATAGAGTACGTGAGTATTGTATATAGAGTATTGATCTTTATATACGGTGGAAGTCCTCGCTGATTCGGTTTGGTGTCCACAATCCTTCCCCATCTGCTGCCGAAATGCGCGACATGCCTGGTCGGTTTGAGAGAGTCCGCCAATCCCTCCACCGCCGCTGTGAGATGTGCATTCAGATTGGCGGTCGCTCTTTTAAGCCCATTCCATGCTTTTTTTGCCTCCCTCCCCTTCCATCCTCGTAGACCTTATTTTAAATCTGATACTCTGGGGACTCGTGTTGGGCCTGGCCATCGAGGTTATTAATATACTATCTCGTTGGGAAGGTCATGTGGAACGACTTATCAGAATTTTTCCTGATTCTTCACTAGACCGTCATCGTAGTAATTTAATTTTACTTCATTTAAAGGATTCTTTTTTTATACTAAAACTTACAGTAAATTTATTTTATTATGATTTCTGTATTGAGTTAAAAAAACCATTTGCTGCAATTTTAAATATTATGTGTTCCTTTACTGCATACTTTACGTATTTAAATGATAACACCATGAGATGTTTCTCACTATAACAAACTTTTGGCACATACAAGATCCCTTCCAATATAATAATAAAACTTGTATTACGTAATGAAGTAATATAACTAACCTTTTATAACGAAGTATAGTTATATATCATCTGAAGCAATATATCTAAAATAAATCCAATTTATATATGCAGTTATATACAAGTATTATAATTGTGAAAATAATTCAAAATATTTTTCAGATTAAAAATGTTTCTATTGTCTGAAATTAAAAACATTTCATTAGTTACAGCACAAATAGCCGATTAAATATATCAAACGTTTCGGTAGCAAAAATATCCACCTTCTTCAGTATAAAATGATAGAACAACCAGACCAGTAAAGGCAAGAAGTCTATTGCTAGTGCGATTGCATTGTTTTTTTTATTTTAACGGAGGTTTCAGAAAACGGTTGATATATTTAACCGAATTTTGATGTTGACCTAATAACGAGGTGTTTTTAATTTCAGAAATTTAAGACAGCAGGTTCATCTAATATTTTGTATTATGTTTCTATTGTATTATAATTCTATTTCAGTTTGTCTGTCTCCAAATTATAACGTTACCAAATAAAATAATATTCTGCATTAAACATCTTTTGATCGTTTAATTCATTTAATAAGTCAGACAAAACAGTGCTCAGAATTCTGAAATATTCTTTTTTACTCTAATTTTGCATGAGGACATCTAATTAGAATTAGAACTTAATTGTATACTAATATATGATACCAGCCATTTTTCTAAAATTATATACTACTATTTCAATAGAGTCTTAATCCATTAAATTAATGACATCGCTCACTATTACACTTTTGACATAATTTCAGTACTAAGAAAACATTATTTCATAAATTAAAAGAGATAAATATCGGGATAACGTAATATATTTTTTAGCTGTGATTAAAGTATTGCCATTCCTAGTTAACAACATATATACATAGTCATTCATTTTAGAATAAAATATTATATAAAAGATCGATGTTCCTTTCACATATTTTTCCTTACAATATACAGGGTGTCCAGAACGTTCCGGAACGGCGCAATATCTCGAGAAATACACTTCAGATCAAAAAATAAAAAACACGTATTCAATATTTTTAGTAAAGCTATCCAATGATACCAAAATTGACCCCCCTTCCCTCCTCCTGTGGGAAGCGGGGTGGGGCAACTTTGAAATTTTCAATTGGAACCCCCGATTTTTTATTGCAGATTTGGATTCTCCAGAAAAAATTACATACATTTGACCTACGATTTTTGCTCCCACAAACGGCGCTATAATCGAGAAAAACGGAAGTGGGGCACAAACGTTTAAAAATGGGAATGTCTCTGGAAATACACTTCTGATAGAAAAATAAAAAATTACGTGTTCAAGATTTTCAAAAAAACTATTCAATGATGCTAAAATTGACCCCCTCCCCCCGCTAACCGTTCACTTCAGCAACAACTGTTGACTTCAGTTTAGAAAACGGTTCAAAACTACTTTTAGCACCACCCAGAAACAACGATGTGGACGTAGTCGTTTTCTGTTCCCTTCGGGGTGCTTGATTAACATGAGTCCCCTTGCCTCTCATGATCAGGGTGCTTTATTCTGTAACTTCCTTTGTCTCTCATGATCAGGGTGCTTTTCTGTTATTTTTAAACGTTAGTACTCCACTTCCGTTTTTCTCGATTATAGCGCCGTTCGTGGGAGCAAAAATCAAAAATTGTAGGTCAAATGTATGTAATTTTTTCTGGGGAATCCAAATCTGCATTAAAAAAAAGGGGGGGGGGGGGTCCCATTGAAAATTTCAAAGTTGCCCCACCCCCAATTTTGGTATCATCGGATAGCTTTTCTAAAAATATTGAATACGTGTTTCTTTTATTTTTTGATCCGAAGTGTACTTCTCGAGATATTGCGCCGTTCCGGAACTTTCTGGACACCCTGTATATAGTATTATGCAAAGGGAAAGTATTCGATAAAAAAAACAAAAAAAAACACAAACACACACAATTATTGGATATTGATTTATCTACGCGTTCCTGAATACGAATCAACCACTCACTGATGACTATGTATTTTGTCTATCTGAGTCTGTAGACACGATATCTCTTGAACAAATTGAGAGAATTCAATGAAACTCGGCATGGTTATTTTTATAGAAAGATGTCAGAGGCCTATTTATTTTCAGAACGATCAGACTAAGCGAAAGCTCTAAATTTGACATGATTTGCAGAATATTAACATCCAACGTCCTCTAGAGATTGTCTTTGATCTATTGGAAAAGTTCATAAAAACATAAATATGCTCACTATTATTATGTTTTGTAAGTACTTGTAACCAAAAATAAATGGATTCATTATTTTGAACTGGATGCAAAGTGTTATCCTCACATATGGCTAGACTTGTTGGGAAAGGGGGGGAGGGGGCGATTTCGCCTGGGTCCGGAATTTTAACATTTTCGCATTTCAGAAATTAAAACATTCATAGAGTTGAACATTCATAAAACATTATAGACTTTGCCCGGCAAACCCAAAACGTAAACCCCGCTGTAACCCAGAAGAACCTAAAGAAACCAAAAGTTCTTCCTACTACAGTGCCTAGAATACCAGGTATTCCAGTCACGAAATATACAGTCATAGGTATTCCCGTCACTATACTTTCTACCTTTCATAAATTTTTAGTAAAAATCCCACCTGCGAAAACATGTTCTTTGCGAACGTTACCAGTGGTATCATCCACGAAACCCCGCCCTCGGCCCGCCTCCAGATCTGGAACCTCAGAATTCCTGCAGGTTTTCCAGTTTTCAAGACATTTATTGATATCGACATCAGCAAGCTGGCTGAATTTGCCTGCATTGTCACATGGAAACTGCCCCGAACCAAAGGGCCACTCAGCAACACAGAATACTACATTCAAAAGCGTCACTCTCATAGGAGCCCTTGGCAACATCTTTAACATGAGATATCGCATATATACTAACACTCCAAGCGACTAACCATTGGAACTACGATGTAAACAAAGTGCGGCTGCTAGATTTGGCGAGTTTCCCTCTCTTGGCGATATTATTTTAATAATGCCGGGTGAAAAATCGTACTGGACTTTTATAATTTTTAAAACTATAAAAAAGCTTTTATCTGAAACAAATATATTTATTAGTTTAAGTAAATTCAAATAAACATAAATATATATTTAATTCATATAATCATAAGCGAAATAAAAAGTAGACGCTTGTTTCACTGTAAAACATTATGCACAAAAAATTACAAGCTAACATACTCAAAAGACTGTATTATACATTATTTTCAGTCAAAAAAGTATACTAGCTTGTTGATTGTTTATTTACTTGGTTTTTAATTTATTCTGGAATGCTGATAACATGTTTTTTTTAATATACAGATATTCTTAAATAATAAATAACAACAAATTTACATAAATGTACTATCAAAGGTGTGTTGAAAACCCAGACCACTCGACTCACCCTAAGGTACGAGCAGCAATTTGAGTGGCCGGGAATGGCTATCAAAGGTGTCTAACTCAAATGGTAATTACCTAGCGAAAGAGGGGGGGGGGGGAATTTTCCTCAATGCGTCATTTAATAGAAAGTATATAAAAAATATATACGCATACAATATCAAATTCAACTTAACTTTTTTTTTTTTTTTACAAAAACATATATTCAACAAATACATCAAGATTCGTGAAAAGTTTCCGGTAGATCTTCATCTGTATAGTACGGTGGCCCGATCTTCGCCTTTTACAATGCGTTTTCAGCTTCAGAGTTTCCAGCAACAGAGGGGTGCTGGCTCCCCTTACATACTTGCACAGCATGTGCGTGAAGAGGCGACGTCTTTCGTTGTAGTTGGTCAGACAGGCGCCCACAATCCAGGCTGGCTGTGATAGGTATCGGTTCCTCGTTATGTCTTGTGACAGGAGGCAGTTGGCTGCATTTGTAGTTGCGTAATGCAACTGCACATCGCTTGTTTTAACTTCGTTCACAAGGCTGCTATTTTGCAGGGGTGGCAAGTTGATTCTATCTTCAGGCTTCACAATCTTTGGATGGAATTTCTCCTTGAGATATGTGCTCTTATGGTTACTTTGGTGCCGGCTCAAAGCTCTCTTGCTTGGGAGCGATCGACTGCACTGGTCGCAGTTGAAACCCAGGTCTTCATTACATGGGAACGTTGACGGTGAGTTTCTAAAACAGCCATGTGTTTTTATGCGGGGTCAGATGGTGAGCATACAGTACGAGCACCACCTGATCACTTTCGCACCATCCATCGGGATTTTGTGGTCACGCATCAAGTGGCTCATGAGGGCTTTTTTACTTGAGTGCCAACTGAAGTGTTTGAATTTCTTATTACATTCAGCTTGCGGACATTCGAGCAGTTCCGACATCGGGTATACCAGGTGCAGTAGACCATTGATGACACAATTTGAATCCGGACACCTAAGACCAGGCACACGTATGCGTACTTCCTTGGTCGCAACTTCATTATTATTGCCTGTTGCTGGAACAAATGGTTTTTTTGCAATGGAGGCGTACTCCTTTCTATCTTCGGAGATCACATTGTTTGCCGCTGTTTTGTTGGGACGAGATTCGTTGTGGTCAGTCGGGTCCTTGATTGGACTGATCAGCTGGCATATATTGATGTGAGAAGGCAGCGCAAGGAATTCATCCGAGAAGCTAGCTTCGCTGCTAATTTCTGAGACGGTTCCTCTTGCACTCGGTGCTAGCATTAAATTGTTGGTAGTCTTATGGAGAGGTCGGAATGTTTTTTCCAGTTTAGGCTCCTCCACGTCTGTTTTCTCCTTTTTGGTCGAGGATCTTCCTTTGTGGAGGGCCCTGGAGAACACATTTCGGTCGAATCTCTTCCTTCATTAGAAGTATACATGCTTCCAGGATAACTTCGGACTTTCTTTCTTTTCTTAGGGCTTCTCAAATCCTCGTTCGGGTTATCAGGTGTGAGCTGGGTAGGCGGATCAACAATGATCACGTCAACCCCAATTGCGACTGGTCGGTTTGCCTCGTCACTGTCATGCAGGGGGGTGGGCAGCACAGCGTACTCATCCACATTCCCAGGGACAGTATGGCAATTGTTGATCACGGGTTCAATATTTATTGCATCGGTTCTGCAGGCATCAGTTGCCTCACATGGCGGAGCTGGGTCAGTTACACTGATTGGTAATCTTTTCTTGTCCTCGTAGGAGATTGCGGATGAGTGTGACATGGTGAGATTGCCAGTGTGACATTCTTCGAAGTTTTCTTTCTTTGTACATTTGTTTGTATTGCTCGTCAAGGGTGGTAATTCAACGTCTACCACGTCACATTTTCCAAATGTTTTTATGGGACCTCCACCAGGTGGAGAGTGAGGGTTCGAAAGTTCGTAAGCCAGCTCTTCCTCCTCCAGCGGGTAATAGTAACTAGTATCCTGAGGAGGTTTGTCATTGACGATCGTTGTTACGGGATCCTCGTGCTGTTTGGAAAACAGGCCAGTAAAGTTTAATAATTTTGGTTCACTTGCTGGTCGCTGTCTGTTCCCTACTTCGCTTCTTCCTCTTGCTTCAGCAGGTAATGGGTTGCTGTATTCAATTTTGTCTGGGTCCCCGAATCCTACGTCAAAGGCGTACCCCACTGTGGATGGGTGTGCTGCTTCGCTTTCGCTGCCATTATCCTTGTAGTCAGGGTTTGAGGCATTAGCGCTACTCTTCTCCATGTGGCAATCATGTTCACTGGTTTTCAGAAGTGATGGTGAAAAATCATGGAAATCGCATTCAGTGGGTATCAATGAGTTTGCGTTATTTACAATATTTACATTCATGATATCTGTATACCGATTGTTTACATTCATCGTCACATCTTTGCTATTTACAGTTTCTTTATACACTTCATTTCTGTCATTATCTTGAGATTGGTGGGCATTCACTTCGTCAATTGGTTTCAAGGGATTTATGTTGACTACGGTATGTACATTTCTATTCTCAGGGTGATGGTTGCTCATTTTCAGTAAAGCGTCATTGCTGTTTATGGGTTCGTTTTATAGTTGGCTTTCATCATGCGAGGTTTGGGCAAAACCGTTATTCCTTCCATTCCAAAGTAGATTGTTTATTTCAGTTTGGTACTCATCCACAAAGTCGTTCACTTCATTGTTTTCATTGTACTCCTCAGTGGAGACAAGTCCATTCTCTTCATTCTGTAGGTCCAGATCCTGTACAAGGGTGAATTTTTCTTCTGATTGTGGTAATTCAAGGTCGCAGTTGTAATTCCCATTAGCCACTAACTCGGCATTGATGGCTCCATAATCCTTTCCTCCAACTCCCGGGATCTGCTTCCTTCCGGTGACGAATTCAATGTATAGGTCCCGACTGGACCTGATTACATCACTGACAGCAAGCTGTCTGAGCAGTTTCAGGTACTTTCGGGAGCACACACGAAGCATCACGTGGTCGTTAGCCGGATCCCAGGTTCCGAGTGGCCCCATGACAATGGCATCAATGCGCGTGTCAGTAAAACCTTTCTTTTTGTAGTACTCAACCACCTCCTTATACTTTTCTTCTTTTCTGCATCGGGCTCTCTTGAACGATTCTTTGTCGCCCTCAAATGTGAAAGTAGCGTCAAGTATCTGGATCGAGTTTCCTTTCCTCAGCACAAGATCGGGACGTATCGATGAGTTATCCGCTCTCTGGTTGATGGAGAGAATCTGTCGTCTCCCACGCGCTGCCAGGATCACTCTGTTGAGTAGATTATCATGCCTTTTTGTGATGTTTTGCATATTCATCTTACAGTGGCATAGCACGTGGGTCAGAGATTCCGGAAACTCATGACACTTCCGGCAGTATTTGGCATACTGAGGTACATCCCTCTTATACGCGTTTAGGGGAGTCAACCCCAGTCTCGCCTTGTGAAGAAATCTCCAGTCAGCGAATCTGGTGTAACTCCCCCCGGTGAGGAAGTGGGAGCTTGCTTTGGAGGCTGCAATACATTGGAAACTCTTTCCTTGGGGAGGCAGTTGCATAAGCCTTCTTCCCTTCTTCTTCCTTGACAAGGTCCTGATCTTTTTGAAAATCTGTCGCTTCTTTTTAATGATCTCTCCTTCGTAAAGGAGCTGGACAGAGCCGTCGGAGTAGAATGCCCCCTCTACTCCAAGTCTATTAGAGGAGAGACGGGCACATGTCCAGATGGACTTGGTTGTCCCATCATGCGGTAACTTGCCTCCCGATAGGTAATTCTCCAGGTCAGAGTATTCCGGATCTTCCTTCATTGTCCTCATACTAACGACAGCTCGTAGTTCAGCCCAGGCTAGGTCTCGTACGGCTGCGTCATCCGAGTCCAGTAGCTTGAAGACTCCATCGACATATGCTATGTCGGAGTCTTCAGCGGCCACTGGAACTCCAATCAGGCCCATGGATCTATCACCATATAGGTAATCAGTCGAGGCGGACTGCGGTAGGTAGAGCGTAGACTTAACGTATGGTTTCACATGCTTATCGATTTGGGCCCAGGCTGACTTGTTGAGTTGACCTGTTCGCATGGCATAAAGGAAGGACGGGTATAAGAAAGTTTTTATGGCGTCAATCCTTTGCCATGGTGCCAAATTTGATGTCATTATCTTGGTTGCATTTTCTTTAAACATCTCCACGGAGTGGTTAGAGGACGACAGGCTGTACCCTATGGGTTTCCCCAGGAACAGAGAAGGTTCGCCGTCTTCAAGCGCACGCATAGTTTCTCCGCCTACCTCAAAGAATGTGTTCCTCGTTCCAATCGGCTTCTTCCCACATAGATGGAGCGAGAAGCATTTGCGAGGGTTTAGTTTAAGGCCAATGTTCTCGCATTCGTCGTAGCAGGTGCTTATTCTATCCTGCAGAACTTCAGGGCTGTCGGCAATGGGGATGATGTCGTCAGCGTAAGCCAACGCAACATGTTCCTCTATGCTTCCTTGTAGTTTCATTAGGATGGGGTTAATACAGGCATTGAAGAGTAGTCCGCTTAGTGGGCACCCCTGCTTTACCCCACGCGGACTATCTTCACAGGCTCTGTTACTCCCTTATCAGTCGAGTACTCAGTTGTTGTGGTACATTTCTTCTATGAGTTTTGTAAATTCTTCGCCAACTCCGAGTGTGCGGAGGGCAGCCATCAGGACATCGTGGCCAACCGTACCAAAGGCGTTGGATATGTCCAATGAAGCAATGCATACTTCCGCCTTGGTCCCCCGGGCACGGGCTAGTCTCTGACCGATGACAAAGTTGTTCTCAAAACAACCATCGAAGGGCAGGAAGCCCTTTTGGCACTTTGAAAAGGCCTCAAAGGCAGCCGCCCATCCGACGAATCGCTTTGCGAGACAACCCGCAAAGAGCTTCGACATCGTGCATCCAAGGGCGATTGGCCGCCAGTTGGAGATTACACTTCTGTCTCCGCCTTTGTGTAGTAATATCGTCCTGGAGGCCTTCCATTGCGTCGGGATGTTTCTGTTTGTGGGGCAAGCGTTGAAAATCTGGGTCATGACTTTCGCCTCTGGGTCCGCCGACTTCCAGTGATTGTATGTCAGTCGGTCGGGCCCCGGGGCTGAGTTCTCGCAGGACTTCAGTTTGCTCAAGACTTCCTCGCATGTAAATGGTTCCATGCAGATTCCCGGGTTCTGTGTATTTGTTCTTCCTTGCTGTGAAAAAATGTCAAGGCAGGTTTGGGTACTGCTCTGCTGAATTCCCGTCATCTCTTCTTCAAGTTGTGAGGTCTCCCAGTCACAGAAGGCAGATTGCTCTTTCATGATGTACCTCATGGCCTTCTTTCTATTCCTCCTATAGAGTGCTTGAAGAGTCTTGTGACTGAGCTGCCCACAGTTACTTGATTGTAGCTTAGGTGCAGATGGTTCGGGAAGCTTCACATATTTTGAGGCTGAAGAGACGATTTCATCTATGAGCTCATCAAATTGTTCCCAATCATTGGTTTCGTTTGTATTACTGAATTTCAGGACACGTTCGAGAAAATCATCTAGGAGTCCAGGCGCATCAGGTGACCTAACCCGTGATGTGTCGACGAGGTTTCCCACGTATTCCTCCAGTTCTGGAGGTCCGTCAATTGGTAGTGGGTCGACGTAGTTCATCGATGTCTGGCTGATTGAACTTGGTTCAACTTCAGATTGAGGAGTGCTCCGCATAGGATCTCTGTTATCACTGCGCATGTTGATCCTCCTCTTTCGCTTCTCCGACTGCATACATTCATTGTTAGTTTCTGCATTGTTTATGTCGCGTTTTTCATTCGCCCCCTTTCCTGATGTTGGGGGTTCACAGTCATCGTCATTCCGTAGGATGCCAAACGGGTTCTGGTGCTCGAATGGTCCCGTGACTTCGAGTTGTTTGGTTCGCTTAGCATATTTCCATCGTGTCGAATCTCCTTCTGCGTGTGATTATTGATGCCGTGTGGGTGGGCAGGTGGGCCATTATCCACCTTGCTTGTGTGTCCCGAGTGTCGCTTATTACGGGCTGCTTAACTCCGCCAAATTGGGTATCAGGTTCAGTTGAGGATCCATCAATTTCATGAGCCAGTTCAACACTATTCTCCATATCTTTGTTGTTTGAATAGAAAAATTGAACGTTTTCATGGTTTTTTCTGTTTGCTGTTGTCCTCAGTTGTATAGACTTGGCCCAGTTAGCTAGCTCATGGACGTCGAGAGGTATCATATTCCTTGCCTCTCTAAGATTCACACAGGAGCCACTGTCAGGCTTACTCCTCGCGCCCTTCACGTTGGGGTCAGGCGAGTTTAATGCTTTTTTAGAGGATATTTCCTTTTCCCTATCAGATTGTGCATCATTGTCATGGCCATAGTCCGTTCCTACCTTCCTGGTTTCCTTGCTTGTGTTTTCGGGGAGTTTTCTCATTTCTAAATTTCTATTTACATTATATTTTCCAGGCCCAGTTGTTGGGTTGAATTTAAGGTCGTGCTCATTTCTTTTGTGTTGACACAGGTGTCCTCTAAGGGCCATCCTGCTCGGGAGCGACCGGCTGCATTTCGGACATGGATGTCCGAGGTTTCCGTTATGGGGAATCACTGCCTCTGCCTTCTTTAGGCATTCGTGCGTCTTGATCCGGGGCCCGATTTCCTTCCTGCAATAGGAGCACCATCTCTTCACCCTATCGATCTTTAGGGTATGAGAACGCTTGATATGCCGCATGAGTGACTTTTTGCTGGTGTACCAGTTTTTTAGTTTAAACTTGGTATTACAGCTCGGCTGTGTGCAGGACAGCACCTCACTTATAGGGAACACCAGGTGCAGAGTTCTTCCGACAAGGCAGTTCTTCCTTGGGAAGTTTGGGTTGGAATGCTGTTCGATTTCCTTTATGGTTTAAGTTTTTGACTTCCCACTTTGGTTCTCCTTTTGATTTCGTGTCGATTCACCAGGAATTTCAACAAAATCGTTCTGTGAGTGGTTGTTTCCAGGTCGTTGCACACGTTACTCAGTCGGCTGCCTGGTTAACATCTTCGTTGTCGATTCAAGTAACTTGGTGTTGATGGCAGTCCTTTTGTCCAGGGAAGTCTCCCAGTTAATCAGCTCCTGGGTGCCAAGAGGGATAAGGTGCTTTGAAAGGTCTTTTTCGATAAGGACCTTCCCCGACTTTTCGACCTGGATTCTCCGTGACTCAGAGGCAGGGGTGTCGCCCTTTCCATGGATCGTTTGTGTTGCTTCACCATCATGTTCTGTCGCAGCAACAAAGTAGCAGTTATTCACTACTCTGACGTCATTGGGTGTAGGGTCGCTTGCAACAGAACGGGCGGGGCTCAGCCCTGTTTTGCTGCTGCGGGCAATCATATCATCGTTGCGGTGTGGCAGTGCAGGGAATTCTTTCATGTAGTCCTGCGGCCATCCTGATTTTTCTTGTTTTGACTTTTGAGTTTTACCACGGCAGTGTTTTGCCCCGTTCTCAGATTTTTCTGTTTTGTCGTCGCTATTTTCATTTTCCTCTTTTCTTGCATTCGCCGCTGCCAGTTTTAAGCAGTTATGTGCCTCTGGGTTGCGACCCGTTCTTTGTTCGCAGAAAAGGCACCATCTCACTATCTTTTCATCTTTAACGTCGATGTTGGGGTGGGCATAAAGGTGACTTAGCAGAGTGGGAGTGTTGATTCTCTTGCTGTTTTTACTGCCAAAGCGGTAGGTGCAATCTGCCTGAGTGCAGGGAGTGAGCGTGGAAACGGAGAAGACGAGGTGAAGCATGTCTTCGCGGAATGTGTTTTCTTTTGGGCAGCACCTATTCGTTCTCTTAACGTTGACATTTGTCTCCTTGCCTCTTGGCTCGCGGATGCGACCGTTTGTGATCACATTCAGTGATGCGTCATCAGGGTTTTCACTACATGTATACCCATTAGGTTCGTCGTTGTGAGCCTGTTTCTTTACCATTCTGATGCCACATAGTGCATAAAGCGCAGGAAATTCGCCATCATAGTCATCTATTACTTTCCTTGGATCCTCAATTATTTCCTCATTTTTCCCCTCGGTCTGCTAGGGTAGGTTGTTCATCTTATTTGTTTCGGATTTGCTGAAACTTTCTTGATTGGAGGTTGTTTCAAAATCAAGTTTCCGTACACCCCCGATTCCATACCTTTTTCTTCTGGGCTTTTTATTCTCGTCCTCAGTGTGTATGGAGGGGGGTCTTCTGTTCAGGTGGAGCGATAATTATAATGTTAGTCTCAACTGGCGATGGCCGATTTTCTCCTGGAAGTTCATCTTGAGTGTCACATACGAGTGTAGTAGCTCTTTGCACCGACATATTTTCTAGTTCTGCGTTAGTCAGTTTTTCAGGGTATGTGTCAGTTGGTCCGTCATCACTCGTTACTGCGGCCAGGATAGGGGTGTTCACCAGTGGGTTATGGGTTCGACCCTCGCTTTCACTATGTATAATGTTTTCATCCTCCTTCTGCAATTTTTGGCTTTCAGCTTGCTGTCCCGTTTCGGGAGGTGACTTTCTTCTCGGGGTCCCCTTTTTCCTCCACGCATGTGCCATGTAGTAGTTTGGGTCCCTCCAGAGCAGTAGTTTCCCGTTGTTAGATTCATCTTTTTCGGTTTTATCTATTGTCGCCACTTTGTTCTCCGAACTGTGACTCGGGTCAGATCCGCTTGAGGCGTCCTTATCATGACTGCATGTGGTAGTTTGTTGCTCCATTGACTCATCGCTGCGTGTCAGGTCAATTATAAGTGCGTTGGATGAATGAGATTCGTCATGACTTGAACTGCTGGTCATGGATAGTTTCATATCCACTTCCTTAGGCTTACAAGCATTCAATTCTTGTATCATCGCCGCTTGCTTGTTGTTTAGGGCCTGCTTCTTTTCTTTATCTTCATTTTGTGCAAGGCTGGCTCGGGCTCTTTCTTCGCTTAGGTCCCTGTGGCTAATACGTTTTTTCATTTGTCTAGTTTCGTTTTCGTTATTTGTTTTACTCGTGGTTATTTCATCAGGATGTTTCACACTCTTTTTTCTTTTGTTTTTCCTGTTCTCTCCTTTCTCAATTATATATTTAGCTGCTGGCTTTATATCATTTGCAGTATATACATCTAAATTATTTACAGTTTGTGGCAGCGTTATTTCATCCGTCTTCATTTTGTCTGAGTTCAGCGAGCAGCGTCCTGTTGCATCATACAGGGAGGGGGGCGGTACTCAGGCTTGTGTTCCCCCTGTGCTCTCGAACGAGAAGCACCAATCTTTTCCTATCTCTTCACTCTCCTCTGTTTTGCTGCTCATCTTACTTGCAGCTCTACTTCCGTTTCTATCCGTGGGGAGGGGGGGGGGGGAGGAGGAGGATTCTCATCAGTTTGGCGTGCTCGCAGTTCGTCCACATTTGTGATTAACTTGTCTTCTTGCGACACCAGTGTTTCACTCTTTGCTTCGCTTATCTCTTCCCCTCTCAGTGTGTGGGAGGGAGTGGCTGCCCAGCGCTCAGGTATGTCTTCATTATGCGCATGCCCAGGCCTCCGCATAAGTAACGGGTGAATTGGCTTAGTTGGGGGAGTGATAAGGCATCCCTCAGTCGTCAACCTTCGGTTGGTGAGGTTGAGCCTCGAGCGTGTTTTTAGCGCAATGGCCGGTGAATAAGTAGCTTCTGGGTTTTCCTTTGGGAGCCTATACTCCTCACTCACATCTGGAGGACATCTTTTGTTTTCTGTGTCGTTGGACCTTTCACCTGTTGGCGTCCTTATTAACTTCATCGTTGATTTAAGCGGGTTAAATTCATTTCCAATTTCCTCCGGAGTTGTGTATTTTTTCCTGAGAGGCGAACTTGTAAATTGTGTAATTCCTGATTCATCCATTTTTCAATTTGTTTAATATTTTCTTTCTTCGTTTTCAGTATTTGCAAATATGTTCACATTAATTATATTGGGGCGCGGTAGCCCATTGGTTAGCGCGCTGGAGTTGCACTCGGTAGGCCCGGGTTCGATTCCAGCCACTGCCAAAACTGCCGCCGTGTTCATGCGGAGTACGATCACGTTAAACATGTGGGTCCGAAAGTCCTTCCGAGAGGTTGGTGGTAGGGGAAGGAGGGTACGGTCCCTGTGGATGCCTCCCCCACTGGGTTCCGGTCTAAATTGGGTGGCACTTCCCGACCGTCCAAACAGTTACCTTACACCTTTCTGGTAGGTGACCACCTGGGAACACCGCGTGTTGTTGGCTCTTTTCGGGCGCGGCAGCCCAGTGGTTAGCGCGCGATTCTCGCTGCTGCCTGAACTGCCGCCGTGTTCATGCGGAGTACGATCACGTTAAACATGTGGGTCCGTAAGTCCTTCCGAGAGGTTGGTGGTAGGGGAAGGAGGGTACGGTCCCTGTGGATGCCTCCCCCACTGGGTTCCGGTCTAAATTGGGTGGCACTTCCCGGCCGTCCAAACAGTTACCTTACACCTTTCTGGTAGCCCGGCCGTCCAACTAGTTACTCTAAGTCCTCAGGACGAGTCGGACGGTCTGGGTCTTCAACACCTTTCTGGTAGGTCGGACGGTCTGGGTCTCAACAACACCTTTCTGGTAGGTCGGACGGTCTGGGTTTCAACAACAACATTAATTATATTATATTCTTCATGTTACTTATATTGTTTGTCTTTGTTATCTTATGTGGCCAGGCAGAGTAATCACTTAGTTTAGTCCATTTGGGAAAATTTTCAATTACATCAGTTATCACACATTTTACATTTATCTACCACTTTTTCATCCTTTCCACTTTCCTAAGATTAATCTCGAGGAAGTAGAAGTACACAATGTTAGTCACTTAAAACAATTTCTTATTACGTAATTCATCAATCTTCTTATTTTAATCTACCAATTTTTCCTTCCTTCAGCACTTCTGAAATTTTTTCTCTAGATACTGTGGAATCATTCAATTTTATACACGTAGAGCTGACTCTGAGTGCATCAATAATATACACCGCATTTAGTATTAACATCGGTCTTCACCACTCAGCTGTATCACGTAAGTCTTGTCCATTGTTTGCGTTAGTATCGAGTCACGGTTAGTCTTTTCAATTTGCGTAATCTTCTAGACTGTAGGTGTGAACTTGGTCAGAGGTTCTCCTCGTATATATTCTACATTTCATATTTACATAAATTTACATCTTACTGTTCATCTACCACTATTGTTTTGAGGTATATTGATGACAAGTTGGGGGATATTGCATCACTCATATAATCCTCGTTTTTATCAAAAATACACATCATCCAGACAAAAGAAATACATATTTCCCTTCATTGATGACGGGCAGTTCAGATTTTACGAATGAGTTGTTGTTCTGGAACCTTCCTCCTTTCGATTGAGAAGTATTCAGAAATAGGCCACGTGGCGTCGTAAAGACTGAATTTTCACTCAGGGTGTGCCAAGTTGGTGGGAAACAGATGCAGATTCCATTTCATGGCGATGAAGATCAGCGATGAAGGTCCCATGAAAGCATGAAGATCACATGAAAGCACGTGGGACGCTATTGCATCACCCATTAAAGTTCTCGTTGTTCATAGATTTCTGATTTGATTCATGAAATAGATGCAAATCACATATCCAAGTCACATGGCGATGAAGATCCCACGAAAGATTTCAAGTGATTCAATCAAATTAAGCAGGATTATATCAGATTCAGATCATCACCACGTGGAATTTCAGGCAATTCTTCAAGAAGACTGGGGCAGCGCCATGTTCCCGGAAAACGATCAAATATCTCCTGGAACTCAGAAAAGACCAAGTCCCAAAAAGGGGAGGAGCCAACTTCTCGGCCAGCAAAAAGGGGCGGGAGCACAGAACTCCGTCAAAAACGAAGTACCAGAAAGGGGCGGGAGGTAGACAGGACCGCAAAAACGAAGGAACAGAAAAAGGCCGAGATCAAAGCTATGCACATTACAGGAAGAAACCTAACAAAGTCCTAACAGGATACTTACTCCAATCAAGATTAATAGGTCGTTGTGCCTTTTTGTGATGTTAACCATGTTGTGATTGCAGTGGCACGTGGGGAAGAGTCACTTACTCCAATCAAAATTTTAATAGGTCGTTGTGCCTTTTTGAGATGTTAACCATGTTGTGATTGCAGTGGCACGTGGGGAACAGTCTCAGGGAACTCATGGCATTTCCGGCAAAATTTCGCAAACTGCGAGACATCCCTTTTGTAGGTGTTTAAGGAAATCTAGAAGGAAGTTTAGTGAGCTATTGAACGTGTACTATTTTTTAGAATTTTAAGGGCCGCTACCGATAGCAGTGCAAGAACGGTGCAACCCACGGCTTGGACAGAATAAATTCCGAACCGAAGCCTTTGTTCAAAAATTAGGTTAACATTGTAGGGGTCAGTGACCCCCTACCAGAGGTTAATCTGATAAGAACAGGTACTACACTTTTGATCTGAGCCATTAAGGCCGAGAAGCGATACCTGGAAAAGTTACTTAACTATTTATTATTTGATTTTCTTTATGCAATATAATTGGTAACCTAGAATTTTCAATTTTATGTAAATTTTCGCCTGAATTTTAGAACAAAAATAGTAATTTTATAAAAATATGACTAAAATTTATACCGTCATGGCTCCATTCGGCTACGCAATGCGACGGACCATGATACCACTTTCATCAGTAATATTACCACAGAGATATTGGATACTGAAATGCCCAATAGATGTCGCTGAAATAAAGATTAGGGATCATTTTCCACACAGACTAATATAGTATTCTGTGATTTTCCATACTTCAATTCCTAACCGATGTAGCTAAAATGAGATTAAGGGGGTTTTATTTATAGGGATAATTACTTATATCAGGGCAAGAGAATTTTATGTGTATATGAAGAAAAGTACAGGAGTAAAGGAAAGCAAGGGTTTTCCTTTGGGGTGCCTAGAAATGAAAGTCGCTTGGAAACTAAAGGAGTTTCGTAAGTACAATTTGGGCAGTACGAAACTACAATTTACGCAGTGTTAAAAAAAACAAGGACTATCTTGATTAGTACAGCTGTATTAGCGAATATTTCATAATGATTAAATTTATTTTAATGCCGTAAATGTTATTTCTATATTAAAGAGTTCGGTTTGGAAGACTGCTCTTGTAAGTTAAACCCTTTTATTTAGTGGAAAGTATACAAAGTAGACAATGCGATTTGTATGCATAAATTAATAACTCATCTCAATAATAATAAAAAAAAACATTGGCAGCAACACATATTTAATTTTTTTTTTTTTTTTTTTTTTTGCATTCAAATCTTTTGCGGTTCATACAAAACATTTAAATGTAAATTTTTTTTTAATTTACATGGAGAAAAAAATTTGAAATAGACATCTTTAACATGGGGTTTCACTTAGACACTAGCACTCCAAACGACTAACCATGGGAACTAAGATGTAAACTAAGTGTGGCTGCTATATTTGGCAAGTTTCGCTCGCTTGGCGATTTTATTTTAATGTTGACGGGTGAATAAACATACAAGACTTTACTTTTGCAATTTTTAAAACTATAAAAATGATCAGCATTTAAAAATACTTTTATCTGTAACATATATACTTATTAGTTGAAGTAAATTCAAATAAACATAGATATACATTTAATTCATATAATCATAAACTAAATAAAAAGTAGACTCATTGCATTGTTTTACGTAAAATATTATGCACAAAATATTACACGCTGACATACTCAAAAGACTGAAATATTATGTATTATTTTCAGTCTAAAAATACTGATGGCTTGTTGATTGTTTATTTACTTGGTTCTTAAGTTATTCTGTTCTGGGATGCTGATAACAGAATGTTTTTTTTTTTTAAATATACAGATATTTTTATATAATAAATAACAACAAATATACATAAATGTGATATCAAAGATATTGACCTCAAACGTTAATTACCTGGCGGGGGAATTTTCCTCAATACGTCATTTAAAAAAAAAGTATACTATAACAAATATATATGCATACAATATCAAATTCAACTTAACTAGCTTTAAGAAAAAATTATGCAAATATGCATTTTTATACATTTTACGCAAATTCAAAAAAGGTTTTAAACTAATAATACCACTGCCTCTTAGAATATAGTCTAGTCTTATATATATATGATGGTCTCTTATGATGAACACGTGTATATTTATGACACGTGTATAGATTGATTAAAATACAAATGTTATTTCTATTCTAAATAAAAAATATATTACATACCCTGTAATGTAATCAATTCCTTTTGGTAATCAATTTCTTGAAATAATCTATTCAAAATTCTCAATAATCTCGAATAATTTTTTTGCAAGCTACTCAAATATACTACAAGAAATCATGGTCTGTGAAGGAAGAAGTGTTTCGTTCGGGTCAAATATAGAGTTGAATTAACAGAATGTCTTGGCGAAAATCGTTGCTGACCATTTCTGACAGTGCGCCGAATCTGAAATTGGTTACTACTTGGGGGTGCTGCAAAATATGGACTGAAATATCTGTATAATTAGTTTGTGCTTAGCAAGGTGTCTGTAGTAGTAGATGCTATGTTGAACACCTAACCTGCCGGCGCTGATGAGAAGATTATTATACCCCTCTTTTATCCTTTTGATTTTGCAAGAATTAACTCGAAATTTTTCAAAAAACTCAGGTACAAATTTTTCATAATATTCGTACGCATTTAGACTCAGTATTTAGATATAAAATAGCATTTAAGTACTAACTTTAAAAAGTTTCTTTATGTACCAGTATTTATGTTGAACTAGTGTTTATTTATATGACCGCATTTAGATATAAAGGCAAATAAAAATTTCATCTTTATATTAAAATTTCGTTTAATAAGGCAGTGCTTTCGTTTACCAATGTATGTATTACTTTTGCGAGCCAGCTTATAACAAAATAAGTTGAACTTGCCATACCACATAAAAAATCTCGGCCTGTGTTAGTTCCATAAATGTATTATTGTTATGGAGGAAGCTAAAGGCTGTAATCGTTGTCGAATTTTTCAGGAAGACTTTTTCTGCGGACCTCTTTTCTCCTGATCCGGTCCTGTACCGTTGCCTACGTGATAATAAAGGCCGGGAAATTTCGATTTAGAAAGTGGGGAATGTGTAGTTCCAGAACAGTTGGTAGAGGGCGCTGTTATTTCCTGTCAGAGCTGATTTATTACTGTCAAAGTTCGTATAAACCTCGTATTTTTACATTTCTTTACATTATCTAATAAATTAAAATCAGCATCTGTTTGCGTATTTTTTGTTTAATAAATATAGTTATTTTTTATTTAACCTAGAACATTTTTAGTTTTGTAAATTAAAAAAAGGTGCAAAATTAATGTTTTTAATATATTTTATCGGTTAGTAAATTAAAAAAGGCAAACGTTATTATTAAAATGTTAAAATAATTTTTACAGGAAGAAGGAATATATACCTGTAAACATGCGTGAAGCCAGAAATTTCAATAGGGGGATGTCAGAAGCGAATTTGTTTCTTCAATTTAAAAGCGAAATTTTTTTATTAACAAATTTTTTTAATAATTTTAAAATTTTCAATTTTTTATTTTAGTTATTATGAAACAAAAATTAAGTTTTATAAATTATATTAAATAAAAATTAAAATATTTTTAATTTTTTTAAATCCAATTTTTCATTAACATGTCATAAAATACCCCCCCCCCCCCCCCCCCCCCCGCCGGGAGTTCTTCAGGATTCATAAACTCGGGAGTGTATAATTTTTAAAATAATGGAAGGGGGGGATCAACAGGATAGATTGATTTAAATCAACATTTAAAATGTTAAAATAATTTTTACAGGAAGAAGGAAATATACCTGTAAACATGTGCGAAGCCAGAAATTTCCATAGGGGAATGTCAGAAGTGAATTTTTTTTTTCAATTTAAAAGCGAAATTTTTTTATTAACAAGCTTTTTATTAATTCTAAAATTTTCAATTTTCTATTTTAGTTATTATGAAATAAAAATTAAGTTTTTAAAAAAATATATTAAATAAAAATTAAAATATTTTTAATTTCTTTAAATCCAATTTTTCATTAACGTGTCATAAAGTTGGAAATAATCTTTGGAAATAACTGCAGAATTCGTATGAAATCTGGTTTGATTATTGCAAGTTGTATACACAAAAAGCTATTTGATTTTCAGAGAGATTGAGCTAAGGATATATTTCTATTTTTTAGATTTTATATAACTTGATCTGGTGTTTGTTCCAACCGTTGACGTCCAAAATAATCAGGTACTATTCATCACAGTAACGTGAAATTCGGTATGACGTTTTCATTTGTGGTACATTTCAGTTCTCTCGATTTTGAAGCTTATCGGGCTAGCTCGCCAAAGGAATATACTTGTTTTATTTAGAATGACTCGAAAATTAGAGCAAGTAGAAAATCTAAATTTAATATATATTTTTCTTTTCCGGTATATTTTAATTCTTTCGATTTTGAACCGGATCGAGTTAGTCCGCCCTAGGAATTCATTCGTTTTTGCAGAATAACTCGAGAACAGGAGTATCTGAAAATTCCAAGTTTAGTATGTCCTTGTCATACACAAAAAGCTATTTGATTTTCAGAGAGATTGAGCTAAGGATATATTTCTATTTTTTAGATTTTATATAACTTGATCTGGTGTTTGTTCCAACCGTTGACGTCCAAAATAATCAGGTACTATTCATCACAGTAACGTGAAATTCGGTATGACGTTTTCTTTTGTGGTACATTTCAGTTCTCTCGATTTTGAAGCTTATCGGGCTAGCTCGCCAAAGGAATATGCTTGTTTTATTTAGAATGACTCGAAAATTAGAGCAAGTAGAAAATCTAAATTTAATATATATTTTTCTTTTCCGGTATATTTTAATTCTTTCGATTTTGAACCGGATCGAGTTAGTCCGCCCTAGGAATTCATTCGTTTTTACAGAATAACTCGAGAACAGGAGTATCTGAAAATTCCAAGTTAAGTATGTCCTTGTCATTTGCGGTATATTTTAACTCCTTGGAATAAAAACCTTATCTGTCTAGCCCATCTTGAGCTTCACAAAAAGAGCGTATTCGTTTTTTGAGAATATATCGAAAATCGGAACATCTAGAATGTCTAAATTTAGTATATCATTGTCCTTTGGGGTTTATTGTATTTCTTTGGATTTCGAACCTTGCTAGGCTAGCCTATCTTGGACATACCATAGAAATGTATTCGTTCTTCAAGAATAACTCTAAAAACGGAGCTGCTAGAAAATCTAAATTAAGTGCATTTTAATCCTTTGGATTAACCTTATCGGGCTAGCCCGTCTTGGGCCTGCCTTAGGAATGAACTCGTTTTTGGTAAATAAACGTAGAATCGGAGAAGCAAGGAATTCCAATTTTAGCATGACGTTGTCTTTTGTGGTATATTTTAGATTTTTCGATATTGAACTTTATCGAGTCAGCCCATTTTACCGCCATAGGAATGCACTCGTTTGAGACTAACTCGAAAACTGGAGCAGCTAGAAAATCTAAATTTATTATATCATTTTTTTGGGGTTATCATTTAATTCTTTCGATGTTTAGCAGTATCGGACTATCCCGCCTTGGGCCTGTCTTAGGAATCCACTTGTTTTGGGGGAATTGCTCGAGAGCCGGAGTAGCGAAATATTCCAAGTTTAGAATGTAGTTATCTTTTGCGGTATATTTTAATTGCTTAAATTTAAAACCTTATCGGGGTAGCCCGCCCTGGAACCGACATAATAATATACCACTTTTTAATTAACTTAAAAATCAGAGCAGCTAGAATATCTAAATTTAGAATATCATTGTCTTTTGGGATATTTTTTATTTCCTTGGATTTTTAACTTTATTGATCTACCCCGCTTTGGGTTCGCCATAGCAATGTACTCTGTTTTCTTTTTTTCAGAATAATTCGAAATTCTCATTTTTTGAGATTTGCTAGCTGCTCTGGTTTTTGAATTAGTCTCAAAGAACGAGTGCATTCCTAAAGCAAAATCCAAGACGGGCTAGTCCGATAAGTTAACCCAAAGAATTAAAATATACCCCATAATATACTAAATTTAAATTTTCCCGCTGCTCCGGTTTTCGAGTTATTCTTGAAAATGAGTACATTTTTATGGCAGGCCTGAAACGGGCTAGCCTGACAAGGTTCGAAATTCAAAGAATTGCAATATACCCCAATAAATAATGACATACTGAATTTAGACTTTCTATATGCTCTGATTTTTGTATTATTCTCACAAAACGAGTACATTCCATTTGTTGGGCTCAGGAGGGCTGGCCCGATAAGGTTATTAATAAATAAAAGTTAAAATATACCGCAAAGGACAAGGACATGCTAATGTTGGAACTTATATGAATACTCCTGTACTCGAAATTTTCCGCAAAAACGGGTGAATTTCTAAGGCGGGCCCAAAACGGGCTAGTCCGATACGGCTCAAAGTCGAAAGAATTAAAATATATCCCAAAAAAAAGGATATATATTATATTTAGATTTTCGAATTGCTCTGATTTTCGAATTACTCTAAATAAAACGGGTATATTTCTACAGCGGGCTCAGGACGGACTAACCGGATAAACTTCAAAATCGAAATAACTCAAATGTACCGCAAAAGAAAACGTCATACCGAATTTACCTTTACTGTACTGTGATAAATGAACCTGATTATTTTGCACCTCAAAGATTTGAGCGTACTCCAGATCAAGTTAAATAAAATTTTAAAAACAGAAATATATCCTTAGCTCAATCTTTCTGAAACTCAAATAGCCTTTTGTATATACCACTTGCAATAATCAAACCAAATTTCACACGAATTCTTCAGTTGCTAACCATCCTTCAGTCATTTATTGCTCGGATATAAAGATATCGGTCATTTCATTTGCCTTAAATTTGGATCAGTTTCAATGTTAACGCCTTGCCTTTTGATCTCTTATTCAAAACCAGATATAATATAAGTAAAATAAAAATTCTTCAATTATATATATATATATATATATATATATATAATTTTATTTTTGTTATATAAATATATATATATATATATATATATATATATATATATATATATATATATATATAAATATATATATATATATATATATATATATATATATATATATATATATATATATATATATATATATTTATATATATATATATATATGTATGTGTGTGTGTATATATATAATAAAAAGTTTGAAAGTCCAATGAAAGAAAAGTGAGAAGTTGTAACTCGAAAAACCTAACTTTCTTACAAATTTACAAAAGAAAAGCATAAGCAGCAAATTTTCAAGCAAATGGAAAAAAAATACAAATTGCGAATCATCAAGTCAAAGAAAATTATCAAAAAACAATGGTATGGAATCGATAAAAGAAAACAGACGAAATCCAAGCACAAACGCTATTCACGTGGCCAAGGTCTAAACCTAAATCATGGATTTGTGCACTTCTTCAAAACTCTTTCTCAAGTCCAAGTGTTTTGTAGAAGCAAACACAAAAATGTATGTATATATATATATATATACATATATATATATATATACAGAGAGAGAGAGAGAGATGATCTGTCTCATATGTTAGACAAATTTTTCTTTCATTGTGAATTTCACAAATATAACTAAAAAGAAATTTTGCTAGACTTTAGCTTGATATCGTTCATTTGACTATTAATTTCATTGATTTTCATGCCGTATTATACGTTTTACTTTATTCTCAGTTTTTGTGATATAGTCGCAATGTGTTCAGGATGAGGAGTCCCTAGTCAGAATGGCTTTAACCTCCGATATGCACCAATATTTGGATCCATAACATTATTTGAGCAGAGGATATAGCAGAAATTTATGTCATTCTAGCATATTTAAGAAACATTTGAAGTACTGTACTGGTAGTTATGCAGTTATTTTCAGCATGGTCATATATTTTCACTCGGAGATAAAACTTGGAGACTTGCTTGAAGATTTGGTATTTGAAGCAAATTCACTGTTTTAAGGTTACGGAAGAAAAGCAGGAGTTCAGGTTTCAAACATAGAGCTGATACGTATAATAAAATTTTACATTAAAAATTAGGTTTTGAAGTTTCAGCTAGATTTTACATCATAATTTTTCGGTTCAATTTTAACAAAGATGTGTGCTTTTAAACTGTAAGTCTGCTTTTAAAGAACAATATTTATTATATATATTTGTAGGTTACGTTTAATAATTTTAACATTGACCTGGGTTCGATTTTCACTTTAGATTAGTTAAGCAGTCTTTAGCTTTCTGTTAACTTAGGTATCTCATTCTTTAGGTTTCTGTTAACTTAGGTTACTCTTTCTTTAGGTTTCTGTTAACTTGGTGGCAGAGTATCATCGAACAATTGAAGGAGGGGACCAAATATGTTGTTTCCCATTTCTTCAAACATCAATGGTTTTAGGTATGACCCTCCAACCCCACCCCCACACTCCGCTCCTTCATGGCGAATACGTCCTGTTAGAATTAGTTTACTCACATAAATATCTTGATTAAAAATGCATCTCCATCCCACCCCCACCCCATATCACTAATTAAATGTTTATGCATGCATTATCAAAGAAGGAAGTTAAAAAAAAAGGCTATTAAGACATTTAACTTGGGTGATTCAGAAGTAATAATTTTATATTGAAATAGGATTACATCTTCATATGATTCTATCTGCATCAACTAATTACAAAATTATTAAAATAAAATAATGTTCTGCAGAAAACTAAAAGACGAGGAGGGGGGGGGGGGGGGAATGAGAATTAAATAAGATATTTCCGGGTGGGAAAGATGAAAGAGCTCTAATCGTTACACACACATTTCACGATATTTATTTGAAAGTATTTTTCAAGCAAATTATTAACAATGAAGTCTCTGAAACTATTACAATAAAATAAACTTTTTATATGTAGTGCCATAATATTGTATTATTTTATTTGTTTCCTATACTTTAGTAGATATAAAAATATATTGCCGAAAATTTTCAAATTCTATATTGATTAAATACACAAAAAACCTTTGGGACACGTTTTGGCAATTTAGGTGTTATTGTTATTTCAGCATATGTGCCTATACTTATGAATTTAGACATAATTTTGTATTTTATTTTAAACTTAAGATTTTGAAATGTAATTTTATAAACATATAGACGCAAATTAAAGTATAAATTTTATTATTGTGGAAATTACATTTTTTTATATTTGAAGGTACGCATACAATATTTTAAAATAAGTGAAATGTAGCAGTAATTTTGTAGTATCACGCCTTAAAGCAGGGTGCGGTAGCCCATTGGTTAGCGCGCTGGAGTTGCACTCGGTAGGCCCGGGTTCGATTCCAGTCACTGCCAAAACTGTCGCCGTGTTCACGCGGAGTACGATCACGTTAAACATGTGGGTCCGTAAGTCCTTCCGAGAGGTTGGTGGTAGGGGAAGGAGGGTACGGTCCCTGTGGATACCTCCCCCACTGGGTTCCGGTCTAAATTGGGTGGCACTTCCCGGCTGTCCAAACAGTTACCTTACACCTTTCTGGTAGATCGGACGGTCTGGGTCTCAACAACAACAACGCCTTAAAGCAAATTTTGACACTGCTAACATAAATGTAAAATCTTATAAAATGCAACAAATTTCTCATCAACCATGTCTAAAATAAAACCAATGAATACACTATATAGTCTTGGAGATAAATCGCCAAATCATGAATGCCCTACTTCCCTGTATGATAAGAGAATATACTTATATTCTATCTACTCGCTTATAGGAGTGTAAATTGTGCAGCGCACAGAGACGCAAAAAGTAAGGAGCATTATTTAGATATTTATACAATCATGTCATTTTAATATTATTTTTCATTTATTTATTTATTTATTTTATTATTATTAATATATTTTTATCCCCAGTCTTAGTCTATAGTTACTTATTTGCAACAGATATGCTAGAGATGGGTTTTTTGTACTTGCTGTAGTTTATGCATAGTTATAGATTAGAAATATCAATTATATATATATGTATATATATACATATTTTTTATATAATTCAATTTGGAATTTTGAACAGGAAAGAAAAGTTTCATGCAATGACTATTTTCTTTTTCGATTCGAACACATCCAAAACTAGCAATATGTAAGTCACGTATGCTTCTTTCCATCCTTTTCCCCATATTATTTTCCATGAACTAAATCCTCCATCTGCTCATGATGCGTTTTACTGGATCGGATAAATTGTGGTGTGGTAAAATCCATAATTTTCTTCCGTTCACTGCGAAGCTAAATGTTAAAGGACAAAAGATATACGACTGCATGTACTTGCTATATCCAGAGTCTCGCTCGAGCGATCCTACGTTTTCAAGCGTTGCAACCGTTATTAACAAAAATAATATCTTGTTTTCTCAAATTTCAATAAACGTACTAAATTCAAAATATAACTAGATAATTTATTCTAAAAGTGCCAACGCTGTAGCTGAGAGGTCTAAGGCAAGCGTTTCTTTGTGCTCGCTGGGTTGCCGGGTTGTAGATTCGAGTCCCAAATGCGGGCGTTGTGATGGCCATTACGGACGTAGTGTGTTCCACTCCATTTGGTGAGCACGTGAAACGTCATATGACTGCAAAAGAGTTAGCAATCCTGCCTCTAAAAATGGACGACCAAGTGCCTTGCCATTAAAAGAAAACTACTTTAAAAGTATAAGACATAACAGCTATAAGTTACAGAACATATTAGTTCTTTGACCGATCACCAAATTTAAATTAACCTGAATGTCAATAAGTAAAATAACCGTTATAAGGATTAACAATTTCTATTCTAGATTTCTTATTTTTCAAGCAGTGTCTTCCCTCGAGGAAAGAAGAGTCTAAATTTAAATAGCAGCCCCGTAGATTGAGGACGGTAGGTGGAGCTGGCAACTAGGTTGTAAAGGTGCGACGTGCGAAGAACGAGATGGTGCATGGGGGGTGTGGATGCAGCCGATGATAGAAAGGGTGGATCGTGTACATTCTGATTTATTATTTGTAAATTACGTTAATGGAATTTATTTTACTGTTTAAGAATAAATTTGTTGTTTTTATCAAAAGATGCTTGCGAGTTCATTCCGACACCTTTGCAAAGTAAACTGTTTTTTTTCCCGTCTTTACATTTCTACATAACTGTAATCGAGCATAATCGTTTACAATTACGCTATTACGATTATTCATAGTACTGCGCTCATCACATTATAAACTCCCACAAGAGCAAAATCAGTTCCACTACTAGTAATCGCTGAACAGGAAGTATCACACCAAATTTATTTATTTTTTCAAAAATTTTAACATCCCTGCAGAAACTATACAGACCTTTCGCTTCTCATTTTAGGACAACCCGGAAAGCCGCTGAATGTATTTGTAAAGATGAAGGTGATAGATATAGATGAAATAGATGGAGCAAATATGGTAAGTGTACGGAAAATATTTATCACAAGCAAAGAGAAATACAGTATTAAAATGAAATTTTGATATATGAACAAAAATAGATCTAGATACAAAAGTTTAATAAGTTTGTTCGTTGTTTTCATTTGTTTCGTTTACAGCAAATAATATGAACCTATATCGTAACTAAAAAAAGATGCATGATTAAAATAACTTAATCTTTCCAAGTTACGAGCGAATATCAAATATTTGTAAGTATTACCACGAATAATAATTTTTACAGAATATTATAGCCACTATATTTAAAAAACCCAAAACCTTAACCTTTAGCTTACGGGATCGTGAAACCTAAACTCCTCTCAAAACGGGAAGATTCGTTCGAATTCTCAGCCCCTATTGTTCCACAACCCTCCTTTTCAGATATTCTTCGTTTGAGATTGATGATGTCCCACCCGTAAGCAAAAGGCTAAATTTACATTACGTTAGCGTATCAATATTATATTACGTTAGCGGGTCAGTTAATAGCAACCCTTCTCTAGTGTAAACTTTCTTTCGCTCCGTAGCCCCCGTTACTACATGCCCGCCGACTTTCGCCGTTTCCTTTGTTTAAACGGCAACATAGCAACGAGGGACGCTACCGCTAGAGGTCAGGTATAGCGGGCTACCCTTCCGCGAAAAAGGGTAAATAAAGCAGAGCGCCAGTGTATGCATTCGTACGATTCAAGTTGCCGCTACTTTTCTCATTAAATATTTTAGAAGGTTTCTTGCTTTTTCATTGACGCATTTTGATTCATTTATTGCTATTTTTTCGCTTGTTTTCTTTTTACCTAATTATTTAACCTAAAAAACGATATGTACACCATACACTATACAGGGAAAAAAAAGGACCTACTTACGCGTAAATATATATAATATATATATATATATATATATATATATATATATATATATATATATATATGTACATATATATATAAGAAAAAAAGATTTGAAGATCCAATGAAAGAAAAGTGAGAATCTGTAACACGAAAATTCAAATATCTATCAAGCTTACGAAATAAAAGTATAAATCAACAAATCCTCAAGCAAATGGAGAAAGATAAAATACAATAAATAAAATAAATATCGAATCAACAAGTCAATGAAAAGTATCAAAATACGTTTTGTCATTCCTATTTACGCAAATTTTACATTTGCATAATTGCAAAGTTTTCATACATATATATATATATATATATATATATATATATATATATATATATATATATATATATATATATATATTTATATTATATATATATATATATATAATATATATATATATATATATATAACAAATTTTTTACGACCCGAAGTATTTGGTGGAGTATATAAATTCGTTCTGACTCCGCCTCCCGCCCCCCTCTAATGCTAAGTCTATGGGTAATATTATTCTCCCCCTGTTACAGCCTTGTATATACAAATACACACACTTTTTCTTCAAACTTTAACTATGCTAATCTTCTATTAAATGATCATAAAAATAATTAATTATATTACACTTTTGAAGTTTTAATGTACATTTCAGTTTTTCAGTTCATGACTAACTGCCTTTGGGAAAGTTGCATAATATACATATAAAACTGCCTTTATCAATTTCATATGAAAAATGCCCTTCTCCCCATCTTACCGTTATATTTCTTATACTATAATAAAAATTTTAAAAGTAGCCAAGATGTTAACTAAAAATGCACGCTCTCCAACTCTTTCTCTTCTGATTTCAGAATATGGATACGCTTAATATTAAATAATAATCAAAACTTACCTTCTCTTGATATAGCTTTAATCCAGATTGGTCGTTGTGGTTCTCTGTTAGGTATTTCATGAAATGCAGTGCCAGTAGATTTATTGGACGATTTACAACCTGGAATTGCGCAGTAAACAATCAAAATTTAAACAAGTCGCGAAAATTAAAAAAAAAAACTTAAGTAAAACACGTTAAACCGCGTTACTGTGCTATTAACCGTGACCCGCTTGCGTTGTCCCCTAGCGAGGAAACTAAGCAGCAAGTGTTGCCTGGTAACCGCTGAATACGGCGGTCATGTAGTAACGGGGGCTACGCCAGGCAACACTTGCTGAAAATATATTATGAAAAAATATCTTATGCGACATAGTACTTGGAAAAATCTCTAAACCTGTTCTATCATTACTCCATATATCTTTTACATTTGTATGAGATGACTTGTGTAATCCACACAAATAAAGCAATGCAATGAATGCTTTCATTTCTAGCACAGATTTTCTTTTTGCATCCCTTTATCTGCTAAAATTTTCTTGAATGATATCAATGTAAATGTTTATACAGTTCACTAAATGTTTTATCAACGTTTCATTTATTAAAAGTGACCAATATTCTAAGGGCGTAACTACATGTTTTGAGTCATTGGTATTTCCAGGTAATTTTTTGTTAATATTTTTGCAGAAAATCTTCCGTGGCATGGAAATGGTTTTTAAACCATTTTGTCTCTTTATCTCGTCCAAATAAATAGGACGTATCATCCACTTCCAGTTCAGTTCCAGAATCAGTGTCATTTTCACTATCCGCATCATGATTGCTAAAATATTCTGCATCAGAAATGCATTTATCTTCTTCACTAATAGGTTCTATGTCCGATGAAACATCATTTAACATATTTTGTAAGCGTTGCATTTCTTCATCATATGAACGCGAAACTTTAGAGCAACTAACATAACGCGACATTTCGGCTTTACAAACACAGTGACCACAAGAGAAATGCTGTCAACGCGAGAACGCGCGCGGGGTGTGTGACGCTCAACCCCTGTTTTATAGGGAACAATTCTTGGAATTTTCTCTTTGTCACCCTTCCCCAAAAGAATGTGACCTTGAAGACAACTAGAAGGCGTTTGGCCAGTTTCAGAAGTTAGGATGCACGAGTTTCTTCACAAATTGTAACTCGTAGGGTGTCAAACACCCCGCGCGTGTCCTCGCGGGTTAAAGAAAAAGATAATTTGTTATCCATCCCATATTTCATCCTGAAATTGGAGCAGTTTTATCACGGCCAACTAGACTAATTCTAAGAAGCAGTGGCATTATTAGTTGAAAAACCTTTTCCGTATTTATATAAAATGTATAAAAATTGATATTTAGATAGCTTTTTCTAGAGTAAGTTGAATATGATATTGAATGTGTATATATTTTACATGCTTTTTACTAACTGACATAATGTGGAAAATACCCTCACCAGACCCCCTTTTGTAATTAACGATTGAGTTCGACACCTTTGATAGTGCATGTATGTAAATTTGTTATTTATTATGGATAGCTTTTTCTAGAGTAAGTTGAATATGATATTGAATGTGTATATATTTTACATGCTTTTTACTAACTGACATAATGTGGAAAATACCCTCACCAGACCCCCTTTTGTAATTAACGATTGAGTTCGACACCTTTGATAGTGCATGTATGTAAATTTGTTATTTATTATGGATAGCTTTTTCTAGAGTAAGTTGAATATGATATTGAATGTGTATATATTTTACATGCTTTTTACTAACTGACATAATGTGGAAAATACCCTCACCAGACCCCCTTTTGTAATTAACGATTGAGTTCGACACCTTTGATAGTGCATGTATGTAAATTTGTTATTTATTATAGGAATATAAGTGTATAAAAAATTATATTAACAGCATCCCAGACTAAATTAAGAACTAAGCAATTCAACAATCAACACGCTAGTATACTTTTTAGGCTGAAAATATTATATAATATTTCAGTCTTTAGGGTACGTTCGTTTGTAATTTTTGGTGTATAATGATTTATAGAGATGCAATGCGTCAATATTTTATTTAGTTTATGATTACATGAATTAAATATATATCTACATTTATTTTTTTCAATTTACTTAAACTAATATATTACAGATAAAAGTATTTTTAGATGCTGATCATGTTTATAGTTTAAAAAATTATAAAAGTACAGTTCCGTAAGTTTTTTTTTGGCCGCATTAACATAAAATCGCCAATTGAGCAATAGACTCCAAATCTGACAGTCGAGCTTTTTTTTACGTCATAGCTGCGGTGGTTGGTTCCGCGAACTCTAGTGTTTATACGAAATCCCATGTTAACGATGTTGCCATAGGCTCCTATGGGAGTGAAATTTCTGAATATAGTATTCTGTGATTCATTCCAGCCCCTTTGCCTGATAGGGCCAGTTTAAAATTAATATAAAGGCTTGCACATTTCACCTCTGCTCAATATCATTTTCTTCCTTGTACACGTCATCAACGCCAATATAACCCTCCGCCACTTCCCCCAGTGTTGGAAAACTGCAACTATCAACCCCATTTTTAAAGGGGTGAATGCCCCTCCGCCCATGTAGCATATCGCCCAATCTCGCTACATTCCGCTCTTAGCAAGCCGGTCGAACGTATCATCCAAAGCAGAATCCTCAAATTTATTGATAAAAATGACATCTTCATTCCTGAACAATTCGGGTTTCGACCCTCCCAGTCTACCACCCTCCAACTCCTTCGCGTTGTGGAGTTCTTCGCTGACGGTTTCCAAAACAAGTTGGCTATATGAGCACTCATGGTGAACGTCGAAAAAGCCTTTGACAGCACGTTGTATACATAACTTAATTTACAAATTAATTCAAATCAATATCCCCTATTCATATTTTCAACTTCTAACTCAGCAATAGAAATTTCCACGTCCGAATTCTTAACACCCTCTCCATAAATAAACCCATTGAAGCCGGAGTCCCCCAAGGTTCTATCCTGGCCCCCTCCTTTTTACCCGCTACGTTAATGACATCTCCCGCTTCCCCATACCACCCGCTGTCTTTATGCCGATGACACCTGTAACATCTCAGCTCACCGTAACATAAAATATTTACATTCCCACTTTCTAAACCATATCGACACCCTTGAAAATTATTATCATAACTGGAAAATTAAAATCAACGAGCAAAAATCGCGAGGCATCTTCGTCTTTGGAAGGCGCCCCCCCCCGATTCATATCAACAATTAACCACTCTCCTTCCTGCGTACTGCTGAGTATCTCGGTGTCCATTTGGAAAGCAGTCTCAACTGCCCAGAGCACTTTAATTATGTCATTAAAGCATCTAAGAAGCTTGCAGGTCACCACCTTCTGTACTTTGAGCTATTAGATCTCAACAATAAAATGCTGCTTTTTAAATCTATAATTCAGCCAATCCTCTTCTATGCCAGCCCAATCTGGGGTTTCACATGCAAAACTAATATGGAGAGAATTCAGAGTTAACAGAACCGAAACCTCAGAATCATTTGAAAAGTCCCCGTTACATTCATTACGACGTAATCCGAAAAGATTTTAAAATTCATACAATAAAATTGACCATATAAAACTCTCCAAAAAATTCTTCCGTAACATCCCGAGCATCCGAAAAGAAACTCTTTATAATATCCCAGACTATGATACGGGGAAGCAAACAAAGCGACACCGAGCAGTCCTCTACGATCCTCCTCAATTACTTTTTTAATTTACCTTGTGATTCAATTTCTTTTGTTGTGATGTTAACTATTGTAGTATTACTCAAACTCATTTTTTCAATAACTGTCTTCCGAAAGCCTCTCGAGACTTTCGTTCCACTGTTTAATCACAGGTGGCAACACCCCGATTCTGCGGAATCGTCGTTTAAAAATCCTTCTTAATTCATGGAATCAATGACAACTTAACTTTTTATTATTACTATCATGTTATTTCTGCTCAAATGATGTCATAGGATCAAATAGTGGTACAAACCGGTGCTTAAAGTCATCTCTGACTAGGTACTCCCTTCATTTCACATTACGTACTGGTTGCGATGTGTTTCTGATTGAGATTCATTCGAGGAAGCTGACCATATGTATTTTGAACATTATCGGAGTACCCCGTCTTGAGTCCGACATGAAAATGTACTTCTTCTTTTCGTTTTGACAAATAATGATTAAGCGAAGACTTGTGAATATGTAGCCTAAGGATGGCGCCCACTATCTACGCCGATGGTGTGAAAAAACCTGCGAAGCAAGTTCTGAGGTTGGTGAGCGTGAGCGAACAAGTGGGAAAGACTGTCTGTGCGTATCACGCTTGCGTAGAAGGTTACACACTCCAGCTGTTACAGACTCCAGTTGCTTGCCCCTTGTTTGCGCGGCAACAAACAAGGGGCGGATTCTCAAGAACCAAAAGAAAAAGGATCTGTTAATTTTAGCAGTTTGGCGGAATCGGTGTTAGCTGTTAGCAATTGCTATTTGGCGCAAATAATATTACATCAAATCAGCGGATCAGTTAATAGCAACCCTTCTCTAGTGTAAACTTCCTTTCACTCTAACTAAATGTTCAGGTTTAAATTTAAAAAGTAAAAGATTATTCATATACCATAAATAATTTGTTGAAACATTTTATATAAAAGAAATTTTTGTTCGGTACAAAGGCTTTTTAATTGACATTCATTCATGGCAGTTGGCCTGATAGGTCCAGTTTAAAAAGGATATAAATGCTTGCACTCTTCACCTGTAATCATCTGATTCAATCCTAATTTTATGTTATATATGTACGGTGACTAGAAGTAATAGTTCAATATAATTTTCTTATTGGTACACTCATCAATGCCGCTATAACCCTCCATCACTTCCCCGAGTGTTGGTAAACAGCAATCATCATCCCCATTTTTAAAGGCGGAACCATATAGCATACCGCCAAATCTCGCCCCTTAACTCTCTTAGTAAGCTGGCAGAACGTGTCATTTAATGCATACTCCTTAAATTTATTGATAATAATGACATCTTCGTCCTGAAAAATTCTGGTTTCGACCCTCCCAGTGTACCATCCTTCAACTCCTTCGCGTTGCGGAATTCCCTGCTGACGGATTACAAAACAAGCAGGTTGATGGTGCGCTCATGCTGGACATCGAAAAGGCCTTTGACAAAACGTGGAAGACCGGCCATATTTACAAATTCAAATCAAATTCCACTATTCAAATCATCAATTCCTTCCTTAGCAATATAAATTTCCAAATCCGGATTCCCAACACCCTCTTTATAAATAAACCCATTAAAGACGGAGTGGTCCAAGGTAATATCCTAGCCCTCTCCTCTTTAATTATTACGTTAGTGACGTCCCGCGCTCCCCCCATACAACCCTCTGTCTTTATGCCGATGACACCTGCATCTTCTCAGCCAACCATAACATAAACGATCCACATTCCTACTTTCAAAACCATATCGACATCCTTGAAAATTATTAACAAAATTGGGAAATTAAAATAAACGATCAAAAATCCCGAGCCATCTTCTTTTCTGGAAGGCGCTTCCCCCGATTCATATCAACGATCAACCAGTCTTCTTCCTGTACACCGCTAAGTATCCTGATGTCCATTTGGGCATCCGTCTCAACTGTCCAGTGCGCTTTAATTACATCATGCAAATATTTAAGAAGCTTGCAGGTTTCTTAAACCACCTTCTTTAATTGGATCTCAACAATAAAATCCTGCTTTATAAATCTATAATTCATCCAATCCTCATCTATGCCTGCCCAATCTGGGGTTTCGCATGCAAAACTAATAAGGAGAGAATTCAGAGTGAACAGACCCGAATCCTCAGAATAATTCGGAAAGCCCCATTACATTCGTAATGACTAATTCGAAAGTATTTTAAAATATAAACCATAAAATTCACCATCAAAAATCTCTCAAAATAATTCGTCCACAACATCCAGAGCATCTGAAACGGATCTCTTTTCAATATGTCAGACAACGATCTGAGGTAGCAAACAAAGCGACACCGAGCAGTCCTCCACGACCGTCCTTAATTACTTTTCTAATTTACCTTGTGCTTCCAAATCCTCAATTACTTATATTGTGATGTTAACAATCCTAGTATTACTCAATCTCATTTTTCCAATAACTTTCTCCCGAAATTCTCTTTCGAAATTCTTTCTCCCGACTTTCGTACCACTGTTGAATCACAGATGGCAGCACACGATTCTGTAGAATCGTCATTTAACAACCCTTATGGAATCAATGACAACTTAACTTTTTTTATTACTATCATGTTATTTCTGCTCAAATGATGTCATGAGATCAAATAGTGCTACAAACCGGTGCTTAAATTCATCTGTGACTAGTTACTCCTCACTCATTTCACATTACATACTGGGTGCGATATGTTTTTGATTGAGATTCATTCAAGGAAGTAGAGTATATATTTTGAACATTTTTGGAGTACCCCGTCTTGAGCCCGCCATAAGAATGTACTTCTTTTTTTTCTCTTTGAGAAATAATGATTAAGCGAAGACTTGTGAATATGTAGCCTAAGAAGGGCGCCCACTATCTCGCAGATGGTGTGAAAAAGCCTGCGAAGCGAGTTTTGCCAGTTGGTGAGCGTGAGTGAACAAGTGGGAAAGACCGTCTGTGGGTATTACGTTTCCGTAGAAAGTTACACACTCCAGCTGTCAGTACGCGGCAACAAACAAGGGGCGGATTCTCAAGTACCAAAAGAAAAAGGATCTGTTAATTTTAGCAGTTTGGCGGAATTGATGTTAGCTGTTAGCAACTGCTACTTGGCGTTAGTAACATTACATCAAATTAGCTGATCAGTTAATAGCAACCCTTCTCTAGTGTAAATTGTCATTCACTGGGAATTAATTTTCAGGTGTAAATTTAAAAATTAAAAGATCTTTCATCTACCATAAATTGTATTTTAAAATATTTTATATAAAATAAATTTTTGTTTTGTCGAATGTCTTTTTGATTGAGATTCATCAAGATAGCTGGCCTGACAGGGCCAGTTTAAAATGGATATGAAGACTTGCACTCTTCACCTATAATCATCTGATTCAATCCCAGTTTAACGATCAACCACCCTCCTTCCTGCGCACTGTTAAGTATCTTGGTGTCCAATTGGAAAGCCCTCTCAATTGCCCAGAGCACTTTAACTATACCATTAAAACATCTAAAAAGCTTGCAGGTTTCCTAAACCACGTCCTGTACTTTGATCGATTAGACTCAAGCACTCTCTCTTTTTGGAGTGCCTAACGAAGCCGCGTAGGGCTTGCTTTAATCTCCGAACATAGCCAGAAAGATTAGGTAATCATAGTGGACTTTTAATGTGATAGGGATCCTGTGGGATCATAGCGGTGCACGTTAGACAGAATTAGGACAAGTCCTAATTGATTTTCCCCCCTCCCCCTTAATTTTGAATTTGGTGAAAGTATCTCATAGAAATAAAGAAAATTTCGAAAACGGTTAAGTTCCGTGAAACTCTGTCCAAGAGTCGATGACCTACGTACTAGTGCGACTAAAGGGGTGGGATTGCGCAAGTATTTATATTCATTTTAAACTGGTCCTATCAGGCCAGATGCCATGAATGAATGTCATACAAAGAGCAATTGTACAAAAAAATTTATTTTATATAAAATGTTTTAACGAATTATTTATGGTAGATGTATAATCTTTTACTTTTATAATTTAAACCTGAAAATTAATTAGGAGTGAAAGGAAGTTTACAGTAGAGAAGGGTTGCTATTAACTGATCTGCTAATTTGATGTAATATTACTAACGCCAAATAGCAGTTGCTAACACCGATTCCGCCAAACTGTTAAAATTAACCAATCCTTTTTCTTTTGGTATTTGATAATCCGCCCCTTGTTTGTTGCCACGCACTAACATCTGGAGTCTGTAACTTTCTACGCAAGCGTAATACGCACAGACGGTCTTTCCCACTTGTTTGCTCACGCTCACCAACCGGCAGAACTCGTTGCTCAGGCTTTTTCACACCATCGGCGGAGGTAGTGGGTGGCCTCCTTAGGCTACATATTTACAAGCCTTCGCTTAATCATTATTTCTCAAAAAGAAAAAGAAGTACATTTTTATGCGGGGCCCAAGACGGGGTACTCCGATAATATTTAAAAAACATATGGTCAGCTTCTTTGAATGAAACTCAATCAGAAACACATTGTTCCCAGTACGTAATGTGAAATGAATAAGGAGTAACTAGTCAGAGATGATTTTAAAAACCCGTTTGTACCACTATTTGATCCTATGACATCATTTGAGCAGAAATAACATGATAATAATAAAAAAAAGTTAAATTGTCATTGATATTATTTGCTTATGATGCATTTCTGCGTTGCGTCATTTGCATTCTTGCTGTAAACATTTACATTTTATTTCGTGATTAATCCGTCACAAAATTTGTTTAAACATATCTCTGGGACTTTTGTAATAAAATGCTAAAATTTTGTACATCACCTTATTAGAGCATGGGGCACATTTTACTCATTGGAAATGTTTTTGCACGATGGCCGTATAAAAATTTAAATTTTGTATTTTTTCAAATTTAATCCCCTGAAATAGACTTCATAAAATTATGTACCTTTTTTTATGCAACTTTGTAATTTATTATATATGTCCAAAATCAATATTTAAGGAATAAAAGCCGAGGTCAATGTTTTTGGAACATCCTGTGTGTATATATATATATTATGAAAATACCGTGAAATATAATATTATAAATTTATCAGAAATCACACTTAAAAGGCGCAAAGCTGCATTAAAAAGAGGATTAAAAATATTTTCAAAATGAAAAGAGGTATGGATGGATGCAATGTACCAAAAGATGGCCGGGGGGGGGGAGGGGTTGTGACCCCCTCACCCCGGTTAAGCATGCTTTGCGTCGCGAAAACACTTCCGATGAGCCGGTACAAGAACCAAGGCACTAAAGCCAAGGCACTAAATTTTGTGGCTTCAAAAACCTCATTTAATATGAACATATTGATAGTTACAAATGTCAGGTTTTCTGATCCTAATACTCACGAGTTCGAGACCCCTCATGATCCCTTCTCACCGCAGTATAAGATGCTTAATAATTCAACATAAATTATGCCATGCACGGGAAAAAATGTATTAATGTTGTTTAAAGTTTTAATGCAATGCGCATTTGTGTGCTAGAGAAATCGAAACCTATAGTCGAAGAAATATTATATAATTTCTATTTAAATCAGTTTAAGTAGAAATTGAAAATATTTTTGGGGAAGATTCGAATAAATGCGAGTGATTTCCACGCAACTTCGTAAGGAAAATTTATTAGCGTCCACAAGGCACTAAATATTGTGGCTTCAAAAAACCTCATTTAATATTAGCATATTGATAGTTAAAAATGTCATGTCTCCTGATCCTAATACTCACCTGTACGAGACCCCTCATGAACCCCTCTCACCACGGCATAAGATGCTTAATATTTTAACATAAATTATGCCAAGCACGGGAAAAAATGTGTTAATGTCGTTTCAAGTTTTAATGCATTGCGCATTTGTGTGCTAGAGAAATCGACATCTATAGTTGAAGAAATATAATAAAATTTCTAATTAAATCAGTTTAAGTAGAAATGAGATATATTTTTTGGAAAGATTCGAATAAAATACGAATGATTTCCACATTTCCACCCAACTTCGTTAGGAAATTTATTAGCGTCCCCAAGGCACTAAATTTTGTGGCTTAAAAAACCTCATTTAATATTAACATATTGATAGTTACAAATGTCAGGTTTTCTGATCGTAATACTCACGAGTACGAGACTCCTCATGACCCCCTCTCACCACGGCATAAAATGCCTATTAATTTAACATACATTATGCCAGGCACGTAAAAAATGTGTTAATGTCGTTTAAAGTTTTAATGCAATGCGCATTTGTGCGCTAGAGAAATTAAATCCTATATTCAAAGGAATATTATATAATTTCTAATTAAATCAGTTTAAGTAGATATTGAAAATATTTTTTGGGAAGATTCGAATAAAATACGAATGATTTTCACCTAGCTTCGTAAGGAAAATTCATTAGCGTCCCCAAGGCACTAAATTTTGTGGCTTCAAAAAACCTCATTTAATATTAACATATTGATAGTTACAAATGTCAGGTTTTCTGATCGTAATACTCACGAGTACGAGACTCCTCATGACCCCCCTCTCACCACGGCATAAAATGCCTATTAATTTAACATACATTATGCCAGGCAAGGACAAAAATGTGTTAATGTTGTTTAAAGTTTTAATGCGATGCGCATTTGTGCGCTATAGAAATTGAATCCTATATTCAAAGGAATATTATATAATTTCTAATTAAATCAGTTTAAGTAGATATTGAAAATATTTTTTGGGAAGATTCGAATAAAATGCGAATGATTTCCACCCAACTTCGTAAGGAAAATTTAATTGCGTCCCCAAGGCACTAAATTTTGTGGCTTCAAAAGCCTCCTTTAATATTAACATATTGATAGTTACAAATGTCAGGTTTTCTGATCGTAATACTCACGAGTACGAGACTCCTCATGACCCCCTCTCACCACGGCATAAAATGCCTATTAATTTAACATACATTATGCCAGGCACGTAAAAAATGTGTTAATGTCGTTTAAAGTTTTAATGCAATGCGCATTTGTGCGCTAGAGAAATTAAATCCTATATTCAAAGGAATATTATATAATTTCTAATTAAATCAGTTTAAGTAGAAATTGAAAATATGTTTTGGGAAGATTCGAATAAAATGCGAATGATTTCCACCCACTTTGTGAGGAACATTTATTAGCGTCCCCAAGGCACTCAATTTTATGGCTTCAAAAATCCCTATTAATATGGACATACTGATAGTTAGAAATGTCATGTTTCCTAATTCTAAAATTTACGAGGACCCTTATGCCTGATGAGATGTGTTTGTAAAGAATATGCCATATCAACGAAATAGAAGAAGTATAATTGCAGAGTAAAAGTGATCTTCATTTCACTATCTCAAATATCGAGGCGGATTCTGAATGGTTTCTTTTTCCGGTGTATCTTCCTTATTAATGGTCGAAATTCTCATATATTTATATTTAATGTGTTGTATGCTGTTGACATATAAAATCGTATGATGACCAAAAAGAAATAAAAAAATAATATGTTGCCAGTTGAATTGTCGGAAATAATGAGCAAGCATGGATGCATATGACACTTTTGGTTTAACTGTGCGACTTTAGAATAATACAGTCAAGCCAAACCCTCTATATTTGATCGTTCCTATAGGTGCCGAAATAATGAGCGCTGTTCGAATTATTTATTTATTTATTTATTTTGACTGACTGTACCTATACTTTTTTGACCGATTGTAACTGCATCGAATAATCGCCTTTAGATTTACCAACAACAATATAGAATAAGCATTAAGGAGAACTTAACATTTTCAGTTCTTGCTTTCCGAACGTTCTTGCTTTTCCCTAAGCGTCGTAACTTTCAGTTTTAAATTTACAGGATTTTCGACTCCACATGTACTTCAAAACTTTTTGGAATGACACAAGGCTAAAGAGGAACAACACCCTGATAACAGATTGTTCAGGTTTCGTGTGGACGCCTGACGTTATGTTCGAGACTGCGAAAGAAATTCGAACGTTCGACACTATCAGTACAGCGCTTCGAGTTGAAGAGTATGGGCGCGTTATCATGACAGATAGGTATGTATGTATGTATTGAACATTCTTATTACTTTCCCTGCAATACATGGTAATGTATAGGGAAATATTGAAATCATGCCGAAAATCGCAACTCGAGTTTTCGACGGATCTACAAGTTTCGAAACTCTAGAATACGAAAAAACTATTTTTAGCGTGACGTCTGTGTGTGTCTGTCTGTGCAGTGTATGTATCCACTGTAACTCAAAAACTAATAGACCCAATTTCATAAAATTTGGTAGGTAAGTCACTTGGGTGTGACCCTGGTGCTGATTAGTTTTTAGTACTATTGAGGGTAAAAGAATTCGCTTTTTTTTGCGAAATGGCCCGCAAAAATTGCCTGTGTCCACTAGATAGATGAAAAACTAATGGACCGAATTTCATATAATTCGGTACATAAGTCGCTTGTGGGTTACCCTAGTGCTGATTATATTTCGGTACGATGCGGAAAAAATAACCTGCCTTTTTTTGCAAAATGGCCCTCAAAAATCGTCAAAATTTAAAATAAAAAACTTTGTATGCTCAAATATATCCATTAAATGCTTGTTTCATACGTAATTTTTAACGAAGAAAACAATGAGACCAACCCTATTACACTAGGTCTAGCTGTTCGCGAGATATTTTAGTTTTTTCGTATTTTCTTTACGCCACCTTTGAAAATAAGTCCAGTTACCAAATGAGAACAAAAATTGAATTAAAAGTCAATTAAATTTAATTAATACAAAGAGAAAGTAGATATATGTCTGCAGAGAAAGTCATGTGCTGTCACATCAGATTTTTTTGTGAGTAGTAGCTCAACAAGGAATTTTTCATGGGGAGGAGGGGTGCAATATATTGCTTAAAAGATCTCATTTTGTGAGTAGTAGCGCAGCAAGACATTTTTCATGGGGTGCCAAATTTTGTGTGATTAGTAGTCACAAGAAATTTTTCATGGGGTGCAAAGTATTGTATAAAATATCTCACTTTGTGAGAAGTAACGCAACAAAATATTTTTCATGGCGGTACAAAATATTGTTTAAAATATCTCATCTTGGGAGTAGTAGCGTAACAAGAAATTTTTCATGGGGGTGCGAGATATTATTTAATATAAATGTTACGGTAAAAGTGATTAATCGGTAATTATGCATAATCTCCGGTTATTATGCATAATCACAGGTTATTATGCATAATCACCAATCATCTTGGTAAGTTTGATAAATTTCACTCAATTTCTCACTTTTACCGGCAATTATGCATAATTCCCAAATGAAATTGGCAAATTTGATAAATATGCCAAAATTTCTCACTTTTACTGGCGATTATATATAGTTCCCAAATGAATTTGGTAAGTTTGATAAATGTCGCTGAATTACTACTTTAAAGGGACTTTTGCATAATTTCCAAAATGTAGTTTAGAAATTGGATAAATATCATGAAATTTCTCACATTCTGTGGTTTTAATAAAGTAACTTGTGGATTTGAACAAATTTTAATGTAATGAATAATAAATACATTCTTTTGTTTTATTAATATTAGAACTATTTAATGAATATAAGGAAACCATGAAAAATCTGTTTCAGCCTAATATTAGAATTATGTGTACAAAAATATCAAAAAATTTGCTGGAAAAAAATGTAATAATAATTCTTAATAATCTCTAATAATTCTTATTGCTTATTCAAACATGGCAAACTATCACGACATTTTGAGTTTCATAATTTTTCATGCATTTGTATTTAGCTCAATTACATGATCACTTTTCCTTTACCTAAACACCTTCGGTATCCCTGACCTCTTGAAACCGATGTTTTTCTCGTGCACTCCCTAAGAGACAGTGATATTGGGTGCATTCTCTACTGTAGAAAATTTTTTTGTCACATAGCACAAGCTGATTTCTGGTAAAAAAAATTGTGATAGATGTCTCTCCCTTGTTCCCAAGTGATAGTACTCATCATTTTTGTTGCTAATATTACTCTCAATATATTCCGCGAATCGCTTCGTGACCTGTCTACATCTGGTATCCCTAACTTCACTGTATCTCTTACTTTGGCTACGGCAAACTGCAGCTCTAATATTTTCTTCGCTTGAGTTTCTAAAACTGCCTTTGCTTTCGCCCGATTCTCAACTTTTCCCTTTCTGTTCTTGATTGTAGAAAAACGGACCACTTCCTTACTTGGCTGTATTTTGGTTAACGAATCAGGATAAAATCGGTGTTACATTATTATTTCTAACATATGTAGCATCGTACGATTTGAAAGATAGCTACCTGTGAAGATGGTCCCTGAATGTTTTAGCAATGAGTATACGTCTCCCTGGATAGCCATCTGCAACGGAAATAGGCAAACGACCCTGGCACGTTACTAGGGATGGTGCTTGGAGTACAGAGAGGTTCCGGTTGGGGGGACCTGCGGGAAAATTGACCTTTTGGTTCGTCCCTGGTCGCATGTGCGCTCGGGATCGTGGGAAGTCAGGCCACCAGCAACATTAATTTCATGGCCTTTAGCAAACCTCTGTGTCAACATTTCACGAATAATACATAGGTGACCTTATGTTCACCTATTGCATAGCAGGGGCTATGGTGTTAGGACGAATTACGGGCAGAGGCGCAGAAGAGTAGGAGGGAACGATTCTTGGGATTTTTAAGAGAGAGCGAGAATTTTGAGATGAGGATCGAGAGTTGACTTTGAGATTCTGAAGTGTGCTGATCTAAAAAAAAATGGAGCTGCCGAGAACCGGAGTCCAGCCGGCCCGTCGGGCTACGGACAGCAAAGAGACGAGGTAGACTTATTGCATGGTACTTGCTTCACTCTTGAATATTCCGACTCTTTCTCTCGTCTGGATAACAGGCTGAGTTTTGTTAAGCAAGGAGCAAGGGCTAATACATTAGGTGGCTCAGTTCAAACTACTAATTTAATATTGTTTTTACTAAATGAAACCTATTGAGTTATTTAATATGTGTTTTAGTACAATGGAGTTAATTGAATTTTTTTGGGAGATTGTAATGAATTATATGGAGTACTGTAAGATTGGTCTTTCGAGAAGTAGTACTGTAAGGGTACATGATATATTATCTCCTAAGGTAGAAATGTTAATTGGAATTTTTATTATTTTAATCTTGTAAATAGATTGTTATTGTTTTATATTTAACTCGATGTCCTATTATTTTAATGCAGTTGATTTTTAGGTTATCTTACGCTATACGGCCAGTGTCAAGTTTGATAATAACGAAGTGTAATAAAATATTTGCGCCCTGACCGGACGTGTGGTGAAAATCCACGCGACAGTAATGCTGCCGTGAACAATTCCCGTTCTTTGGTAATTATCAGGACTGGTTATTAAGTAACTTTAAAATAAAATTAATTTCAGGAAATGAGGACTTTAAAAGAAATAAAAAAAAATTTTCGTTACAATTGTGCCATATTTATATGATGTGTTTATAGGAAAAAGACAAGTGCAAGATTTAAATACTGAAGTACGGGAAGAAATTCGAGGTAAATGAATAATGTTTTATATTATACTACGGGAAATAGATCGGAGAATATTTTTTTGTTTAAAAGTATGATTATATATATATATATATATATATATATATATATATATATGTGGGAATTTGAAGTATTAATTGTATATATGTGCATCAAAATTATTTTATATATGTAAACGAATGTCGCTGAGAGTGAGAAAATTTTTGTAGGCTAGAGAATTAAGGGGAATAAAGGTGAACTTAATAAAAAATTCAGAATGGTAGAGGGTGGTGATATACTCGCGACTTCCACGAGTAGGATACCAGGAATTACATATTTATTAGGCGAGCTTAACGGTCTGGAGATAGAAGAAACGGATATATTTTTTGAACAGTTTCAGAGCTTAAGCGAATTAGGAAATTGCAGCGATATAGAAAAATTAGCGATAGTGAAATCAAGGTTACGCGACAATGCAAAGAAATTTTACATCGGTTCAAAAGATTTAAGGAATGAAACATCTTTCGAGACATTCAAACAAAAATTTCTAGACTTTTTCACAAACAAACCGCACGCTACAACAAATCAGATCCTGTTTACAACTGCAAAGCAAAAGCAGGGGGGAGTCAATTAAACTATTATCTCATAGGATCACGACTTTAACGTTAAATTATATAGGAGACACTTAAATGAACGAAAATACGCAGCAGATCGTGGATAAACTCAACCCCAGTAAATTTATCGAAACGAAAAATCCCGAGTATCAAAAAGAGATTATAAAAAGGAACCCCAAATCTTTTAATGAAGCAATTGCCCAAAACCTGGAGTCAGCGAATTTAGAGACCATGGCAGTAGCTTTAAATATCACGCAATCCAGCGATATACAAATATTGCGGGAAGAACAGAAGATATTCAATACCAACTTATTACAATCTGTGGCAAAGGAAATAAATAACCTAAGAATTAAGGAATATACAAATAGCGGACAGACACGGAATTCATTTTATGCCATTTTTGTAAAAGGGGATGTCACTTTATTCGCGAGTGCAGAGATTATACTGCAGAACGGAGAAAGCAAATTAATTATCATCCACAACATAATTTTATGAGAGAACAACCCCAGGAGCTTCCAAATCTTAAGAGGAGAGAAAACTTCCCTCACCACCAAAGAGGTAATTATGCGGAGCACAGCCAAAATAACGTCAACACGAGGAAGGTGGCTTATTTTTACCCCTCGCGCGAAAGCGTAGAGTATAGGGAAATTGACCGAGAGAAAATGAGTATAATTACGACGAAGAATATGTGAATGAGTCTTACGACCAGGGAAAAAATAAGCAAAGAGGGAGTTATAGTGTCAGAGAGCCAAATTTTAATACCCACCGAGACCAAATTGATTGCTACAGAAGGGGTGGTGAAAAATACCAAAGAGTGGACGGGTGAATATAGGAAAACAGATAGATGAGATAATTCGCAAAGACAATACAGGAGTTTAAACTAAAGGAAGGATTGCAGAGAAAGATAGACATAAGCTACAAGAGAACAGGGGGAAATCTCCTATATTATCAGATACTAAAAATCCTGTTGGAAAGAATTTTGGAGAGAACAGTGTAGAAAATGTTCGACAGATTATTACAAAGAGTAGAAAAGAAAATACTACAGAGTTTTAGAGGGAATAGTGCAGAAAACGTTACACAGAATATTAGAGAGAATACTACACAGAACTGTACAGAGAATAATACACAAGATAGTAGAGGAATTATTAGAGAAAAGGGGATAATTAAAAATAAAGCAGAATTTTTTGCTTTAGTGGATATGAAAGATGTATATAGGATTCATATAAGAGATGTATATAGGATTCATATAAGAGATGTATATAGGATAACAGAGATGCCAAGTGTACAGGATATTTTGAGGGAGGAACAGAAGAATTACCCAAAAGTAATTGAAATAAAGGACAATTTGAGAAATTATAAACATAAAAACAGAAAAAACTATGAAGCATTTTATATCGATAAAGAAGCGGGTTTATTGATGCATGTCGGAGGATGGAAGGACAGCCCTTGGCGTGATAATTTGAGGAAAACGATAGTTATACCGCGTGTTTTACAGAGAAATATATTGGCAATGGCCCATGTCACGCATTCAGGGGTTGATAAAACTTTTATACTACTCGAAGACAGGTACTATTGGGAATGTATGGAGACACGCATAATTCTGTCTTATCTTGCGAGATATGTCGGGCCAGAAAGTTAATTTCAAGCGGCATCTCTTGGGAGAAATTCCTTCACACAATTCAAAGGTCCTTTGCACAAAGTATCAATTGATATATGCGGTCCTTTTAAGACGAGTGTAAATAATAATTAATATATATTAACCATGATCTAAGAGTTTACAAAATATTTAACGGTGTTCCCAATCCCGGTTATTCGTGCGGAGACTGTAGCAGATAAGTTATTACAGTTTTTCGTGGTGTCAGGGGTTCCTTTTTCTATTTTAAGAGACAGAGCGCCACAGTTTACTTCAAAGGTGTACAAGATAATGACGGAAAGTTTAGAATTCGTAGCAAGGTTAGCATCAGTACGAAGTCCCTGAGTGAATGGCGCCGTCGAACGATCCCATTTAGCGATTAAGAATACGATATACACACTAAGAAATAATTCACCGTATTCGGACACAGCGGTCTAAATCCACGTCATGATCTACAGCGCAACGGTCCACTCGTCACCAGGGGAATCGCCAAATTTTCTCTTTTTCGGGCGGGACGTACCGATTTTATTTGAGACACAAGTCAAAGAAACACAAGATACGTCATACCAGGGATATATCGCAAATAAAATTTCAACCACGCATAATGCTTTTAAGGCGGCAACACAAAATTTAGAACAGTTGAAAACAAAGCAAGAACAATTGACCAAGGCCAAGATCTAAAGATAGGTAGAAGGGTGTTCCTTGAGGGACAAAATGCTTTTGGAACAGCAAAATTTTCGGGTCCATTTCGGGTAATATACAAAATTAACAGGTTTGTATACAGCATTCAACAATGTGGGAAGCCATACGTTGAAACTCAGAGGGCCTATATAAACCGCTTGAGGACTTTAATTGGGAGAAAAGAACACTTGAAACATCCAAAAGAGAGGGTACAGATTAAAACATATGAATCTCCTTTTCTGCCTAAGCCTAACGGGAGTCCAACCCAAAATCAAAACACGGCAACCGAGCCTCCGTTTCCCTTTTTTCATCTTTGACGAGCAAATGACAGAATGTAAACAAGTCCCAAACATCATCCAGGAGACGACTCCCAGCGAAAACGCAGGTTCCTCCTCCTCCTCAAATAGCCAGTATAACGTGCAACGAGAGAAAACGAGTTTACAGAACGGGAATACAGAACGAAGACCGCCAATCTCCGAAACCCCACCTCTTAGGCCTTTTACGTCCACGGTGGCTACTCAGGGGTCAACGGAAGAATTCCAAGGTCAATTTTTAGCCACGAGGGAAAGATAAATGTAAGTGCAGGAGAGGGATTTGTTTCCAATTATAATCGCGCAAGAGCAAAGTATGAAGGGAGATCAATCACAAATTACAGAAAAGAGGAGAGCGCCGTTATTAAGGAGTCCCATTACACACACTTACGCGTCCGGCCACACAGTAAGCTACCGTAAGCCTTAGGGCTGGTCGTGTGGTCTGGGTCTTCAACACACTTACGGGCTCCAAAGCAAAGTCAAAAGGGATTAAATGAAGAACAATAATGATAGAAATAATAATTTAGAACAGAATATTGAAGTGTAAGAGAATAGGTTTATGTATTGAAAGGGAAAATATTTTAATTGAGAAATCGAACATAACAAAAAGAAAATACAGTAAGTTTTAAATAAGAATTTGGTATATGAACAGAATAAATATAATTTTTATATTTACTAGTTGGCCTAGAAGAGGTAATTACATTCAAATGCGCAGTGGTAAAATTAAATTAATGGAATAATTGGGAGAACAAAATAAAAATAGGAGTTGAAAATTTTTTTAAGGTAAAAGAAAGTTCACGTGGAATATACGACATGAACAATAAATCTTAAAAACGCTAAAGAAAACGTTAAATTACGCTAACAACGCTAAAAATTGAGAGCGATAACAATGAGAGTATTAATAACATGAAATGAAAATATAATACGGGTAAAATACAATATTAAAAATAAGAATTATTAGCATAAATCGGCATAAAATTTTAAACAACAATGACAAAAATAAATAAATATTTTAAGTTAAAATTAAATTATGGGGCCGGTTTACGGGTTTCTAAAATTAAAAAGCCCGATCCAATTTTTGTTATTTTTGATACCGCGGTAACCTAATCAATAGGAAGCAAATCCTCACGCGAAATTTTTTTTTAATAAGGTAAATCAGTTTGTAAAGCAATCTTTTAAAATGAACACTTACCCCATTTCGGCAGATAAATACACTGGGCACACTGTTAATCCACGGGCATGCACGAGAATTTTAATCCACAGGGCACAGGTGATAAGGGTATATAAGGCGGCGCACAAATTTTATAAATCTTAAAGTATCAATTTTATTTTTGCCTCACAAGCACATATTTTATATTCACCACACGAAGCACCACACACATAAGAAGAAATGGCTAAGTGACGGACCGATTCATTTACATAGTAGTGGATACTTGAAAAACTGTCATTTTCTCCCCAGGAAGACATGTTCCTCGCAATAACAATTTGTCCAATTCAGGTTTCACAGGGACCCCACGCTTCTTGTTGCTCTATGTCTTCGGATGAGTCGGTTGGCCTGGGCTTTCGACACTCGGCTTTCGACGGACCCCACGCTCCGGCCACACAATTAGCTACCATAAGCCTTTGGGTTGGTCGTATGGTCTGGGTCTTCAACGTACCCCACGCTAAGAGGCGAGTCCACCTTCATTTTAAGGGGACGGAGAATTTTCAGTACGGTATGAGTTGTCGCCAAAACTTTTGCCTAAAATAGGGGTCATTTTGCTCCCTATAAAGGAAAAAACCCGCTTGGTCACGTACATCAGAGGAAGGGTACTTAATAAGCAGCAGAACCTTTATTACGTTAAAGAGATAGCGCGAGAATTACATTGAACCACGAATTTTATAGAGAAAGGCATAATAAAATTGGATTGCAGGGAATTACGAATTTTATTACGAATTTATAATGAAGAGAAATATAAGAGAATCACGAATTTTATAGTGAAGAGAAATATAACAGAATCACGAATTTTATAGTAAAGAGAAATATAAGAGAACCACGAATTTTGTAATAAGGAGAATTACAGAGAGTCACGAATTAAATTTTGAAGGGAAATTTTGGTATGTGCGTATTGAGAAATGATACGGGAGAATAAAATAGAAAATTTTTGCTATGTTTATAAGAGAATAGAGAATAAAAATTAATTAGTGACACAGTGAAAATTAATAAATGATAAGTTTCATTTTGGTATGTGTGTATTGAGAAATGTCACGTGAGAATAAAATAAAAAATTGTGGGTATGCATATTGGAAAATTTATAGGAGCACAGCAAAGTAAATAATAATATGGAGAAAAATTTTCATACGTTGGTAAAAATTATGAGATTATAAAATTTAATATGGTACGACAATTAGTAGTAACATTGTAAATTCTTTCAGTTAATAGGTTATGATGCATTTAAGGATATAAACTGAATTAAAATAAAATTGAGAATTTTTTGTGTAAAAGATGTATATAAAAGTGACATCACTTCAAATCTGGTCAATCTAGTACTCGACCTTACAGGTCGAGTTCATTGCTGAACGTGATCTGATAAAATTCGCGCCTGTTACGCCCTTTTACTGTATGTTCAACGACAACTCTTCTGAAATTTTACCATGCATTGTAGGGAAAGTAAAAAAACCCAATAATATATAGTAAAAGGTATTGGAATCCTGTCGAATGTCACAATTCGAGTTTTCGACGGATTTGCTCTCGTAACGAGCACTTTAAAACCCGAAAAACTATTTTTAGCGTGACGTTTGTGTGTGCAATGTATGTATCCACACTAGCTGAAAAACTAATTGGCTAAATTTTGGTCGATAAGTCACTTGTGGATTTCGCTGGTACTGATATGATGCCGGTACGATTCGGAAAAAAAGCTCCCGTCTTTTTTGCGAAATGGTTACAAAAAAAGTATGCATCCACGCTAGCTGAAAAGCTCATTAACCAAATTTCCCAAAATTTGGTAGAAAGTCACCAGTGAGATAATCTAGTGTTGATTGGATTTTGGTACGACTCAGAGAGAAAGAACATGACTTTTTCGCGAAATGACCTGCAAAAATTGACAAAATCTAAAATAAAAGACTACATATGCTCAAATGTATCAATTAAATGCTTGATCTATACTTATATTTTGATGACGAAAGAAATAGGACCAACTCCATAACTCTAAAACTAACCAAGATATTACACATTTTTTTTTTTTTTTTATTTTTGCAACGCCATATTTGAAAACACATCCAGCTGCCAAATAAAAACGAAAATTAAAATAAAACTGAAAACTCAGAGTAGCTTAAAAAATATTATCCGTGTTATTTTATCCATGTTATTTAAAGAATTGTAAAAAAAAGAAAAAGAAAACGAATTTAAGTCTGTATGGAAAGTCACGTGCTGTTCACTATCATACATATATATATATATATATATATATATATATATATATATATATATACATAATATAAAATATAAAATATGAAAGAAAAAATGGAAAAAGAAGGAAGGCTTAGGCACAACCCCTTCTTTCATATTTTATATTTTATATATATTATATTGTGCATAGTATTTATTGCTGCCTAGCGCATATATGCTATTTCACTAAAATATCTTTCATATTTTACTCTATGCATTTATATATATATATATATATATATATATATATATATATATATTACATTCAATATTTTTCTAAGAAAATTGCTTTAGTGCGGACTGACCATGTAGAATTCACATGTAGAGTATATAGGAGTCCCATGTAGCCATGTGGAATTTATATGGTCTACCACCCATATGGTTCCCACCCGGTTTACACTTATGGATTGCCGAATGGCTAAGATGTAACATCCAGCATGGGGTCAGGATGAATTTTGTATATGAGGCTGATACGAGAAGCCTTTAAAGTCCATGTGAGACACTTTAATATTACTACTAAAAGGAAGTTTTAAATGGGTAGTAGTACCAGTACAATGTTGTGGCCGTGACTTTCCCCATGACGTCTACTTTGATTGACTAGTTATTTTCTTCTTGAACATAACCACGCATAAATTTGTAGTCGAAATTTGGACGGAAGATCACGTTTCTAGCGTTCTTGAATTCCAATCGAACGTTCTTGAGCTGATGTCTCTGTGTGCGTGCGTATGTATGTTAGTGTGTATGCATGTATATTAGTCTGTCTGTGTTTGTATGTTAGTGTGTGTGTTAGTGTGTGTATGTTAGTGTGTGTGCGCTGTTAGTGTGTAGAAGACTCAGACCGTCCGACTCATCCTGAGGACTTGAGTGTCTAGTTGGACGACCAAACGCTGTTAGTCTGTGTGTGTGTGTTTATGTTAGTTTGTGTGTGTTTATGTTAGTTTGTGTGTGTTTATGTTGGCTTGTGTGAGTGCTTGTTATTGCATGTATGTAAGTGTGTGTTTATGTTAGCGTGCGTATGTATGTTAGTGCGTGTGTATATGTATGTTAGTGTGTGTGCGTGTGTATATGTATGTTAGTGTGTGTGCGTGTGTATATGTATGTTAGTGTGTGTGCGTATGTTAGTGTGTGTATGTTAGTATATGTGTGTATGTATGTTAGTATGTGCGTTCGTGAGTTTGTGGTTGCGACATCTCACGAAAGAATACAGCGTTTCGAACGTTACTTCGCAATGATCGAATTTCGAATCGTAAAGAACACAATAAAATGTTCGAAAACAACCAAAATTTGAATGAATTTAAAAAAAAAATCATTATAGGTCTAGACATTCAATAATGATGAATAAATAATAAGTTCATACCTAACATTCATACCTAACATACCTAACATTCATACCTAACATTCATACCTAACATAACCGCTCTTGAACGCGCTTCTTAGAAGCGCGCCAAAGAAGATTTATCTAAGAAGCGCGCCAAAGAAGATTTATCTTAGATAAATCTTCTTTGGCGCGCTTCTTAGATAAATTTATCAAAAAACTGCATAAAAATAAAAGTAGTAAGTCTTAATAAATAGGTTCAATTTGCATATGCAGCATATTTGTTAAGACTAATCTCGTAGATCTAGTTCATTTCATTCATAAGAAAAGTTACTTTTTGGATTAGTGTTGTATTCTGGCGCTAAAGAGTTAGTTAACTTTTCATGGGATGTTAATTTCAATTGATAAAACTAATGCACATGATTATGTATAAGTCATTCTGCTTAAGCTAATAAGTAACCCAAAGCGCCCAATTTCAATTGCATAATATTCATTAAATGCCAAAAACATTGTATTGTGGATCTTGTAATCCGTTATTTCGTTGCTAAAGAAGTAAAGTCATTGCATTATGTAGGGAAAGTCATATGCTGCCCACACCATATTTTTTTATATAAAGATTATTCAACATGCGCATCTGCAGTTTGAGCATGATACATTTGGATCTGAACCAATTTAACTCCTTTTCTTAACTTTAATGATAAAGTCATTTTGGCTTACTAGCTGAAACAATAGTATGGTTAGAATGAGAAATTATAATTATTATAAGTAGTATTATAATAATTATTATTATAATTGTTATGGTTATTATAATTATTATTAGTAGTTATAATTATTATGGTTAGTTATATGAAATATAGCTAAATGTTGACATAATAGCTCATATGAAGTTATTACTTTCCCTGCAATACATGGCAATGTATAGGGAAAGTATTGGTATCATGTCGAAAATCGCAACTCGAGTTTTCGACGGATTTACACGTTTCATGACCTCTAGAATACGAAAAAACTATTTTTAGCGTGCGTCATTGTGTGTGTCTGTCTTTGCAATGTATGTATCCACTCTAACTCCCAAACTAATAGACCGAATTTCATACAATTTGGTAGGTAAGACCCTTGAGTATGACCCTGGTGCTGATTAGTTTTTGGAAGAATTCGAAAAAAATGAAGCCGATTTTTTTTGCGAAATGGTACGCAAAAATCTCATGTATCTACTCTAGCTGAAATACTAATTGACCAAATTTCACAAAATTTGGTAGATAAATCACTTGTGGGATACTCTGGTGCTGATTAGATTTTGGTACGATTCAGAAAAGAGCAGCCTGCCTTTTTTACGAAATGGCCCGCAAAAATCGCCAATATCTGCAAAAAAAGACTACGTATGTTCAAATGTATCAATTAAATGCTTGTTTCATACGTAATTTTTGACGAGGAAAAGAATAAGAACAACTCTATTACTCTAGGACTAATCGTTCTCTAGATATTTGAGATTTTTCGCATTTTTGTTATGCCGCCTTTGAAAAAATGTCCAATTACCAAATAAAAGCAGAAATTGAATTAGAAATGCAAATTTAGTGTTAATTTTTGCAATTAAACTCAATTTAATGAGTTGTTAAAGAAATAAAGAGAACATGAATTGGAGTCTGCAGGGAAAGTCATGTGCTGTCCGCGTCAGATTTTTTTGATATACTAACTGAAATAATAGTATGATTATAATTAGTAGTTATAATTGCTCTAAGTAGTGTGATAATAATAATTATTATAATTATTATTAGTAGTTATAATTATTATAGTTAGCTATACAAGATATAGCTAATTTTTGACACAATAGCTCATATGAAGTTATTTTGACATACTATACGAAATGTGTTAAAATAAATTATGTATGTACTTTTACAGATATTCTTTCAAGGCGAGCTGTTGGATGGATTTTAGATATTACCCTTTCGACACGCAGCAATGTCTTTTCAGTGTTGCCTTCAGTAAGTGTTCCTTTTCGCTTTACTTGAATTATTAAATGTTCCCGCCGTTGCCTGAAGTCGCGGCGTAGCGCGCCTACGCAGTGCTTTATTACTTTCCTTATATACATAATGTATAAGGAAAGTATTGTGACGGGGTCGAAAATTCGAATTCGAGTTTTCGACGGGAGAGCAAGTTTCAAGCATCCCTGATCACGAATCAAACATTTTTGAAGTGATGTCTGTGTGTGTGTGAGTGTGAAAGTATGTGTGTGTCTGTGAGAATGTGGAGACGATAACTGACGAACGAAAGGACCGATTCAAACGAAATTTGGTACAAAAATCACAATCCTTAATACTGGAAGCCTATTGTTTTTAAACGTAATCGAATGTTCAGAACTTCCCTAAATTTTCGAGTGAAATTTTGAAAAAATCGTAAAAAAATTAAAACCGCTAATAAAGTTACGCAAATAGACATTTCTTATGTAATTTTTCATTAGAAAACGATTAACATAAATTTTAGAACGCTAACATGAACTGTTCTCGAGATATACGTAACTGTTCTCGAGATATACGTAACTGTTCTCGAGATACGTATTAAACGAGCATTTAATGGATATATTTGAGTATACCTAGTTCTTTAGTTTAGATTTTGACGATTTTTGCGGACCATTTTGCAAAAAAAGGCAGGTTATTTTTTTATCGTACCAAAATCTAATCAGCACCAGGGTAACCCACAAGTGACTCATCTACCGAATTTTGTGAAATTCGTCCAGTAGTTTTTCAGTTAGAGTGGATACAAGATTTTGCGGGCCATTTCGCAAAAAAAGGCGGGTTCTTTTATTCCAAATCGTACCCAAAACGAATCAGCACCAGACTGGCTCACAAGTGACTTACCTACTAAATTTTATGAAATTCGGTCCATTAGTTTTTTAGTTAGAGTGGATACAAAATCTGCACAGACACACAGACACACACACAGACGTCACGCTAAAAATGGTTTTTTCGTATTCTAGAGGTCTTGAAACGTGTAGATCCGTCGAAAACTCGAGTTGCGATTTTCGACATGATTCCAATACTTTCCCTATACATTACCATGTATTGCAGGGAAAGTAAAAAAATGGATGGCGGCTATTCTTCCACAACAATGATTGAAACTATTAAGTCTCATGACCATTGAGCCAGAAATGACGCTTTTTATGCAGGATATTTCGTTAAATTTTGCCCTATGCTGCTGTATTAAAAAATATAAAATTTCGAATAAATTTCAAAGTTTTCGCTCGAATTTAAAAAATTCCTTCCAGTTCTAGATTTTTTTTTTTGATAACAAAGCCGGATATGAAGTTTCATGAAAATCGATTAATATTTATGACCACTATATTGTACACACAAGAAATTGACCACAGACAGATAGACTGACATCACTTCAAAGAATTGTCAAAATGTGTTCAAAACAGGTATTGGGATCAAAGTATCGAATTCGAAAATTTTTATTCAAACAATACTTTCTCTATGCATAGTATGAGAAAGTAAAAATTTCGCCGAGGGGTGGGCCCTGAAGTACTTGTGTACCAAATTTCACGGACGTGCAATGCTACTGCCCGCTACAGACTGCGCATTCATACAGGGGCGTCCCCGAAGGCCAAACAGCCCAAGCGACCGCTTGGAGTTTCATGCCTACAGAGGTCCTCAAAATTTTATACATTATTTTTATTGGACTTATCTTGCATATTTTTAAAGACATCGCATTATACCTAATCCACCGTTTTTTGATGTTTTATAAAATTCTATATTTCGTTATTAGGCATTTGTGTATCAATTTTTACACCGTTTTGACTACAACCTGTTTATCGAATTGTAGTGGAGCATATTGAGATCATGGTACTATAATTACCATAGTTTTGTTATCTAATCGGGGTAGGATTTTCCGTTGGAACAAGATAGTTTGAAACTCAGAAGTATTTTATATCATACAAAGACCTTCAAAATAGTGTTGACCAGGAAGCACAAAATTCTATTCCAGAACCAAAAGTGAAAATACTAACGTATATGTTAGTCTTTTCCGTATATTTTTTAAACTTGTATAAACAACACAATTAAATTGTCGGATAATCGATTTTTTCGGATTTCCAATTTTCGGATATGTGACGTTTTACTGTATTTATTGTTCGGGTGTGTGACGTTTTACTGTATTTATTGTTCGGGTGTGTGACGTTTTACTGTATTTATTGTTCCGGTGTGTGACGTTTTACTGTATTTATTGTTCCGGTGTGTAGCGTTTTATTGTATTTATTGTTCGGGTGTGTGACGTTTTACTGTATTTATTGTTCGGGTGTATGACGTTTTACTGTATTCATTGTTCGGGTGTGTACCGTTTCACTGTATTTATTGTTCGGGTGTGTGGCATTTTACTGTATTTATTGTTCAGATGAGGCCTTTTTATAAAAGGTTGCTTGTTGCCTCAGAAAACCTCGAAACGCTACTGCAGGCAGACATATTCTTTTATTATATATAGCTGTACCCGCGCAGAGCATCTACACTCTAGACACCTGTTGTTGTTGAGACCCAGACCGTCCGACCTACCAGAAAGGTGTAAGGTAACTGTTTGAACGGCCAGGAAGTGCCACCCAATTTAGACCGGAACCCAGTGGGGGAGGCATCAACAGGGACCGTATCCTCCTTCCCCAACCACCAACCTCTCGGAAACTCTAGACACCTGTGAAATTTTTAACGATAAGACCCTGAAAATTATGATTTAATTGGCTCTAAGTTTTGCATTCTTCATTTCTGGGACTAATTTCAATATTTCCTTTTGTCCATTGAAACCTATCAGCTTTATTTCTCATAATTTCATTGGCACTCTATGTCCTTATACGTGCGTTATAGCAAACTACACTAGTATAACAAAGAAAAGGCCGTTAATTACAAAAAGTAAGGCCAAAAATAATAAACATGAGAGTCAAACAGCATAAAATATTTCCCTTTGCTTATTACACGTTAACTATATATACAGGGTGATTCAGAAAAGATGGGCTAAAATTTGCGAAGTGGTAGTATACACCAAACCACCAAATATTTTATATTATAATATAGTTTACTGGGTCGGAAATGAAAGGTAAAGGCGTTACAGGGCACTTATTCGTTGGGAAACGGTCGCTCCGCAAACTTAAATGCGTCATTCTGGTTGTTAATTTTTGGTTGAAGAAAGAAGAAAACAAGTATGCAAATTTCATTTGGGGAAGAAGAAGAACCCTTATACAAAATTTCGTAACACCGAATGTACGGCCTTATATCAGTTTGAAGCAGAAATTCACAACTCCAAATTTTCAGACGATGGAAGAATTTACAAATAGGAGAAATGACTTCCTTTTGTGAGGATATCTCAAGAGTCTCATCTATGACACTCCACTTGAATCTGAAAAGGAACTCGTATCCAGAATTTCGGAAGCTACTGCCGAAGTGCACGACATGCCTGGTCTGTTCGAAAGAGTTCGCCAATCCCCCCCCTCATCGCCACTGTGAGACGTACATTCAGGTTGGTGGACGCTCTTTAAAGCCATTACTGTAATTATTGTTTATTAAATGTAATTTTATAACTTCTAAATCATTCTTGTGTTCTCGCCTCACCTCATTGGCTTCACCATTGTGCGCCCACTGGCGCCTTTTCGTTTCATTTCCGACCCGGTAAGCTATGAGGAAAAGTGCTTGGTTTGTTGTGTGCTACCACCGCGTAATGTTTGGCCCCTCTTTTTTGAATCACTCTGTATGTAACTGAAGCTGGTTATTGAACTCATTTTTAACTCTCTTACAACAATGATTATTATACCTTTGCGTTGTCACTAGTTATATAGAACGCGCACCAGCGAATAAGAAATTTGCCCATTGTTGGCGGTAAATGGCTAGTTTGAACACTTAAAAGTTTTAAAATTGAATTACAGTCAGCATAAAGCCGAGTTTTAAATGGATCCGTGCATATAAAGCATGCGAGCTGTGAAATATTTTAAATTAAAACTTAATTTAACATATAATTATGCAATAAGACGTATAAAAAACAAATTTCAATATTTGAATATCCCAATACAAAAAATCATATAAAGTTTTAGAATTTGAATATTAAATTAAACAAATTAGAATATAGTAAAACAATGAAATCAAAGTAACACATTTAAATTTCAGAAGTGTACTTAATGTACAGGAAAGCATTTAAATAACAATGCATGCAAGTGCTGACGTTTCAATTAGATGCTTAAAAAGTTGTCACTTCCTTATAATTTGTATGCAACGTAGTGAACTTGCGTAGTTTAAAAATGGGCCTTGCACCGTTACAATTCGTTTCAATTATGGAAATTGTAATTCTGCACATCTGTGTGCAATTTCACAAATGTATGTAAAATTTCATCATCCTATTGTAGTTTTTGGGTACAAAAGATAACTAAATCCATAAAAACGCTGATACACTGTTTCTTTTAGGCATACATCCGGAGTGGGGGGGGGGGGGACGAAACCCCTCAGGAGACGATTTTTCGCCCCCTCCCCCCGGAGACATTTTATGTTAAATTAGTTTTATGTTAACCCAGTTTATGTTACCCACTTCAGGTTCAAAAATTTCCTTGAAACATATATTTCCCAGAATTGGTTATAGATAGCTAGCTCCTAAATCATGTCTGATATAGATTTAGCAAAGAATTCCAGATGAGGAATGGAGGAGGAGGGTTGTCACTAAGGATTTTCACTTCCGATTCTGCAGGTTTCACTTTTGGTTTTCCAGGAAATTCATATGAATGCACGAAATAAGCAGTTGCAAAGCGTAAAGGGAATTAAGATAGACTGTATCTGTCCAAACAACCCGCTACTAAGAAACTGTCTTTCCAATCATCCAGAGTGTAAATAAGTGCATAAAGTATAGTGAATAATGTACACACTAAAATAATATGAAAAAAAAGCACATAAATATCTATAGCTTTACTGCCACTACAATGACACTTTTAAACAGGTAAATTTCCAGTTTCACACTTAAAAAGGTAACTAAATGAATGCGTTATTTTACTAATACGAGAATTGCACAGAATAATGGGTATATTCTTTTGTGCTGAAAAGACAGTTTTAAACAGGTAAAGCTGCAGTGTTTTTTTAGGCATACATCCGGGGTGAAAGTACCTCCGGAGACGATTATTCGCCTCCCCCCCGGAGACATTTATATTAATTTAGTTTCTATTTATGTGAGAACATTTAGATATATTTATATATGGCAAATAGAAACTTGTCCGGATCCTAAAATCCCCCCCCCCCCCCCCGATCAAAAAGTCCTGAAAGAAACTCTACTGATTTCGATTCTTTAGGAATGGAGATATCTTCTTTAGTCCATAAAAAAAGGCTTGATTCCGTGAATTCACCAATCCCCAGCATACCTCTCACGTCACTGTTTTTCTCTGTTCTTGTTTTTTTACGTACGTCATCCCATGTTTAACAAATATTTGCTTATATCACATGTTGCTGCTTAATCGAATATTTTCCCGTAGTGACAACTTCCGATGCCGTTGCTCTACTGAAATGGTCTGACGACGAATCCAGTCCCTTTACTGGAAAATCCATAGAGTTTTCAAGGATCATTGAGCCGTTGCAGTATTATCTGGAGTATCCAACATCCCATTATCTTACCCATAATTTTACCTATGGTAAGCTCTGATTATTCTATTCTTTCCAGTGTTAGATATTTCTCTTCTAACCAACATTAGATAAAGTTATTTTTAAAATGCATAACCAATATATTACTGTATTATGCATTTACATTTATTACTAGGTAACTTGAAGTACCGTTGAAGGTTACTTGTGAAAAAAAAATGGAGTAACTGGATGTTACGGTTACGTTACATTTTTCAGAATGCTACTTCGTAAGTTACTAAATATAACTAATACATAGGGGCAGAGATAGGTCCTTAACTTCCCAAAACGGGAGTCTCTGTGTACACCCTGGTTTCGATTGCAAGAACCATAGAGGTTTTCTATACAAAAGGCACAGGAAGTACATAGCTAGCTGCCATAGTTAGTGAGATATTAGCATGAGGAAGGACATTTTTTGTGACCCTGTATATTTGAAATAAAAATATTAAATTAATAATTTCCAGAAATCGACAGGGATTATCAAAGAACTTAAATTTATTTTTAGAAGATATAGAATTATCGTCGACATGACGATATTTCTCCAAAGTCGTAAATTTGGCGATTTTGTGCAAAATTTATCGCTAAGCGTGACAGACTTGGATGTTGGTTTTCTTATTTATATTTAATGCTTATGTGGATGACGTCGCTTCTATGTCATATTCCAGGAAAGAGTTGCATAGGGCGCGGCATAGAAGCTTCATTTGAAAATTGAAAGGAAATTTTCTTTTGCTCTTAAGGATTAGTTTATAATATTTATTTCATTTAATTCTTTAAAATCTATAAAATGTAATTAATTATTTCAGTGATATTAATTAAATCATTCTAAACGATTCACACACTTAAGCGGAGTAATTTCCAATAACGATATACATATGGTTTTATGCAAGAAATTGTTCTAATGCAATGAATTTGACAATTCAATTTTTGCAAAACATTTTAGTAACTTTTTTATTTATCAAGAAATGGCAACTGCGCTCGGCGGCCATTTCTTTCTGTGATGATCACAGAAAACTATAAAATGATACAGATGTCTTATAACTTGGTGGTAAAGGCAATTGTCTTCTATGATGCTCACAGGAAAATATAAGATCATACAGGTGGCTTAGAGCTTGGTGGTAATGACCATTTCTTTCTCTGATGATCACAGAAAACTATAAAATGATACAGATGGCTTAGACCTTAGAGCTTGGTGATAATGACCATTGTTTTCTGTGATGATCACAGAAAACTATAGCTGATACAAATGTCTTAAAGCTTAGTGATAATGGCCATTTCTTTCTGTGATGATCACAGAAAACTATAAATTGATACAGATGTCTTATAACTTGGTGGTAAAGGCAATTGTCTTCTATGATGCTCACAGGAAAATATAAGATGATACAGGTGGCTTAGAGCTTGGTGGTAATGACCATTTCTTTCTCTGATGATCACAGAAAACTATAAAATGATACAGATGGCTTAGACCTTAGAGCTTGGTGATAATGACCATTGTTTTCTGTGATGATCACAGAAAACTATAGCTGATACAAATGTCTTAAAGCTTAGTGATAATGGCCATTTCTTTCTGTGATGATCACAGAAAACTATAAATTGATACAGATGTCTTATAACTTGGTGGTAAAGGCAATTGTCTTCTATGATGCTCACAGGAAAATATAAGATGATACAGGTGGCTTAGAGCTTGGTGGTAATGACCATTTCTTTCTCTGATGATCACAGAAAACTATAATTTGATGCAGATGTCTTAGAACTTGGTGGTAATGGCCATTGCTTTCTGTGATGCTCACAGGAAACTATAAAATGATACAGATGGCTTAGAGCTTGATGGTAATGATCATTGCTTTCTGTGATACTCACAGGAAATTATAAAAGGATACAGATGTCTTAAAGCTGGGTGGTAATAGCTTCGCTACTGGGGAATTGGTATACGTATTTATTTATCATTGGTGAATTGGCATCGCATGTATTCACTTCCCAGTGACAAGCTATTTCTGGGTGTGCAAATTCATCACCGAGTATATGTATCTCCCTGGAGATTATCACTTTCAGAGTTATTATCCGGATCAAGCAAAATCCGGAATTTTAAGATATCGCGATATATCTTTGTGATTTTTGTCTTTTAATCTCTGCAGCGAACTTCACTCACCTGATAGCTAATTTCACAATGGTACGTCGTTTGACCGGTAGCATCGTCAGCATCTACCTACCGTCTATGCTAGTGGTGATGGTCAGCTGGGTCACTTTTTGGTTGAGACCTGAAGCAGCACCCGCAAGAGTGTCGCTCAGCGTAACTTCATTGCTTACGTTGTGCACCCAGGTGAGATATTAATTTTAATGAAAGTAGATTATACCATTTATCATCCTATATATTGAAACGCATCCGACTACGTAAGCCTGTGTGTCTGTTAAGAGATACTGGGATACAACATAAATACCAGGTCTAGAAGTACAGGCTGGGTTACAATGAGATACGAATCTTAATAAAAGTATATATGAAATGAAAATTTGAGAAAATAATACATTTTAATTATCGCAAAAACCATCCAATGTTGCTTTTAAATTCAAAACCGACGTGCTGCGTTGTCATTTTATCCTAAAGCGTGAGCGCCCATAGATCATTTTCCAGGGGGCGGGGTCTACAAATGACGTCAGTGTGGAAAATAAGGCTCCACTATTATTCCTATAAATTGTCCCGTTTTAAAATTTAGTACCTTTAAAATTAATTACACAAATTTATTTTAAAGTGCTCCCCCCCCCCCCCAGGTAATGCACACACTACTATGTATCATCATAAATATATATTTTAAAACACATTATTTAATTATTTAGTACAGGTATTTCAAAGAATTCAAGGTCTTTCACAGTATTGTGACGGGGTCGAAAATTCGAATTCGAGTTTTCAACGGGAGAGCACGTTTTAAGCATCACTGAACACGAATCAGGCGTTTTTGTGATGATGTCTATGTGTGTGTGTGTGTGTGTGTGCGCGCGTGTGTGTGTGTGTCTAGAGACGATAACTGACGAACGAATAGAGCAATTGGAACAAAATTTGGTACAAAAATTGCAATCCATGAATACTGGAAGCCTATTTTGTTTTTATACGCAAACGGGTGTTCAGAACCCCCTAAATTTCCGAGTGAAATTTTGAAAAAATCATAAAACTTAAAACCTTTTCTAAAGTTACGTAAATAGTCATTTCTTATGCAAGTTTGCATTAGAAAACGATTGACATAAATTTTAGAACGCTAGCATGAACCATTCTCGAGATATTGCACATTTTCAAATAAATTTATCAAAAAATCCAATAAATTAAAAAAAATATTAACTGTTGAGAAACATGCTCACTTTTCATATGTAATATCGTATGATAAATTGGGTGACACCACTCTCATGGATCTAGCTCGTTCCATTCATGAATAAAGATACTTTGAGTAATACTTTTGTATTTGAACGCCAATTGTCATTTTTCTGCTATAAGAATAACTTATTTCTCCGTTCATCACTTGGAGAGATTTTGGCGACGAAATTAGCGGAATGTCGTCAACTTGGCGACTTTTTTAAATGTTGCAAAATTAACGAAAAACTCGCCAAATGGATAAAAATGCCGCTAAATCAATGAAAATGGCGACTAATTGACAAAAATTCAATGTCTTGGTAAGAATATAAGTATCTACTATAAGAATAACCTATTTCTTTTTTTACTGTAACAGTAGTAAATTCATTGCATTATATATGGAAAATCATGTGCTGCCCACATCAGATTTTTCTTGGCGTTTTCATGAGAGGTCAAAATGGGTTTCGGTGTTCGTATTATTTATTACTGGGCGCGTATTTAGGACTAGGACAACAGTGGGGAATTCGATCCAATTTGAAATAAAACAAAGGAAAAAATTATGGTAATTTTGTATGACAAGAACATAATGTTTAAACTTTTCTATTTTGCTTTATACAGAATTGAAATTAAATTTATTTATTGGAATTTTTGAAAGAGAAATGTCATTAAAAACACTAATAGCATTGCAAATAATAAATTATTTTCCTTTCCTCTACTATAGGAATAATATTTTTTTTACTGTAAAAGTAATAAAAGTGTAAAAGTAGTATAGTATAATGTATAAGTAAAGTATTATGACGAGATCGAAAATTCGAATTAGACGGGAGTTATTAGTTTTCGACGGGAGAGCACGTTTCAAGCATTCTTGATCAGGAATTGAACATTTTTGAGGTGGTGTGTGTGTGTGTGTGTGTGTATGTGTGTGTGTGTGTGTGTCAATGAGTCTGTGGAGACGATATCTCAAGCACGAATAGAGCGATTCGAATGAAATTGGTACAAAAATTACAATCCGTGAATACTGGAAGCCTATTGTTTTTAAACAGAATCAAATGTTCAGTTCTGAACATTTGATTTTTTTCCAAAAATTTCCCCCCAAAATTTTCGAGTGAAATGTTGAAAATTCATCCAAAAATTAAAAGCTTTAATAAAGTTACGCAAATAGACATTTCTTATGTAATTTTCATATAGAAAGCGATTGACATAATCTTTAGAGCGCTAGCATGAACCGTTCTCGATATATTGCACATTTTTCAAAACAATTATCAAAAAATCCCATAAAATAAAAACAATATTAACTGTTGAAAAGCATGTTCACTTTTCATATCTAATATCATGGGATAAATTGGGTGACATCATTCTCGTGGATCTAGCTCGTTCCATTCATGAGAAAAGATACTTTGAGTAATACTTTTGTATTTGTACGCCAATAGTCATTTATCTGCTATAAGAGTAACATTTCTCCGTCCATAACGTTTGGGGAGATTTTGGCGACGAATTTGGCGGATTGTCGCCAACTTGGCGATTTTTTTTAAATATTACCAAATTAACCAAAATCTCGCCAAATGTATAAATGTTGCTAAATCAATGAAAATGAGGACTAATTTGATTTAGCAACATTTATATATAACTTTTTATTTCTTCGAAGACACTTTAACTTTTTCGAAGACATTCAATTATATATTAGGCTAATTGAATGTCTTCGAAAGAATATAAGTATCTACAATAAGAATAATATTTTTTTTTACTGTAACAGTAGTAAATTCATTGCATTATATAAGGAAAGTCATGTGCTGCCCACATCAGATTTTTTAGAATGTTATTAGAAAATGCGATTATTTTAAATGACCAATAATGACATGTATATCTCCTAGTAGTTAGAATAATATCAAACATTCTCTCGAATGTAGACAAAGAAATGTATTCGTCATATTAGATGTTTAATTTTGATATTTTAATGATTTTGGAAATTTTGTAAATGTTTTTAATTGTTTTATAGCTAATATAAGTTTTTGTTCACTAGGTACAGCAATACAAATCCCAGCTTCCTCCAGTAAACTATATTACAGCAATGGATATTTGGCTCTTTGTTTGTATTTTTGTAGTTTTTGCTACTCTTCTAGAATTCGCTGTGTGTTACAATGCTTATATTGAGGACAGGGAACATCCAACACCCCAAGTAATTACTTCCATATTTTTATATGACAAGGTATGTTTGTTAAAGTTACACACAGTCTTTCATAGCCGACCGTTCAAACAGCTGCTCATAACCTCGGGTGGGTCGGGCGGTCTGGGTTTTCAACAGTATTTCATAGGAAAGTCCTTAAAAGTTATAAAATTACAGCAATGGACACCTGGATCTTTATTTGTATTTTTGTTGATTTCGCTATTCTTCTAGAAATCGCTGTGTGTTGCAATGCTTATATGGAGGATAAGGAACAGCTACCACTTAATAGTAATTACTTATTTCTTTATATACGACCAGGAACTTTTTAAAAAGTTATATATAGTATTTCAGAGAAAGTCCTTAAGCACCTCAAACCTTTGTGGGAATACAAATTTCCTGAGTATGCATATTAAATCTATATACAGGGTGTCACAAAAACATTGACCTCGGCTTTTATTCCTTAAATATTAATCTTAGGCATATATAATAAATTACAAAGTTGCGAAAAAAAAGGTACAGAACTTTATGAAATCGATAAAAAATTTCAGGGGATTAAATTTGAAGAAATACAAAATTCAAATTTTTCTACAGCCCCCCCCCCCCCCCCGTACAAAAACATTTTCAATGAGTACACTATGCCGCCTACACTAATAAGGTGATGCACAAAATTTCAGCATTTTATCATAAAAAGTACCAGAGATATGTTTAAACAAAATTGGTTAGGGATTAATCAGACATTAAAATGTAAATGTTTACAGCAAGAGTGTAAATGACGCAACGCAGAAATGCACCAGAGACGAATAATATCTGCCTCTCATTTTTAATGGTTCTTTGGCATGGATGGAAAACATTTTGAACAAGCTTTGTAATCTTAGTGTAAAATTATCATTTCTACATAGTGTAGATACTTTTGTACCAATAAATAGCAAAATTATTTATTTATGTAATCATTGTTTTCTTTCGTAATTTGTATATGACCCCTGAAATGCGATCTGCCGACATGATTTTTCCCCTTTGAGAACCCATGTTAATGCATCAAAAAGTGGCTTAAGTCAGCATTTTTGTCTTTTCATATCTCTGGGACTTTTTATGATAAAATGCTGAAATTTTGTACATCACCTTATTAGAGTATGGGGCACATTTTACTCATTGGAAATGTTTTTGTACGGGGGCCGTATAAAAATTTAAATTTTATATTTCTTAAAATTTAATTCCCTTGAAAATTTTAATTAATTTCATAAAATTGTGTACCATTTTTCACGCAACTTTGTAATTTATTATATATGTCAATATTTAAGGAATAACAGCTAAGGTCAATGTTTTTGGGACACCTTGTATAGTAATCTGACCATGATAAATCGAAAGAAAACTCATTGAAGCGACCTTAGAAGAGTTGAAGAAGCTAGGATTTTGAACTGGGCAACAAAGCGAAATATAAGAAAAATACAAAAAATAAAAGTATAGGGCAGCGTCTAAATCAGTGGACTTGAACAAGGCTCGTCAATGAATAATTTTCATTTGTATAAAAATAACTTTTTATATCATGATTGTGTTTTAAATTTTAGAAAAAAACATATTTCTCTTTTCCTAAAAGCCGTTTTATTTACTTCTCTTTAGAGGATCTGTGCAATAGAAATATCCGAAGTATAATTTACAAAATAGTGCATGAACAATTAGAATTCCCCTAAACAGTGATCAAAATGCTTAGGCAGGGCACACCCTTTGAGGATTCACTGTACGTCATGTACTGCATCTCGTATGTTGCTCGAATATGAACTAGAAACCTGTATTTCTAATGTTGTTTTGCTTCTCTAGAGCGTGTTCCTATGTGTTTTCAATGTGTGTCAGTAAGTAGTAACGACGGTTCAAAACGAACCGCATTTTACAGGATGAAGCATGCTTCCTTCTGCACACACTGTACTAGAGAACACACTGCACTAAAGAACACACTGCACTAGAGAAGTAAAACAACATTAGGAAAACCGACAGCGAGCATGTGGCAGCTATTACATAGGCTGTAGTGTACGCACGTTAAATCGACCGTACGCACGCCAGGACGCAGGTCGCTGAGAAGATGTTCATTGACAGCGGCCTAACTTTAATCATTTGTTTACCTGTTTGAGAGGAGATAACATTCCAAGGATTTTGATTCTAGAAATATTTTATATAAGAGCTTTTATGTCTTTGGTAGAGAGTGTAAGAAACTTATGTTTAATTGCTTTTAAAGTTCCCGACCACTCAGAAGGCTGAATCGATCGTTGGACAGAACTTGATGAAACAACATTTTCAATTTTTTTTTTCTCCAGAAAAGCATTTTCTGTTTCGCCAGAAGCATCTTCAATAATGTCTAGGAATGCTAACATTTCGCACACTTACAGCATCGATAGAACATTACAGAGCCGAATTTTCTCTTTCTTAACGGGCGGACAAAATGGGGAATTGAAAAGTCTCTCCAGAAGACTGAAACTCTTCACATGATTTACAGATAATATAGACCGTGAGATAAAATTTGAGTGAATTTTCGATTAAGACGGCTATTTTTAATGCTAAGCACCATAAATCGTTAAACAAAATTAAACTACAAGTTATGTGGTGGACACAAATAAGATATTTCAAATTTCTTAATTTTTTTTAAAAATATTTCTTAGTTTGCATATATAGAAAAATTTGTATATTATTTCAGAGGAAGGTATCCAAGGACATGCCGCTATCGGTCATGCAAGAAGTGAAGAATAACCACTGGTCGGAGCGCGCAACAGAAAGTGGAACAACTCTAAGGGGAAGACCAGATAAAAACATTGGTGGGGGAGGATGGAAATTGTGCCACTGCTGCCTTCTCTTCAAGGATAGCCATAAGATGGATGACTTTTGTAGAAGATACTTTCCTACCTCATTTCTATTGTTTACTGTTATTTACTGGACATTCTACTTAAGTGTTTAAATTGCAAAAGCTCTGGCAATGTGTAACACACTATGAAGTTTTCAATACGCACTCAAATTTATATAAAGACTGTCTACCATGTTTTTGTCTTTCCAGACCCTCCAGAAGGCGGATTTTAAATGCCCTCTTTCTCCTATGGTACAGTGTCTAGAACTAAAAGAGAAAACGTCATACCGAATTTCACGTTACTGTGATGAATGAATTTGATTCTTTTGGATCTCAAATGTTTGAACGACCACAGATAAAGCTAAATAAAATTTTTAAAATATGGATATATCCCTAGGTCAATCTCTCTGAAAATCAAATGACTTTTTGTGTATACCACTTGCAATAATTACACCAAATTTCAGACAAATTCTTCAATTATTTCCAAAGATATCAATCATTTCGTTTGAATTAAATTCCCATTAGTTTCAATGTTAACTCCTCCGCTTTAGACCGCTTATTCGAGACCAACGCCGTCTGGCGTAGGCGGTTTTTAGGGAACCTGTTTTTCGCCTCGGTCGGCACACTATCTATTCTAGCCACTGTACCTATGGGTTGAGAAAAGGGCGTCCGAAAAGTTTTTCCAAACTCTCTAGAAGTTCCCCTATGACCCACACGTATAGTGTGGCACTCGTATAGTGTGTCGCCCACGAAACAGAACATAATAGAGTCGGATTGTTTATTTCTCCCAAGGGGGTAATTAAAATGAAGAGGGTGGGGGGGATGAAAAAGCCTTACAGACTCTCTAGAAGCCCTTGGTGACATACAAAGCTGAAACTTTTAAATTACAAATTAATATTTTAAGAATTTTATTTTCCCTGTCTTTGACAGGCTCAAATACTAGTTCGTTTATGATGAAATAAGATGGATTTGGAAAAATTCGTTACTTTAAATATGAGAACATGCACAGAGCTCACTTAAGCATAAGCAAAAGTAGCCGGCCGCTTAGGGCAGTGCGTTTTATTTGATTCTGCATGCATTCCATTCTTAGGAATATAATGTCAAAATTTAAGTAATGAAATAAAATTCTAATAAAGAGGCATGCAGCCATTTCAACGTAGCAATTCCTTTGAACGAGTACCCGAATTGAAGAACCTCCCTCCTCCCTTAAGCGAACCCCTGACTTAGCAACAACCTTCTTTCATAAAATGAATGTTTTCATAAATATGTTTCCTTTATTTCCTCCATAAATATACTATTTTGTTGCAATGTTTAATAGGGATGGCGCAGGAGGACACAAAGAGTTAAAATACAGTAGGTCTAGATTTTTGAACTGTTCGGATAATCACATTTTCATTTGCTTGAAAAATGAAATTAATCATGTACTAACAAAATGAAATTAGCAACCTTGTCGGCTGATAGTAAGATGGTTGTTAGATAATAAAGTCTGACATTGCTTTTACATGCCCCTATGGATGTAAATACTGCTTAAGGCAGCCAAGTAAAGGTTCTTTAATATAAGATTGGGTTCCCAGCACGGCAACCAATAAAAAAGTTGTCAAATTGACGTCATGGGAATTAAGTTTCGTCATTTGTTCTTTCACGGTCCAGAGTAAATTTTGAGAGGAGTTGCCAAAACACAAAAAGTATTGGCATTATTATTACAGTTAAAAATTGCTTGTTAATTTTGAAGTGGCAATATCTAGACTAGGCGTAATCAATTTGCGCAAAGATTTTACATTGTGCTGTGCACACAAGACCCAGTGACATCCACGAAAATTTAGGGACATCCGTATAGTATGATGACAGTTGTAGCAAAATCATCTCCACTAATAGTTCAGGCGGTGCGGTAATGGTTGTAGTACAAGTTCGGCCCCTCTTGAGAGCTCGAGAACGAAAATGCTCGCGTTCTTAATTCCCATGTCGTCATATGCGCAGAGCCAAGTAAAAATATTGAAGTCAGTCATGCCCGGGATAAGCACTCCCTGAGCTATATGGCTAATGCCAGTTCTGAACGTGCAACAGAAAGTAGATGATCTCTAGGAGGAAGAATGTGAAAATTCATTGGTTGGGAAAGATGGAAACTGTATCCTTGCTGCTTCGATTCAAGTATAGCCCTAAAATGAATGAATGGTTAATTTCTGATGTTGCTGTTATTTACAAGGCATATTACTTAAATATCCAGCACTGTGATGAACCTCCCTTTGACAATATTCTATAGCAGGGGTCCCCAAATTACGGCCCGCGGAATAAGTTTAGTCAGCCAGCGGTCGCTTTCGCAAAATGTATTTAGAAATGAAAAATAAATTAACTCATAATTCCACTTTTTCTTCTACCAGAATAAAAGTAATAAGAAAACTTTTGCAATGAAAATAATTTCCATATTAAAATTCGGCGGTGGCACCAGTCTGATGGGACCTAAATGGTATTGCGGTAATAACATTTTGTAAAATAAAGCGCCAGAAAAGTTCAATCAGTTTATTCGATTTTTTTTCAGACTTATTGGTTTCGTTTAAAGATTTTCAAAACACTACAAATTACTCGATAACTGTTTATAGCTAACTAGTACTTTTAGTTTTCGCCCCTATTTCATCTGGAAACTCTAAGCATATACACCTCTAAATATCCAATTCTATTGCTAATTTGGTTTGCGGTATATAAATTAAAGTTAAACAATGTAGTATCTGACGAGATTTTACATTCAAGTAAATCCATAAACTTGCCTAGTAGCACATAAATGCATACTTGAATAAGCATATTTCCACCTATTCTGTTCAAACCTCATCAATCACTGAACATCTTCAGAATCCCCAAGTTCTTTTAACTTCCTAATATTATTTAAACAAAACAAAATATCTCGTTCTTATGCACCGATATTTCACAAAGGAGTAAGTCGATATTTCACAAAGGAGTAAGTCGATATTTCACAAAGGAGAAGTAAACACATTGAGCTGCAAAGATCCTGACATTTTAAATATTACAGCTTTTTCACCCATTACGAAACTCATCAGGTTAAAATGCTAAAATATCGAAATTATAACCACTATAATTCGAAAACCGAGAGCTTGACCCAAAATCCAATTATATACACTTGTAGGATTTTATAAAAGCCACAAATTCTTAATTACTGTTTATACACATTAAAAAAAAAACAAGGATATTGCAATATCAAGGAATGAAAATCGTGAAATTTTCAAGAGGGTTTATTTTTACTTTCCCTGCAATACATGGTAATGTATAGGGAAAGTATTGGAATCATGTCGAAAATCGCAACTCGAGTTTTCGACGGATCTACACGTTTCAAGACCTCTAGAATACGAAAAAACCCTTTTTAGCTTGACGTCTGTGTGTGTGTCTGTCTGTCTGTCTGTTTGCGCAGATTTTGTATCCACTCTAACTAAAAAACTAATACACCAAATTTCACAAAATTTTGTAGGTAAGTTACTTGTGGGCGAGTCTGGTGCTGATTAGTTTTGGGTACGATTTGGGATAAAGGAACCCGCCTTTTTTTGCGAAATGGCCCGCAAAAGCTTGTATCCACTCTAACTGAAAAACTAATGGACCGAATTTCACAAAATTCGGTAGATGAGTCACGTATAGGTCACCCTGGTGCTGACTAGTTTTGGTACGATTCAGAAAAAAGTAACCTGCCTTATTTTGCAGAATGGCCTTGCAAAAATTGTCAAAATCTAAACTAAAAAGCTACGTATGCTCAAATATATTCATTAAATGCTTGTTTAATACGTAATTTTTAACGAAGAAAAGAATAAGACCAACCCCATTACATTAGGACTAGCCGTTCTCGAGATATATTAGTTTTTTTCGTATTTTCTCCACGCCACCTTTGAAAATAAGTCCAGTTATCAAATGAGAACGAAAATTGAATTAAAAATGAATTAAATTTAATTGAAATAAAGAGAACGTGGATGTAAGTCTGCAGGGAAAGTCATGTGCTGCCCACATCATATTTTTATTTCTGATATTTAAGATGCAGATAAACGTGCCATTGTAGAGTTATTTTAGAAAGTGATTTTCCAGGTCAATACCCACTTAAGTAGTTGTTCGACTAATAAAATATTTTGAGAATAAGCATAAAAAATGTCGCAATACTGTTTCATTAGAACTATCTAAAAAATCTGATGTGGACAACGCATGACTTTGCCTGCAGACTCAAATTCATATTATCTTTATTTCTTTAATAATTCATTAGATTGAGTTTAATTCCACCAAATAAGACTAAATTTGCATTTTTAATCCAATTTATGTTTTTATTTGGTAATTGGACATTTCTCCGATAGTAGCGTACCAAAAACGCAAGAAATCTCAAATATCTTGAGAACGGTTAGTCCTAAACTATACTGGAGTGTGTTACATTCTTTTTCTCATCAAAAATTGCATATAAAACAAGAATTTAATTGATACATTTCAGCATACATAGTTCTTTTTTTCTGAGATTTTTGCGGGTCATTTCGTAAAAAAAGGCAGGCTGTTCTATTCCGAATCGTACCAAAATCTAATCAGCACCAGAGCATCCTACAATTAACTTATATACCAAATTTTGTGACATTCGGTCAATTAGTATTTTAGCTAGAGTCGATACATTAAATTTTTAAGGGCCATTTCGCAAAAAAAGGCCGGTTCTGTTTTTACGAATCCAAATAAAAACTAATCAGCACCAGGATCTCACCCAAGTGACCTACATACCAAATTTTATGAAATTCGGCCCATTCGTATTTTAGTTAGAGTGGGTACATACATTGCACAGACAGACAGACACACAGACACACACACAGACGTCACGCTAAAAATAGTTTTTTCGTATCTGATATGGGCAGCGCATGACTTTCCCTGCAGACTCAAATTCACTTTTTCTTTATCTCTTAAGAACTCATTAAATTGAGTTTAATTGCACAAAATGACACTAAATTTGCATTTTTAATTCAATTTCTGCTTTTACTTGGTAATTGGACATTTTTCCAAAGGTGACATAAAAATATGGGAAAAATCTGAAATATCTCGAGAATGGTTAGTCCTAGAGTAATAGAGTTGTTCTTAATCTTTTCCTCGTCAAAAATTACTTATAAAACAAGCATTTAATTGATACATTTGATAAATATTCGTTATTTTCATTGATTTACATTTTTATCCATTTGGCGAGATTTTCTTTGATTTGGTAACATGCAAGGTAAATGGAAGTAAGAGTACCTTTCAATAGACCTTGGGTAACATGTAAAAAAGTCGCCAAGTTGGCAACATTCCGCCAAATTCGTCGCCAAAATCTCTCCAGGCGTTATGGACGGAGAAATATTCTTATAGCAGATAAATGACTGCTATAAGAATATAGGACGGAGAATTTATTCTTATGGCAGATAAATGACTATTGGCCTTCAAATACAGAAGTATTACTCAAAGTATCTTTTTTCATAACTGGAACGAGCTTGTCACCAAATTTATCATGACATTACATATGAAAAGTGAACATGTTTTTCAATAGGAAATATTTTTTTTTATTTTATATAATTTTTTGATAGTTTTTTTGAAAAATGTGCAATGTCTCGAGAACGATTCATGCTAGCGTTCTAAAATTTATGTTAATCGTTTTCTAATAAAAATTACATAAGAAATTTCTATTTGCGTAACTTTATTAGAGGTTTCCATTTTTTGATGATTTTTTCAAAATTTCACTCGAAAATTCAGGGGGGGGGGGGGTCTGAACATTCGATTGTGTATAAAAACAATAAGCTTCCAGTATTCACAAATTGTAATTTTTGTACCAAATTTCGTTCGAATCGGTCTATTCGTTCGTCAGTTATCGTCTCCACAGACTCACTGACACACACGCGCACACACACATACACACACACAGACATCACCTCAAAAATGTTTGATTCGTGATTATTTTTTAATTTATTTATTAATTTTTTACTTTCCCTGCAATACAGGGTAATGTATAGGGAAAGTATTGGAATCATGTCGAAAATCGCAACTCGAGTTTTCGACGGATCTACACGTTTCGAGACCTCTAGAATACGAAAAAACTATTTTTAGCGTGACGTCTGTGTGTGTGTCTGTGTGTCTGTCTGTGCAGATTTTGAATCCACTCTAACTAAAAAACTAATTGACCGAATTTCATAAAATTTGGTAGGTAAGTCACTTGTGCACGAATCTGGTGCTGATTAGTTTTGGGTATGACTCGGGTTAAAAGAACCCGCCTTTTTTTGCGAAATGGCCCGCAAAAGCTTGTATTCACTCTAACTGAAAAACTAATGGACCGAATTTCACAAAATTTGGTAGATAAGTCGCTTGTAGGCCACCCTGGTGCTGATTAGATTTTGGTATAATTCGAGAAAAAATAACCTGCCTTTTATTGCAAAATGGCCCGCAAAAATCATCAAAATTTAAACTTAAGAACTACGTATACTTAAATATAGCCATTAAATGCTTGTTTAATACGTAATTTTTAGCGAAGAAAAGAATAAGACCAACCCCATTACACTAGGGCTAGCCGTTCTCGAGACATTTTAGTTTTTCGTATTTTTCCTACACTATCTTTGAAAATAAGTCCAGTTTTCAAATGAGAACGAAAATTGAATTAAAAGTGAATTAAGATTAATTTAAATAAATAGAACGTGAATATAAGTCTGCAGGGAAAGTCATGTGCTGCCCACATCAGGTTTTGTTACTATTGTTATTATCATTAGATAGTTTAACATATAATATACAATAAAAGAAAGCACTTTAATAAATTCTATTAATTGCATGAGATCCAGAACAGTATTTTTGGTTGTGAACAGTTTGGTGGTGATTTTGCATATAAACAAAGTTGTTAGCACTTAATAAAAGTGTGCCTATTTTGCATATAATATGTCCAAAATAATGATTTTAGCTTCCAAAATATTAGCCGAGAGAATTAAAAACGAGATATGTTATTACACGGAGTAATTCCTTCCCGCAATTTTTCATCAACACCAAACATTTTAATGGGAAGAAATCTTGCCTCAATTCTTTCGAACTCAACAATTAAAATTGCTCAATTTCTGAGTCGCAAGCAGATTAAACTACGTTCGAATCTGAAGATGGAAAAAATAATAACAGAATTTCTATCAAATTACAAACAGCTCTAGGATATAAAAGATCCAAATTATACGAAAAGGAAAAACAATAAAGAATGCTTCCTCTCTAAAGGTCTCAAGGGATGCTTTTTAGAGCGCCTAGCAAACCCAAGGGGTTCGCTTTAATCTCTGATAAAATTAAAGATTTGAGAAAACATAGAAAAGTGAAGTTAATACGATAGGGATCCAATGCTATCGTAGCGGTGCACATTAAACAGAATTAGGACAAGTCCCAATTAAGTCGTAACGTGTCGCATAATTTGGAATAAGGAGAAGAAAATTTCTACTAAGAAATAAAAGAATAATCTGAAATAAGGGTGTGTTCCGTGGAACACTGCCTTGAGACGACAGCATGAAACAAGCGAGGAAATGGAAATAAGCTACTGTTATCGGACCGACCGATAGTTGAATATTTATTCAATAGGCGTTTTGGCTAGTTCGTAAATAAATTTATAGTATGTGGAAATCCTGTCTATAATTCTTTTAGATTCTCCGAGTTCAGGGAGGACCTGATCTAGGGCTTTTTGCAGGAATTCACGCTGATAACCATTTCTTTCGAAACGGGCTAACAGGTCTATGAATTCTAACCAGTCGTCACGATTGCAATTTTCCTCTTCTAGTAGCGGCTTTTGGGGATTGAAATTTATAATTTGGTTTTTATCAATTTTAGCTGACAATTTGGGGAAACTTTATAGTTAGGATGGAAAGCAGCTGTGTAGGATTTTGTATTAGTTGTGGTTTTACTAGAAAAGATTCTGGGAACTTCTGGCATCCACGGCAGCTTGCAATACCTGTCTGTCTGTCTGTATATATGTATATATATATATATATATATATATAAACTATTTCTTTAGAAACATACATTTTTGTGTGTACGTCTACAAGGCACTTGGACTTGAAAAATAATTTTGAAGAAGGGAACAAATCCTGATTTAGGTTTAGGCCTTGTCCACGTGTATAGCGTTTGTGCTTGGATTTCGTCTGTTTTTCTTTTATTGATTCCATACCGTTGTTTTTTGATAATTTTCTTTGACTTGACTATACGAAATTTGTATTTTTTTTTTCCATTTGCTTGAAAATTTGCTGATTTATACTTTTATTTTGTAAGCTTGTTAGAAAGTTAGATTTTTCCAATTATAGCTTCTCACTTTTCTTTCAATGGAACTTCACACCTTAGTAATATATATATATATATATATATATATATATATATATATATATATATATATATATATATATATATATATATATAACACATATATAGGCATAAATACACAGATGAGCGGCCCAGTCTACATGTCGCTCACGAGCAGCCGAGTTAAGGTGTGACAATTAAAACTCTCTGTCCAGGTTGTTTACGTCTTGGGATATTGACATTTCAAATTTAACAAACAATTTTTAATTGAAATAATGGGAAAACTTGCCATGTTTTAACAACGACCCTTTTGGTCCGTGTTGTCACGAAAACGAAATGCTAAGCTCACCGAAGTCAGGTTGACAACTTTTTTATTGGTTACCGGTCTGATGATCCAACCTTATTACTTTCTTTATATACATAATGTATAAGAAAAGTATTGTGACGGGGTCGAAAATTCGAATTCGAGTTTTCGACGGGAGAGCATGTTTCAAGCATCCATGATCACGAATCGAACATTTTTGAAGTGATGTCTGTGTGTGTGAAAGTATGTGTGTGTGTGTGTCAGTGAGACTGTGGAGACGATATCTCACGAACGAATGGAGCGATTCGAACGAAATATGGTACAAAAATCACGATCCGTTAATACTGGAAGCCTATTGTTTTAAAACATAATCGAATGTTCAGAACCCCCCTAAATTTCCGAATGAAATTTTGAAAAAATCATCAGAAACTCAAAATCTTTAATAAAGTTACGGAAATAGATATTTCTTATGGAATTTTTTCCTTAGAAAACTATTGACATAAACTTTAGAACGCTAGTATGAACCGTTCTCGAGATACAGCACATTTTTCAAATAAATTTATCAAAGAATCCCATAAATCAAACAATAATATTAACTGCTAAAAAACATGTTCACTTTTCATATGTAATATCATGCGATAAATAGGGTGACATCATTCTCGTGGATCTAACTCGTTCCATTCACGAGAAATGATACTTTGAGTAATACTTTTGTATTTGAACGCCAATAGTCATTTATCCGCTGTAAGAATAACTTATTTCTTCGTCCATAACGCTTGGCGAGATTTTCGCGACGAATTTAGCGGAATGTCGCCAACTTGGCGATATTTTTAAATGTTGCCAAATTAACGAAAATCTTGCCAAGTGGATAAAAATGACTCTAAATCAATGAAAATGACTACTAATTGAAGAAAATTCAATATCTTGGAAAGAATATAAGTATCTACTATAAGAATAACATTTTTTTAAACTGTAAAAGTAGTAAATTCATTGTATTATATAAGGAAAGTCATGTGCTGGCTACATCAGATTTTATTAACATGGAACCTTGACATATACTTTTCACCGTATGATATGCTATTGATTTCCAAGGACTGGAATTTCCTTTGAAAGAGTTGTTAGAAGTAATAAAAGTAAGGGTGTTTCTTCACTATCACAATTGACAGAATTTGGAACTTTTAAATAACACCGAGCACCAGGAGATTCCAGCTGCTACAATTGATTTTAATTCTAGTACGAATTGCCAATATGTCCAAGAAGATAAATTATTACTTTACTTATATACAATAATGCATATAAGGAAAGTATTGTGACAGACGGGGCCGAAAATTCGAATTCGAGATTTCGACGGGAGAGCTCGCTAATTTATTTCTTCGTCCATAACACGATTCCTTCATCCATAACGCGAGATTTTGGCGACGAATTTGGTGGAATATCGCCAACTTGGCGACTTTTTAAATGCTGCTAAATTAACGGAAAACTCGCCAAATTGATAAAAATTATGCTAAATCAATGAACATGACGACTCATTGACAAAAATTCAATATCTTGGAAAGAATATAAATATCTATTATAAAAATAATTTATTTTTACTTTTCTTTTATACATAATGTATAAGGAAAGTATTGTGACGGGCTCGGAAATTCGAATTCGAGTTTTCGACGGGAGAGAACGTTTCAAGCATCCCTGATCACGAATCAAACATTTTTGGAATGATGTCTGTGTGTGTGTGAAAGTATGTGTCTGTGTGTGTGTGTGTCAGTGAGTCTATGGAGACTATAACTGACGAACGAATAGACCGATTCGAGCGAAATTTGGTACAAAAATCCCAATCCGTAAGCACTGGAAGCTTATTGTTTGTATACGCAATCGAATGTTCAGAACCTCCCTAAATTTTCGAGTGAAATTTTGAAAAAATCGTCAAAAAATCAAAACGGCTAATAAAGTAACGCAAATAGACATTTCGTATGTAATTTTTCATTAGAAAACGATTGTCATAAATTTTAGAAAGCTAACATGCACCGTTCTCGAGATATTGCACATTTTTTTAAAAAAATTATCAAAAAGTCATATAAAATAAAAAAAAAATGTTCCTATTGAGAAACATGTTCACTTTTCATATGTAATACCATGCGATAAATTTGGTGATATCATTCTCGTGGATCTAGCTCGTTCCATTCATGAAAAAAGATACTTTGGGTAATACTTTTGTATTTGAACGCCAATAGTCCTTTATCTGCTGTAAGAATAACTTATTTCTTTGTCCATAACACTTGGCAAGATTTTGGCGGACGAATTTAATGGAATGTCGCCAACTTGGCGACTTTATTAAATGTTGCTAAATTAACGAAAATCTCGCCAAATGTATAAAAATGACGCTAAATCAATGAAAATGATGACTCATTGACGAAAATTCAATATCTTGGAAAGAATATAAATATCTACTATAGAAATAATATTTTTTTTTTTTTACTGTAAAGGTTGTAAATTAATTGCATTATATAAGGAAAGTCATGTGCTGCCCACATTAATTTTTTTTTACTTTGTCGAGGAGTAAAGCCAAAAACAATTTTAGGGGCTTCACAGGATAACAGTTTGTTATTGAATTTCACTGTCCAAATCCTTTCTATAAAGGGTGATTTAGAAAAATGATCAGCGAGGCATCGCAGTTAAAAGCTTACAGATTTTAAACAAAATAGCTTGTGATTAGATCGGATGTTCTGTGTTTTCCTGGTTTTATAAGACTATACAGAAAATATAGTAAATTCTACAGGATGACATAACCTTCCAATTTAAATATCATTGAACCTGCTTGGCTAAATTATTAAAATTTTCGCAACGGCTTTCGCTCGTTTGAAAGCGATTTATGAATATTTTCTTTTTAATATCTCGATAACACTTGGTCCTAAAAAATTAAAACATGGACTAAATTTTAAGTGGGGTTATTCTAAGGCTGCCCACATAATTTCATGAAATTCGATGCAGCTGTTCTCCTGTGATGATGAGACAAACACACATATAAAACAGATTTTTAATTTTATTTATACTACTACAGGGTAGTCGAAAACATCTGACGCTGACATTGTCACTAGAGTAGTTGAGGAAGCAGCACAAGCGTTAACCGTTAACCAATCCATGCGTTGATGTTGCCGGACATGCATATCTGAGGATGGCAAAAGCTTTGAACATCTACTTTAATACTATAATAAACAATTGTAATTTACATTTGTAATTGTTATGTCTAATAAACCTGTATTGTATTATCTGCATTCTTTTCTTTTTGCTTCTTTCTGCAGCTGTAGCACCCCTCAATGGCATTTGCGGCCACATATTCCTATGCAAAATGAGCTTGTTTTTATATGCCTGACCTAACTTTAAAGTTTGTCTAAGACCTTTTGGACCACCCTGTATACTAGCAGATATACCCGCTGCTCGTAATTTGAAATACGTGAAAATTCTAACCGAATTAACATGATTTTCAAAAAAATCCCATTAAAGCCTGAAATATATTTCCCCTGTAAAATGTAAGAAGTATTGGTGGAGGCAAATCTAAAGAATAAAACATTATGGTCGCGCTTGTAAACTATTGTAGCATGATCATCCCTATCAAGGACTAACAGTCGGACATTGTTTCAAACTGTGTAATATTTGTCAACCATAGTGTTTTGCAGGGGAAAGATTTGGGCATGCCGTCTAACGGCAGCCGTTTCCAGAGTTGACAAGCGATTGCTAGTTTCAGTTTGATAAGATTATCCAAGTTTTTCAACACTTTTACAGCAGCTGAAAGGCCAAACAGCTCCACAAGATTGTAAGAGAGGTTTTATAGAAAGTTGTAAGAGAGGACTTGTTATGGATTATTTATAAAAAATATCTTTTAGATTTAGTAGCCGGTAGTTTAATAAAGACAATACAGACCAAATTGCTAGCTCTTTCCAAATGACCGCTTTTCTCTAAAGAGATAATTTTCATTAGCAAGCTTGATATTGGTTATCGGCCCATGTCCATCTCAATTGCTGGTGTCCCGCAGGTCCAATCCGCCCCTGCTTACTGTTATAGCGTCTAACATGGAAGCGTCCATCACTGTACCCCAAATTAAAGCGGGATTTATCGAAAAAAAAACGGGCGTGTTGCCAATCGGCACGCCAGTGTCTATGAAGAGCCCAATATAGCCGCGAACGTCGATAGTTTTGCATCAAGGAAATTCTGTACAAAGGAATTCTTGCATGCAGTCCACGGCGCACCAGATGTCGACGAATTGTTGGAGCAGACAATGACACACCTGTTAGAAGTGCTCCAACATTCTGTCAACTGTCGAGATGAAGCTGTATAGTACATCACTGCCATGCGGATAAGGTGCCTATCATCCCGTGTTGACGTAACATTTCGTCGTTCACTGCCGGGTTTGTGATTCGTCCGGTTCTCTTCAGTCCACTGCTTCCACACCCGCGTCACTGTCGTGGTATTGCGCTCCCTACGAGCCTGCTATTGCATGATAAGAAACTCGCCCTTACCGAAGGTCGATTATTCGTTTCCATTTGAACTCGGTAACTTGCTCATATGGTGGTCTCTGTCGTTGTAGAGGCATAGCGACTTCTCATGAAACGTTAAACACTTAAAGACAACAATAGACGATTTTGAACGTCCCGTTACAGCTCTCTATTTATATGGGGCGCGACAGCCCAATGGTTAGTGCGCGGGAATTGCACTCGGTCGGCCCGGGTTCGATTTCCGCCACTGACAAAACTGCCGCCGTGTTCACGCGGAGTACGATCACGTTAAACATGTGGGTCCGTAAGTCCTTCCGAAAGGTTAGTGGTAGGGGAATGAGGGTACGGTCCCTGTGGTTGTCACCCCCACTGGGTTCAGGTCTGAATTGGGTGGCACTTCCCGGTCGTCCAAACAGATACTTTATACCTTTCTGGTAGGTCGGACGGTCTAGGTCGAAGCAGAAGCTCTCTATTTATACGGCTAAAACAGAAGTTCAGAGGACACTGATCAGCCCACTCATGCGCGGTGACTCGGAATTCTAGTCATTTGCATAGCACACCCTAATTTGCATTTGCTGTTAAGTTTCAGCTCAATCGCATGATTCCTTCTTGATGTTGAAAAAGCGTGGGTGAGAAAAGCGTGTCTTTGGAGGGGACGGGCAAAGACATCCGCAACTCGTATATACGAGTACGAGGGTCACACTGAAAATTTTGAGATGCGGCTAAGTAGTACAAGTTAAACTTACTAACTCTTAGGAGAGTTCAAAGTACTTCCCTCCAACATCAATGCACTTTTGTAGGCGAATTTTCCAAAGATTAAATGCTTCAAGCCATCCATTTCTTGGAATCGATGAAATATATGCTTTTATAGCCTGATCAATCTTCGGAATGAAAACGACGCACACGTAATTTTTTTTTACATTAAAAAATAGTCAAACGTCACACATACCATGATCGGGAGAATAGGGTGGATGTTCTATCACTTTGTTGTTTTTTTGTTCAAGAAATTCGACTGTCATTCTTGCTGAATGAGAAGATGCATTGTCATGGTGAAACATGAGTCCCCTAACATTCACTTCCTGAAGAATTTCTGGAAGACATTTAGTCGTCCACCAATTAGCTGTAACTGTCCATCTAGCTTTACGGCTTTGATCCGACCTGTACTTCTGAAGAACACGGCATACATTACTTTTTTCATTGTTCGTCTTTTCACCACTATTGGTTTGAGGTCATCTTCAAAGACCATATACTTAACTTTCTTGACGTGTTGGAACGTCAAAAAAACGCTGTGTACGTTTCATCACCAGTTATGATTTTGGAAATAAAATGCAGTGTCCATCATTAAGAAACTTTAAGGTTTCTTTACTGATTCTGAAGCACTCCGCTTTTTGGTGTTCTGTTAAATTATGGGGGATCCAACGACAAACTAATTCTTACTTTCCTTATATACATAGTATAATGTATAAGGAACGTATTGTGACGGGGTCGAAAATTCGAATCGTAGACGGGAGAGCACGTTTAAAGCATCCCTGATCACGAATTGAACATTTTTGGGGTGATGTCAGCATGTGTGTGTGTCAGTGAGTCTGTGGAGAAGATATCGCACGAGCGGATGGAGTGATTCGAATGAAATTTGGTACAAAATTTACAAGCCGTGAATACTGGCTGGAAGCCTACTGTTTTTAAATACAATTGAATGGTCAGAACCCTCCTAAATTCTCGAGTGAAATTTTGAAAAAGTTATCAAAAAGTCAAAATCTTTAAAAAAGTTACACAAATAGACATTTCCTATGTAATGTTTCCTTAGAACACGATTAACAAACTTTAGAACGCTAGCATGAACCGTTCTCGAGATATTGCACATTTTTCAAATAAGTTTATCGAAAAATCCCATAAATTAAAAAAAAAAATAATAACTGTTGAGAAACATGTTCACTTTTCATATGTAATATCATGCGATATATTTGGTGACATCATTCTCGTGGATCGAGCTCGTTCCATTCATGAGAAAAGATACTTTGAGTAATACTTTCGTATTTGAACGCTAATAGTCATTTATCTGCTATAAGAATAACTTATTTCTCCGTCCATAACGTTTGGCGAGATTTTGGCAGAATGTCGCCAACTTGGCGACTTTTTTAAATATTACCAAATTAACCAAAATCTCGCCAAATGGATAAAAATGTCGCTAAATCAATGAAAATGACGACTAATTTACAAAAATTTAATATCTTAGAAAGAATATAAGTAATAACCTATAAGAATAACCTATTTTTAACACTTTACAACATAGTTGAAAAGTGTCTATGACTTTGTTCATTTTGTCTGTCTGTCCGTTAGCACGATAACTGACGTAAAAATGACTTTATCAAAATGAAATTTTAGTATGTTGTTCAGACGGTCTGTGGAACCTATAGGAATATAAATTAATAATGTCACCCAATTAGTTTAGGATTGAATCAGGATTTCAAAAAATGAAATACATTGAACTCTATGGGACCTAATTTTTAAAAAAATTTTTTAAGCGGATATAAAATTCAAATTGTTTCGAAAGTTTTAGGCAACATTCAAATTATCCCATAAAAAATATAAAAAAAATTTCAGCAAAATATATTCAGTAGTTTTTTAAATAAAAATTAAAATAATAATTATACCCTTTATATGAAGAGATCACGTGACCATTATAGGAAGAGATCACGTGATGTGAAAATAAAATATGTCTTCCATCTTGTGTCAAAATCGTGATTTTTAAAGTTCTTTTTAATTCATATTTAGTGTTGTATCCGTCCTAAAACTACTTTATTTTTGTTTAAATTCTGTGCATCTACATACTGAAACAACGTAATTACAATATAGTTGAGTTTAAATGATCATCCAACTTTGATTATCTCTACAACGCAGCCTAAATTTCACTTATGGAAAATGTAAATACCAAAAGATGTAGAATGAGTTGTATAACTGCTGCATTTCTTTAACGCAAAATTATTTAGCTCATGGAGTCTGCAATATAGCTGATATGAATGAAAAATTCATTGACACAGAGACGCAAACGATTTTTTTCGATGAAGTTTTAAGCATAGAGTTAAGTTACTTGTACCTCCATGGTTTTAAGTTTTTAAATAAAATAAATTATTATAGTATTGTGAGGAATGAAATGAATGGAAAAAAATTTATGAATCAAATGAATGGAAAAAAAAATTATAAATGAAATGCTGCTTTTATATAGAGAGCCAAGCATGTTATATTTCGATGACGTCATTTGAATAAATTTCATTTGTTTTCAATGAAGTTTTCAAATATAATAAATTATTGTAGCATTATGATAATTTTAAAAATATTACCGAGGAATGTATCGCATTTTAGCGATGGTTAAACCAGGCAATTTATATTTCAATGCTCTCATTTGAATGAAGTTCATTTTTTTCGATGAAGTTTTAAGTTTTCAAATATAATAAATTAATGTAGTATTGTGATAATTTTAAAAATATTATCGAGGAAGGTATAGTAAAATAAAAATGCAATTTTATTTAAACATTTTAGAGATGTTTAAATAAAATTGCATTTCAGTTGGAAAGTGTTTTATAATCAATGCTTTATGCATGATTGATCTTTCTTGTTTTTACTGTAAGAGTAGTAAATCCATTGCATATATATAAGGAAAGTATATAAGGAAAGTCATGTGCTGTCCACATCAGATTTTTTCATATGCAGTTCTTTATGAATAATTTTATGTATAACTGCGGTTCCAATGTTAAGTTATTTCTGTATCATTTAATAGGTACAGAGACTATCATTGATTAACATTTTTGAATGGCTGACACATTTTTTGGGACTACAGTTGACAAAGGTCTTCCTGTGTCTTTTTCATCCAGGAGATAATTTCGACCTCTTCTAAACTCTTTAAACCAACTAAATACAATGATACGAGATGGAGCATCATTTTTATATGCTAATTGTAGACGTCGAAGACATTATTCTTAATTTAGCCCCACTTTAAAATCATAGCTCGATAATGCTCTCGCTTCAACTCCATTTTTTTTTCTTTCAAAATTTATTCTACGATAACTAAATTGTAATTGTTGCCTCAAATTATCATCTACGGACATAAAAGAGTTCAAATTTAATTATCCGATCAATAATTTTTTTTTCCAGCGCATATCGTCTGCCCGTCTCAAAAATTTCAGTGTGACCCTACTCGTATGTAATACAGCAGTGGTGCCGAAACTGGGGTCCCCGGACCCCTGGGGGTCCGCGACGAGGTTTCAGGGGGTCCGCGAACAACACGCAATATTTAACTAATCAATAGTTAGCTTTAAAAAAATAAAATTCATTATTTTTCTCCACTCTTATTTTAATTTTATTTTTTTAAATTAAATAATAATGAACTTTTTTCTAAATAACTTTGAATTAAAAACATTCATGAAATTAATTTCAAACTGATAGGTTATATCTTCAAACAGAATTAAATTGTTTAGGAGTAGGTTTCGTTTTGGCACAATGCCATGATTAACGGTGACGATACTCTGATGTAGCTCGGACGTCAAAGCACTTGTAACTTCGAACATTACTACTAGAGACCGGACTACTAGAGAATACTACTAGAGATCGGACTACTAAAGAATACTACTAGAGACCGGACTACTAGAGAATACTACTAGACACCGGACTACTAGAGACCGGATGACGTCAGCTTTGAATAGAGGGGGACGTAGCGAACGTTTCCCGCCTCTCCCCTTGCAATTATGGTTTTAAGAGGTCCGCGAAATTTTTTTTTTCTCTGATGGGGGTCCGCGGACCCGAAAGTTTGGGAACCACTCTAATACAGTGTACATTGTTTATTCTATCAAAATATTTGCAAAAATTTTATTTCTCCGTTCGTGAACTCACAACTTGTATAAAATTATAATATTTTTTATTTAAATATTATTACAATATTTACAAAAATTCTATTTGAGAAATTGAACAAATGAAAATCAAGAGCTATCTGAAGGGAATCATAGCCCGTACCTCTGTCGTTTTCCTCCTGAATCCACGCCCAATTACAGTTGTTGCTTTTTTAAAAATATTTAAATCCAGAATTTATTATGCTGAATAAACACACAATAATGCAATTAACCATGTAGATACGTAATGTACCATGTTCTTGTTCAAATTTGCTTTACCAACACTTTATTAATTTTAATTTTTAAATAATGTTCAGCAGTTTTTAGTATTGTGAGGAAGTATTGTTTAGCATTAAGATTTAACAAAAAATCTGATGTGGGCAACACATGACTTTCTTTATATAATGCAATGAATTTACTATTTTTACAATAAAACAAGAAAGATCAATCATGCTTAAAGCATTGATTATGAAACACTTTCCAAATTCAATGCAATTTTATTTAAACATGTCTAAAATGCAATACGTTCCTCGGTAATATTTTAAAACTTATCACAATACTACATTAATTTATTATATTTGAAACCTTAAACCTTCATCGAAAAAAATTAACTTCATTCAAATGACAGCATTAAAGTATAAATTGCCTGGTTTAAACATCTCTAAAATGTTATACATTCCTCGGTAATAATTTTAGAATTATCATAATACTACGATAATTTATTATATTTGAAAACATCATCGAAAACAACTGAAATCCATTCAAATGACGTCATAAAAAAATAACACGCCTGGCTCTCTCTATAAAAGCAACATTTCATTCATAAATAATTCCCCCATTCATGTCATTCATCACAATACTATAACAATTTATTTTATTTTAAAATTAAGACCATTGAGTTGCAAGTAAGTAAACTCTATGCGTAAAACTTCATCGAAAAATATCGTCCTTCTCTTTCTAAAATCAATGAATTCATATCAGCTAAGCGACTCCATGGGCTAAATGATTTTGTGTTAAAGAATTACAGCGATTCTAATACAACTCATTCTACATATTTTGCTGTTTACATTTTACATAGGTGAAAAATAGGCTTAATAGTAGAAATAATCAAATTTGGAAGAGCATTTAAACTGAAATATATTGTCATTGCGTTGTTTCAGTATGTAGATGCACAGAATTTAGGCAAAAATAAAGTAATTTTAGGACGGATACAACACTCAATATGAATTAAAAAGAACTTTAAAAATCACGATTTTGACACAAGATGGATGCCATATATCATTTTGAAGTGGGTCATGTGATCGTTTCATATCATGGACACGTGATCGCTTAATATAAGAGGTGTTATTATTATTTTAATTTTTATTTAAAAAAAACAACTGAATATATTTCGCTGAATTTTTTTTTATATATTTTATGGATCAATTTGAATATTGCCTAAAATTTTCGAAGCAATTTGTGAATTTTAAATCCGCTTAAAAAATGCTTGAAAAATTAGGTCCCATAGGGCTCAATGTATTCCATTTTTTCAACCCGGGTTCAATCCAAAACTAATTGGGTGATATTATTCATTTATATTCCCATAGGTCCTATAGACCGTCTGAACAACATACTAAAATTTCATTTTGATTAAGTCATTTTTACGGCAGTTATCGTGCTAACGGACAGACAGACAGACAGACAGAATGAACAAAGTCATAAACACTTTTCAACTTTGTTGTAAAGTGTTAAAAATTGGTTTTTCTTATAGTAGCTATTTATACTCTTTCCAAGAAATTGAATTTTTGTCAATTAGTCGTTATTTTCACTGATTTAGTGTCATTTTTATCCATTTGGCAAGATTTACGTTAATTTGGCAACATTTAAAAAAGTCGTCCTAAAATCTCGCCAAGCGTTATGGACAGAGAAATAAGTTATTCTTGTAGCAGATAAATAACTATTGGCTTTAAATACAAAAGTATTAAAGTATCATTTCTCATGAATGGAACTAGCTAGATCCACGAGAATGATGTCACCCAATTTATCGCATGGTATTACATATGAAAAGCGAACATGTTTCTCAACAGTTGATATATATTTTTTATTTATGGGATTTTTTGATAAATTTATTTAAAACATGTTCAATACCTCGAGAACGGTTCATGCTAGCGTTCTAAAGTTTATGTCAATAGTTTTCTAAGGAAAAATTACATTAGAAATGTCTATTTGCATAACTTTATTAAAGGTTTTGATTTTTTGAGGATTTTATCCAAATTTCACTCGACAATTTAGGGGGGTTCTGAACATTCGATTACGTTTAAGAACAATAGGCTTCCAGTATTCACGGATTGTGATTTTCGCACCAAATTTCATTTGAATCGCTCTATTCGTTCGTGAGATGTCTCCACAGACTAACTGATATACACACACACACAGACATCACCTCAAAAATGTTTGATTCGTGATCAGGGATGCTTGAAACGTGCTTTCCCGTCGAATACTTGAATTCAAATTTTCGACCCCGTTACAATACTTTCTTTATACATTATGTATATAAGGAAAGTAATATGTCTGATAATTGCGCTGGAAAACAATTTCTTCTGAAAACTTTTAATAAGCATAGAACTTTTAATAAACTTTTAATAAGCACGCTTAAAGGGACTGGTCCCTTTAAGAGGACTTTGAATTTGATTGAACACGGAGGTAGCATTCATTTTCCCAGGAGAATACAAATAGGGCAATGAACTAGGTTTTATAACTTATTATTAACCTTTTTTACTAAACTGTTTATGTGTTTTGGGTCCCTATGCAATGCACGATTTTGCTCCTGGTTGACGACCAGATGAAGATAAAAACAATCATGTATAAAGCATTGATTATGAAACACTTTCCAAAACTGAAATGCAATTTATTTAAACATCTCTAATATGCGATATATTTAGCAGTGATATTTTTTTAATTATCGCAGTATACAATAATTTATTATACTTGGAAACTTAAAACTTCATCAAAAAAGGCAATGTTAACAATCGGCTGCTTTTCTATCTAAAATTGGTGAATATCTCATTCATATCACTTATATTTGAGACTCCAGAGCCAAGTAATTTTGCGTGAAAAAAATTCAGCAATTCTTATACAACTCATCTTAAAACAGCTCGATTTATTTACATTCTGCATGCTATAGATATTAGGCTTCATTGTAGGAATAATCAAAGCTTAGTAATACTTTAAAATGAAAAATATTGCAATTGCGTTGGCACAGAATTTAGATACACAGATAAAATACAAAAATAAAGTGGTTTTATGACCAGTATAACACTAAATACAAACAACTTAAAACAACACTAAACTAATACTAAAACAACACTAAAACAATATTTTAAACAACACTAAATATAATATAAAAGATCTTCAAACATCACGAATTTTAAACTGGGGGGAAAAATGGATGCCATACTTTATTTTGAAAAGAATTACGCGATCTCTTCATATAATATGGGTGCAATTATTATTTAAAAAACTACCTAACATATTTTGCTGAATTTTTTTTTTTAAATAGATTTTACGTGATAATTTGAATATTTCCTACAATTTTCTAAACAAATGTGAAGCGAAGTGAATTTTAAATCCGCTTAAAAATGTTTAAAAAGTTAGGTCCCATAGTGTTCAATGAATTTCATTTTTTCGTCCAGGGTTAAATGGGTGATATTATTCATTTTCATTCTCATATGTCTCACAGACTGTTTCAACGACATACTAAAATTTCATTTTGATAAAGCCATTTTTACGGCAGTTATTGTCATAGGTGCCGAGATTTCAAAATCTCATGGGGGAGACAATCCAACCTACAAAAGATTCCCAAAGTTAAATTCTGTGTTCGGAAATATTGTAAGTTATAATAACTTACAATACTTCCTTGAAGAAAACAAGCATATGTCAGTTATTTGATTATAATTGTTTCGAGGGCATTATAAGTTCCCTACTTCAGACTAAAAGAGTATGCGTCCTTAACAACCACTAAGAAAGAACTACCTATGAACAGTAATCTTGGTTTAAAGAAAAGGGCTTATAATGCCATTGAAGCAACTGTAATCACCTGAGATATACCTGCTTTCTTCAGGGAAGTCCTGTAAGTTACTGTCTTACAAGCATTGATTACAAGAATGATTTAGAAAAATGTGCATGGGTTTCTTCCAAGAATTTAGTAACAAACTTTTTAGGCAACAAAATGCCTGACAACCATATGGATGTACTAGTACGTGAGCTGCTAAATGCAAGACTTATGCTGCAATATGTCTCTAAAGATCAACTTCTTTTACTCTCACTTAGATTTCTTTCCTGAAAACCTGAGCACAGTAAGTGATGAGCATGGTGAATGCTTTCATCAGGACATTTCATGCATCAAAGAAAGATATAAAGGACAATGGAGTTCAAGTATGTCAGCAGATTACAGCTGGATTCTCAAAAGGGACCTACATCACTCAAACATCCTTCAAAAGTTTCATTTTCTTTGAGTTCTCTTATTCATGAATCAAAGTATTCCAGGAAATCTTCAACTAAGACCTTTTAGATACATTGAACATTAATTAATTTAATTAGTGAACATGTTATTAATATAAAATATTTACGTAACTGTTACAAACAAATCTAACTGTACCGTTACATAACTGTTACAAACATGTTCTGTGGAGAATCACTAATCCTGAATTTTACATACATAAGTGTGAATCACTTCTCTATATAAGAAGTGTGGAGCATCGATTGTGGGAGTAAAAGCTACTTGATCCTTCAAGATGCAAAATATTATTATAATTTTTATTGTACAAATTTAGTTAATTTGATGTTAAGGATTTATGCAAATATAAAGTTGAGAATTTTTTCAAAGAAGTTTTATTAGTTAGAAATATGCTAGTTTTGCGTTTGCTCCCTGCTAATCTGTTCAACATTAATAGCAAGTGATTCCAATACAAGATTTTCTTCTACACAAGCCTCTAATTTGTGTTGCTTTTTATAACATTTAAATATATTCCCCAGAAAAATATAATTATGAAAAAGGCACTTTAACTGCGAAGGGATATAGTGTTTAAACTAATGTCTTGTGAACAATTAACTTAGGAAGAGTTCTTTCTTCTATCTCAATTCACATGGTACTTTAAATATGCGAAAGTTTGGTAATTTTTCACAAGAAATATTAATTTCATTTCTGTTTCTCCCAGTGCCTTAAATCGAAACAGTTTTGTATGATATTAATTTTCGGTGCCTTGGCTCAATTCAGATGTTGCCCAGTTCATGTTGAACCCCAGTTATGAGAGGATACATTATTAGAATTATGTTTATATTGAGTATATGATCATTGTATTCCTTTTGACGCTATGGTTCTACAACTAATTCTCGAGAAAAGTACTAGGCTTTGTTTTAAAATGAATTATCGTTTTTAAAACTATAATAAAAAATTCAATTTCGACACCCTTCAGAATTACCGGCCATCCATCCTGTTACTCTATGTCCTCGGATGAGTCGGGTGGCCTGAGCTTTCGACCCTTCTGAATTAGCACTCGAGACTGTCACGTCACCCTTCGTCACGGCCCTGCTTGGATAGACAAATCATCAATTTTATGCTGGACTCATTTAACCAGCATTCACCTGACCATATTTTATGGAAGCACACTTATCCAAATTCATTTGTACACTTAAAAAATTCATAAAAAAAAGCAGATAAAACCAAAATAATTTTAATTTAAAAAAAGATAAAAAAAAACTTAAATCCTTCCATGGGCTAATGCAAATACAGATAATTAAAAGAATTGTAGCAAGCATAAAATGCGAGTGCTGACATTAAAAAAGAATACATTTAGGTTACCAGATTTGGTAAATCTGGATTTGGTAAATCAAATTTGTCCACCACTCGTTTTTTTTTTTTCGAAGTACAAAATTGCGGCATTTCCCCATGTTTTGCAATAGGCTCCACTCGGCCAAAGTGACATATTTTTCCATGTTTAGAAATAGGCTCCTCCCACCAATATGACGTATTCCATCACAATATGAAATTTAATTTAGAATTTAAAAGATTATTTATTTTAAATAGAAAGAAAGTTTTAATTATATGTAAAAACATGAGATAAAATATTTTGAAAATTATCAAGACATCTAAAACACATGGAAAGTGATGTAATTTACTATGTTATATAATAAAAATTTGAATATACTAGATTAGTTATTTGCTGTTTAGAAAAATGCTAATATAATCAAATACTTACAGAAATGCATAAGACAATCATATGCCTTATAACAGTTCAAAATTATCAAGGTCCCCTTCTTGATATACCTTTCAATCATTTTCAACAAACATTCACTTGACCTACTAGAAACCTCAGCAAAACACATTTATTCACCCCTCTTTTAATTCCTCCAAACACCCACTGTCCACCCACAGGCTTTCCTCTGCCATATTTAATTTTACTAAACTTACTTTCATCAATTTCCACAATCATACCATTACCGCCAATTTTATTCCATTCACTCAAAAAAAAAAAAAAAAAAAAAAACATAAATTGTCTCGGCAAAATTGTTTTCAATCAGCTTGTTCTTAACAAAACATTTAAATGAATCATGATAAACTTGCTCTCACAACTACCAAATCACGTTAAAGTCATATTTAAAATTTCAATCATACTAACTTACTCTTCTCAAACCATATATCCCTCCTTACGCTCCTAGAAATATGCTGATTCATTAGAACTCATTCTACACTTCCATTCATATCCATTAATCAATCACTCTCTCTCACATAACTTCATTTCATCATCACTTAGGACATACACACTTATCACTCATAAGCCCTTTCATAGCACACCCATCAATAACTTCTCGCATGCTTTTATTTTCCAAATAAAATTTCATACGACTCATTTAAACTGACATCTATTTGACCATGTTTCACAGAACTACACTTATCCAAGTCCATTTGCTCGTGCTTACCAGTAGCCAAAAAGAAATTATAATTGACAATTAAAAAAAAATTAAACTTTTAATTTACATTATAAAACATATTCAAAACAAATAATTATGCAGAAATGTAGCTGTCGTAGAACAAATGTGCTGTTACTTTATAAAATGGTAGCAACCATACCACAGTGTGCCAATTGGATGCAATGGATATTACAGATTACCAAATTTGTTAATGCAAAGCAACAACAAAAAACAATCACAATTGGAATGCTTGGTGGCAATTTGGCGAGCTTGCAGCAGTGGGAGATTATTCTCTGGATCTATTTGACTAAGAAATCGATCACAAATGGAAAGTGCATTTCACGTACAAAAGATTTTTAACTTATGAGCACAAAATTGTGTTTATCTAAATTACTTTTTGTGAAACTGCTTCCTGACATATTTTACATATAATTCGTTTTTCCAGTATACACATATTTGTGTTTATTTAAATTACATTTTTCACAAAATACTTTATAACATATGTCACATACAAATAGTTTCTCACCTGTGCACACAAGTTCATGTTCATTTAAATAACATTTTTGTAAAACTACTTTGCGACACATTTCACATATAAATGGTTTCGCACTTGTTTTAAATAAACAGAAATCTGTGCACACATCTTTTTATGAAAATGTTTTCTGACACGTCACTGATTTCTCACCTGTGTGTACAAGTTTGTGTGCATTTAAAGAATCCTTCCGTGAAAATTCCTTCGCACAAATATCACATACATGTGGTTTTACGCCTGTGTGCACACGTTTGTGTGTATTTAAAGAACTGCTTTGTGAAAATCCTTTCTGACATATTTCACATACATATGGTTTCTCAGCTGTGTGCACACGTTTGTGTCTATTTAAATTACATTTATTTGAAAATGCTTTCTGACATATTTCACATATCAATGGTTTCTCACCTGTGTGCACACGTTTGTGCTTATTTAAACTAGCTTGATGTAAAAATGATTTCGGACATATTTCGCATAAATATGGTTTTTCACCTGTATGCCCACGTTTGTGTCTATTTAAAGCACATTTGTCTGAAAGTGCTTTCTGACATATTTCACATACAAATAGTTTCTCACCCGTGTGCACACGTTTGTGCTTATTTAAATTACCTTGTTCCGAAAATGCTTTCAGACATAATTCACATAAATATGATTTTTCACCTGTGTGCACAAGTCTATGCCTGTTTAAAGTACTTTTTGCCGCAAATGCTTTCCGACATATTTCACATACATATGGTTTCTCAGCTGTGTGCACACGTTTGTGTCCGTTTAAAAATGTTTTTCTTGAATATGCTTTCTGACATATTTCACATACATATGGTTTTTCACCTGTGTGCACATGTCTATGCCTGTTTAAAGTACATTTTTCAGAAAATGCTTTCCGACATATTTCACATACATATGGTTTATGACCTGTGTGCACACGTTTGTGCGCAATTAAAGTAATTTTGTGTGAAAATGCTTTCTGACATGTTTCACATACATATGGTTTCTCAGCTGCATGTACACGTTTGTGTTTATTTAAATATCTTTTTCTTGAAAATGCTTTCTGACATATTTCACACACATATGGTTTCTCATCTGCGTGCACAAGATTGTGTTTATTTAAATCATCTTGTTGTGCAAATGCTTCCTGACATATTTCACACGCATATGGCTGGTACATATTGATAAGCGTCTGGGGGAGAGGAATCCAAGGTGAGGAATATATCAACAATAACAATGTTACCGAACTTCTTAATTTTAATTTGAGTCTCCAAACTAGAGTGCGCATGCGCGTACGCACAGAATTGACGATCAGCTATTCACTGCAACACACTCCCGCCAAAATATCATGTGATAAACACGACAGGCCGGAATTTCAGCAGACTCAGCTCTTTGGATTGATTGTTCTTTTTTTTCTTTTCGTCTTTTTGTGTGATGTCCGTAGATATGTGGTCGCAGATGAATGAATAGACTTATTTGTTTTCTTCATGCGGAAATGTACAGTTCAATTAGTTTATGCGTGATTTTGATATTGAAAATACACACACACACATATATATATGTGTGTTTGTGTATGTATCATCGTGCTACACTATGTTTCTAATTTGCACTTTTTCATTTTTTAACTTTCTGTATTTACACCTTGTATGCTTATGTAGGGTACCCGGGGAATAGTACCTTATGTAACTGCATTAGATATGGGTTAAGTTACTTTCTTACATGCTCTCATACATGTTTACATGATACAACAGCTTGTTGTATAGTCTTTTTGTAAGCACATCCGTCCTTCTTCATTTCACTTTTTTATATACATCATTTTTCTAATGGTAATTCTCGGGTATATATTACAAGTAAAAATCAATATCTTCAATTATATATATATATATATATATATATAGACATTCAAGGTTAGACATGTATGTCTCAATCTAGTCGATATTGAACGCCTCATCCTTAAGTTTATCGCCGATGAAATTAGTTCTACTGGTGTCCTTGCTATGAGCGCCCATAAGAGAACGCTTGGTGGGACTTACCATACCGTGCACATTTGAAGATATAAATGTAGATTACAAGCAAGTCAATATCGAACGCCTCATCCATGAGTTTGTCACCCCTGGAATTAGTTTTATGGGCGTTCTTGCCATGAGTTCCCATAGCAATTCCCGCGCGCTAACCACTGGGCTGTCGCGCCCCATCCCATGGCAAGTGTGCAATGTTTCAGCCTCTTATATCACAGAGAGTTTTGGAGGGTCTGGAAAAACTGTTTACTACCCCTGAGGAAATCGAAACCTCGGCTCCGTTAGGTTCTGTCCTGAGGGCAATAGTATTAAGCAGGAAGCTCATGCAATGGGATCCCGTAGAGGACTGCCATGGGCGCTCATAGGGGAGTGTAAGTGGGTCATTTACCCTCCCCTGGACGTACAAATATAAACATTAAGCATGTCATTGTTTTCCGTCTCATACTTTCATACTTTAGTTTGACCACAAGGTCGACTCCCTCCTACAATTACCACACTATGTTCTTTTATGCTTTTGTGTTTTTTGTGTCTTTGCTTGTCTTGTTATTACTTATTGTGTTGTGATTCAATTTTATATGTGTTGTAATTTCTTGAATCAATAATAAAGTTCCCGGCCACACACTTAGCTACAGTAAACCTTCGGGTCTGTCGTGTGGTCTGGGTTTCCAACTTCCAACACTATGTTCTTGATAGTACAATATTTTTGAAACTCTCTCATCCAATAAAAACAGAAGTAACTCGTAATACTAGTAGTTTGATAGCCTTGAAAAGACTTTAAATAGAAAATAAATAATATAATAGAAAAAAGTAATAAAAATTATTAATAATAAAATAAAATTTAAATTATATATATGTGTGTGTGTGGCTGTGTCTGTGTGTGTTTTCAACATCAAAATCGCGCATAAACTAATTGAACTGTAAATTTCCGCATAAAGCACACAAAGGACACTTGTCATTCATCTGCGGTCACATATCTACGGACGTCACAAAGACAAAAAGAAAAAAAACAATCAATCAGAATAGCTGAGTCTGCTGCGTATAACGTATTTATCACGTGGTACTTAGTTTTAAAATAAGGTAAGTTTACATTATTAACACCTACAGATCGCGCTACTTGTGCGGCGGTACTAGTAGAAGGCTGAGTGACAAGATTTGCGGTTGAAAACACAGGAAAAGAATACTCTCTCTCTCTCTCTCTCTCTCCCGTGAGAAGAAATCACGGGGGGCTCACCAACATCTGGAGTAGTAGAGGTATCCATATTAGAACGCTTCTCGACTTCCAATTGTGCCAATCTGGCACGCATAAAATTCTTTTGCTCAGGGCCCATAATCTCAAGGACGCGGGGTTTAGTGAAGTGCCCAGGAGAGGATAAAATCCTCCCTTTAAACTTCAGGCGAAAAGGAAAAAGTCAGAAAAGAATTTACTAAAAGGAAGATTTTATAACTAAGAGGTGCTTGGGAGGGGGGGGGGCGGTAACCGAAATCATGCCCTTCCCCCCAAATCTTCAGAAATGACAGAGCTGTGGCCCAAGCGGGTTCCTAGCAGAGGAGAGGAAAGGTGGGAAAGAAGAGGAGCGCAGGATCTTGAGCTTGAGCGTTGCCTAGCAGAACAGAGGGGAAAGGGCTTGCCAACTATTCGCGAATTCCCAAAAGCGAGGGAGGGGTATAGAAATGGTTAAAAGTCTGTGTCAGAAAGGAGAGCATATAAAACTATACTAGACGCCTCTGCTTGTTAGGAGGAAGAAAATATCTCGCACGACTTGCCCAGGTAACGACCGAGGGCGTTTTCGCGCTCTCGGGTTACGAGGATGGTAATGTGGGATACTGACGAGCGTAGGATTATTTACGCTTCTCAGACCTCTATGGAACCTCTTTGAGGTCTTTGTGCAGAACTTCTAACTGGACGTAGAGCGGAAGGTTAGCAAAGGAACGCAGTGCGTTATTTCGAAGTACTTGAAGTTTCCTGAGGTCAACCTCCGCTGCGGTGCCCCAGATAGGGCTCCGTACGTAATGATTGGACGTATGCAGGACTTGTATAGCAGTAACTTATTCTTGACTGACAGGCGGCTATTTCTAGCCAAAAGGGGGTGTAGCTGGGCGAGTGAAGACTTCACTTTCTTGCATGTTTCCACGATAATCCAAGTACACTTCAAGGTACTTGTAACTAGATTGCCAGGGAATAGGCTGATTGTTAAGAATTAAATTAGTGGTTGGGGTATGCCGGGGGAGGAGGGAAGGTAACGGCGACACATTTGCTTACGTTGACTTTTATTCTCCAATTGGTTAACCATTGCGTCAGAACTTTGAGATCGCCTTGCAGGGTATCGTGCACGACTTGTGTCTGCTTGTGATGTATGATCAGGGCCGTGTCATCGTCATATAGACCAAGGGAGACACCAAGGTTGAACAGTTTGGGTCCGACAAGGGAACCTTGAGGGACGCCGCTGAGAACATTCCTGGAAGAGGAGAGAAAATTGGAGACTCGTACCACGAAGCTACGCCCCGTTAGGTACGAGTGAAGAATGTTAATCAGATTAGGAGGGAAATAGCGTTTGATAAGTTTGAATAATAAACCATTTATCCACACTTTATCAAACGCTTTCTGAAGGTCCAGAAAGACAATAGAAGTGCCTTCTCGTTTGCTGCGAGCCTCATGCATGAATTCGACAACCCGAAGCAGCTGGTACTGCGTGGAATGTTTCTTCCTGAACCCATATTGTTCAGGAATCAGATGTTTTTCAGGTTGCAGAATTAGTTCAAGCGCCGCATGATCACAAACTCGAAAAGCTTAGAGAGACAGAAAAGAAGAGATATAGGACGATAGTTAACAGAAAGAGTAAGGTCAAGACCGGGCTTAGGGAGGGGGGCAACAATGGCCACCTTCCAAGCCCCAGGAAAATAGTTAGAACGAAGTAGAAGATTAAAGAATTTAGCAAGATAGCAATAAAGAAGTGTAGGCAGAGTTTTTAGCATGCTAGGAGAAATGAGGTCCTTCCCAGGAGATTTGTTCTTTTTCAGTTTTAGAATACGGGGCAGAAGTTCATCATAAGTTACGTGATTCAGTGAGGTTTGAGTAGGTGTTGTGATGAACTGTTCAACCTTGGAATCCACAATCGCAACCGTCCTAGGATCTATTACGTCGTGGTATGGTTCAAACTGACTTCTAAGACTGCCTGCAAGCAGCTCAGCCTTCTGTGTGTGAGAAGTGGCCCTGAAGTTAGGACCTTCAAAGGTCGGAATGTGTGTTTTGTGCCTACGGTAACGTAAGGTAATCCAAATGGTGTAGTCTTCAGTCATTAGGGACTAAACATAAGTGTTCCAACGTGCACTGGAAAATGGTTTAATGCGTGATCTCATCTGAGCTCCAAAGAAATTCAGCTCACGCTTAAGGATGGGATCTCTGCTGCCTGCCACTCCTTCCGGAGTCCGATTTCTGTCTTTGATCATCTCCTGAATATCCTGAGACAGTTTGTAGAAATCAACTTTAGTGTCCTTGGGCCAAGAGGATGCGGAGTAGGTATTACGAAGCATCTCCTCGAATTTACCCACCTCCTCATCCAATTGGTCCGTGGAACTAGCAACGGGGGGGGGGGAGGGCAGCTCCTTGGCAAGGATGCTTTTGAACTTATCCCAGTTCGTACGAAGTTTAGCAAAATTCTTGAGGCAGAACCTGTCTAGTTCAAGAGTATAGATGATTGAGAGATGATCAGACGGGAGCTCGTTGAAAGCCTCCATGCAATAAGTATAAGGAATGTTGCTGGTGATGGCAAAGTCGATAACATTATTAAGTTGGGTGGGCTCGCCTGGCGCCACGATCTTATAGTCGCGTTCGTCGGCCCAGCGTTTAAGCTTGGAGCCGCGAACATCAACGCTAGGGCAGCCCCAGGCTTGATTTTTAGCGTTAAAATCACCAGCAACTATTATATGGGGCGAAATTTTGAAAAGAGACTGTAGGTCTGCTAAGACAGGACCAGAATGAAAATGGGGAGGGAGATAAACAGACGCAATGGTCAGGACGGGATTGTTAGGCAGAGTGAGCTGCACAACGGTAGCTTCACCAGCCTGGAGGGTGAGTGTGGGATGCAACTTCGTATAAATAGCAATACCGCCGCTGGGGTGATTGCTAACTAGAGGCCTGTCGTCATTGTAGAGATTGTAGTTAGCAATCTTGCAGGAATTCCCTGGTCTAAAGTGGGTCTCTTAGACCAAGAACAGATCTAAGTTACGTGCTATACAGAAGTTCCTAGCTTCACAGATTTTACCTTTAAGTCCATTGGCATTCCAGATGCCAATGGCAAGATCTTTCAAGCTTCTCGCGGGCACAACCATAGCCGAAAGGGGGGGGGGGGCGTTAACCTCGTCCTACGAGAGCGTAAATGCTCTCGTACAATAAATGAACACTGTCTATCTCGGTTTGAGCAGACCGATGACAAGGGCATTCTTAAATGCTCTGCTAGTGATATCTATTCCGTACCTGTCCTAGTAACGGAATAAATAATTTAGAAAATGGTCGATTTCAGTATGATTAGTGGATGCTCCTGAGGGTGTTGTTAATTTAGAGGTGACATTAAGAGCCTTTTGGTACTCCTCTCTACGTTCTTCTGTAGCATTGGCATATGAGCGTTGCGGGTTGGCAACCTTCCTTTCGAAGGTGGAGTTCGCGGGGGAGGTGGGGGGTTGAATTTGGGAATCTAGGACAATTGCGGTAGGAAGCGGGATGCGCTCCTCCGCAATTGATGCAATTGCAGGGTGCTTTGTACACTTTCTGGAAATCTTTAGTGAAATGGGGCTGTGCACATTTAACACGGTTGGGGGGGAGGTAACAGGCATTACTGTTATGGAAGAAAGATTGACAACGAAAGCACTGAACGACTTGTTTAGGGCCTCTATATTTTTCTACTTTAATTACAGTGTTAAATAAATTATCAAGGGACTAGAGTTTTTCATTTACAGGGGTTTCATATTCTCCGGGAATTCATTGCAAAGTTCGAGCAGGTCCTCATACTCGAGTTCCATAATCCATTTGGTATCATCTGCATCAACCTTATCCTCAATAGTAACTGCTCTAGGTGGAGCACGAACAACAGGAGTTCCAAACATTTGAGCTTTATAACGATTATAATCCGAAAAGGTCTTATCAGGGCCAAACATGCGCTTAAACTTATTAAGTTTAAGCGCATTTCTGGCCCTGATAAGACCTTACTCATGCAACTTCAACACTGCACGTGGTGACTGGGACATGCTAGATCACGAGGAAATAGCACGTGGTGAGGAGCTCTGCGAAACACGTCCTTCCTCGACCACGTACACCCACCGACTCCGCATGTTGAACGTACTCTTTCACATTTTGCTTTCTTCACAAAAATTATATCATAATTAAACGAAGTTCCAATCCAATAGCATTATTTGCCTAAAGTATTTTAAGAAATAAGGTCGCCTGAAAGCACATATTTGTTTTGTCAGTAATTGAGAAATTTTATAGAATGCAGCTAAGTAAATTCCAGAACTATGCATAGGAGTAGCAAGAATCAGAATTGGGTTAAAATTTAATAAAATCTTTTTCTAAAAGAAGGGCAAAATACTAAGTTTATTTCTGTAAAAATGATTAAAAAAATAAATCTTTGCTAAAATCAAGGAACAAAACAATTATATATTTTAACACATGTTATTAATCCAGATTTTACTTTTTAGTTTTTTTCATATTTTTGCTTTGTTGTTGGATAATCGCACCCGATTGTTAACTGTAAATGTTGTCAGATGGACGGTTAAAATTTAAAATTTGGTATTACCAGAATCAGGAACACAATTTTTCGCCCTCCCCCTCTTTACATCATATTTTATATTATATTTAACTTTCTCATACACTATTTATATGGACCAATCCCCTATGCCAAACCTATGAAAAGAATAAACTTGCATTATATAACAGACTAGAAATGCGCATGCTATATTTTCATATCCATTTAATTCAGAGGAGCATCTATATTTTCACAATGAAGGCCAAATTACATAATGCTAAACGCAAAATACATAGACTATAATATTACAGGAAAAAAGGACAAATATTGCTAAATTCCATGCATATAGATATTTATGAAGAAACCATATGTACAAATTTGTTTTGGCAATCCTACACAACTGTAGTACAGAAGATAGAAATATATAGAGCAAATAATTCAAGATTTGGAAAGTTGTCCATACGAGTAGAACTGCTTACTGCACAATATGAATATTCCACTAACATGCAACATGCTAACAAAATACTTTCTGACAAGTGTATATGACAAAACTACTGCTATTTGCCACACAAACACATTCAACCATAGAGTGATTGTCTCAAGATCAGGAGACTGGTGGTTCTAAATCTCTGAAATCTGTACAAGACTTCATAGATACAGGACCCCGCTGTTGTTGACTCTGCTATATTAAATTAACATTGTATAAGTACAAATATGTGATAGACCTTTTGTATGGCCAGTATAACTCAGTAGAGCAGTGGCATGCGCTGAAAAATATTTTGGCAAGCAGTGAGTCACCTGTATACATGACGTCATTATTTTTAATAGCCTAACAAAACAGGCTTTTTTTGGAAAAGTTTGTTTCCCACTGAAACCATATATTTATGATTATTATCTAGGTATGGTAGAACCTCTAGACATAATTAGTTCCAAACAAATATGTGAATTCATTAAAGTAACACAATGTGCTCCATTTCATTTCCATTTGAAATTAAAAATAAAATGTTCTGATCTCGACTTATTTTTGGTTGAAAGTACTTAGAAAGCATCCATAATTTAACATGTTCATACTGAATTTCAATAACATTATGTATTATGTTTGGGAGTAGAGTAACAATTTTTCCCTGCCATTTTTTGTCTCAATACATAAAATAATAGTATAAGATTATAAAAGATAAATATTGTGTAAAATTTATAGATCAGGAAAATCAATAATGACTACAGGAAAACTTAGTTGAAGAAATGGTTGATTTGTATTCAGGAACGTTCAAAATGTTTAAATTAATAAAAATCACAGAGTCGAATTCACTGGTAAACACATGTTTTTGACAGGTATAATTTTAATTTTTTTTTTCAATTTTTGATGTTAAAAATAGGTTTTTATTTTGTGAGAAAAAATTCCACTAATGACTTGGAGCACATAGCATCGTTTATTCATATGAGAAAATAAAAGGGTTTTTTGTCTGCATGTGCAAATGAGTCAACATAGAACCACCTGCATCCTTCTTTTCTACTCACTCAACTATGTCATATTGTCGTATGTCTCATTTCTCTGCAGACAGCCAATGGGAATGCTATGTTATTGCTTTTTATTAGTAGCTTTTGTTTGTGTGTGAAAAATGTAAAATGCCACACAAGGGCTTCATCCATTAGGATACTTTTTGTTATGTGTGCGGAACATTGACATTTAAACCTCAAAGGCGGAACTTTACTCTGTTAATACGAAAGTGTTATCAGCTTTACTTTGCAAAATAGGAGATCAGGACAAGTGTTGGGCCCCACATATTTGTTGTTACATATTTAAGACTGTTAATGAGGTGGGCAAACAGTTCTCACCATATGAAGCTCCCATGGCATGGAAAATACTAAAAGATCATACTTCAGACTGTTATTTTTATACAACAAATACAAAGGGAATCACAACAAATACGAAGATTGAAACACAGTTTAAAATATCTCAACTCACCTTCAGCGTGCAACCTATTCCCAACAGTAATGATCTGTCAATACCACCTCATTTGGTATCAACCAACATAAATGAAAATTCAAGCTCTGAAGAGAATTCAAATGAAGATCATGCTAATCGACATGATGCATACTTAGACATTTCTAATGAGCCTCATTTATTGACATAAAGAGACCTAAATGATTTAGTGTGTATTTCAAATTTATGTAAAAAACAGGCAGAACTTTTGGAATCATGACTAAAAGGGTGTAATCTTAATGATCGTGGAACAAGGGTATAAAATTTTTGTGAAGATTTCAAGGAGATATAGTGTACTGTAATGAAATTTTATTAGGGATGGACACTAGTACACGCTCTTAACACACAGGAATGGAATTTGTCTATAGATTCTTCAAAAGTTAGCCTAAAAGCTGTCCTTTTCCACAATGGAAATAAATTCCCATTAGTTCCATTAGCAAATGCTATTACTATGAAAGAAACCTATGAAAACTATTATTCTTAACAAGATACAGTATGTAAAATTCATTTGGAACATATGTGGGAAACCTTAAGGTGATCGCTATGTTGCTCCATTTACAGTCTGGATATATAAAATTTTGCTGTTTTTCGTGCGAAAGGGACAGTCTGGATCGTAAAAGTCATTTCAAAAGGAAGATATGGCCTTCAGGTAAATCTCTTGCACCTGGTAAAAAAAAATGTAATGAATGCTCCATTAGTTGACCCCCAACACTTCTCAAAATAGGTTTGATGAAAAATCCATGGACAGAAACAGAAGCAGTTTTTTGTATTTTTAAAATTTCCCCAAAATTAGACATGCAAAAATGAAAGGAATTTTCATAGGACCAAAAATAAGACAACTAAAGGAAAATGATACTGTTGAAGGACGTTTGAATGATTTAGAATAATGTGCATGCGTTTCTTCCAAAAATTTAGTAACAAACTTTTTAGGCAATAAAATATCTGACAACCAAATGGATGCACTAGTACATGAGATGCTAAAGGCAAGACTTATGCTGCAATATGCCTCTGAAGATCCACTTCCTTTACTCTCACTTAGATTTCTTTCCCGAAAACCTGGGCACCGTAAGTGATGATCATGGTGAATGCTTGAGACCTACATCACCCAAACGTCCTTCAAAAGTTTCATTTTCCTTTAGTTCTCTTATTCATGAAGCAAAATATTCCAGGAAATCTTCAACTAAGACCTTTTAGGTTCGTTGAACGTGAATTAATTTAATTAGTGAACATCTCATTAATATAAAATATTTACGTAACTGTTACAAACAAATCTTACATTATAGAAAAAAATGGTTTTCATCATTAAATTCAGTGTGAATAATACTATAAAGATTGCACAATAATATCATTGGGACAGAAAAAAAAAGCTTTATTTTGTAGACCAGTGTATTGATCCGCTCAGTTTTACATAAGTTATGTATTGCAGGAAAAGTAAAAACAAAGGAAATATTAATATTACAAGTTCTGTGGAGAATCATTATCTTGAATTTACATACATAAGTATGTAAGTATGTATGTATATATGTATTACATACATAAGTATGTCGCTTCTCTATATAAGAAGTGTGGAGGTGGATTATGCAAGTAAAACTATTTGATCCATCAAGATGCAAAATATTATTTTAATTTTATTGTACAAATTTAGTTAATTTGATGTTAAGTATTTATGCAAAAATAAAGTTGAGAATATTTTTTAAGACGTTGTATTAATTAGAAATATGTAAGTTTTGCGTGTTTGCTCCTTGCTAAATGGTAATCTGTTCAACTTTAATAGCGAGTGATCCCAATACAAGATTTTCTTCTACACAAGCCTCTAATTTGTGCTGCTTTTTAAAATATTTAAATATTTTCCCCAGAAAAATATAATTATGAAAAAGGCACTTTAACTGCGAAGGGATATAGTGTTTAAACTAATGTCTTGTGAACAATGAACATAGGAAAAGCTCTTTCTTCTATACCAATTCAAGTGGTACTTTAAATATGCGAAAGTTTGGCAATTTTTCACAAGAAATATTACTTTCATTTCTGTTTCTCCCAGTGCCTTAAATCGAAACAGTTTTGTATTATTTTGGTTAATCTCTTTTTTGAAAGCTGATATTAATTTTCGGTGCCTTGGCTCAATTCAGATGTTGCCCAGTTCATGTTGAACCCCAGTTATGAGAGGATACATTATTAGAATTATGTTTATATTGAGTATATGATCATTGTATTCCTTTTGACACTATGGTTCTACAACTAATTCTCGAGAAAAGTACTAGGTTTTGTTTTAAAACAAAATGTAGTTTTTAAAACTATACTAAAAATTTCAATTTCGGCACCCCTGTGAAATAGCACTCGAGACTGTCACCTCACCCTTTGTCATGGCCCTGCTTCGGTACACAAATCATCAATTTTATGCTGGACTCATTTAACCAACATTCATCTGACCATATTTTATGAAAGCACATTCAACCAAATTCATTTGTACACTTTGGAAATCTATAAAAAAAGCAAAGTAAAACAGATACAACCAAAATAATTTGAATTTAAATAAAGATAAAAAAAATCTGAAATCCTTGCATGGGTTAATGGGCTAATCCGGAGAATAGGTCACCTTGGTTAAATCAGAGAATACGCCACGCACCTTGTGATCGCTTTATGTTGTAATCTGGTAACCTCTTGTATTGGATGTTTTCAGCGGAAATTGTGTAACATTCAATAAGAATACGTTTCTGTGTTTGCTACAGTTTTCTGATGTAAAAGAACATTTCTATCAATATTTTTGGCCATTGTTGTGAGTGTTTGCTTATTGTTATATGTGCTTTCGTTATTTGATTTATTTTGCAATAATTATTAATTTTAGTTTCAGTTTTGCAGATTTGCTTTTGTCATTGATCATATTTCCCTTATGTCTTCTGGAATGCGCAAGCAAATGGAAGGTGAATGTAGTTTTGTAAAGCGTGGTAGAATGGATGTTGGTATGAATGAATCTAAAATAAAATTTTACTATGATTTGGAGAATAAAGGTTTGAAAGAAGTGATTAATTGATGTGTTATGAAAGGGATCATGAGTGATAAATATGTTTGTCCTCAGTGTGGAGATGAAATGAAGTTGTGTGAGATAGATAGGAGGATTGATGTATTCGAATGGAGGTGCCGAAAGAGGTCTGGAGTGAATCAGCATGATGTCAGTAGGAGTATAAGGAGGGGTAATGGTTTGAGAAAAGTAAGTTGAGTTTGATTGATATTTTAATTATGACGTTATTGTGGTTTAATGATTGTTAGTGCAAGTTTATTATGAATCAGTTAAATATTTCCGACAAAACTGTAACTGATTGGAAACAGTTTTGCCGGGACATTTGTGCGAGTGTTTTTTTGAATGAAAAGATTAAGATTGGTGGTAATGGTGTGATTGTTGAAATAGATGAAAGTAAGTTTGGTAAGAATAAGTATGGAAGAGGAAATCCTGTGGTTGGACAGTGGGTGTTTGGAGGAATTGAAAGAGGAACAAATAAATGTTTTTTTGCTAAGGTGCCTAATAGATCACATGAATGTTTGCTAGAAGTGATTGAAAGGTATATCGAGAAGGGGACCTTAATAATTTCGGACTGTTGGAAGGTGTACAATTGCCTTAAACATAAAGGCTTCATGCACCTTCAAGTGAATTACAGTTATGAATTTAAGAATCCCTAGACAGGAGGGCATAGTAATTCGATTGAGGGAACGTGGTCGGCAATTAAAAAAAAAAGCAAATCCCGCAAAGTTAAAGATCAATTTGACACGTATTTGTATGCTTATATGTACAAAAGAAGACTTCGACATGAGGTTAGGGAGGAAGCATGGAATAAAATTATAAAAGGAATCCTTTCCATCTTTCCTCCCCTTAAAAATGATGATGACTTAATAAAGCAGCAGGCGCAAGAGAGATTTCAGCATTGTTCCACCACTCTGAGTCGGACGATGAGTCCTGAAGGTTAGTGTTTTTTGTTTAATTTATCCCATGTTTTGAAACTTGGTTTATATTTTCAGTGTTTAAGAACTTTCAAAGGAGGGAGCAATTTTCTAATCTTTTTAGTTAGAGTAGAAACTTTTTATAAATATCAATTTTTTAAGAGTACAAACTTCTTTCTAAGTATTGTTCTTTTTTTTTAATTTTAAAATGAACGACCTTTATAGGTGCCCCTACACGGACCACTTATATATTCGTTTCACAGATGTCGATCTTTAGGTCGAACCCCTGCCCATACACTGGTACATACGAACCACTGGTACATCCATTCCACAAATTTCGACCTTTAGATCGAACCCCTGCCCCTACACAGACCATTGGTATATCCGTTTACTGGTAAATTTCGACCTTTAGGTTGAACCCCTGCCTTTGTACAGATCTTTGGTTGCATGGAGAAAGTCTGAAATCCTTGCATGGGTTAATGGGCTAATCCGGAGAATAGGTCACCTTGGTTAAATCAGAGAATACGCCACGCACCTTGTGAGCGCTTTATGTTGTAATCTGGTAACCTCTTGTATTGGATGTTTTCAGCGGAAATTGTGTAACATTCAATAAGAATACGTTTCTGTGTTTGCTACAGTTTTCTGATGTAAAAGAACATTTCTATCAATATTTTTGGCCATTGTTGTGAGTGTTTGCTTATTGTTATATGTGCTTTCGTTATTTGATTTATTTTGCAATAATTATTAATTTTAGTTTCAGTTTTGCAGATTTGCTTTTGTCATTGATCATATTTCCCTTATGTCTTCTGGAATGCGCAAGCAAATGGAAGGTGAATGTAGTTTTGTAAAGCGTGGTAGAATGGATGTTGGTATGAATGAATCTAAAATAAAATTTTACTATGATTTGGAGAATAAAGGTTTGAAAGAAGTGATTAATTGGTGTGTTATGAAAGGGATCATGAGTGATAAATATGTTTGTCCTCAGTGTGGAGATGAAATGAAGTTGTGTGAGATAGATAGGAGGATTGATGTATTCGAATGGAGGTGCCGAAAGAGGTCTGGAGTGAATCAGCATGATGTCAGTAGGAGTATAAGGAGGGGTAATGGTTTGAGAAAAGTAAGTTGAGTTTGATTGATATTTTAATTATGACGTTATTGTGGTTTAATGATTGTTAGTGCAAGTTTATTATGAATCAGTTAAATATTTCCGACAAAACTGTAACTGATTGGAAACAGTTTTGCCGGGACATTTGTGCGAGTGTTTTTTTGAATGAAAAGATTAAGATTGGTGGTAATGGTGTGATTGTTGAAATAGATGAAAGTAAGTTTGGTAAGAATAAGTATGGAAGAGGAAATCCTGTGGTTGGACAGTGGGTGTTTGGAGGAATTGAAAGAGGAACAAATAAATGTTTTTTTGCTAAGGTGCCTAATAGATCACATGAATGTTTGCTAGAAGTGATTGAAAGGTATATCGAGAAGGGGACCTTAATAATTTCGGACTGTTGGAAGGTGTACAATTGCCTTAAACATAAAGGCTTCATGCACCTTCAAGTGAATTACAGTTATGAATTTAAGAATCCCTAGACAGGAGGGCATAGTAATTCGATTGAGGGAACGTGGTCGGCAATTAAAAAAAAAAGCAAATCCCGCAAAGTTAAAGATCAATTTGACACGTATTTGTATGCTTATATGTACAAAAGAAGACTTCGACATGAGGTTAGGGAGGAAGCATGGAATAAAATTATAAAAGGAATCCTTTCCATCTTTCCTCCCCTTAAAAATGATGATGACTTAATAAAGCAGCAGGCGCAAGAGAGATTTCAGCATTGTTCCACCACTCTGAGTCGGACGATGAGTCCTGAAGGTTAGTGTTTTTTGTTTAATTTATCCCATGTTTTGAAACTTGGTTTATATTTTCAGTGTTTAAGAACTTTCAAAGGAGGGAGCAATTTTCTAATCTTTTTAGTTAGAGTAGAAACTTTTTATAAATATCAATTTTTTAAGAGTACAAACTTCTTTCTAAGTATTGTTCTTTTTTTTTAATTTTAAAATGAACGACCTTTATAGGTGCCCCTACACGGACCACTTATATATTCGTTTCACAGATGTCGATCTTTAGGTCGAACCCCTGCCCATACACTGGTACATACGAACCACTGGTACATCCATTCCACAAATTTCGACCTTTAGATCGAACCCCTGCCCCTACACAGACCATTGGTATATCCGTTTACTGGTAAATTTCGACCTTTAGGTTGAACCCCTGCCTTTGTACAGATCTTTGGTTGCATGGAGAAAGTGATTTTGCTATGTGCGACATGCACAGATAAAATTGTAGCATGTTGTGTCTGGGCGCCGCAGGCGACCGTTCCTAATAAACCGAAGATCACCGAGGACTCCGTTCCAGTGTAGAACGACCCTTAGGTAGAACCCCTGTCCCTGTACTGACCACTGGTACATTCGCTCCACAGATTTCGACCTTTAGGTCGAACCCCTGCCCCTGTACTGACCACTGGTACATTCGTTCCACAGATTTCGAACTTTAGGTCGAACCCCTGCCCCTGTACGGACCACTGGTGCATTCGTTCTACAGATTTCGACCTTTAGGTCAAACCCCTGCCCTTGTACGGATCCTCGGTTGCATGGAGAAAGTGATTTTGCTACATGCGACATGCATAGATAAAATTGTAGCATATTCTGTGTCTGGGAACCGAAGGCGACCGTTCCAAATAAACTGGATATCACTGGAGGCCCCGTTCCGGTGTAGAACAACTTTTAGGTCTAACCCCTGCCCCTACACAGACCACTGGTATATCCGTTCCACAAATTTCGACCGTTATGTCGAACCCCTGCCCTTGTACGGATCCTCGGTCGCATGGAGAAAGTGATTTTACTACGTGCGACATGCACAGATAAAATTGTAGCATATTTTGTGTCTGGACACCGCAGGCGACTGTTCCTAATAAACCGGAGATCACTGGGGGGCCCCGTTCCAGTGTAGAACGACCTTTAGGTCGAACCCCTGCCTCTGTATGGACCACTGGTACATTTGTTCCAGTGGTCGACCTTTAGGTCGAACCCCTGCCCCTACACAGACCACTGGTACATACGGACCACCGATACATCCGTTCCACAATTTTCGACCTTTAGGTCAAATCCCTGCCCCTACACGGACCGCTGGTACATTTATTCCACAAATTTCGACCTGTAGGTCGAACCCCTTCCTTTATATGGATCCTCAGTTAGATGGAGAAAGCGATCTTGCTATGTGCGATATGCACAGATAAAATTGTAGCATAAAAATTTTAAATTTTACAAAAATCTGAATTTAGAACGTTTACATGAGCATTATTCATTTTTTTATTCTGCAGTTTTACAAAGTTATTTAATTTTCTTAAAATACACAAAACTCTGATTTTGTAATGTTTTCATGTGTATTATTCACTGTTATTTAAGTTAAATTACATTATCATTTATATTAGAAAATCTTGTTTAGAACACAGTAGCCCATCTGTAGAAATAGGGTTCTCCTACCAAAACGTCATTTTGGTAGGAGGAGCCTATTTCTAAAGACGGTAAAAAAGTCACTTAGGATGGGTGGAGCCAATTTCAAAACACGGAAGAAAGCTCCAACTTGGCCCGATTTTGTACTTAGAAAAAGACTTGCGGTGACCTGTTCTCCAGATTTACCGGTTAATGCAAATACAGATAATTAAAAGAATTGTAGCAAGCATAAAATGTGAGTACTGACAATAAAAAAGAATGCGTTTAGGTTACCAGATTTGGTAAATCTGGATAATAGTCCACCACTCTTTTTTTTTTTTGAAGCACAAAATTGTGGCATTTCCCCATGTTTTGCAATAGCCTCCACTTGACAAAAGTGACATTTTTCCATGTTTAGAAATAGGCTTTTCCCACCAGAGTGACATATTCAAACACAATATGAAATTGAATTTAGAATTTAAAAGATTATTTATTTTAAATAGAAAGAAGTTTTAATGGTATGTAAAAACATGAGATAAAATACTTTGAAAATTATCAGGACATCTAAAACACATGGAAAGTGATGTAATTTACTATGGTATATAATAAAATATTGAATATACTAGATTAGTTATTTGCTGTTTAGAACAATGCTAATATAATCAAATACTTAGGGAAATGCTTAAGGGTGAGCATCAGTAAATCTTCTACCTTATCCGCACCTTGTTAACTTTCATGGCATACGTTTTTCACCGAAATTCTGCTCAAACAGTTGCAAAATATTTTCTGATAGATAAAATGCAATACTTAGATTATATTAAAACTAAATTTAATACCCAATAAAACATTGAATATACTTTTTATTTTAATTCAAAATATATTTGGTGCTGCCATCTGTTGTCATAATTTAATTCATACTGTCTATTTTTATTTTTTAATGAACATTTTTAAATGTCTATTCCTTCTAATATGCTATTAAATACAACAGATCATATATAATAATGCCACAATCACGAAAACACAATTGATCTTGGACTTGAAGACAAAGCTGCAGTCCTCAGCCATGTACATTCAGATCCTCTTATCAAATTTATAGAAAGAGAAATTACCTTTCCGTGATTGTGGCATTATTATATATGATCTGTTGTTGTATTTAATACTGTATTAGAAGGAATAGATATTTAAAAATGTTCATAAAAAAAAATAAATAAACGGTACGAATTAAATTACGATAACAGATGGCAGCACCAAAAATAAATTGGATTAAAATAAAAAAGATATTCTATGTTTCATTGGGAATAAAATTTAGTTTTAATATAATATAAGCATTGCATTTTATCTTTCAGAAAATATTTCGCAACTGTTTAAGCAGAATTTCGGTGCAAAACATGTGCAGTGAAAGTTAACAAAGAGCTGATAGGGCAGAAGATTTACTGACGCTCACCCTTAAGATAATCAATCATATGCCTTATAATAGTTCAAAATTATCAAGGGCCCCTTCTTGATATACCTTTCAATTATTTGCAACAAACATTCACTTGAACTACTAGAAACCTCAGCAAAACAGAATTATTCACCCCTCTTTCAGTTACTCCAAACACCCACTGTCCGTCCACAGGCTTTCCTCTTCCATATTTAATTTTACCAAACGTACTTTCATCAATTTCCACAATCTTGCCATTACCTCCAATTTTACTCCTTTCACTCAAAAAAAAAAAAAGAAAGAAAAAACACAAATTGTCTCGGCAAAATTGTTTTCAATCAACCAGATTTTTTTAAAATATTCAAAAATCATGATGAACTTGCTCTCACAATTACCAAATCACATTAAAATCATGGGTGATTCTGAGAATAGGTCCCCACTCGTTTTTCAAAGTACGATCCAGCGCGAAGCTGGCGCGATTTTGTGGGTTACAATTTTATTTCGGCTACTTCGCGAATCTGGTAGCCCTCGCACGGACATCCAATCAGCGCTCGCGCCTTTTTATTCTTTGGATTCTGCATTTTAATAGGCAGTAGTAATTTTAATTGCAGCGTTATTTCACGTGGTGTGGTAGTACTGATAATCTGTGTATTATTGTAGCGTTATTTCTGGAACTTCTGTTTCTGAAATCTTACTCCATTGTTTTTACGAAGTGTTTTTTCTTGAAATGCTTGTGTGAAATGTTTTCTCTTGAAGTGTTAATTGTTAGAAGTGTTAATTGGTGAAGATTGTTAATTTTCAGTACTTTTTTGTTGATTGCAGACTGAGTTTCTAAATGGCATCTGGTAAGCCGCAAATGGATTCGAGCGAATGTTGTAAAAAACGTGTTCGAATGGATGTTGAAAATGAGGCCAGCTTGAAATTTTTTTATTTGTTGGAAGCTAAAGGTAAGAAAGCAGTGATTGATTGGTGTGTGTTAAAGGGATTAATTAGTGATAGGTTTGAATGTCCTAAGTGTGGAGATGCAATGAAATTGTGTGAAAGAGTAAAAGCGATTGATGGTTTTGAATGGAGGTGTAGAAAGAGATCGGGTGATGATAAGCATGAAGTATGTAGGAGTGTGAGAAGGGGCACATGGTTTGATAAAAGTAAATTAAGTATAACTGAAATTTTAACTTTAATGTGGTTTTTTAATATTGAATGTAAGGTTGTGATGGCTGAGTTGAATGTCACGGCAAATACTGTTACTGATTGGAAACAGTTTTGCCGTGACATTTGTCGGTATGCTTTGTTTAAAAATAAAAGTAAGATTGGGGGGAATGGTGTGATTGTGGAGATAGATGAGAGTAAGTTTGGGAAAAATAAGTATGGAAGAGGAAAGCCGGTAGAGGGACAATGGGTGTTTGGGGGGGTTGAAAGGGGAACGAATAGATGTTTTTTTGCGAAGGTGTCTAACAGGTCTAGTAAATGTTTGCTGAATGTGATTGAGAAGTATGTTGAGAAGGGGACATTGATTATATCGGACTGTTGGAAGGCGTATGATTGTCTTAATAATGAAGGCTTCATGCACCTTAAAGTAAACCACAGCTACTATTTCAAAGACCCCGAGACAGGAGCGCATACCAATTCCATTGAAGGAACTTGGGCTGCAATCAAAAGAAAAGTAAAAGGCAGAAAGGTAAAAAAACATTTTAATTCGTATTTATATGAATACATGTGGAAGCGCAGCCAGGAGCATTCTATTGGGGAGAAAGCTTGGAACGAATATTTGAAAGCCGTCGTTTCCATCTTTCCTCCCCATAGAAATGATGCCGATGCCGAAAAGAAAAGTGATTTTGAACATATCTCTGATTCGGAGGAAGAAGAGGATGACGAGGAATGAGGTTAGTTTTTTATTTGTTAATCCCGTGTTTTGAAATTGTCTTGTATTTTTCCGTGTTTTTGAAATGGGTTTCTTAAGAACTTTTTTCTAAGTTCCGTTTTTTATTAAATTTAGTTAAAGTACAAACTTTTTTCTAAGTTTCGTTTTTATTAAATTTAGTTAAAGTACAAACTTTTTTCTAAGCTTCGTTTTTATTAAATTTAGTTAAAGTACAAACGTTTTTCTAAGTTTCGTTTTTAATTAAATTTAATTTCGTTTATCTTAAATTTAGTTATTAAAAATTCCAGTTTATAAAACTCTAGAATAAGATGTCACTATTGTAGGAGGAGCCTATTTTAAAACACGGGAATATACGTCACTTCAATTGGGAGGAGTCAATTTCAAAACACGGCCAACGCGCCAACTTGGCGCAATTTTGTACTTAGAAAAAAAACGAGTGGGGGCCTATTTTCAGAATTTACCAAAATCATAATTAAAATTTCAATTATACTCAACTTACTCTTCTCAAACAATGTACCCCTCCTTACGCTTCTAGAAATATCATACTGATTCACTAGAACTGATTCTACACTTCCATTCATATCCATTAATCAATCACTATCTCACACAATTTCATTTCATCTCCACTTAAGACATACACACTTATCACTCATAAGCCCTTTCATAACATAACCATAAATAACGTCTCATACTTTTAATTTCCAAATTATAATAAACATTTATGCTTGCCTCATTTAAACCAACAACTATTTGACCATGTTTCACAAAACTACACTTATCCACGTCCATTTGCTTATGCTTACCAGCAGCCATACAGAAACTATATTAATTGACAAAAAAATAATAATAAAAAAAAATGAAACCTTTAATTTACATTATAAAACAAAATCAAAACAAAGAATTATGCTGAAATGTGGTTATTGCTGAACAAATGTGCTGTTACTTTATAGAATGGTAGCAACCATACCACAGTGTGGCTATTGGATGCAAAGCATATTGGAGATTACCAAATTTGTTAATGCAAAGCAACAACAAAATACAATCACAATTGTGATGCTTGGCGAAAATTTGGCGAGCTAGGAGCAGCAGGGAATTATTCTCTGGATCAATCCCAGATTTGACTAAGATATCGATCACAAATGAAAGTTGGACGTTAATTGTACACTTACCAAGATCAAGGTCTAAAATGCTTTTGGAAACATCTCACATACAAAAGATTTTTAACTTATGTGCACAAAATTGCGTTTATCTAAATTACTTTTTTGTGAAACTGCTTCCTGACATATTTTACATATAATTGGTTCTTCCAGTATACACATATTTGTCTTTATTTAAATTACATTTTTCATAAAATTCTTTGACATATTTCACATACAAATAGTTTCTTACCTGTGAACACAAGTTCATGTTTATTTAAATAGCATTTTTGTAAAAATACTTTGACACATTTCACATATAAATGGTTTTGCACTTGTGTGCACAGATTTGTGTTTATTTAAAACATCTTTTTATGAAAATGTTTTCTGACACATCACTTATTTCTCACCTGTGTGTACAAGTTTATGTGCATTTAAATAACCCTTTCTTGAAAATGCTTTCTCACATATTTCACATACATGTGGTTTCACACCTGTGTGCACATGTTTGTGTGTATTTAAAGAACCGTGTTGTGAAAATGCTTTCTGACATATTTCACATACATATGGTTTCTCAGCTGTGTGCACACGTTTGTGTTTATTTAAATTACATTTACTTGAAAATGCTTTCCGACATATTTCACATATAAATGGTTTCTCACCTGTGTGCACACGTTTGTGCTTATTTAAATTAGCTGGATCTAAAAATGCTTTCAGACATATTTCACATAAATATGGTTTGTCACCCGTGTGCACACGTTTGTGTCTAATTAAAGCAGATTTGTTTGAAAATGCTTTCTGACATATTTCGCATACAAATAGTTTCTCACCTGTGTGCACACGTTTGTGCTTATTTAAATTACCTTGTTCTGAAAATTCTTTCTGACATATTTCACATAAATATGATTTTTCACCTGTGTGCACACGTATGTGCCTATTTAAAGTACCTTGTTGTGAAAATGCTTTCAGACACATTTCACATATATATGGTTTCTCTCTTGTGTGCACAAGTTTGTGCATCTTTAAACCTTTTTCTCTTAAATATGCTTTCTGACATATTTCACGAACACATGGTTTCTCGTGTGTGCTCAAGGTTATGCGTATTTAGATCATTTTTTATTGAAAATGCTTTCTGACATATTTCACATACATATGGTTTCTCGGCTATGTGCACACATTTGTGTCCATTTAAAAATGTTTTTCTTGAAAATGCTTTGATATATTTCACATACATATGGTTTTTCACCTGTGTGCACACGTCTATGCCTATTTAAAGTAATTTTTTTCAGAAAATGCTTTCTGACATATTTCACAAACAAATGGTTTCTTATCTGTATGCACAAGTTTGTGTTTAGTTAAACCACTTTCAAACCAAGTTTATAATCGTGTCGTACAAATGCTGCCTAACCTATTTCACAAGCGGCTGAGGCTGGTACATATTTACCACAGAATACTATATTTATTAATCTGTGATATTGACAAGTGGCTAAGGTTGGTACATATTGACAAGCGTCTGGAGAGAGGAATCTATTCTTCTGTGCTCGTTGCTCTGACTGGCTATGGCCGATATGAAAACCTAAACTGCGCATGCTCAACATATTTGGCACAAAATGGCTCATTTGGCGATGTATGTTTTGACTGCTACTTTACTGTAATGTATACACTAAGAAAATTTTTGAACTTTCCATAGTACGTGATTGTTCATCTGTCAGATACTCCAAAGAAATATAAAAATGAATACAATAAAACAAAATTTGGAGAATCAGCTTCTGAAATTTTAATGTCGACTCCACTTTGCTTATTTAGAGATTGTATAAATGCTATTTCCCGTATTGTAATGAATTTCTGTAATTAAAAAGTCCGCTCTTTCACAGAGTAGTTTATAATAGCTGCATGTAAATATTTGGTAGCTTGAAATTTGTAATTTCTGTGTTTTACTTTCAAAATTATATTGCCTTTTATATTTTTAATACGCATATATTTAATAAATTGTTTAGTGGTGTCATCTATGATATATAATTCAAAGATTCTCTCCAGTCTCTGTTTAAATCAGTTTAAAAATATTGATTTCTTTTTTCTTATGTATGATAGGATGGTACACCACCGAATTAAAAAATTCTTTAGTCAGAAATTAAGGTTAAAGGATGTAATAAGATTATACAAAATGTAAAAACCCAGAAAATATTCAAAACCGACCTTTGGGGACTTTTAAATCTATTCGAAGAATTATAATATTCCATATTTTTATGTATTTTAAAATATTTAAGTATTTTATGGTGTTTAATTATGCTCAAATAGCAGCACATTTTCTGTATCCAAAACTACACATTATTTGTCAGGTTTTTAAGCATTATTATCATTAGCAAGTATCCAACACAAATAACATTATATTGAAATTATATTTTGTATTTTAATTTGGTACAAGTGGGTAAATAAATGAGAAAATAATTTTCTATTTAAAAGAAATTATTACTTTCCTTATATACAATAATGTATGAGGAAAGTATTGTAACGCATAGGCGCCGATTACAGGAGGGCAGAGGGGTAAGATCCCCCGCTGAGCTTTTCCAGAGGGTAAATGTTCAGCGTTCCCGTAAAAATCATCAATATCTAAAAAATACTACGTATGTTCAAATGTATCAATTAAATGCTTGTTCTATACTTAATTTTTGACGAGGAAAAGAATAAGAACAACTCTATTACTCTAAGGCTAACCGTTCTCGAGATATTTGAGATTTTTCGCATTTTTTTTTATGCCGCCTTTGGAAAAATGTCCAATTACCAAATAAAAGAGAAAATTAAATTAAAAATGCAAATTTAGTGTCATTTTGTGCAATTAGACTTAATTTAATGAGTTCTTAAAGAAATAAAGAAAAAATGAATTTGAGTCTGCAGGGAAAGTCATGTGCAGCCCACATGAGATTTTTACTTTCCCTGCAATACATGGTAATGTATAGGGAAAGTATTGGAATTATGTCGAAAATCGCAACTCGAGTTTTCGACGGATCAACACGTTTCGAGACCTCTAGAACATGAAAAAACTATTTTTAGCGTTACGTCTGTATGTGTGTCTGTCTGTGCAATGTATGTATCCACTCTAACTAAAAAACTACTGGACCGAATTTCATAAAATTTGGTAGGTTACTCACTTGTGTGGGACCCTGGTGCTGATTAGTTTTTGGTAGGATTCCTAAAGACAGAACCCACTTTTTTTGCGAAATGGCCTGCACACATTGCCTGCATCCACTCTAGCTAAAAAACCCGTCTGTAGGGCAATGTGCTGCCCACTTCAGATTTTTTTTATGTGAATAAAACGGGGAAAAATTATTAAATGAAGATCAATTTACTCCCTCGAACAATAAATTGTCTTTGAAATCATCACAGAAGTACCATGTATCCTTTAATGCTTTAATAAAATCCAAAATGTTACATTAATTTCATTTATAATTAAAATGTCACAGAATTGCTTTAATTTCAAAATAAATTTTGGATGCGCTCGCAAAAGTATTATATAGGTATTATTTTGGTACTTAAAATGGAAACATGAAAACATTTCTTTGTTTATCATATTATTCTGTGGTCAATTGCGTAATCTAAACTCACCAAAATATTTAATAATAAATCTATATTCAGCAAAAAACAGTCAACTAAGAAATTTTAGAAAAATACTTTTTGTAATTGAAAAAAAAAATTACCTAAATAGTTAGAAGGCTCTCAACAAAAGAAGAAGACTCATAAGATAGCACGACAGTGATATAACTCAATACTCTGAACACGTCTAGCCACTGGACTATCTGAATTGAAAATGCGCAGAATACTCTGTGGGAAAACGTTTCAGCTGTCCTCCAGCCTAGATAAATGAGCTCCGGTAAATGACCAAAAGAACAACTATTCTTATGGGAAGCTCTGGTCGGCTGTCGGCATATTTTATGATATACAAATGCACCTTCTTTCTGCCACTTCCAAATTTACAACCTTGTAGAAGTGCGAAAAAGACCGAATCCTTGTGTTTACAATTTGAATTTGAAACAAGGAGCAAATCGTGGGAATAGCCCTTGGGCTTTTTCGTATAGTAGCCGGTATTTGGGGTAAACAAATTCTCCCTCAGGGCTTACAGGCTTCACCCAGCTGCAAGCTGTATAAAATCTAATAATCTCCTAAGTGTCTGAGAGCACGTATTTTCCAGGTGAACTATACATTGCTGCAAAAAAGACCTAATTACAGGAGAGAAAACGATTCTATAAAAAGTTACATCAATTTCATTTATATTAAAATGGCACAGAGTTGGTTTAATTTCAAAAATTTTTTTGGATGCCCCCCAAAAGTCATTCTTACTGCACCTAATTTCACTTCCAAATGACCGCCCCTAATTCGGCCGCTGTGGGCAATCTCCCACGCCTTCAACCGGACATGTGTGTATATGTAAGTTTCCTTTATAAAAATATTCTATCTTGATGATTTTGGTGTCACCATCTACTGTTTTTCTATCAGTTATATAAAAAGCACCTGGATTCTTGCTTTTCACATTTTGCTTTCTTCACAAAATTATATCGCAATTAAACGAAGTTCCAATAGCATTATTTGCCTAAAGTATTTTAAGAAATAAGGTTTCCTAAAAGCAGATATTTGTTTTGTCAGTAATTGAGAAATTTTATAGAATGCAGCTTAAGCAAATTCCAGAACTATGCATAGGAGTAGCAAGTTGGGAGCCCTAGAATTGGGTTAAAATTTAATAAAATCTTTTTCTGAAAGAAGGGCAAAATATTAAATTTTTTTCTGTAAAAATGACTAAAAAAATAAATCTTTGCTAAAATCAAGGAACAAAACAATTAAATTTTTTAATACATGTTATTAACCCAGATTTTACTTTTTAGCTTTTTTCATATTTTTGCTCTGTTGTTCGATAATCGCACCTGATTGTTAACTGTAAATGTCTGATGGGTGGTTAAAATTTAAGAAAGTTGGGATTACCAGTATCATGAACACAATTTTTCGCCTCCCTCCCCCCTCTACATCATATTACTTTCCTTATATACATAATGTATAAGGAAAGTATTGTGACGGGGTCGAAAATTCGAATTCGAGTTTTCGACGGGAGAGCACGTTTCAAGCATCCCTGATCACGAATCAAACATTTTTGAAGTGATGTCTGTGTGTGAAAGTATATGTGTCAGTGAGTCTGTGGAGACGATAGCTGACGAACGAATGGACCGATTCGAACAAAATTTGTTACAAAAATCACAATCCGTAAACACTGGAAGCCTATTGTGTTTATATGCAATCGAATGTTAAGAACCCCCCTAAATTTTCGAATGAAATTTTGAAAAAATCGTCAAAAAATCAAAACCGCTAATAAAGTTACGCAAATAGACATTTCTTATGTAATTTTTCATTAGAAACGATTGCCATAAATTTTAGAACGCTAACATGAACCGTTCTCGAGATATTGTACATTTTTTAAAAAAATTATCAAAAAGTCATATTGAATAAAAAAAATATATTTCCTATTGAGAAACATGTTCACTTTTCATATGCGATCAATTGGGTGACATCATTCTCGTGGATCTAGCTCGTTCCATTCATGAACAAATATACTTTAAGTAATGCTTTTGTATTTGAACGCCAATAGTCATTTATCTGCTGTAAGAATAACTTATTTCTTCGCCCATAACGCTTGGCGAGATTTTGGCGACGAATTTGGCGAAATGTCGCTAACTTGGCGACTTTTTGAAATGTTGCCAAATTAACGAAAATTTCGCCAAATGGATAAAAATGACGCTAAATCAATGAAAATGACGACTAATTGTCGAAAATTCAATATCTTGGAAAGAATATTAGTATCTACTATAAGAAAAACCTATTTTTTTACTGTAAAAGTAGTAAATTCATTACATTGTATAAGGAAAGTCATGTGTTGCACACATCAGATTTTTTTATATTATATTTAACTTCCTGGGAGATACCCGCGAACTGCATGGAAATTGTGGAAAAATTCCGCACCGGAAATGCTAAATTTGCCAAAGATTTGGGAGCCTTCATGCCTGAGCTGCTGAAGCTGACTGGAGACTACCTGGCCGACTGCTTCGACAACGACAAGGTACATATCTGCACAATTCCTGCAATGATGAGACTGTTCCAAGGTAAGAGCATTCGCGTTCTGGAGTACTTTGAATGCCATTCTGGACCCCTCCCACAACGTATCCGTTATGGTGAAGTATACGATGACGATAGTGCTAATGAGTTTTACTCGCTTGTTAGACAATTTTACACTGCCATTAACTACCGCCCCCCCCCCCCCCTTTTAAGGAGAGAGCTGTTAGTAAGAGTACTGGCCGTAAGGATCTCATTCCTGCCACGGACCAATCAAATTTGAGCTTTGACGTTAGTTTCACTAACCAAACGAATGAGACTGATAAGGAATTTATTTTTCCTAGCCCTGAAAAAGTTTGTAAAAGTCCGATGACTAGCGGAATTTCGACCCCCCCTCCCTGTTCAAAATGCCTTTCAAGCTCTTGAGCAGGACGCGATGGAAACCAATGAAGTGACTGAAATTACTGCTGCCAAACCTCCTAGACCTCAGCTCTTTTTCATTAACGCTTGCTCTGGGTGGCAAGAATTAGTTAAAGAGCTAAATAGTAAACTTGATTCTCCCATTTATGGCTCATACAGCCGTGAAATGATTAAACTGCAGCAAGATAATATCAGCGACTTTCGCCAGCTAAAAGAGAGTCTGACTGAAAGGAAAATTCCTTTCAGCACGTACAACCTCATAAATGAAAACCCTAGGAAATTCCTTGTGCATGGACTTCCTGCCAATACGGATATTGCTGAAATCTTCGATGAAATTACCGCGCAGGGCCATCGCGCCATTCCTATCACGCAGCTTATGCCCCGAACCCTGAGGACCCCTCTTCCCCTTTTCTTGGTTCTCTACCCCCATGAAGGGGATGCCAAAAACTTCACTATTATTAAATTCACTGTAATTCATGAAATTATTCACTGAAATTAAATTCATGCTTCAACTTAGAATTAAAATCACTCCCTTTAAATCCTCGGCTATTAAAATGTGCTTCGACTGTCAGCGCCACGGATATTCGTCCGAGTGCTGCAGTTTTCCTAGTAGATGCCTAAAATGTGCCAAAATGCATCATACCCGAGATTGTATGCATCCAAGGGAATCTCCCGCGATTTGTTGCAACTGCCGGGGTGATCATCCGGCTAACTTCAAGAACTGTCCGGCTAATCCGGCCAACCGACCTCTGAAAACCTGTGAAAGAAATTAAACAGATCCCCCCACCCCCCATCCCTCCAGTCCCAGATCAAAACTGCTTCTGAGGAGGAGAAAGAAGACGAAATCACTCACAACCGGACTGAAATCGAAAATTCTAGTTCTTATTACCCCACCTACGCTAACACTGTCAGCGGAAGAAAACGCAGACGCACCCCCCCCCCCCCCCCCGCCGCAGTGCGCACTGGGGACCAGCTCAACATTAATGACTTCGTTAAGTTATTCGACGAAATTAAGCAAATTTTTAATAGAATTCAAATGGAAAAAATCCTCAATTTTACTAAATTTCTTAAAATGAATCTACACAGGACCAAGGGTCCTATGGACTGCCTCGCCATGATCTTCAAAGCGTTACAGACGTTCTTTTATTAAGTGACGTTCTGGTTGGCACTTGAACTTTTCTAGTGCTCTGAATTCTTTCCTGTCTTCCGCCTTCACCTCCCCCCCCCCCCCAGTCATGGGTTCTCAAAGTTAACTCTAGATATGTTTGCACCAATCCTATTATCATCCATTGCATCTTGCAAGTTTCATTCATAACTAAATTCAGGCTCACGTCATTCCCGGAGATACAGTCCTTAGTGGCTAGGCGCTCCAAAATTCGTGTCTATACACACAATGGGAGACAGACACACACACACACACACGTCACTCTAAAACGTGTTCTAAAATTTGAGCTGCGATTTTCGACACGATCTCAGTACTTTCCCGAAACATTACATTGTTTTACTAAGAAAATAATATGAAATAAAAAAGTTAATATATGGAAGTTGACAATGACTAGTGTAAATAAACGCATTGCAAAGTTACAGTACCTAGAAGAGAGTCTTTACTTTTGGCACTGTAGCAAAGTAAAGACAAGAAAGATGAATCATGCATAAAGCATTGATTATGTAACAATTTCCAACTACAATGCAATTTTATTTAAGCATCTCTAAAATGAGATACATTCAGCGGTAATATTTTTTAAAATTATCAAAATACTACAATAATTTATTATATTTGAAAACTTCATCGAAAACAAATGAACTTTATTCAAATGACGTCATTGAAATATAAATTGCCTAGCTCTCTATGAAAAAGCAGTAAAAATTTCAATCATAAATATTTTTTCTATTCCTTTCATTTATCACAATACTACAATAATTTATTTTACTTAAAAACTTAAAACCATGGAGGTAAATTAATTTAACTCTGTGCTTAAAACTTCATCGAAAAAGTCTGCTATAAAATCGTCTGTTCTCTATGTAAAATCAATGACTGTTTCATTCATATCAACTATATTGCAGACTCCAGCGCTAAATAATTTTTTAAGGAAATTCAGGAATTCTTATACAACTCATCTTAAAGCGTGATGTATTTACAATCTCCATAAGTGAAAATTAGACTTCGTTGTAGAAATAATCAAAGTTTGATGATCATTTAAACTCAAATATACTGTAATTGTGTTGTTTCAGAACATTTATGTACAGAAATTAAGCAAAAATAAAGCGGTTTTAGGACGGATACAACACCAAATATAAATTAAAAAGAACTTTAAAAATAACGATTTTGACACAAGATGGATGCCATATTTTATTTTAAAGTGGGTCACGTGATCTCTTCATCTAATGGGTGTAATTATTATTTTAATTTTTATTTAAAAGACTGCTGAATATATTTTTCTGAATTTTTTTTATATTCTTTATGTGATAATTTGAATATTTCCTTAAACTTTCGAAGCAATTTGCGAATTTTAAATTCGCTTAAAAAATGTTTGAAAAATTAGGTCCCATAGGGTTGAGTGTATTTCATTTCTTCAACCCGGGTTCAATTCAAAACTAATTCGGTGATATTATTCATTTATATTCCCATAGGTCCCACGGATCGTCGGAATAACATACTAAAATTTCATTTTGATAAAGTCATTTTTACGACAGTTATCGTGCTAACGGACAGACAGGCAGGCAGACAGAATGAACAAAGTCATAAACACTTTTTAACTATATTGTAAAGTGTTAAAAACTAAATAGTAGTCTTATTTTATCTGCTATCTAGCGGCTGCTTTTGATGTTCTGTTGTCAGTCTGTATACAGAACATGATTGTCACAAAACTTTTAAATGGCATGTTCATCTACCATAAATAATTTCGTGAAATACGTGTAAAATATAAAATATATTGTAATTTCTTTTCCTTAACTTTTTGGTCCTTTTGATCGAGATAACGCCTCTCAGAAGCGTATTTCACACTATAAAATAAGCAACCACGCTTTATGAATTAAGCAATGCGTATTTTTAAGCACGATTTTATAAACAAAAAAGAAATTTAAAAAATCCTTTTCAGAATTGCGAATTAAACAGATTTGTCTTGAAAACAAACAATTTCTTATTTTATCCAGCATCACGTACACAGTTACAAATTCACAAAAACAAAAGTTGATTTTATCTTTCTGCGCCACACGCTTTTTAACAACGCATTTTTTAACTCCATACGTGCATCAAATTGATGTACACATGGAGTTAGGGATGGTAAGAACATCGTCTACAGCACATTAAATTGATGTACACCGGAAGTAAACTGCAGCCAGAGGATTGATGACGAGAGTGTAGTTATTAGCGTATGCGCTTATTATTACATTTTTCTCCAAAAATTTATCATATTAAATGCCAAAACTTTATGTCCTGTTGGACTATAAACCCTGTAATTTTTTTTTTATACAAATTATAGTGAATTTAATAAATACTTGGAAATTTGAGGGCAATTGTACATTTGTTAAATATTACTCTTCTGGAAGGCAAAATACGCCTTCAAATCAAATCAGGGAGTATTTTTACACTTCTGGAAAAATTCTAGCTCGATCTCTGTGTCCGATACAAGTCAAGGTTAGTAAGGTTCAAGCTTACAATATATTGAAATGGTTACTTTGGATACGTTAATGAGAATTTTTTTTTTATTTTTAAAATACAAAGTTTATATTTTGAAAACCTTTAAAAATATTTTTCCAATGCTACAAATCTGAATTAAATCTGCCGAAGTACGCTTTTCATTTTCTTGACAAACTTCTAAATAAAAAAAATTTAAATCAATATATTTATAAGTGCAAATCTTGTAGAATTGTTGGGAAGGAGGGGGCGTGGTTTATATTTTGAAATTCTATTTAGTGTCTTTTAAAAGCTTAAAAATCGTACATCGTACCTATGGAGATCATTTTACCATTTTCAAGTTTAAAAAAACAATAAATTATTTTATTTTTTTCTAATAATGCAAATTTTACTGAAACTTAGTGAGCGTTTTTAATATCCCGAAACCCCACTTTATATTTTAAAAGAATAGACAGCGAATTTCATTCTTTTCTAAAATTCGCTTTTCATTTATTTGGTAATTTCTGAAATATTAATAGATTTTATTTTTTCTAAAACGCAAATCTTATTATAATTTTGAATGCGTTGTTAATAATTTCAAACCACACACATTTTTTTAAAGAACAGACAGTGGGTTGAAGACCACTGATTTAGATAATGACAACACAGAAGTTGTTCGCATTTCAGAATCTAGTTACACACATTTCCACTGAGAATCTACAAAATTCACTCAATGAAAACAAACGCTATTAGTAAAATTTTCATGGTAACTTTTCTAAGCTATAGACGGGTAGCATTGACTTCACGTCGCTGCAGCAAGTTAGTAAAATAATTGGATGTTTTTAGGTGAATTCTACTAGCTAAACAGTTAGTAAGAAACTTGTAGTGCTTTGAAATTCTATAAATGAAATAAAGGAGTCTCGAAAACCCAGACCATCCGGCTCGTCCGAAGACTTGGAGCAGCGCTAAAAAAAAATAAAGGAGTCTGAAAAAATCGAATAAACTTATTAAACTTTACTGGAGTTTTATTTTTCAAAATATTATTCAATCAAAACTATTTCGGTTTTGGATTTCCATCCGATTCCATCGGTTGGTTCTCCATCGGACTAAAGCCATCGCCGATTTTGTCATACAAATTTTTTTTTTAAATTGGGTAAAAATAAATGTTTGTTACATTAAAGAAATATTAATTAAAAATTAATATAACTGTTCCAAATTAGTTACTCTTTTTTCAACTAATTTACGACTACTATATCTGAATATTTAAACATAGTGAAAGAAGCACAAGGAGAAACAGCTGAAATTTTGCATACCCATATAAAAAGTTTTTGTGAATGGATTTCCATCAAATATATCTAAGTTCTTATTCATATTTTTTCCGAATATTAATTTCATAATTATATATAAAAAGATTATTATAGCTTGCTGGTTGGTTAATTATTAGTCTAGAACATATTTTCAATTGATTATTCGTAGTGCTGAACGGTTTTATTATCTAATTATGGTACATCAGTGGTTCCCAAACTTTCCGGTCCGCGGACCCCCTCAGAGAAAAAAAAAATTCGCGGACCCCTTAAAACCATATTGCAAGGGCGTGTTTCTATTGGATATGTACAACAAGCATAATTTAGTGTAAACAGTGAGGGAGAGGCGGGAGATGTTCGCTACGCCCCCCCCCCCCCCCCTCGATTCAAAGCTGACATCCGTTCTCTAGTAGTATTAATGCTCGAAGTTACAAGTGCTTTGACGTCTGAGCTACATCAGAGTATCGTCACCGTTAATCATCGCATTGTGCCAAAACGAAACCTACTCCCAAACAATTTAATTCTGTTTGAAGATATAACCTATGAGTTTGAAATGAATTTCATGAATGTATTTAATTCAAAGTTATTTAGAAAAAAAGTTCATTATTATTTTATTTAAAAAAATAAAATAAAAAAAAGAGTGGAGAAAAATAATGAATTTCTTTTTTTTAAAGCTAACTATTTATTAGTTAAATATTGCGTGTTGTTCGCGGACCCCCTAAAATCTCGTCGCGGACCCCCAGGGGTCCGGGGACCCCAGTTTGGGAAACACTGTGGTACATCATTGTAGTGGATTTATAAACACGTAACGGCAGCGAATCGCGATTATTATAATAAAAAAAAAAAAAAAATTAAAAATGGATTAAATAGTAAAAAAATTTGGAACTTTTTTCTAAAATAGGGTATGGGGATAGATATATTGCATCAAATGAAAGCACACTAATCACTGGAAGGGCATAGCTATTTTACAAGTGAATTTCTTCATCTAAAAGCAAGGTCGTGATAATTAATATTCCAAAAAATTATTTAAAACTATAGAAATCATGTAATTTTGCTTGTGTTGCTTAGTAGCAACTTCATATAAAGAATACATTACGTAATATAAAGAATCAGCGTGAGAAAATAATTATTGCAGAACGTAAAAATCAAAGTCTGGGAAGCTAATTTAACATTAGGACTTTACATACTCATAACTCGGAAACGTTTCATCTAAATGATTTGAAATTAAGTATCGGAGGTTGAATTTTAGTCTAGATTCGAAATATGTGGTCAAACCTGTGTGTTGCCATTGGAAATTAAAAAGTTTGTGCGCTTTTTAATATGAAGACGGCCCTTAATACACATCTTTTGCGAAAGAATTTGTAGAGGACGTTGAATGATATCTTTAAATGTGTTCTACATACAGGTGTTTGAAATACATATCAAGTATGCTAGTATTTTCTTTATATATATATATATATATATATGATTTCATTGAAAATTGTATGCAAGTGTAAAGTTTCTTATCTCAAATTTTATGACGATAAAAAGAAACACTTAGAAAGTAATATATTCCACTTTTTTTAAATTATATTTACTTTTATAATAAAAATGTATAACAACTTCAGTGATTGGAAGCTGGTTAGACCTCGTGTAATACGGACGCTCAACCAGACCTCTTAGCCATTTTGTCACAGCGATCTCTCTCTCAGATCATTGCCTTTCCTGACTCGATCATGGAGTCCGGAACCTCGTTGACTCCGACAGACAGAGTACTTCCTGACGATGTTGCTGCCATGCTTGAAAGATTTCGTTCCGGCGACTTTGCTAGATTACCTCCCGATTCCCCTGGCTCCATGCAGCAGGCTCAAGATCAAGTTATGACATAAAAATTCCTGCAGAACGAATGGAGATGCATCCAAGCCGGAGATCCTGAAAGGAGCATCCAGACTCTTAGGGGTATGTGTTACTCTCTCTTGAATTTTTTTAAGCTGCACCCCACTGCAAATGAGCAAACCCCCTACGTAACTGAAATCAGGCTTTTTGCTGAGAACGAAAGTCTTCTTAGCCAGGACAAAACTCCTGCGAACCCTGCCTTACTAGGCTTAAATTTAGATATTCTCAAAGCAAATAATCGTCTCGGGGCTACTCCCAAAAATTTAAACTCTAATTTTAATGCTGTAGACTCAAATAGTGCTTGGGAAAATTCCCAAAATTTAAACTCAAACTTAGCTCAATTTGATAAAGCACCTAATGCTCCTTGGGAAAACTCCCAAACTTCTAACAACAGTTTAAACTCTACTTCTACCTTGGGAAACTCCCAACTAAACGAAATTGCTAACTCAAATGCTTTAAAATCAATTGATCCTAATATTGTAATTGAAAATGACTCTCTTGAAGAAATGCAGGATTTGGAAGGATTCTCTCAACCTCCCCCTAAAAAGACTTGCCGTAAGGCCACACTTATAACTTCCTCTGTGTCAGCCACGACTACTCGCAACGCTTTCAATGCTTTAACAAATACAGAAGACCAGGATTACGAGGAAAATGCCTCCGCCAATAGGAACCCCTCCAATATGGATACCACTCCCGCACCTAACCAAACCCCTGCTGCCTCTCAAAACCACGTTACGGATAACTCTTCAAATGAATACGTTCCCCACCCTGAACCTTTCTATGTAAACAGCCCTAACAACTGGAGGGAATTAGTCAAAACTTTAAACTCGAAAACTACAAACCCAGTAAAAGCCCAATTAGCGGGCGAATTTATTAAAATCTACCCCCTGTCAATAGAAGATTTTCGCATAGTACAAAGACACCTTGTAGAATCAAACATCGAATTTCATTCCATTAACTTAAAGGCCGATAGGCCGATTAAAATCTTATTAAAAGGTCTCCCCCCAAATTCACAGATAGATGAAATTGCCCATGAGCTTAACTCACTAGGTTTCAGCACCCATCGCATATCACAACTCAAAGATTACCGTACCAAAGCCCCCCTACCCATCTTTCTGACCTACCTAAACCCCACTAAGGGATGGGAAAAAATCCGAGAAATCACCACCCTCCTTGATATGACAATCAAAATAACAGACTTTCAATCCCGCGCAGTTAAGATGTGCTACCGCTGCCGTCTGTGACTGCTGCCGTCTTCCCCACAAATGTGTAAAGTGTTGTTGTTGTTGTTGAGACCCAGACCGTCCGACCTACCAGAAAGGTGTAAGGTAACTGTTTGGACGGCCGGGAAGTGCCACCCAATTTGGACCGGAACCCTGTGGGGGAGGCATCCACAGGGACCGTACCCTCCTTCCCCTACCACCAACCTCTCGGAAGGACTTACGGACCCACATGTTTAACGTGATCGTACTCCGCATGAACACGGCTGCAGTTCTGGCAGCGGCGAGAATCGCGCGCTGGGCTGCCGCGCTGCCCACTGGGCTGCCGCGCCCGAAAAGAGCCAACAACACGCGGTGTTCCCAGGTGGTCACCCACCCAAGTACTAACCGCGCCCGATGCTGCCTGACTTCGGTGATCTAACGAGAACCGGTGTTTTCAGCACGGTACGGTCGTTGGCCCAAAATGTGTAAAGTGTGGAGAAGGTCACCAATCTAGAGACTGTACTAAACCCATTACAACTCCCCCTAAATGCGCAAACTGCCTTGGCCCCCATACTGCAAATTACAGACTCTGCCCATCAAATCCGTACAACAAGGACGCTTACATCCCGGGACCTTATGTCCCCCCCCCCGCAACTCGCGCCCCTGCACCGCAGCCTAAAGACTTCCCACCCTTCAGACCCTCATCCCAAAAAATCATCCCCACTCAAAATGCTACTCTAAATCAGCCCACCCCCATTTCAAACGAACAATTTCCTGCCCAACAAACCACCACCCCACCACCCACAACTAAAACCTTTGCTGAAATCACCTCAAACGCCACTGAAAAATCTACTCCCATGCCGGAAAATCAAAACTCAAGACTAGCTAAATCTCTCACGAAGTACACTCCTAAAAGAACTCCCCTTACCGACCCAAATAACTTACCGCTGGCAAATCTTTCCATACATTCTTATATTACCCCCCCTCCCCCTGTCCTTGACACCATTCCACAAAAATCATCAAACCACTCTGATAAACCAAAATTAAATCTTTCATCACATTTTACTGATATCTTAAGCATTTTCACCGAAATCAAAAATATATTTCAAAGTTTTGACATCGATATGACGAAAATTAAAAAATTCATCGCCCAAATCCGCACTAGCTTCAATGAAAACTCAAACCCCCTAAATAAACTTTTTGCGATCCTCACTGCTTTTGAAGAAGTCTTCTGTCCTGTTTCTAACACCCATGATGAATAGTACACAGCATACCCTTAGGATCCTCTTCTGGAACGCAAATGGACTTACTGGCAAAATCACAGAATTCCGCGACTTCATAAATTCGAACCCTTTTGAAATCCTCCTAGTACAAGAAATCAAACCTGGCCGTCATCCTCCCTCCCTTAAAATTCCAAATTATAAACTCTACTCTGCCTACAGATATCAAAATGCCACCTCCCCCTCCCCATATGGAGGAGTCTCTATCTATGTCAAAAGCAATATCCCCCATTATGAGCTGTCTTCCATCAATTCCAACCTAATTGAAAACAAACTTATAAAAGTCACCCTTCCAAACCACCCGCCAATTGTTATTGGTTCTGTCTACGTCAAACACAGTGGCTCTGTCGACATTATCCCCGACCTTCAAAACATCCTAAACTCAAATCTCAGAACTATCCTAGCAGGCGATTTCAATGCCCACCACCCTTCATGGAACTGCCGCCGCAGAACTCTTTTTGGCACTCAAATTCATAACTTCACCTCGACCAATAATATCCATATTGCCGTACCTTCTAGTCCCACCCACTACTCTCTCTCGGCTGCCCCCTCCACCATTGATTTTGCCCTTTTAAAGAATATTCACTACCCTCACACCACTGACACCCTAAATGAACTAAGCTCTGACCACCTCCCTGTCCTTCTTTCCCTAAATTTAAATACCCTCCTCCCTGTTTCCAATCTCCCAACCTTCACCAACTGGAAAAACTTCAAAAAATCACTCAAATTGTCCACCCTTTTAAATCCTCAAATTAAAAGCCCGGCTGACCTTGATTCAGCTGTAAGTAACGTAACTCTTGAAATTCAACGGGCCCTCTCGGATGCTACATCCACCCGCCCTGCCCCCCGCTACAACCCACTTCCACCCCTCATTATTAGCCAAATTAAAACAAGAAACTTCACTCGCAGGCTATGGCAATCTACCAGAAACACCCAAATTAAAACCCACCTAAATTCTTTAAACCGCAAACTTAGAGCGGACATCAAAATTTTCAAACAGCAAAGCTGGAAACATTTCATTGAATCCCTTTCCCCCGAAGACAGAACCATTTGGAGAGAAATAAAGCGTGTTAAGAAATCTTTTGGCCAGATCCCCCCCCTCCGCACCGCTACAGGAATGGCATTCTCAAACCTTCAAAAAGCCGACATACTTGCTAAAACCTACAAAAACCAGTTCAAGCCTAATAATTCTACTAATAACACCCATTTTCAGGCCCAGATAACCCGCCAAGTTGAAAATTTCATGACCCCCCCCCCCCCGCTCTTGGACCGCATCACCCCTACCACCCCGACTGAACTTTTCGATGTCATTAAAAGCTTTAAAAACAAAAAAACACCCGGACTAGACAGAATCACTAATAAAGCCTTAAAATTTATTCCCCTAAATATCCTCTTTTACCTCGTACACATCATAAATGCCATACTTTTCTTACACCACTTCCCCGACCAATGGAAAACCGCGATTATCATACCTATTCTTAAACATGGCGGCGACCTCTCAAACCCCTCTGCCTACCGGCCCATTTCATTGCTTTCCTCCCTTAGCAAACTGGCTGAGCGAGTTATTCACAACCGCCTTTTCAAATTCATTGACTCCAACAATATTATCATTCCCGAGCAATTTGGTTTCCGCCCTGCCCATTCAACCACCCACCAGCTGTTGCGTGTTGTGGAATTTGTCTCTGACGCCTTCCACAACAAACAATCAGCTGGAGCCATTCTTCTCGACGTAGAGAAAGCCTTTGACCGTACGTGGCATAAAGGACTCATCTATAAACTCATCAAAATAAATGCCCCCCTCCCCTTATTCAAATCATAAACTCATACCTCCAGCACCGTAATTTCCACGTACGGATCCTAAACACCCTTTCTTCTAAAAATCCTATCAAAGCAGGTGTCCCTCAAGGCTCTATTCTTGCCCCCCTTCTTTTTAATATTTTCGTAAATGATACCCCCCGCGCACCCCATTCCACCCTCTGTATGTACGCAGATGATACATGTATCATCTCCGCACATCGGAACGTAAATTATCTTCATGCTAACCTCCAAAATCATATAGACATACTTGAGACCTACTATAACCAATGGAAGATCAAAATTAACCCCTTTAAATCGCAGGCCATCTTTTTCTCCTGGAAAAGTTTCCACCCCCTCCAATCGAAATCCACGCTCAGCCAGTCTGCTTCGGCCGTTCTGCAAAATATTTAAGAGTGCACCTTGACAGCCGCCTCACCTTTAATGATCACATCAGCCATGTCACCAAAAAAGCCAAAAAACTTGCCGGCGCCATGAACCACCTCCTCTATTCAAAACATTTAGACCTCAAAAATAAAATCTTACTTTTTAAAACTATTATCATCCCCCTCCTACTCTACGCTTGCCCTGTCTGGGGCTTTGCCAGTAAGTCCAGTCTGAACAATATCCAAATTGAACAAAACCGCATACTTAGAACCATCAGAAGAGCTCCAAGGTATCTGCGAAACGACGTAATAAGAAATGACTTTAATATTCAAACAATCAAACAAACCATCAAGAATATCTCTTCAAACTTCTTTCAAAACGTTCCTACCATCCAAAATGAGTTACTATTTACAATAACTGACTACGACCCTCGTCGGCAAAGAAAGCGTCCGCGAGCTGTCCTCTTCGAACCCCCTTAGGCTTTATAATTCCTTATGCCTTCCATTTCCTGCCCCATATTTTATCTGAACCTTTTAAAATTAAAAATTTGTTATTAAAATTGAATATTTATCAAACTGGAGCTTTAAATCTAACACTGTATCTTAATCCTTGTTCGCTCCTGCTCTCTACCCCCTTTTTCTTGCCGCCACTCTCACATTGATGGCAGCACTAGCTTTGCTCCTCTTTGCATTTCTATCATATCTGTGCAGCTCATGAATTTCAAGAATATCATACAAGAGTTTACCATACCGGAGGTTTAGGTCTTATCGACTCGGCACTCCATTCAACAACCCACATTGCGTACGCACGCACTTTAGTGATTTTCCCAAAAATGTTTATCTCTCTTCTCTTCACAGACTAATATTATACAGACCTGCCCATGGAGGTAAAAGTAAGGAGTTAAATCTTCATATTAAGAAAACGCCAATATCGTTTGAGACAATAATTCAGGTGGCGCTGGGATAAGATAAGTAGTCCTTTATTGTATGCATTTCTATGGCAAACGACCTAAAATATTTATTTAAACTGTCAATTTTGTAAAAATAAATTATTAGTGCAATGAAAAGTAGAACTGAAGCAATAAAGAATATTCCCAAGTATTCAAAATAATTTTACCTTTCAATTAATTTTTATCTTCCTATATTCTATACTCTTTCCTACAACTATGCAAAAACACTGATTACTTATACTCATAATAAGGCAACCTTTAATTTAAAAATAATCAAAAATATATTTACTAAATACTACCCCTTTCTATGGTGTCAACTAACAATAGCAACTACTTTACTAACACTAGCGACACCTAGATATAATTCTCAAAGCATTATGGCATTTTCAAGCGTTTCATCCATAGGAGTTTTATCTCCTCCTTTCTAACTCCATGGACCTGCCACTCTCGATAGTTTCGTTTTCGCGGCGGCCATTAGAGATGGACCAAAACGAGGGTTGGCGCGCTCTTAGCGGTGGTCTGCTTTGGTCTGAGCGCTTGGCGATGATCTGGTTTGGGTCCAAGGCGATTTTCAATATTATAACCCTATTTTGCTCGACGAAAACTTAGAACCACAGACAAGCGTGGTTTGAGTAACGTGAAAAAGGATTATTTGTTAAGTGTTTAGATCATTTCATAGAAATGGATTGCCAAAAGAAAACTGGTTGCGTTACAGGGTATGTAATTTATTTTTATTAAAATTGAAATAATTTTAGTTATCACCATCCTATATACGTGTTCATTATAAGTATACATGTGCTCATCATACGAAATTAGTGCTGTGTTATTACTGTCGATTAGACTAAATTCTAAGAGGTAGTGGTATAATTAGTTAAAAATATTTTCCCTATTTTTATAAAATGTGAAATAATTGATATTTGGATAGCTTTTTCTTAGTTGAATGTGATATTGTATGTGTGTATATTTATGTAAAATTTCTATTAAGTGCCTTATGGTGGAAAATTCACCCGACCCTCGGGTAATTAATGATTGAGTTCCACAACTTCGATAGTGCATTTATGTAAATTTGATATTTACTATATGAATATTTTTAAATTAAAAAAAAAAAGTCTATTATCAGTATCCCAGAACAAATTAAGGATCAAGTAATTTAACGACCAACAAGCTAGTATACCTTTTAGACTGAAAATATTATATAATATTTCAGTCTTTTGAGTATGTTAGCTTGTAATTTTTTGTGGATTATGTTTTATAGTGAGACAATGCAATGCGTCTATTTTTTAATCAATTTTATGATTATTTGAATTAAATATGTAACTATGTTTATTTAAATTTACTTAAACTAATGAATATATTTATCTTGCAGATTAATGTATTTTTAAATCCTGATCATTTCTATAGTTTCAAAAATTATAAAAGTACAGTCCTCAAGATTTTGTTTCCCTCCCGTTTAAAAAAAAAAATCGCCAAGTGAGCGATAACACGCCAAATCTGGCAGACGTATTTTGTTTACATCGTAGTTCAGTTGGTCCAACTCACGAGCTCTAGTGTCTATGCGACATCCCATGTTAAAAATGTTGCCATAGGGTCCTATGGGAATGAACCTTCTGAATATAGTATTCTGTGCTTCTCTTGTGCTGTATTTGCACTGGAGTAGATTTCTAAACTAAATTCAACCACTTGATATATCTTATAACAGACTAATATATACAGACCCGTTACTCGCGATTTCGCAGAGCCCTCAGAGCCGACCAGTTGTCGCACTTTCCGATGGTCTGAGACGGATTTAATACTATAACTTTATTTACCCCACAGTAAACAGCCATGTTTTCTTGTAGCCTACAAGACGATTATTTAAGCGTCAGTAAATCTTTTGCCCTATCCGGGCTTTGTTAACTTTCGCAGAACACGTTTTTCACCGAAATTCTGCTCAAACAGTTGCGAAATATTTTCTGAAAGATAAAATTCAATGCTTAGATTATATTAAAGCTAAATTAGATACAGTATTAATATAGTATTCTGTGTTAGCAGCTTTCAAGGAACTTAAATATGGCCGCCTAGTTGAGAGAACGAACTTGGGATGATTTATAAAATGCTTGTTATTAAATCGAGAAGAAAATAATGATAGAAAGAAGTGGCGCAAAGGTATAATGTTGTGTGACAATATACGGAGATGGATACACGTTCGGAAAACAACAAAAATATCTTAAATTTAGGTAAGTAGTATGTGGTATATTATTACAATTTTTTGTGTAAAATGATGACACTGGAACGTTATAAATTTGTAATAATCGGATTGAATGATTTTCTAACTTATTTCTTATGTTAAAGTACCTAATTTTAGACTGAAGATCGCCGACCAGATATGAATATATCAAAACTTGTACTACAATATTTCACCTGACCTGTTTAAATAACTTAAGAGGTCAGATGTTTTTATTGTTGTATCAGTTAATTTAAAGGAAAAACTTTAATTTATTTCCGTCTAGGCAAGTTAAATTTGCGTAGAAGACAGCAATATATTTTTTAATCTGTTATATTCATAGTTTTGTTTATCACAGTAGTGTGTTATAGTATAAGAGTGTAAAGATGTTATTGTACAAATTAATGAAATTACTAATAAAAGTAATATATATTCTTTATGTATATACCAAGTTGTAATTTAAATATATATATATGAAGTTTTATTTCAATTGCATGGGTGCTGATTTGGAGATTTTATTGATATTAAGTAGCATTCTGTAGAAAGCAAGTTTGCTTTACACTAATAGTTTGTTTACACTAATAGCCATTATCTAATGTTTATGAAATACTTTAAAGTTTGATCTGTACCCAGTAGTGAGCTACCAAATTTTTAACAGCCAGTAAGCTGTGCAAAATTATGGTTTCAAATGCTATCATTCTTCACAGATCACATTATGTTATGAACTAACATAATATACATTTATTGTACGTTTAGAATTCTTTTGTTATTTCACATAAAATTATTTATATTTTAACTTTTAAACATGTTTATTTCCAATCATGTTTAAAATTTAACCAATATTTAAACTTTGAAAACGTTTAATAACAATTACATGTATATTATCCTACACTTTAAATATACAAAATTTTGATATTCAAATTTAAAAGGCATGTATTGACACATCATTCAAATTTTTCAGAGCATTTTGAATTGAACTCAAAGTTAATTCAGTTTAAAACCTCTTTACACTTGCTATTCTGTATAACACATGAAATATAAAACCTGAAGTTTTATTTTTCAATCTCTTGAATAATTTCAGTTTGAAACATTTAGTCAAAATACTATTAATTTCTAAACCCAAAATTATTTATTTGAAACACAAATATATATGAAGCAAATATTAATTTCAATATCTTTATTACTTCTTCAACAACTATAATTCGATTTAGATAATATATTACTATCTAATGTTAACAAAATACTTTAGCATCGGTTGGACGCAGTGATAACTGGTCAAACTTTTAACCGGTATACGTATTTTCGGCTTCATTACATCAGAATAAATCAGATAACATCAGTATTAAATAGGTGAGTCAATTTGCATCTATTCATACATCCTAGGATATCAAATCCATTTTCATATCAAATTAAATTAGTAATTACTGTCTGTAATTTTCCAAAACAGCATTCAGTAAGTTAATTTAAAATTTCTGTGGGATACTCTCCTTCTTCATAAACATGTTATAAATTGAAATTAGGTAATAACATGCAGCATTATTATGCAGTTAAAATTGTTCAAACAGATTGTACTGTTAAATAGAAAATGTATATTTTTAACTATAGTAAATCACTATTTATGCACTACTCCAGGGACCAGTGAAGTAAAGCGTATACCTACGAAAATATGTAATCGAAATTAACGTCACTGGATAGGAATATTTGACCAGCAATATAAAAAACCATATAAATGATGTATGTACTGTACTTCAAATATTTGAAATTTAATATTCACTGATTAGAATCGGAAATTAGACTATATAAGATTTAACAAAATGTTTAAAACATTTTTAAGTAAATAAAAATGAAATTTGTTTTGATTTGACAACAAAATATGAATTTTATACAAATATTGAAATTAAAATATGACTATCCATATTTCATTACCTGAATATACATTCAATTCAGTAGTAGAAAATTAGTTCTAACTTTTGAATCATTTTATTCATTTGAGAGATATCAGTGATTACAAACGGGCACATGCTCATCATCTCAAAAGCATTCAATTCGAAAATAAGAATATTTAAAACAAAAACATGTAAATTCACTGATAGCTCAAATCTTTGACTCTATTACAATATTTTTCTTTAACGTTAGTATTGTGTGTAACAGTAACGTTTCCAGGCAATTCTTTTTTTGTGGGGGGGGGAGGAGGGGGCGTGAATTGATAATCAAACAGTATGTTTCCCATTTCGCTAAATATCATTTCTCTGAACTTAAATGGGTTTCTATGGAATATGATTTCCCCACTTGGTGTGTAGTGACTGGTGTGTAGTGACAAAAATGCCACTGGTGTGTAGTGACAAAAAATATTTCTTAAATATATTTCTATAATTTTAAATAATCAAGGGTACTTCCTTATTATAGTGCCCCCCCGAGGATGAATCGCCAAGGTAGGTTGTAAAATCTTGCCAAACGTTTGCAATCCTAAAGAAACAGCACGTGTTTATATTATCGTCATATTGCTTTTTCATTAACGAAATCCTTGGCGAAATTTTAACTGCGACTTTGGCTCAATGGGATTAGCAGGAGCCGCTATAATAAGGAAGTACCGAATCAAGCTATATATGCAATTTCTTTCAATTAGTACAATGATTCTAGCTAAAACTAAATCTGCTTTTCAATTCCTTCATCTACAACAGTGTTTCCCAAACTTTTTTAATTCGCGGCGCACTTTACAACAAATGAAAATTTTTCGGCGCACTAATTATATATATATATATATATATATATATATATATATATATATATGTATAAAGCATAGTAAAAATAAAAAATTAAAATTTATTTCCACAGTTATCCAATTATTCTCCAGAAGTTGGCGCAAAGCAGCACACTCTCCTAAAGTAACATACAAGATTCATATGAAAAAATGAGGGAAATGACCAAATGCAAGGCATAAAATGGTAGAGGGGGATGGCGACCCCTCTTTCCCGTTTAAAAGACTGCTTTTATGCCCGGGCAACACTCACGGTACCAATGCCATGCAGAAGTCATACTTCCGTATATGTGTCAAATCAAAAACACTCGAAAAAGTGCAGAGTAAACAAATAGGAATCAACCAGGATTGCAAGGGAAGGAAAAGAATGGAAATGCAGCAAATGCCAGAGTGCCTTATATATAAAAGCAGTTTACGCATGCGTAATACGTTATTTTTACTTTCATCGTTCTATACCTCTGCCATATCCCTTAAATAAGCATTTTCTCCCTTTTTTGTATTAAATAGGGAATTATAATAACATGTCAGAAAGCCAACTGGATAATTCCGTTTTATTGCCTCCTTCATAATATTCCTATTATGTATGATGCAATCTGACTTGAAAGTATTAATGCGTTGATTTCTTTTGAGGTGACCTATGACGACATTTCTGAAGATGTTTTTGGTCAAATTGGAACTCCAATCTATAATATGATTGATTTCCATATTGAAATTATTTCTCTTGTCATATAAGACGGTATAAGTGCCATATCTACTGTCATGTTTTAGTGTGATATCTAGAAAATCAACACTATCATCCTCCTTCCTTTTATTCTCAATCAATTCCAGTTCTTTTGGATAAAAAGTAAAATCAAATTGGGGTGTATTCTTATATTGCCCAACAAGGACATCGTCAACATAACGAAAGTATGGCATTTCGTGTAGTATATGAGTGCCATTTTCAAATTTATTCAAGTATAGATCTGCGAGCAGGGATGAACAACCCCCTCCCATGGGAATACCCTTCACCTGTTGAAAATAGCTGGTGCCATCAAATAAGATATTTTCAAATAACACAATGCGAATCAGGTCCTTGTATTTTCTGAAGGTAATATGTTCTTTTAAGTCATATATTTCATGTAGTTCCTTCAAAATTTCATATAGATTTTCCAGATTGATGTTGTTGAATAAATCACGGAAATCGTAACTTTTGAAACGTATATCCTTGCTATAAAATGGAAGTCGGTTAATGACATCGTAACTATTATTTATCATTACTGTTCCTTGTTTCTTGAGTATAATCAGAACATTTTTAAGTATATTTAAAAGTTTTTCATTTGCAATTGTCAAATAGGATCCACATCCCACAGTCACCGGCCGGAATTTGACTGGATTTTTATGAAGTTTTGGTATTAATACCAGATATGGAAAGTTAACTACTTTAAGTTCGATATCAATTAGTTTATACAGATCTTTGATTTTATTTGCCAGACAATTTCCATTTTGTTGTAAAGGGGAGTACATTTGTTTGTCAAGATAACTATTTTTTAAAGTATCAACGTAGTATTTTCTGCATGTGAAAGCGTAATTTGATACTACTTTATCAGTATAAGTTATAACATATTTATCTTCATATTTATTGACTGCATTTTGAAGAGTAGGATAATACGTTTTTGTACACACTGTTTTGTAGTGGAGATTGAACATTTTGGTAAGGTTGTATTGCCATTCTTGGAAAGCTTGTATTGGCATGCTGTATTTTACGGCGAGTTTATATGTAAATTTCTTTAAATCTTGTTCAAAGTCCTTTTTAATATTTGTGAAATCTTGTATACGAAATTTCGTACCAAGTTGAAGCATAGATTTTAACTTCCGATTATCCAATAGATCCAGGTTTCCAGTGACAATGTGCCCATGATGGGTGTCTATATAAGGGCTGTTTTGACAACTACACTCTTCACTTTGATATACATGGATGTTTCTGCTTATACGATTATAATTAAATATTTTTCTACCATTGGTTTGCACAAATTTATAAATCAGCTTTACCTCGATGTCAGGTATTGGCAAGAGATGTGCCAAGTTTTTTATATATGTCTTGATTGGTATTCCATCATAATTTTTATTTTTGTAGGTAGTAACAAAAGGCTCTGCTGTAGTAATTTTCTTCCGGGTAGAGGGTTTTAATACTATGTTTAATGTACTGGCCCTTAGTTTAAGTAAATCCATCATTATAGCGTAATTTGTACAAGCATTTTCATTATTGTTAACAAATAGATGTTCTTCGAGTTGATACTCTTTCAAATAACACCAGATGCGTTGAATATAACCTTTTTTTTATACTAAATATAAGATTTTTAATCCATCCAGGTTTTATTATTATTCCTGTACACACATTTTTTATGAACGTTTCGATCTTTTCAAGAGTTGCATTATAACTGATTTTGTTATGTTTTCTTTTTCCCCTTTGCCATCTCTTTTTTATAGCACAATGGATATCTTGTAATACAGGGTTACGTTTTTCATTTTTACAGGATTCCAAATTATAATTGTCATTAAATATGATCGTATTGAGTCCATACGGGAAAGCTGTTCCATATTGTTGGATGTGTGTATTTTCCCACCAAAGTCTTTCTGACAGGTTTGGTACAACATCGATGATTGTAACAATTATTTGTGAAAAATCATGGCTTCCATAATGACGGAGTTCCAAATTGGTGATAGTTGCATCAGTGAGAAGAGATTTGCCGATTTGACTTCGATGTAAGTTTATTCGCAAATGTAAACGATTTTTGGTTTGGCCGATATATTTGGCATTGCATGTTTGGCAAGTTATACAGTAGATGACATTATAGGTTTTGCAGAATATACCATAACGGGGATCTTGAGTAGATATTTGGAGAGGGTCTGCCACTGGGCAGAGTTTACATCGATGTGATTGGCATTTTTTAAACTTAAAATCACGTATTCTATTAAAATAATGGCGATATGAATATTTAAAAAAGGGTGATCCATTAAGATTAAGGATCGAGTCGGTAGAACAATGAGAAACATTACAGACGCTATTTATATTAGTCACAGAGTTGTCAATAACATGTTGCACAGGCTTGAAATATTTCTTTATGTTAGACATCATATACAAAGCTTGAGGGTCACTGGTTATCGATAATACTACTACCCTGTATTGTTGTATTACCGGGCATATACTCTGGAACAGTATGTTTGCCAGTCACTAAAAAATATAGTTGTATTCATTCATAAAGTATCATTTCAACAGTTTATATCTCTTATTGAGGAGTAAATGTAAATCGTGATTCTTTTTACCAAATCCACCATCTTGCTCATTAAAGCTGTGTAGAAATTATAAAACATACTTTAAACGCGATATCCTCACAAAGCATATCAGAATAGCCTGGATGTGCGAATGCATGACTCAGTGACTTTTTGAACATTTTAAACTTTTTTTGGTTTTTATATAATATCATTTCATTGAAATACGTTATTTGTAAAATGGACGTAGATATATATAATCCGTGTTAGATAACGCTAAAACACAATAAAACACTTAAAAGGCAAATACTACCTTGTTAAAAACATGCTAAAAGAGTTACAATTCGTGACATAAGAAATCAACATGGAATCAAAATAACACAACATACCATAGTGCGTCCCCAGTCTTAACCTAAAAGCCGATCCAACATCACACGGAAGACCACCACAGCACGTGTATGGTCCGAGAAGCAACCCAGGTCATAAAACATCGAACAAGATAAACGAGACGACATATCCGCGCAATGCTGCAAGACATAGTGTCCCTATATATAAAGCATAGTAAAAATAAAAAATTAAAATTTATTTCCACAGTTATCCAATTATTCTCCAGAAGTTGGCGCAAAGCAGCACACTCTCCTAAAGTAACATACAAGATTCATATGAAAAAATGAGGGAAATGACCAAATGCAAGGCATAAAATGGTAGAGGGGGATGGCGACCCCTCTTTCCCGTTTAAAAGACTGCTTTTATGCCCGGGCAACACTCACGGTACCAATGCCATGCAGAAGTCATACTTCCGTATATGTGTCAAATCAAAAACACTCGAAAAAGTGCAGAGTAAACAAATAGGAATCAACCAGGATTGCAAGGGAAGGAAAAGAATGGAAATGCAGCAAATGCCAGAGTGCCTTATATATAAAAGCAGTTTACGCATGCGTAATACGTTATTTTTACTTTCATCGTTCTATACCTCTGCCATATCCCTTAAATAAGCATTTTCTCCCTTTTTTGTATTAAATAGGGAATTATAATAACATGTCAGAAAGCCAACTGGATAATTCCGTTTTATTGCCTCCTTCATAATATTCCTATTATGTATGATGCAATCTGACTTGAAAGTATTAATGCGTTGATTTCTTTTGAGGTGACCTATGACGACATTTCTGAAGATGTTTTTGGTCAAATTGGAACTCCAATCTATAATATGATTGATTTCCATATTGAAATTATTTCTCTTGTCATATAAGACGGTATAAGTGCCATATCTACTGTCATGTTTTAGTGTGATATCTAGAAAATCAACACTATCATCCTCCTTACTTTTATTCTCAATCAATTCCAGTTCTTTTGGATAAAAATTTGATTTTACTTTTTATCCAAAAGAACTGGAATTGATTGAGAATAAAAGTAAGGAGGATGATAGTGTTGATTTTCTAGATATCACACTAAAACATGACAGTAGATATGGCACTTATACCGTCTTATATGACAAGAGAAATAATTTCAATATGGAAATCAATCATATTATAGATTGGAGTTCCAATTTGACCAAAAACATCTTCAGAAATGTCGTCATAGGTCACCTCAAAAGAAATCAACGCATTAATACTTTCAAGTCAGATTGCATCATACATAATAGGAATATTATGAAGGAGGCAATAAAACGGAATTATCCAGTTGGCTTTCTGACATGTTATTATAATTCCCTATTTAATACAAAAAAGGGAGAAAATGCTTATTTAAGGGATATGGCAGAGGTATAGAACGATGAAAGTAAAAATAACGTATTACGCATGCGTAAACTGCTTTTATATATAAGGCACTCTGGCATTTGCTGCATTTCCATTCTTTTCCTTCCCTTGCAATCCTGGTTGATTCCTATTTGTTTACTCTGCACTTTTTCGAGTGTTTTTGATTTGACACATATACGGAAGTATGACTTCTGCATGGCATTGGTACCGTGAGTGTTGCCCGGGCATAAAAGCAGTCTTTTAAACGGGAAAGAGGGGTCGCCATCCCCCTCTACCATTTTATGCCTTGCATTTGGTCATTTCCCTCATTTTTTCATATGAATCTTGTATATATATATGTATATATATATATACACGGTATAAAATATGTTAAAAACATATGAACAAGTAAACCAAGACTTAAAAGCAAAGTATTGTAAGGCGCAATGCCGCACTTTCAATATAAGCCAAAATAAGTTAGAAAATCGTTGAAAAAGATTGGAAAGAAGAGGGCGAAGAAAGGAGGGGGGAGTTTAGAGAGAACATACAGGAACGGCAGTAAAAAGGCCGGAGAGGATTGTGACCCCCCGTTCCCGGTTAAAGCGCTTTTATTCCATGGAAACACTCCCGCTACCTCTGCCTTCCCGAAGCATTTCTCCGTCCGATGAAAAATAATGAAACATCCAAGAGGAAAACTAGCCAAAATTCACAAAGTGGTAAGTGGAAAGAAACTAATTACACAACCACTAATTACACCACCATTTATATTATTTTAATATTAATGATTTATATTAAGAGTTTTATTGCACATTTTACTCATGTTTAATATAAATTTAATTCTTTCGCGACGCACCCAACTATACTTCGCGGCGCACGGTTTGGGAAACACTGATCTACAATTACAATTGCAATATAGAAATTAGTTTATTAAATGGGATGTTTTTATTTACTTTTGAAATTTATGTTTACCTTTACTCGAAGGCAGGAATTTACTTTTATGCATCAAAATTCTATTATCTGTATTACTAATGGGAAAAAATCAGTATAAATAAGATAACCATGTGCATAACCTAAAAAACATATTTTAGTTATCCGGTAAACAATATTTTGAAAAGTTATAAATATTTAATCAACTGAACCTGATTGAATAGTACCTACTTAATCAAATTCAAAACATTATAATTTTGATTACATAGTGATAAAAACGTTTATGTTCAATCCAGCCAATCCGAATTTCTTATAGAAGGCTGAAGGTAGTGCCTTGTCAATTGGTCATCATTCAGTGAACCGTGAGTACGGTTAACCAAATTTAATAGTTAGCTGCACAGTTTACAGATTACAAGGGCAGATTCAGGCAGAAATAAAAAGGGATTTAGTTCGACATGTTTATTTTATTGAACATTTGTTTTTGTAGTAAATCAGTCAATAGTTATCGAAACTGATAATTTTTTTTTGATTAATCATAAAATGAAGCAAACTTGCCTGATAAAATGAATTTTATGTCATTTTGAGATTCTTTTGTTGCAATAAACTTTTATAAGTGAATTTATAGAATCACAAGAAACGACACATACCTTAAAAGGGGATGGGGGGCGGGGGGGGGGGGTAATTGCCACAATGACCCATACCTGGATCTACATTGAGTTTCTCATTACCATTGTAGATATCAGCTATTCTATATTGACAAATGCATAATAAGCATGAAACCAGTCCATAACGACTCACGTTGGTATATGCAATAGGAATATCTCCTATATTTTTTTAGAATGCCTCTTATAAATGGGTTTTGTGTTTATGAACCTTGTCTTTGTTGCTGCATGTGGCCTGAGCTAAATTGTGTATGAATTTTGTACCGGTCACGTGGAAGAACTGAAATTCTTAGTTCCTATAGAAGTTTTCAAAAATTGTGACGTATACTAAGTTTCATGCTGCCACTACTGATTTCGATTACTCCATGCTGATGAGTGCATAATAAGTTAGAAATCAGCCCATGGATGCTGGTATCTGCAATAGGAGTGTCTTCTCCATTATATCCTATTCATAAATCGATATATTAGAATGTTGTAAAACAATAAGAGCAAAACAGTTTTATCAGGCTATTTTCACAAAAAATATTATGACTGGAGAAACAGATATGAGTTGAGCAAGAAAAATAGCACATTTATTTTGAAGTAGAAATTGGGGCTGCAACTAATATATTTCACATGACACCTTTGAAGAACAAGTATTTTAGCTATATTTCAGGCATTTAAAACTAACTTGAATGTACTCGGAAAGCTGTATCTATGTACTCAGTTTTGTTTCTATTCACCTATTATGTTGAAAACCCAGACCACACGTCCAACCCGAAGGCTTATGGTAGCAAGATGTGTGGCCGGGAACTTTATTTTTTGATTCAAGAGATTACAGTACATATATTAAAACGAATCACATCACAGGAACACAGAAAACTACACAGATACTTATAACACATAGAATAACACAATTAAAACACAGAGTACACAAAAAATACAGGAGTAATAAATTCAGGTATAACCAGAATGGGAAAAGGATGAAAGTTTTCCCTGGAATTACATAAGATGATGAAGAATATTTTGATGGCAGTTTTTCCAAAAATTTACATATGGTGATGAAGTATGATATGATGATGATAATTATACCAAATGATAGGTGAATGTGGATGAAAATGGTTGGAAATGATTGAACAGAAGGTGTACTAACATTTTGAAGAGATTTACAATGATTATTCTGATTCATCTATTATGTGTACATAGGTGAATCAGAATAATCATTGTAAATCTCTTCAAAATGTTAGTACACCTTCTGTTCAATTCACCTATTATGTGTACATACATCACTTAGATGATTATTATAGAAACAAAATATCAATTTAGAATATTCTGATAATAAAATATTGAATTATATGAGGTTTTTACTGTCTAAGAAAAGTTGAAACCACTTTATGTTGTTCTTGAGACCCAGACCGTTCGACCTACCAGAAAGGTGTAAGGTAACTGTTTGGACGGCCGGGAAGTGCCACCCAATTTAGACCGGAACCCAGTGGGGGAGGCATCCACAGGGACCGAACACTCCTTCCCCTACCACTAATCTCTCGGAAGGACTTACGGACCTACATGTTTAACGTGATCGTACTCCGCATGAACACGGCGGCAATTATGGCATCGTGCAAATCCAGCGAGCAAACCACCGGGCTACCGCGCCCGAGATGTGCCAACAGCAAGCGGCGTTCCCAGGTGGTCACCTACCCAAGTACTAACCGCGCCCGATGCTGCTTGACTTCGGTAATCTAACGAGAACGGGTGTTTTCAGCACGGTAGAGCCGTTGGCGAAACCACTTTATGTGAAATATCGGATAGCATGAATTGCAGGCTAGTCACTATCAGTGCTTACTATATACTTCATTATATATTTATTTGTTTCATATAAAGTGATTAACATGAAATTTGAATTAATGTAAAAAAAAGTCCATTCCTCTGAAAGTCAAATTCTTCAGATAACACACTAGGTTAGAGTGCAAATCTTAACCAACTTGTTTATTTCTGGTGATATCAATTGAAATCCATCGCATCTATTTTATTGGTATACGTTGGAAACTGAGTTCTGTTTTCATCGCGATTCTCGTTTTCGAGGGAACATGTTTTCATTTTTAGAATGGTTTTTTTCTGTTCCCGTGAACGACTCGTGACGAGAACAGAACTGGCCGTTCAAGCAAATCGCCTTCTCGCCGCGCGCGCATCCTGATTTACATATTGTGAGGGAGCCGCCAAACGGTTGTGGACCGGTGCGTACACATCACTGTGTATATAAGATAGGACGCATTCACAGTACTTATGCTGATTGATTCATGACCTGTCAGGATCATGACAGATCGAGATCGAATGATCTGATACTTTGCAAATACTCTGAGTATGTTGCGGTACGTTTTAGTTGCCAGCTAAGTTGCGGAACAAAGTATGAGTCTAGTTCCGATAGTTTAGTTGGGAAGGTGCGGTAAAATGATTCTAGTACTGGCTTTTTCAATTTTAAAGAGACAACTTTAATTTTTGCGGTTTTTGGACTCAGTGTAATGCCATGACGTGTGACCTGACGATGGTGGCTTCGCGAAAGAACACGGCATTTGTGGTAAGATATATTTATCTACTTACCTGTGTGACGGCAACGATAAAAGACTGAGAGTGCGTATCTAGTCACTGACGATATCTAACAACCTTTTTACGAGCTTGCTGGCTCATTTTTGTAAATATTGTTTGACTTTGCCACGACGTTACAATGTTTTTGTAACCATGTCATAGCAATGGATACCACGACAATAAAAGTGATTTTGTGTTTGACGAATTGGCTTTTTATTGAAGAACACTTCTCAACTGCACTTTCTATTATCCTCTGCTAAACTACCACTCTGCAAATAATGAAGAACATTTTTACATCAGCACGCTAAATTATAAGGACATCACGACGCAGATAAAATTCGTGTGCAACATTTGGTTATGGGCCAGACTAGAGCCCTTATAATATAGAGAAGGAGCAAGCAGTGAAGTGTTGTGAATTCCACCGACGGGGGCCGCGAGCGGGGACATTTACATCAAACAGAAAAGGTAGACAAAAGTGCACTCTAGCAAAAGTTAAAGTTTAGACACTTCCCAAACATGGAAGCAGGTAAAGGCATTGTAGCATTAAGTAGAAAATATTGGAAATCTGAAATTGCACACTTTCTTTCTTTCAAACGATTTACCCATACACCAAACTTGAAGTCTCTATCTCATCGCAAAGTATGCTCTCCTATCATTTCACTTTTCGAACGTTTTGGTGTGCTGCACCCCCTTAGATAGAAAATATTGGAAATCTGAAATTGCACACTTTCTTCTTTTCAAATGATTTACCCACACACCAAATTTGAAGTCTCTATCTCGTCGCAAAGCATGCTTTCACATCATTTCACTTTTCGAACGTTTTGGTGTGGGGCACCCCCTCTATAGAACGTTTTCGAAAATTTCGAAAAAAAAATTTCCAGGGTTTTTTATCGAACGACCGAGCCGTGTACCAAATTGCAAGTCTCTATCTATTCGGGAAGTGCCTAAAAAAACGTGACAGACAGACAGACAGACAGACGGACACTTGGCAATTAGTATATACTAGCCGAATACCCGTTGAAAATCAACTGTCCCACATTAAGCAACCCCTGAATAAGGCAAATTTTTAAATAATTCTCGTTTCTTATTTATTAGACAAATCGAACATTTAGTTATGAGACACCCCCAAAAGTTCAAAATATCGGAAAACTGAAATTGCACATGTTCTTCCTTTCGAACTATCTACCAGTACACCAAATTTGAAGTCTGTATCGCATTCCGAAGCATGTTTTTTTTTATCAATTCACATTTCGAAAGTTTTGCTCTGGAGCACCCCCCTTAAACGAACATTTTTGAAAAACTATATTCGTTTTGGGTGTTTTCATCAAATGATTAGTCCATATATCAAATTTCGAGCCTCTATCAAATTTTAAAGGGGCCGTTTATCATTTATTCGGAAAATAAAACAATTTTTGTGTGCGGCACCCCCTAAGTAGAAAATATTGGAAATCTAAAAATGCACACTTTTTGCCTTTCAAACGATTTACCCATACACCAAATTTGAAGTCTCTATCTCATCGCAAAGCATGCTTTCCTATCATTTCACTTTTCGAACGTTTTGGTGTGGAGCACCCCCTCTAGAGAACGTTTTCGAAAAATTCGATTTTTCCAAGGGGTTTATCGAACGACCGAGTCGTGTACTAAATTGCAAGTCTCTATCTATTCGGGAAGTGCCTAAAAAAGGCGTGACAGACAGACAGACAGACGGACACTTGGCAATTAGTATATTCTAGCCGAATACCCGTTGAAAATTAACGGTCTCGCAATAAGCAACCCCTGAATAATGTAAATTTTTTAATAATTCGCGTTTCACATTTATTCGACAAATCGAATATTTTGGTGTGCAGAACCCCCTATAAAGAAGAAAATATTGGGAAACTAAATTTCCGCCATTTCTTCTTTTCGAATTATTTACCCGCACACCACATTAAAGTCTATCTCATCCCGAGGCACCCCTATATTAGTATTTCTCTTTTGGAACTTTTTTCTGTGAAGCACACTAATAAATAAACATTTTTAAAAAACTCTTTTTGTCTTTGGTTTTTTATCAAATGATTGGCCCATATACCGAATATCAAGCCTCTATCACATTTAAAAAGAAGCTTGTCTCATTCATTCGAAAAATCGAAAATATTAGCAGCACCCCTTAATGTAGCAAATATTGGAAATCTGAAATTTCACGCTTTCTTCCTTTCAAACTATCTACCCGTACACCAAATTTGAAGTCTCTATCCTATCGAGAAGCATGTTTTTTCTATCACTTCACCTTTCGAACGTTTTTCTGTGTAGCACCCCGTTAATGAACAATTTTGTCAAACTGTATTTATGTTTTGTTTTCTTGTCAAATGGTTAGCCCATATACTAAATTTCAAGCTTCTATCACATTGTAAAGCGGCGGTTTTCATTTGTTCGGCAAATCGAACATTTTAGTTATCGGCACCCCCTTCAATAGCAAATGTTGGAAGACTGAAATTGCACACTTTCTTCCTTTCCATCTTTTACCAGTACACCAAATTTGAAGTCTCTATCTCATCGTGAAGCATGCTTTTCTAGCATTTCATCTTTCACATGTTTTGTGTGGAGTACCCACCCCCTTAACTATACATTTTTTAAAAACTCTCTTCCTTTTGTGATTTCTATGAGATGATTCGCCCATATACCAAACATAAAGCCTCTATCACGTGTTTAAAGGAGCGTTTTTTCTTTATTCCGAAAGTCGAACATATTGGTGTGCGGCACCCCCTAAAGTATAAAATATTGGTAAACTGAAATTGTACACTTTCTTCCTTTCAAACTATCTACCCTTACACCAAATTTGATATCTCTATCTCATTCCAAAGCATTTTTATACCATTTTTTTATCAATTGACTTTTCGAACGTTTTACTCTGGAGCACCCCCTTAAAAGAACATTTTTGAAAAACTGTATTCGTCTTAGGTGTTTCCGTCAAATTATTAGCCCATATACCAAATTTTAAAGCCCCTTTTTCTCTTTTATTTAGTAAATCGAACGTTTTGGTGTGCGACACACCCTTAAGTAGTTCCCGGTCGTCCATTTTGTTGCTCCAAGTCCTCTGGACGAGCCGGACGGCCTGGGGCTTTCACACTCTTAAGTAGAAAATATTGGAAATCTGAAATTGCCCACTTTTTTCCTTTCGAATGATTTACCTATACACCAAATTTGAAGTTTCTATCTCATCGCAAAGTATGCTTTCCCATCATTTCACTTTTCGAACGTTTTGGTGTGGGACACCCCCTCTATAGAACGTTTTCGGAAAATTCGATTTTTCCAGGGGGTTTTATCGAACGACCGAGCTGTGTACCAAATTGCAAGTCTCTATCTATTCGAGAAGTGCCTGAAAAAAGCGTGACAGACAGACAGACAGACATACATACATACATACGGACACTTGGCAATTAGTATATACTAGCCGAATACCCGTTGAAAATCAACGTTCTCGCAATAAGCAACCCCTGAATAATGTAAATTTTTGAATAATTCGTGTTTCACATTTATTTGGCAAATCGAATATTTTAGTGTGCAGAACCCCCTAAAAAGAAAATATTGAAAAATTTAAATTGCGCACGTCGTCCTTTCGAATTATCTACCAGTATGCCAAATTAAAGTCTCTATCTCATTCCGAAGCATACTATTTTATCATCTCACATTTCGACCGTTTTTCTTTGGAGTACCCCCATAAATGAACATTTTTGAAAAACTCTGTTCGTGTAGTGTTTTTTATCAGATGATTGGCCCATATACCAAATATCAAGCCTCTATCACATTTAAAAGCATTTATTCCGAAAATCGAACATATTGGCGCTCGGCACCCCCTGAAGTAGCAAATATTGGAAATCTGAAATTTGAACACTTTCTTCCTTTCAAACAATCTACCAGTACACCAAATTTGATGTCTCTATCCTATTGTGAAGCATGTTTTTCTATCACTTAATAATTCGAACGTTTTTACGTTTTTCTGTGTTGCACCCCCTTAAATTATCATTTTTGAGACACCGTAATAATCTTAGGCTTTTTTTTATCAAATGATTAGCCCATATACTAAATTTTAAGCTTCTATTACACTCTAAAAAAGGCGTTTTTCAGTTGCTCGTAAAATCGAACATTTTAGTGTGCGGCACCCCCTACAATAGCAAATGTTTGAAAACTGAAATTACTCACTTTCTTCCTTTCAAACTATCTATCCGTATACCAAATTTGCAGTCTCTAACTCATCGCGAAGTATACTTTTTCTATCATTTCACCCTTCGAATGTTTTTCTGTGGAGTACCCACCCCCTTAAATATATATTTTTGAAAAACTCCATTCGTCTTGGGATTTCTATCAAATGATTCGCCCATATGCTAAATATCAAGCCTCTATCACGATCTAAAAGGGATATTTCTACTTCATTCCGTAAATCGAACATTTTTATGTACAACCCACCCTTAAGTATAAAATATTGGAAATCTGATATTGCACAATGTCTTCCTTTCGAACGATTTACCCATACAATAAATTTGAAGTCTCTATCTCATTGCAAAGCATGCCTTCCCATTATTTCACTTTTCGAACGTTTTGGTGTGCGGCACCCCCTAAAGTAGAAAATATTGGAAATCTGAAATTGTACGCTTCCTTCCTTCCAAACTATCTACCCGTACACCAAATTTCAAATCTCTATCTCATCCCGCAGTATGTTTTTTATCAATTCACTTTTCAAATGTTTTCCTCTAGAGCACTCCCTTAAACGAACGTTTTTGAAAAACTATATTCGTCTTGGGTGTTTTCATCAAATGATTAGTTCATATACCTAATTTCAAGCCTCTATCAAATTTTAAAGAAGTCGTTTCTCATTTATTCGGTACATCGAACATTTTGGTGTGCGGCACCCCTTAAGTATAGAAAATATTGGTAATCTGAAATTGCACACATTCTTCCTTTCGAACCATTTACCCATACACCAAATTTGAAGTCTCCATCTCATCGCAAAGTATGCTTTCTTATCATTTCACTTTTCGAACGTTTTGGTGTGCGGCTCCCCCTTAAGTAGAAAATATTGGAAATCTGAAATTGCACACTTTCTTCCTTTCGAACGATTTACCCATACATTAAATTTGAAGTCTCTATCTCATCGCAAGGCATACTTTCCTATCATTTCACTTTTCGAACGTTTTGGTGTGCGGCACCCCCTTAAGTAGAAAATATTGGAAATCTGGAATTGCACACTTTCTTCCTTTCGAACGATTTACTTATACAACAAATTTGAAGTCTCTATCTCTTCGCAAAGTATGATTTCCCATCATTTCACATTTCGAACGTTTTGGTGTAGGGCACCCCCTCTATAGAACGTTTTCGAAAAATTCGATTTTTCCAGGGGGTTTTATCGAACGACCGAGCCGTGTACCAAATTGCAAGTCTCTATCTATTCGGGAAGTGCCTGAAAAAAGCGTGACAGACAGACGGACACTTGGCAATTGGTATACACTAGCCGAATACCCGTTGAAAATCAACAGTCTCGCAATAAGCAACCCCTGAATAATGCAAATTTTTGAATAATTCGTGTTTCACATTTATTCGGCAAATAGAATATTTTAGTGTACAGAAGCCCCTAAAGAAGAAAATATTGGAAAATTTAAGTTGCGCACGTCGTCCTTTTAAATTATCTACCAGTACACCAAATTAAAGTCTCTATCTCATCCCGAATCATACTATTTTATCATCTCCCCTTTCGAACGTTTTTCTTTGGACCACCCCCATAAATGAACATTTTCAAAAACTCTGTTCGTGTTGTGTTTTTTATCAGATGATTAGTCCAAATACCAAATATCAAGCCTCTATCACATTTAAAAGCAAGAGTCTCTCATTTCGAATATCGAACATATTGGTGCTCGGCACCCTCTAAAGTAGCAAATATTGAAAATCTGAAATTTGCACACTTTCTTCCTTTCAAAAAATTTACCAGTACACCAAATTTGATGTCTCTATCCTATTATGGAGCATATTTTTCTATCACTTCATATTTCGAAAGTTTTTACGTTTTTCTGTGTTGCACCCCTTTAAATGATCATTTTTGAAAAACCGTAATAATCTTTTTAGGGTATTTTTTATCAAATGCCCATATACTAAATTTCAAGCTTCTATCACACTCTAAGGGATGCGTTTTTCAGTTGTTCGTGAAATCGAATATTTTAGTGTGCGGCACCCCCTACAATAGCAAATGTTTGTAAACTGAAATTGCACACTTTCCTCCTTTCAAACTATATACCCGTATACCAAATTTGAAGCCTCTAACTCATCGCGAAATATACTTTTTCCATCATTTCACCCTTCGAATGTTTTTCTGTGGAGTATCCACCTCTCTTAAATATATATTTTTGAAAAACTCCATTCTTCTTGGGTTTTCTATCAAATGATTCGCCCATATACCAAATATCAAGCCTCTATCACGTTCTAAAAGGGATATTTCTACTTCATTTCGAAAATCGAATATTTTTGTGTGCAACGCCCCATAAAGTATAAAATATTGGAAAACTGAAATTGTACACTTTCTTCCTTCCAAACTGTCTACCCTTACACCAAATTTCAAATCTCTATCTCATCCCGCAGTATGTTTTCTTTCAATTCACCTTTCGAACGTTTTCCTCTAGAGCACCCCCTTAAACGAAAGTTTTTGAAAAACTATATTCGTCTTGGGTGTTTCCATCAAATGCTTAGTCCATATACCTAATTTCAAACCTCTATCAAATTTTAAAGCAGACGTTTCTCATTTATTCGGTACATCAAACATTTTGGTGTGCGGCACCCCCTTAAATATAGAAAATATTGAAAATGTGAAATTGCACACTTTCTTCCTTTCGAACGATTTACCCATACACCAAATTTGAAGTTTTTATCTCATCGCAAAGCATGCTTTCTTATCATTTACCTTTTCGAATGTTGTGGTGTGCGGCACCCCCTAAGGTAGAAAATATTGGAATTCTGAAATTGCACACTTTCTTCCTTTCGAAAAATCGAATATTTTAGTGTGCAGAACCAACCCCCTAAAGAAAAAATTATTAGAAAATTTAAATTACTCACGTCGTCCTTTCGAATTATCTACCAGTACACCAAATTAAAGTATCTATCTCATCCCGAAGCATACTATTTTATTATCTCCCCTTTCCAACATTTTTCTTTGAATCACCCCATAAATGAACATTTTTGAAAAACTCTGTTCGTGTTGTGTTTTTTATTCACGCCGAATTTTCTTACTTCACGCCGAAAATCAAACATTTTTGTGTGCGACACCCCCTAAAGTATGAAATATTGGAAAACTAACATTGTACACTTTTTCCTTCCAAACTATCTATTTGTACACCAAATTTCAAATCTCTATCTCATCCCGCAATATGTTTTCTTATCAATTCACCTTTCGAACGTTTTACTCTAGAGCACCCCCCCCCCCCTTAAACGAACGTTTTTGAAAAACTATATTCGTCTTGGGTGTTTTCATCAAATGATTAGTCCATATACCTAATTTCAAGCCTCTATCAAATTTTAAAGGAGCCGTTTCTCATTTATTCGGTACATAGAACATTTTGGTGTGCGGCACCCCCTTAAGCATAGAAAATATTGGTAATCTGAAATTGCACACTTTCTTCCTTTCGAACGCTTGATCCATATACCAAATTTAGAGTCTCTATCTCATCGCAAAGCATGCTTTCCAATCATTTCACTTTTCGAACGTTTTGGTGTGCGGCACCCCCTTAAGTAGAAAATATTGGAAATCTGTAATTGTACGCTTCCTTCCTTCCAAACTATCTACCCGTACACCAAATTTGAAGTCTCTATCTCATCGCAAAGTATGCTTTTCCATCTTTTCACTTTTCGAACGTTGTGTGGGGCATCCCCTCTATAGAACGTTTTCGGAAAATTCGATTTTTCCCGGGAGGGGGGGGGTTATCTATCGAACGACCGAGCCGTGTACCACATTGCAAGTCTCTATCTATTCGGGAAGAGCCTGAAAAAAGCGTGACAGACAGACACTTGGCAATTAGTATATATAATAGATAGATAATAGATAGATAGAAGATAGATAGATTGCGTCATGGAGTTAAGATAGGATTGGAGGGTTTCGTGCATGACATGTGTTTGTTTGTGTTGTGCAATTAGGGCCGTGTCATCGGCGTACAAGCCTAAGGTGACACCGGGAGAACGTGGAAGATCATTAATGTATAGGTTGAACAATTTGAGGCCGACAAGAGAACCCTGAGGAACCCCGCTGAGAATATTCCTGGGAGAGGAGAGAGAGTTTGAGACTCTTACAGCGAAGCTACGTTCCGCTAGGTAGTGGAGAATTTTAATGAGATGAGCAAAAAGTGAAGAGCAATTAGTTTAGAGAGAAGTCCGTTTTTCCCACACCTTATCAAAGGCGTTTTGGATATCCAGGAAGACAATAGTAGTGGTGAGATGCTTGAAGCGAGCGTCGTGAACGAGTTCCGCAGCCCTAAGCAACTGATGCTGCGTGGAGTGATTCCTCCTGAAACCATATTGCCCAGGAATGATGGTATCGTTAAGGCTGTAGAACTCATACAAATGCTGAACCAAGACATACTCGAAAAGTTTAGAAATACAAGAAAGTAGTGAAGTAGGTCAATAGTTAACAAGTTCAGAATGATTTATGCCGAGTTTGGGGAGGGGGTTACAATGGCCACCTTCCAAGCCCATGGAAAATAATTTAACTTAAGAAGATGATTAAAGAGATAGACAAGATAAGCAATATAAAAATTAGGAAGGTTTTTAATCATGTTAGTAGAAGTTACGTCTGTCCCAGGGGCTTTATTACTATTGAGTTTTCTAATATAAGGGGTGATGCCAGAATGTTTGACCATTCTGAGCGTATTTGGAGATGGCGTGGAAATGAATTGTTCAACTGTGAGGTCCACTACTGCAACCGTCCGGGGATCGATTACAGTATGGTGCGGTTCAAATTGGCTTCTAAAACTGTTTGCGAGCAGCCCAGTCTTCCGTCTGTTGGAGATGGCCCTGCAATTGGGACGGTTAAGGGTTGGAATGTAAGTTTTGAGCCTACGAATACTTGAGGTTGCCCTCCAAATAGTGTTGTCCCGAGTCGTTAAAGACTCAACTTAAGAGTTCCATCGTGCACTGGTGAAGGCATTAAGCCGTGAGCCAACTTGTGCTCTAAGGAAGTTTAGCTCACGTTTAAGGTCGGGGTCTCTACTAGCCTGCCACTCCTTTCAGAGACTGTTCCTGTTTCTGATCACCTCTTGTATACCAGGGGGAGCTTGTAATGGTTAACCGTACCTGTTCTGGGCTTCGAGGATGCAGAGTAAGTTTCCCGATTGGGAGAGAAGGCGAGGTGCCAAGTCCCAACCTCTACACTCTAGGAGAGTGTGTTAGTTAGTTAGTTAGTTAGTTAGTTAGTTAGTTTCCCGGAGAATATTTTTGAGTTTATCCTCCTTCGCATCCGAAAGGTCCGTGGTCCAGTTAACCGCAACGGAGAGGAGGGTGGGGGGGTGGAGGGAGCAAGTTATTGTTAAGTGAGATTTTAAAAGTTATTCAATTGGTTTTTAATTAGCAGGGGTTTTAAGAGAAAAATAATTTAATTCGATAGTATACAAGACGGGGAGATGATCAGAGGGGAGTTCGTTAGTTGTCTCCATATGATAAGTATAGGGAGTGTTGCTGGTGATGGCGAAGTCAATTACGTTATTTAAGTGGGTGGGGTCAGCTGGGGCTATAACATCAAAATTATTCTCATCGACTCAGCGTTTTATGCCGTGGCCGCGAGAGTTCGATGATGGACACCCCCAGGCTTGGTGTTTAGCGTTGAAATCTTTTTATTTTATATTAAAATTTTATATTTAAGCTACATTAATAAGAATTGTGCGATAAAATATTTTTATTTTATTCAACATCTATATTTTAGCACATAAAAAGTTACATCCAATTCCCTTCAGTCCCATAATCATCTTTTAAATTATGTACTTGTGTATTTTTTATTAGTAACATAACCATGATAAGTATTTTATGACTCTACAATATTAAAAATTTCAGATCACAGCCCTTTGTATATTGATCACCTGCCTAGGATGCAGCCCAGAAATGAGAGTGGTGAAAACAAGTTTTACTATATTTTTTTTATAAAATAAAAAGTGTCATTCAAATAGCAAAATTGAATTGCATTAAAATTTTGTGTGTATAGAAGCATCCAGAATTTGTATTTGACTACACTATTGTTACATAAAAAAAAAAAAAATCTATAATTTTTGAAAATTTTTTTCAATAAAATGAAACAAATTCATAATAAAATAAAATACACATACCTTAATTTTCCCTTGATACACACAATCTTGATTTCAATATAAACATATATATATAAGAACATCCAATGATAAAATCAAATCAGCAATAATTTCAAGGTACCGTAAACCTATCTAAACATATGGATAAACCGCAAAAACATTCGACGCAAGGGGCGCCCTCACGCGGTACAATGTGCCATAACTCAAAAGCAGCGCCAGCAGATGACTCAACAAGGAGCGTCGACACCAACCTGCTTCTCAGGCGCCAACGGCTCATTCATAGACTTTGTCCTAACGCGAAACATAGATTACGCTCACACTATTAGTACCCTGGATGAATTTGACTCGGATCATCTACCGGTACTGGTGACATTCGACCTGAACACGCCTCTTCCAGCCTCTTTGGGACAAGAGAGGGTCAACTGGGAAGTATTCAAAAGAGCACTCTTCGAGCCGCACTTAGCAGTACCTAACATAATGAGCACGGCGGATATTGACTCCGCCACGCACACACTCACAACAGAAATCAAGAGAGCAATTGCCTCTGCTACAACACATCGTGAGTCTCCAAAAATGCCCACACTTTCCCACCATGTCAAACAATTAGTCAGGCAAAGGAATAGAATACGTAAGACATGGCAGGCTAACAGAGACCCCGCCCTTAAAAGGGAGCTTAACAGACTCACGTGCAAAGTCAGGGAAAAAATTGTCGCAGAAAAGCAGCAACAGTATAAAGAACTAATCGAATCCCTTAGCCCAGAAGACGTATCGCTCTGGCAATTCGCAAAAAGACTCAGGAAACCTCAAATTAAGCTCCCGCCACTAATAGATGGTGCTAAAATCGCGTACTCAGACGAGGAAAAAGCCGAGGCGCTCGCAAGCCATTATGAAAAACAATTCCAACCAAACCACGATATAATATGTCAGGACACCCTAAGAATGGTTAGTCAAACTTTAAATAACTTCAGGAATTCCCCAGTAACGGCTGAGACTGACCCAGCTACCCCGCAGGAGATAGTAGAAATTATTAAAAATCTCAAAAACCGTATAAGCCCAGGGCACGACAAAATCAGAAATATTGCGGTTAAAAACCTACCCTTAAACGTAATATGTTACTTGACTATCTTAATAAATAAAATATTAAAACTAAACTATTTCCCCAAAGAATGGAAGGAAGCGATAATTATAACAATCCATAAGCCTGGTGAGGATGCCACAATTCCAGCCAACTACAGACCAATTAGCTTGCTACCGACACTTAGTAAAATTACTGAGAAAATTATTCTTAAGAGACTGAACACGCACCTTAGTGAGAATGACATTATCATTCCGGAGCAGTTTGGATTTCGGCCAAAGCACTCCACCACTCATCAATTGCTGAGAGTGGTAGAGTACATATCTTCTGGTCTCAATAACAAGACACCCACAGCTGCGATTTTTCTGGACATACAAAAAGCCTTTGATAAAGTATGGCACTGTGGATTAGCGTACAAATTGATCACTCTAAAAGTCCCTGACGCTCTTGTCAAACTTTTAATCTCATACTTAAATAACAGACACTTTCAAGTCAGAGTAGGAGGTAACTTATCTACACCCAAGCTCATTAAAAGTAGTGTACCGCAAGGTTCTATCCTGGGCCCGACACTCTTTAACATATACCTGAACGACATCCCTAGGACTCCAAACACAGAGCTGGCACTCTATGCAGACGACAGTGCGATACTTGCAAAACACCCCTATGTCTCAGTAATGCACAGACAGCTACAACAACACTTAGACATACTCCAAACTTGGCTGGAAAAATGGCGAATAAAATTAAACCCCAATAAATGTCATTGGATTTATTTCTCTAGAAAACGTAAACCTCCGCCGCCTCTGTACATAAACAACCATGCCCTAAAAGCGGAAAAATCTACTAAATACCTAGGTGTAACGATAGATTCCCACCTAACCTGGAAACAGCACGTAACGAACTTAATCAAAAAAGCGTATATGGCCACAGGAGCCTTATACCCAATGATAGGAAACGGAAATCTAAGTTATCAAAATAAACTTCTAATTTATAAATCGGTCATCCGCCCGGGAATGCTGTATGCAGCACCCGTATGGGGATATGCCTGTAAAACTACAATAGACCTCCTAGAGACAAAACAAAACAAAATCCTACGGATTATCAGGAAAGCTCCCAGGTACTTAAGAAACTCGGTAATTAGGAATGACTTCAAAATAAAAACTGTTAGAGCCCAAATTAAAAAGCTAGCGCTTAAATTTTACAGAAATTTGCCATCCGTCCCAAACGAACTGTTATTCAATCTGCATGACTATGATCATCGCAAGGCCAAATCTCGTAAGAGACCCCGCGCTGTTCTAAACATCGATAATCGGAATTAAAAGATCCCACCTCAAACATCTGATTTTTAAATAAAACTCGCGACTTTTATTTTATAAAAAAAATATTCTAAACTCTAAACTGCCAAAACGCTAGGTAACCCTTAGATCTGCATCAACCCCCCAAACTGCTTAAACTCTAAATGTGCAACAAACTGCCACACTAGGAGCTAGGACAAATAATAAAAAGTAGTAAATAAAAACCTCGAACCTCCAATTAGGGTCACTGAATTAATGTCACAGTTTGACGATAAGAACCACATATTGAAACTGGAGATTAAAGGCGCTTCGCGCCTGGTGCTCTGTCTTGTACGACACTACTATACTCAACAAGGAGCGTCTAAAGGAGGCGGTGGTTCCATGGAATATTTATTTTCCTGAGACGAGAGCATGAGTACAGTGTCTAGAAGGGTCCCTTCTAAACACTGTAGCATGAGTCTAGTGAGGAATGGGGAGGAACCAACGCCGGAAAGGAAAGGAAAAGCGTAGCTACAGTGCCTAGAAGTAATTTCTAGGAACTGTAGCCTAGCACTTCAAATGGAAATGCACTGCGGATATCGGGCCGGCCGTACATGGTTGAATATTTATTCAATAGGCGTTTTGGATAGTTCCCAAATAAATTTATAGTATATGAAAATCCCGTCTATAATTCTTTTAGATTCCCCGAGTTCAGGGAGGGCTAGATCTAGGGCTTTTTGTAGAGATTCACGCTGATAGTCGTTTCTTTCGAAACGGACTAACAGGTCTATGAATTTTAACCAGTCGTCACAATTGCAATTTTCCTAGTGGCGGGTTTTGGTGATTGAAATTTAAAATTTGATTTGTATGAATTTTAGTTGATAATTTGCGGAAATCTTTATCGTTGGGATGGAAAGTATCTGCATAGGATTTTGCATTAGTTATGGTTTTACTAGAAAAGGTTCTGGGTTTTTGGGGCTTCTGACACCCACGGTAGCTTGCGGGATGGTCACCTCCGCAGTTCACACAAACGCATTTAAATTCTGCTTTTTTCGGACAGTCACAAGATCTTTGATCGTCCGCGCAATAGACGCATTTGGGAGGTAAATAGCAACTATTTGCCGCATGATGCCATTGTTGGCCATAAAAATATTGAGTTGCTGCACTCTTGCGCCCACGACATCTTTCTATTTTCACTCTAACTATTAGTATTTTCACAATTTCATAAATTTTATAATTTTTAGGAGTTTTCGGATCTTGAACATAAAATAGGGACATTACCACCCTATATGTTTTTGGTCCTTCATACAATTGCGTAATGCTATTAATTTGGAATCCAAAGCCTACTATTTTTTTAGAATCAATTTTGGGTTGGTGGGCGCTGGAAGCCCTTGGATAACCACTTTAAGTGGCTTCTCTTCATTTAGAAGGAAGGTCCTTAACGATACTTTGTCGTTTAATAATCTTTTTTGCAGAACTAGAAACTCCTCCCGGGTTTTATAGTTCTAATTTGAAGAGATTCCATCGCAAACTGCCTGTATTTGAGGGGGGCAAGCGTTCTGAGCAAATTCCGATATTCATACCAGTTTGCACTGGGCAAAATAAATAGTGGTGGAGGACGTCTTTCTTTTTTGGGGTTATCTTTAACATTTTCTGCATCCGGGGCAGGGTCAAGCAAGGGCTTGACCGTAGGAATGGGGGCGGGGAGTGGATTTCTCCGACTTTGCCATAAGCCTTTTCTGCACTTTTTTAATCCTTCTTCATCTATATCAGTGAGGGGAAGTTTAACAGCTCCGGAATGGGCTTCTAAATTGACGGACTGGGTCGATGAGCTAGCAACAGGAGGCATCGTAAAGATTGTCAAGACAACGGAAAACCCGCAAGAACTCGTGGGGGCTCAAATGACGTATCCATATCTTGTTCTCTAAGAGTTAGCTCCATTCGAGCACACTTAGCATTATGTAAGCACTACTAGTCCTTAGTCATATCCTCGGGCGGATCACTAAATTTTTGCTTACGGGTGGGGCAACGTTAATTCCAAACGAAGAACCTCTAAAAAGAGAGATATTTGACATACCCTATCCCAAACAGTTCGGTTCCCTTTGCAGGCATTGGCGTCCGTATGTTAAATACCTGTCTTTTTGAGAGGTTCTTCGTTTGGGATTGACGCTATCCCACCCGTAAGCAAAAGGTTAACGATAACCCAAGACCAAGACGCTTAATTAAGGGCTGCCATGGGACAAAGTCCCTCACGCCCACATCAGAAAATAAGTTGTCAGCTGTGAGTAGATTTTTATAGCAATATGAGTCGATATAGCAATCGTCCTTGTAGGGTTGCTGCTTGTTTGGTCAGAGACGGCGATGCCGTCTTGTCTTGGCGAGGTGAAAACACTTTTGAGCTGTGGTTGTACTGAGCTGTGGCTGCAAGAGAAGGGGTGGGCGGGGCCAGGGAAGAGCGGGCCAATGAGAAAGGTCGCTGAGCAAGTGCTCGGGGAAGAGAGGTACAGTTAAGTATTGAGAGTCAATTTGAAATATTAAAGTTAAACTATCAAAAATATATAAGTAAATTAAATAAATAATACAAATTTTAAAGGGTGGGTAAGTTTAAGTTTACAAAAAGGGGCAAGTTCGATTTTAAATACGTAACACTTCTTGCGAAAGAAAAAGGCCCTTTTCAGGGACACACAGGTAAGCAAATTTTTATGAAATGAAATTTTAAAGGCAAGTCGAAGTAACGGACTGGGCTGGCATTAGCAAAAACAAACAAAGCAATGCTAGAGGCAGGTCAGATTCCGAAAGGGAATGGCAGGGCCGTTTAGGCAGCTAGGGGGGGGGGGGGGTCATCTGCGAGCGCATTATAGCTCTCGTAGATGAGCCAGACCAAGTCAATCTGCGTAGTCGCCTTACGCATGTCAGGGAGCGCTCTTTGGAACGCTTTTAAGAGTAAGTCTTTAGTTTGAGAATTTCTCAAAGCAAGGAGAGTCAAAAGGAAGTCGGTGTAGTTGATAGCACAAGTGCTATCAACTGTGGATTTTGAATTTGGATCGGCGACGGCTGGGACCGACTGCTCAACAATTTTTCCGGGAATTTCGATTTCAAGTACGGGATTTTTGTGTGAATCAACTTGATTCGATGAAGCAGAGGTAGCTCTAGCGTAATTTACGGTGGGCTTAATGCCAGCTGGCCGGAATGGACGGCCTAAGTTTCCAGGGTAATTTCCTGGGGGGGGGGGGGGGCACTGTTGTTATAATTGAGATTTTGCTGGGGGTGTTTCCTACGTCTCTTAGTCGCAGGCGAGCTGCTCGGGTATTTCGGGCAGCCGCGCCAGTTGGCAGCATGGGTGCCGCCGCAATTGCAGCATGACCTAAAGTCAGCTTTGCAATCACTGGCGGAGTGGGGCCCCGCACATTTGACGCAGCGCAGAGGCAGCCTACATGCCAGACTGCTATGATAAAAACCATTGCAGGAACGATAACCCGTAGCTCATCAATTTCGAAATCTACTTCCTCCAATTTTTCGAGATCAGATTTCTCACGTGTGGCAATTTCATCTGGCAGAACACCAAATTGCTCTTGGCGTCTCCCGAAATCCGCAAGGGTGTTATCCATACCGGATGCCTTCTTGAAAGTATAGAAACTGGAATACCTATTCTAGGCACTGTACTTGAAAGCATGCAACGAAGTCTGAGTCTGAGCACGTGCTGGAGGCATGGCGAAACGAAAGCACGACCGAAAAGCGACAGTCCCCCTCCGTGTCCAACATGCGAATGTTTCAAGACATATAGTGCTTCAAAGAATGCTTCCTGGAATGAAACCTGGGTCATTAAGGAGGAGGGGGAAATACGATTGATGGGTGGAATTGCCCAAGTTCGGTAATAAAAACTGTCCAAAGTAATTACACCAGCGGAGAGGAGAAAACCCGAGAGTAGAAAATATCCCAAATGCCCCTTTTTCCACGCAACGTAAGCAAACCACCACAGAGTTTCGTTTTAATTGCATTAGTGTTTTCAGATATTACGATGAGTAGAAGAGTTTGACCAGTAGCCTTTAACCAATTGTCTTATTGATCCAATGGCACTATCTGAGTCATTTATAGACTCGCGGGCCGCACAAATGTACGGAATTACACGCACTCATACGCAACGCATACCCAAGCAGAATCACCACAATCAAACTTGAGCTTTACAAAATTATTCGGGAAATGATCTCTCATACGCTTTTCTTAAAAAATTAACAAGCCGGTTCAATGGTTTTATTTAAACAGAAATCTGATATGGGCAGCACATAACTTTTCTAACACCCACAAATTCATTTTCTCTGTTTTTTTCTTACACTTCATTACATTAGGTTTAATTACACAAAATAACATGGTTAATTATTTGAACATACACTGAATTGGCAGTTTTAATTCATTTTCATTTTTATTTGGTGATTAGATATTTTAAAAGGCGATGTGGCAAAATTGCCAAAAAAAAAGAAACTAAAATATCTCGAGAACGATTAGTCAAACTTATAAAGTTGGTTTTATGGTCTTATTCTTCTCGTTGTCGAAAATTACATATAAAACAAGCATAATTGATACATTCGAATGTACACAATCTTTTATTTTAGTCTTTGATGATTTTTGCTAGCCATTTCGCTAAAATTGGCAGGTTCTTTTTTTCCGATTCGTACCAAAATCTAATCAGCACCAGGGTAAACAACGAAAGACTTATCTACCAAATTTTGTGAAATTTGATCGGTTAATTTTTCAGCTAGAGTAGAAACATACGGCAAAAAAAGGTAGGTTTTTTCCCCCAACTGATACGAAAATCTACTTAGCAGCCCACAGAAAAGAATTAGAAACTCACAAATGACTTATATACCAAATTTTGTGATATCTGATTAATGTGCTTCTCAGCTAGAGTGGTCATATACATTGCACACATAGATAGACAGGCAGGCAGACACACACACACAAGTCACTCTAAAACGTGTTCGAAAACTCGAGCTGCGATTTTCGACACGATTTCGGTATTTTCCCAAAACATTACATTGTTTTACAAAGAAAATGTGAAATAAAAAAAGTTAATATATGAAAGCTAACAACGACTAGTATAAATAAACGTATTGCAAAGTTACAGTGCCCAGAAGAGATTCCTTACTTCTAGGCACTGTAGCAAAATAAAGACAAGAATGATCAATCATGCATAAGTCATTGATTATGAAACACTTTCCAACTACAATGCAATTTTATTTAACCATCTCTAAAATGCGATGCATTCAGCGGTAATATTTTTTAAATTATCACAATGCTACAGTAATGTATTATATTTGAAAACTTCATCGAAAACAAATGAACTTTATTCAAATGACGTCATCGAAATATAAATTGCCTGGCTCTCTATGAAAAAGCAGTAAAAATTTCATTCATAAATATTTTTTCTATTCCTTTCATTCATCACAACACTACAATAATTTATTTTACTTAAAAACTTAAAACCATGAAGGTAAAAGTAATTTAACTCTGTGCTTAATGTGTGAAGGACCGTCTGAATAACATACTAAAATTTCATTTTGATAAAGTCATTTTTACGGCAATTAACGTGCTAACAGACAGACAGACAGACTGACAGAATGAAAAAATCATAAACACTTTTCAACTATATTGTAAATGCTTATAAACATTAAATAGTAGTCTTATTTTATCTGCTATCTAGCGGATGCTTTCGATGTTCTGTTGTCACTCTGTATACAGATCATAGGGATTATCACAATCCTTTTCAAAGCATATTCATCTACCATAAATAATTTCGTAGAATATATATAAAAGGTAAAATTTAAGTCTTTTAGAAGAATCATTCTTCTATATTAGGTATCCAGATAACGCCTCTCGCAGGCGTATTTCAGACTATAAAATAAGCAAATACGTTTTAAGAATTAAGTAATACGTATTTTTATGTATGATTTTATAAACAAAAAAAAAAAAAAAAAAAAGTCCCTTTTAGAATCGCGAATTGCATACAGCGAACAGATTTGGCTTGAAAACAAGCAATTTTTTATTTTTTCCGCCATCACGTACACATTTACAAATTCACCATAACAAAAGTTGATTTTTATCCTTCTGCGCAACGAGCTTTTTAACAACTCGTTTTTTTAACTCCATGTGTGCATCAAATTGACGTAGCACTCTGGAGTGAAGATCAAACTATCACTCCAGAGATAGAAATTATAGCGGCTCTAAAACCTAAGCTAAACTGTCCTACGTTAATTACTCTGTGAAATATGGTTAATGTGCTTCTTAGCTAGCGTGGTCACATACATACTTTTCCACACAGATAGACAGACAGAGACACACACACATACTAAGTCACTCTGAAACGTGTTCGAAAACTCGAGCTGCGATTTTCAACACGATTACAGTACTTTCCCAAAACATTACATTGTTTTACAAAGAAAATAATATGAAATAAAAAAGGTTATATATGAAAGCTGACAAAGACCTGTGTAAATAAACGCATTGCAAAGTTACAGTACCCGAAAGAGAGTCCTTACTTCTAGGCACTGTAGAAAGTAAACACAAGAAAGATCAATCATGAATAAGGCATTGATTATGAAACACTTTCCAACTACAATGCAATTTTATTTAAACATCTCTAAAATGCGATACATTCAGCGGTAATATTTTTAAAATTATCACAATGCTACAATAATTTATTGTATTTGAAAACTTCATCGAAAACAAATGAACTTCATTCAAAGAACGTCATTGAAATATAAATTACCTGACTCTCTATGAAAAAGCAGTAAAAATTTCATTCATAATTATTTTTTTTTCTATTCTTTTCATTCATCACAATACTACATTAATTTATTTTACTTAAAAACTTAAAACCATGGAAGTAAAAGTAATTTAACTCTGTGCTTAAAACTTCACCGAAAACGTCTGCTGTAAAATCATCTGTTCTCTATGTAATATCAATGACTGTTTCATTCACATCAACTATATTGCAGACTCCAGCGCTAAATAATTTTGCGTTAAAGAAATTCAGGAATTCTGATACAACTCATCTTACATCGGATATGTTTACAATCTCCATAAGTGAAAATTAGGCTTCGTTGTAGAAATAATCAAAGTTTGATGATCATTTAAATTCAAATATATTGTAATTGCGTTGTTTCAGAACATTCACAGAAATAAAGCAAAAATAAAGCGATTTTAGGACGGATACAACACCAAATATAAATTAAAAAGAACTTTAAAAATCACGATTTTGAAGCAATATGGATGCCATATTTTATTTTGAAGTGGATCACGTGATTTCTTCATATAATGGTCACGTGATCTCTTCATGTGATCCCTTCTGCCGCCTCCTCCAGACGGCTCTGGTCTCGAATAAGAGGTCAAAAGCTGAGGAGTTTACATTGAAACTAATGGGAATTTAATGCAAATGAAATGTCCGATATCTTTGATAATAGCTGAAGAATTTGTATGCATTTGGTGTGATTTTTGCAAGTGGTATACACAAAAAGCCATTTGATCTTCATGGAGATTGAGCTAAGGATATATTTGTATTTTTAAAATTTTATTAACTTGATCTGGTGCTCGTTCAAACCTTTGAGGTTGAAAATAATCAGGTTCATTCATCACAGTAACGTAAAATTCGGTTTGACGTTTTCTCTTGTGGTATATTTCAGTTTCTTCAGTTTTGAAGCTTATCGGGCTAGCCTGTCCTGGGCTAGTCATAGGACTTCACCCATTTCTAGAGAATAACTCGAAAATCAGAAAAAGTAAGAAATCTAAATTTAATATATCGCTTGCTTTTGGGGTATATTTCAATTCTTTCAATTTTGAACCGTTTCGAGTTAGCACGTCATGGGGCGCTTTAAAAATTCACCCGTTTCGGTGGAATAACTCGAGAACAGGTGTATCTAAAAATTCGAAGTTCAGCATATCTTTCTCATTTGCGGAATATATTAACTTTTTGGATTTAAAACCTTATCGGGCTAGCCCGTTCTGAGTCCAACAAAAAGAATATATTCGTTTTTTGAGAGTAACTCAAAATACTGAGCATCTAGAATATCTAAATTTAATACATGACTGTCCTTTGGGGTATATAACATTTCACCGCATTTCGAACCTTATCGGGCTAGCCCGTCTTAGACCCGCCATAGAAATTTACTCGCTTTTCAAGGATAACTCGAAAATCGGAATAACTAAAAAATGTAAATTTAATATATCATTTCCTTTTGGATATATTTTAATTTAGATTTTGAACCTCATCGAGCAAGCCCGTTTTGGGTCCACTAGAGAGTGCATTCGTTTTTGAAGAATAACTCGAGAACCGAAGAAGATAAAAATTCCATGTCGAAAGTTTACCTGTTGTTGAGATAAAAGTTTACATGTCGTTGGTTTTGTGGTATATTTAAGTTTCTTCGGATTTGAACTTCATAGGACGGGCCCATCCTGGGCCTGGCATAGCAATGGACTCGTTTTTTTTAAAGAATAACTGGAAAATCGGAGCAACTAGAAAATATAAATTTAGTACATCCTTATTTTTTGAGGAATATTTTAATTCATTCGATTTTGAACCGTTTCGGGCGTGCCTTAGAAACTCATTTTTCGGGGAAATAACTCTAGAAAAGGAGTATCTAAAAGTTCCAAGTTTAGAATGTTGTTCTCATTTACGGCATATCTTAACTCATTGGATTTAAAACCTTATCAGGCTAGCCCGTACTGGGCCCAACAAAAAGAATGTACTCGTTTTGTAAGACTAATTCCAGAACTGTAGCAGCTAGAATGTATAAATTTATTATATCATTGTCTTTTAGGGTATATTTTATTTCTTTGAATTTTGAACTTTATCAGGTTAACCCGTCTTGAGCCCGACATAGTAATAATGTACTCGTTTTTCGAAAATAACTCGTAAATCGGAGCAGCTAAAAAATCTAAATTAAGTATATATAATTTCTCTTGGGGTTTATCATAATTTTGTTTTTCAACTTCATTGGAGCTAGCCCGTCTTGAGTCCACCTTAGGAATGCGCTCGTTTTTGATGAATAACTCAAGAACCGAAGTAGATAAAAATTTCAAGTTTAGCATGCTATTGTCTGTTGTGGTATATTTCATTTTTTTCGATTTTGAACTTTATTCAGCTGGCCCGTGCTGGACCCGCCATAGGAATATACTCATTTATTTAGAATACATAGAAAGGATAGAATAGATTGAACAGATAGAAAATCCAAATTTAGCATATTTATTCTTAGAATTTAATGGTAATCCCTGGTAGAATTTAATACTTTCGAATTTGAATCATTTATTTGTTTATTTGTTACAAATGCAGTTGTTTATTCGTAATTAGTAGCTTAGGCATGGGAGAGGGTATGTGTGGTAAAAAATATAATTTTTCTAACAATTACATGAGTTCTTAAAATTGTCCGTAATAAAAAAAAATGAAGTTTGTACTATAAGCTCCATTCGATCGTCGGTCCCCCTTTTTTTTAAGATTCATATGCAAATGAGTTAAGAAGTGCGAAGTTTGTCCACGGATGTTGGGTCGCTGCACTGGGAGTACAGGTGAAGTTTGTGGTTCTGTGTGACATCACGAAAATTTTTTGCCTTCGAAACCAGTCGATATTAGTATTTTGAGTTGTACTCTGCTTTTAACGAAGGTATCTTAGTTTTATTTCTTTAGCAGAAATTTGGGCGGTACGTACTGATATTGTTTACTTGAAATAGAAATGTTTCAATAATTTTTAAAAGCATTATACGAATAATTTGAACGAATGCTTTAAAACCAAACTTTTATTTTGCATTTTGATACTACAAATTATCACGTAAACCTAAAAAAAATGTATAAGAACGTCTAGCAGATATTTTGTTTTATCTTATATGTTCGCCTACTGAGAAAAATGCCTGTGGGTTGGCCCTGTGAATTTGAAAGAAAAACATGAAACATCATTGCCGCCTGAGCATTACAACAAGGTGGGGGCTGCCTAAAAGTACTGCCTCTCTGTACGGTGAAAGATAGCGCTGATATGAATTTCGATTAAGTAAGGGCATGTTACCGACCACTATTTTATTTCGACAGCTACGCCTCCTTTACATACGTTTCCGCAAACTGCCACGTATCCTACAGGAGCAATGCGAAAAAGATTCCCAAGTCAGCGGGGACTCTGAAAATGGATAGAACACCAGGAAAGGGCATTTCGTACTGCGTTCAGGGTGGCCTCTAGATACAATACGAAGTTATCTCATTAGCACATTGGTTATCTGAGATCGAATCTGTTTTTACTGAGAATCGTCACATGTCCAATATTCTTCTTCGTTTTGTGAGATTGGACAGGATGGGCCCACGCAGATGAAAAGATTTTTCGAAGCTGTAAGCAACCAGCTTTTATTTATTTTATGTTTGTTATAACTGACGTTGAAAATCTATATTCTTGTTTCTATATTTTGATTAAAAAAGGCTGTTTTCATAGCCATACCATATCAATTTTCTAATAGATCTATCAACATATTTAATGGCTTTTATAGTTGAAGCATGTCCTCAAATTCTAAGAAAAAAGTGAATGACAGGCACTGCTTCGTACCTGAATGTAATACGGGTTACAGAAATTTCAGAGGCAATTTTTTCTATTTAAAGCTCTTGACAACGATGTGCTGAGAACTGAATGGACAAAGTTAATAACTCGTGCAGATAAAGTTCTGAACAAAAACTCTGTGGTTTGTGAGTTGCATTTTGCTAATGAATTTATTGATCGTAATTAAGTTACGTCCAAATTCCAAAAGGTTAAAATATACCGCAAAATACCAAAATTGGAATTTTTAGCTACCTCGATTCTCGAGTTATTTTTAGGAAACGAGTATATTCCTAAGGCGAGTCCAAGATTAGCCCAATTAGGTTCAAAATCTGAAGAATTAAAGATACTCCAAAAGAAAATTATATACTACATTTAGGTTTTCTATCTGTTTCAGTTTTCGAGATATTCTCAAAAAACGAGCACATTCTTATTTCGGGTCTAGGACGGGCTAGCCCGATAGGGATTCATGTCCAAAGAGTTAAGATATACCACAAAAGACAACAACATTCTGAATTTAGAATTTCCAACTACTTCAGTGCGGTTATCGAGTAATTTGCAAAAACTGAATACATTCTTATGGTTGGCCCAAGACGGGTTAACCCTATAATATTTAAAATCCAAAGAATTAAAATATACCCTAAAGGACAATGATATATAATAAATTTGATCAGATGGGTATCTTTAAAAACACATTCACAGGTCAATAAACTTTTCTTGGCATCGGGTCCATAGTTCAAGAGGGTTTCTATATAGGCTCTGTAGGGATAGGTGTTGGTCGCTGAAGAAATAACTCGATCATTCAAACTCATATCCACTTGGGAGAACAGGGAATGTAGAAATAAGTTTACAGGAGCCACAGGTTCTTTGTTGGCTATAGGTGATCCATCCGATTTCACAATCTTTGCTTTTACGTATAGAAAGGAAGAACCCAGATCCATATATTCATCTCCGCTTCCAGATATATTAAATTCCACGGGGCCTCCATCTCGTATGTTAGAGAGGGGGTAGTATTCGATAAAGTGTCCTTTTCCTATAGCTGTCTGAGTAGGTGGGGTCACGAATAAATCCAATTCGCTCTTGGTACAAGGTGAAGAATCTTTATGGGTAGACATCCTTAGGAGAAAATATCTCATGTTCTCGCTTTTTTTGCCGAAGTGGGAATGAAGTGATTCTCGGATCGCTTCCTCTTTTTATTGCTTTTTCCAGAACCAATCATAGTCTTCATCCTGGTTGCAGCCTTGTCTGTCAGATTATGACCTGCTTCCTTTAAATGGCGCTTGGCTGCCACTTTTACATCTTCTCCTCTAGATACATACCCCATCACATTGAGTCCACTCTGCCATATTTGCATTCCCACGGCTTTGGCACCCGATTTTAGAATGGGTACAGCCGCTCTAAAAAAGGAACGAAACAAACTTCCAAATCCATATCCTTTTTGAAATGCAGATTCTTGATAGTACCCCAATCCATTACCGGTTTGCTGAAGATAGTAGTCTTCAAAAGATTTCTGGCAACATTTATAAGACACATACATTATGAGAGATACTTTTGGCGAAAGTGTAGCTTCACGTACGAGCTTCCGCGTTCAAATGGCGTCAATTCTCCTGTGTGTGTCCTTATTACGATTTCCAAAGTGTCAATCATCTTTCTACTCACAGGTAAATAGTGGGGGCGGTTAGAGAAACCAATTCACCATCGTTTCCGGCCACTGTCACTATGCGTAAAAGGGGTGTTAGTACATCTTTCACAATTTGGGGTTCCACAATGTCGGAATACACAAACAGTGCATGATAATGAGCATTTACATCTGCAACGTAGGGTCCTTCCATACTCGTTTCCAAATGAGAGTCCGATTTAATCACCATGGGGTCAAAACCCAGTACTTGGGCCATTCCTTTGTCTAAAATCACTCTTGCCTTGTTCTTTACTTTAATGCGTACTCGTTTCGTAACAGGATTATAATGACAGGAGATCTTGTTTTGGTGGTCTTTGATGAAAATGGCTTTCAAAATGTCTGGGATGGTTTCGTAATCTCCCGCCGGTATTCTACGTACAAGCATTTTGCCATCGCCTAGATCAAATCCAATAAAATTGTTCTCGGCAGTGATATTCATCCATGTATGGGGATATAAAAACTCTGTAATTCCAATCTTCCAGCCTTTAGCTCTATAGGGGTGGGTAATCTCGTAATAAAATGTGAAATTTTATTCTCAGGAAAGTATCTCATCGAGCTATCGCTAGGAAGTGTCACGTAGAAACTCATCTTACCAACTGACTTCAGAAACAGGTACGCCTTTCTTTTATAGGGTGGATAAATCAGAGGTCAATCCACTGGTTAAACTTGTGGGGGTAACCTCGGTATTTTGCAAAGTATTCCATATTATTCTTCTTAAAACGTTTCTTTAGCACTTTTAAAATGGGGAATCCCTCTTTCATTTTCACTTTTTGCAGTTCTTGTAGGTAGAAGATACCTTGTATGGGTTCTCCTAGTAAATCTTGAATTCTGTATACAGCAGGTTCTCGCTTCACACATTCTGTCACTTTAAATAATTCTTCCGACCAATTTGTTTCATACCCCTTCACAAAGGTCATTCTAATCTTGGATACTCGCACAGTGTCCCCCGCATTTAAAATACATTTGGATACACCCTTAGGTAGTAGTTTCCCGGCCATCCAAATAGTTGCTCTAAGTCTACGGACGAGTCGGGTGGTCTGGGCTTTCGACATCCTTAGGTAGGGCGCGGTAGCCCGGTGGTTTGCGTGCCGGATTTGCACGCTGCCACAACTGCCGCCGTGTTCATGCGGAGTACGATCACGTTAAACATGTGGGTCCGTAAGTCCTTCCGAGAGGTTGGTGGTAGGGGAAGGAGAGTACGGTCCCTGTGGATGCCCCCCCCCCCACTGGGTTCCGGTCCAAATTGGGTGGCACTTCCCGGCCGTCCAAACAGTTACCTTACACCTTTCTGGTAGGTCGGACGGTCTGGGTCTCAACAACAACACCCTTAGGTAGGTTACCATAAAGCGTAAACCATACTTCTTGTTCATTGTCCGAATTCACATTCACAGGGGCTTTCTTAATGCTGGAGTGATAGGTATGATTATAGCTATCCTTCAACGAGTCCAATACATCCAAATAGCGATAAGTATTCTGATTGGTAAAGTATTTCCACATTTTTGTCTTAAGGGTTCTGTTAAACCTCTCAGCAACAGATGCTTTCGTGGTGTTAAACGTTGTAAAAAACATGATATGATGCTCTTTAAGTAATTTTTGAAATTTCTGATTCTTAAATTCTGTACCTTGGTCCGTCTGTAGAGATTTTGGAACGCGTTCTCTAAACATTGTCCGAAAGGCATTCACGATATCTACCCCTCTCTTGCGCTTCAGGAGTATAGCCCATGCATACTTGGATAAAATGTCAATGCTTGTTAAGATGTATCGAAATCCATCATTCTGTCGACTGAGTGTTGACATATCAGCTAAATCGGCTTGCCATTGATGATCCATGGAATAAACTATAACCCCCCCACCCCCCACCAATACACCCAATTCACGCGATTGTACTACTTTAAAAACACACCTTTTTGGCCTCATTTTTGCGAAAACGCACATTTTTGTTTTCAAAAAATTGCAAAAGTGCGAAAACCCATGTTAATTGCCATAGAGAAATCAGACATATTGAAAAAAATCGACCGATTCCGCGTTTTTTAAAAAACACACTTTTGGCCTCTTTTTTTGCGAAAAACCACATTTTTTTTTTAAAAATTCACAAAAGTGGGAAAACCCATGTTATTTCCCACACAGAAATCCAACAATCTCAAAACTACAACTTGTTAAAATAAACCGCACATTTTTATTATTTTTTAACGTTTTTGAAACTTTTTGTGAAAAAACGCTAAAAATGACACAAGTTTAAAAATCTAGTAATCTCCCTTCATCATGCAGGATTCTCAAATTTCACTTCGTAACCGCGATATAGCGGAGGGGTATTGTAAGAACGATGTACCTTAACACGTCTTGGCATGTCCTTGGCATGTAATAACAATGGCCTTGATATACTTAATCACTTTATTTAATTAACATCCTTCAACTCATTTAGAAAAAGAAAAAATAATACCATTAGGGTAGAAAATTACCCAGTTTTAATTCCGCTTTTCACCACTAGGGGGCGCTGATGGTTCCATCCCGCCTTCGTCTGTGTTGCCATCCCTGAAAAAGTTTCTTCCATACTTAGAAAAAAATCCTCAATATCACCCTTGATAGTTCCACTTCTCACCGCCAGAGGGCGCTGATGGTTCCATTCCTACTTCGTCGGTGTTGCCACCCCAAAAGAGTTTCTCCCGTACTTAGAAAATCTCATTCTAAAGAAATTTATTTCCCCCTAAACCCCTTGTACAAGACTACGAAATCGTTGCCACTCGAAAATCGTTTCTAAAAAATTTTCACCCCCACCTTTTTCCATTTCCCCCCTTTTACACCCCCGTCCAGGCTTACAGAAGGCGGAATGGCCGCCATCTTGTATTCCGCATTATTCCGCCTTTGTCGGTGAACGCCCATGTTTTACCTACTGCCCGTCTCAACAACATACTAAAATTCCATGTTAATAAAATCATTTTTACGGCAGTTATCGCGCGAACGAATAGATAGACAGACAGACAAACAGACAGAATGAACAAAGTCATAAACGCTTCTCAACTATGTTGTAAAGTGTTAAAAAAAAGAATCATTATTTGAAATTGCACTGAATTTTCAGTTTTGTTTTCATTTTCTATTTCATTTGACGACTGTTTTTCTATTTCATTTTACGTACTTTCAAAGATAATGTTACGAAATTGTGAAAAGTGAAAAATATCTCGAAAACGGCTGGTCATAGAGTAATAGAGATGATCTTATTCGTTTCGTCGTTAACATTTATGTATAAAACAAGCATTTATAAGTTACATTTGAGCATATTTAGGCTGCTATTTCAGGTATAATGATACTTGCCAACTATTTCATAATAAACGGTAGGTTATGTTTCTCAAAATCGTAGTACCACAATCTGATCAGCACCTGGGAGACCCACATGTGATTAATCTATAAAATTTTGTTGAAATTTGGTCCATTAGTTTTTGATCTGGAGTGGATACGTACATTGCACTGACAGACACACATACACCCGTCACGTTAAGAACAGTTTTTCGTATTCTAGAGCAGTGCTACCCAACCTTTTTATCGCTCCGGACCGGTTAACGTTTGATAATTTTACCGCGGCCCGCTGAGGGAGGGGGGGACGTTGATTGTTTATATTTTAGATAGTTTTGATTTAATAATTTTAATTTAATTGCATTTAAACATGCCTTTAAAATAAAATGCAGTTACACCAAAAAATGAATATAAAGTGATTTAACATTTTAACTCACTAGAACGCTAAATCAATGAGAACCCCGAGCTTGTTTCTTTGCAACGAGACGGTTCCATCTGGGGGTAATAGGAGACAATGACACCCGAAGTGTGTTGCTTATGTCCAGTTTATTATGTTGTTTTGTTTTGGTTGCTGTCACTGCAGAAAACCCCGCATCACATAGATAGGTTGTTGGAAATGGCAATAGGGATTTAAGTGCTGTGGTGGCAATCTCAGGGTATTCCGCTATGACTTTAATCAAAACACCGGCAGAGTTGTTGTCTCGAACGTAGTTTTAAGGCCGCCGTCATTTGCAATCTCCAGCAGTTGGTCTTCTTGCACAGACATGCTAGATTCGCCTGATTTGTTGACAAATGGGTCGCGGATCCATTCGTTACCAGTTCGTGGATCTTTTGTGGTTGGGAAGTAGCGCTCGAACTCTTTTAAAAGCAAAGACAGATGATCGTGCACCAACTGGGAGAATGAATGTTCAGGCTCAGTCTCACCTAAAATCCCCGCTAATGTCTGAAACATGTCCAAAATGCCTCTGTTCACGCGCCGTCCCCACAACTCCAGTTTGGCTTTAAATGCAGCTACTTTGTCTGCCAACTTGAAAACAGTTGTCATTTTCCCCTGAAGACACAGATTGAGTTCATTGAGCAGGCTGGAATATGTCACACAGGTAAGCCAGTTTTGCGACCCATACCTTGTGACTGAAATGTGCTGCCAGCGGTGACTTCTATTCTGAGAGAAATCTTTGCAATGGCTCTCGTAATTCAAATACTCTGATTAGCGATTTTCCTCTGGATAACCATCTTATTTCTGTGTATAAGAGAAGGCATCTGTACCCTGCGTCCATCTCCCCCACAAAGCTGCTCAAACAGGCGCGAGTTAAGGGCGTGCGGTCTTATGTGGTTAATAACTTTAACGACATCAATCAATACGCTGTTAAATTCCGGAGACATTTTTCGGCTTGCCAGCATTTCCTGGTGAATGAGACAATGCGTAGATTCACTCTCAGCTGCAACCTCCTTAATCCAAGCAATTAAACCAGACAGTCGTCCGGTCATGGCAGCAGCTCCGTCTGTGCATATGCCGACACAAAAGGACCATTTTAGTTGTCCTGATATATAACCATCCAGTGACTTGAACAGCTCTGCTTCTCTGGTGTTGATTGGCAAAGATAGTGCACATAACAAATCCTCATGCACATCCTCTTGGTATAGATATCGCACATAAACAAGTAGTATTGCCTTGCTGTCGATATCTGTAGATTCGTCAACCTGGAGTGCGTACCACGGTGATGTATTAATCCTCTCCAATAATTGTGTCTGAATATTTTCGGCTATTTCCTCAATGCGCCTAGTCACAGTGCTAGTCGACAAAGGCACATGTGGTATCTTTTCCACAGTAGCCTCTCCTAGAAGTTCACGGCAAATGTCTTTAGTGGAGGGCAAGATCAATTCTTCACCGACAGTGAATGGCTTTTTAGCCTTATCAATACGGTTAGCCACCAAATATGATGCTCTCAGTGCATTTTGCTTTATTGATGTGGTGGCCCTCATAAATGTCTTCTGTCCTTCGTGTTCCCGTTTTTTTCTTTCAAAATACTCCAGGGGGCTTGTCTTTTAATCCAGGGTGCTTGGCGTTCAAGTGGCGAAGCAGTTTTGAAGGTTTCATTGCCTCATTAGAGAGCTGGTCGCCGCAAACTATGCAGAGCGGTTTTGGTGTATGGGAATCACCTGTCCCGATATATCTATATTTCATGTAGGACTCATGGTATTGTCTGTTAAAAGTTACATGTTTCTTTGATGTTGAAGGCTCTTCTTCTGTCTCTTCACTGGGACTTTTCTTTTTGACAAGGAAACTTTCTAACGACGTATGTTTCGTACTCATTTTTGCTAATTTGTGGGTTAAATTTGAGCAAACACAATATACACGTGCACCAAGCACTGTTAAACAAGAGAAAGTACCGGTGAACAGAGAGAAGAGCAATACACATCTTCTCTTTACCAAAGCTAGAACGCCACTGCCGCTTGCAGCCGCTCAGCTCCAGGCGTCTTCGTTGTTTCGTAGTTGATGAAGCACCTGGCATTACTGCCTTTATCTTCGGTCATGAGGGATTGCAGGTGTTGTGGCTTTGACATTACTTGTATGAGTCCAAATATGTCGTTGAGGATTGCCTCCAAGTGAGCATGGCGTCGTCGAATGAGCTGGCTCCAGTGCGAAGAAGCACGTGGAGGAGTCCATCTGCTTGCAGGTGATGTGGGAAGTACCCATAGAAGAAACTTCTCTGCTAGCCGGCCAAAAACTAATTTAAGAAACTAATTTTGGGGGGTTTGCGATTTACTGATTTTTGTTAACAGCTCAAAGATGTGGAAGGTTTTAGTCATCGGATCATCATTTGCTCTCAAAATTTGCATGAGGTGTCTAAGTATATTGCCTAGGTTACTGATATCGAAATATTTTTCCAACTCTTTTAAAAAGCTGAGAATTTCTAAGAATGCATTAGGGGTTTGTGGGGGTTTGTCGGTAACAAGTTGTGCGTGGGCAAAGTGCTCTCCGGTAATTCCTGTTATCGTCTCGGCACTTGCCAGCACTTCCTGTACAGGGGAGATGTTGTTTGAAGGAAGGGGGGGGGGATTTTCCTCACCAAGGTTAGGGAGGGGGATGGTTTTAACAGTTTGCTGTTGGACTTTTTTGGCCTCCTGGAACTTTTTACGGTCCCAGGGGTTTTGTGGACAGTGCTGAAGTTGGTAGGGTGTGATCCTAAACAGTTGGCGCATTTCGCCGGGGTATCACGCGTTTTTAAACAATCTCTCGTCGGATGCTCCTCGCCACATTTTAGGCAGCGGGGGGAGGGGAGGGTACATTTGTCGGAATGATGATTCCAGAGCTGACAATTGTAGCACATTTTATGACCACGCGCTTTGAATAGCTGAACCTTAATTTGCATGGATAGCAGGAATTTTACATCATAAATCCTTGCCCATCCCTCCGCCGGCTCAAGTCCGACCAAGAAGATGGGAAGGGGAGTCCTGTCACGCCTGTTTCTAAGCTGGGTTACTCTGATTAATTTGAAGCCTTCAGCAGCAAGAGCGGTTTTAATATCTTCAACGTTGGTATTAATGGGCAAGCCCTTTAGTACAATTTTCCTCGGCCTATCAGTTTTGAGGTTGATGGAACTGAAAGGAATCTTCTCACGGGTTAAGTGAGCTTGATCCAAACGTCACCTAACTTGATCCAGACGTCACCTAAAACCGTCCCGATATCACGATATTTTGCGCATGCGCGGTATTGGTGCAGCTTTAGGTGGCGTTTCTCAGCTCCCGGTTAACCTCTCGTCCATGGAAAGTAGCACAAACCTGAGAGAAATACACCACAGTAAATAAATTGAAATAATTTAATGTTCCTTGGGCGGCCCGGTACCATTTGATCCACGAACCGGTACCGGTCCGTGGCCCGGGGGTGGGGACCACTGTTCTAGGGTACTCGAAACGCGTATATCCGTCGAAACCAAAGAGTTAGTATATATGGAGGGAGCGCGGTCCAATCTTCCCCATGTTAGTAACATGGTCAAACATAGAGCAGGTGTAGTTAGTCGCGGAGCAGAAAATTCATGATTTGGCGATTTATCGCCTAAATTGTGTAGTGTACCTTCTGTTCTTTTTTAACTTCTAGAGGATGAGGGGGAACGGGAAGTTGTTATACGTATTATACGTTGGGGGCGCGGTAGCCCATTGGTTAGCGCGCTGGAGTTGCACTCGGTAGGCCCGGGTTCGATTCCAGCCACTGCCAAAAAAACTGCCGCCGTGTTCATGCGGTGTACGATCACGTTAAACATGTGGATCCGAAAGTCCTTCCGAGAGGTTGGTGGTAAGGGAAGGAGGGTACGGTCCCTGTGGATGCCTCCCCCCACTGGGTTCCGGTCTAAATTGGGTGGCACTTCCCGACCGTCCAAACAGTTACCTTACACCTTTCTGGTAGGTCGGACGGTCTGGGTTTCAACAACAACGTATTATACGTTATAGGATTTTAAAGAATATAAAGAAAAATACGAAATAGGATTGGAATATTTTATTACCAAAAAAATTTTATTACTAAAGAATAATTTTGTTAATAAAGTCAATTCCGTAAAACAAATTGAACTACAAAGTATTTGCAAATAAAATATGATATGAAATAGATTACAAGTATACAAATGGAAGAATATGCATAATATATTTAAAAATAATTAAAAAGTATATGGAAAAATTTTATGCATGCTTGCGTAATATGTAGAATTCTCTACTTTTATCTTTGAAAGTTGTGTTAGCAGTATCCATACATGCTTTGAGGAGTAATACGACAGAGTTATTCTTACATCTAATTTATTTTAATATATTGTATGCGTACTGTCAAATATAAAGCAATGTAGTATTTGCAATAATAAAATATTTGACTTTATTTATATTTCTACTTTCCTTATATACATAATGTATAAGGAAAATATTGTGACGGGGTTGAAAATTCGAATTCGAGTTTTCGACGGGAGAGCACGTTTCAAGCATCCCTGATCACGAATCAAACATATTTAAGTGATGTGTGTGTGTGTGCGTGCGAAAGTATGTGTGTGTGTGTGTGTGTGAGTGAAAGTATGCGTGTGTGTGTGTGTGTGTCAGTGAGTCTGTGGAAACGATAACTGACGAACGAATGGACCGATTCGAATGAAATTTGGTACAAAAATCACAATCCGTAAACACTGGAAGCCTATTGTTTTTATACGCAATCGAATTCAAAACCCCCTAAATTTTCGAGTGACATTTTGAAAAAATCGTCAAAAAATCAAAACAGCTAATAAAGTTACGCGAATAGACATTTCTTATGTAATTTTTCATTAAAAAACGATTAACATAATTTTAGAACGGTAACATGAACTGTTCTCGAGATATTGCACATTTTCTAAATTAATTATCAAAAAGTCATATAAAAAAAATATATTTCCTATTGAGAAACATGTTCACTTTTCATATGTAATACCATTCGAGAAATTTGGTGACATCCTTCTCGTGGATCTAGCTAGTTCCATTCATGAAAAAAGATACTTTGAGTAATAATTTTTTATTTAAACGTCAATAGTCATTTATCTGCTGTAAGAATAACTTATTTCTTCGAGATTTTGGCGACGAATTTGGTGGAATGACCCCAACTTGGCGACTTTTTTAAATGTTGCTAAATTAAATAAAACTCGCCAAATGGATAAAAATGACGTTAAATCAATGATGACTTATTGATGATGACGACATGGAAAAAGACGACTCACTGACGAAAATTCAATATCTTGGAAAGAATATAAATAACTACTATAAAAATAATTTATTCTTTTACTGTAAAAGTAGTAAATTCATTGCATTATTATAAAGAAAGTCATGTGCTGTCCACATCAGATTTCTTTTGTTTATAAAATGACATTTCAGAACAAAATACAAAATTATTCCTAAATTCATAACTAGGGGCTCGATTGAAATAGCCATGATTTTTAAATTTTCAAAACGTGTTCGGAAGGTTTTTGTATGTTTAATCGATATAGAATTTGGAAATTTTTTAAAAATGTTTTTCTATAAAGTATAGGAAATAAATAAGATTATAAAATATTATGGCACAAAATACAAAAATTGCATTTCATTATAACAGTTTCAGAGATTTGGTTGTTAATAATTCGTTTGAAAAATGCTTTAAATACATATTGTGAAATTGGCATCCAAAATTAAATAGACCGTAAGCACAATTACAGTGGACTAACTCAATGTGGCATAAAAATATCAAATGTTGTACATATTAAATATTAAAAACTTATAGAAAAATTGCAGATCAATCTATCGCAAATTATTTCCAAAAATTTTAAAAACAACTAAAGCATTAGGACCAAAATTATAATTAAAGCTATGTGCAGAATAAGTTTTAATGACTTTTGAATAGATTTAATTTTTTATTAAATGCTTCTGCATTTGTAATGTAAATATGTAAGTAAAAATGTATGATGTAAGTAAAAATATTTATATTGGTAGAGCTGTTTCTAGATCATGAAGCCTATTACTTAAATTATGATGAGGAGAATGTGAGATTATTTTAAAGTTAATATTGCTCATTTAATAGATTGCTAACGCATGATCAAGAAATCGGTGATTCAAATACTTCTTTGGGCAAGGCATATTTCTTTCTCGAGAGCTAAACAAGAGTTGTTGTTGTTGAGACCCAGACCGTCCGACCTACCAGAATGGTGTAAGGTAACTGTTTGGACGGCCGGGAACAGCTACTCAATTTAGACCGGAACCCAGTGGGGGAGGCATTCACAGGGACTGTACCCTTCTTCCCCTACCACTAACCTCTCGGAAGGACCTAAGGACCCACATGTTTAACGTGATCGTAATCCACGTGAACACGGCGGAAGTTTTAGCAGAGGGAGGTAATCGAACCCGGGCCTACCGAGTGCAATTCCCGCGTGCTGACCACTGGGCTACTGCGCCAAACTAAACAAAAGTGTTATACCAAAATACTTCTTGAAAACACTGGGAGTTTGATGATACATCCTTTGATTTTTAATTTGTGAACGGGGGGAAAATATATCTTTTTAATCGAGATGTTTATAAGAAATTAATTCTAACCAGCACCGGCACCTATAGAATTTATCCAGAGGGATTAACGGATAAGATTAACAACATCGACTAGTTTGATGTCCGCCTTTGTGATTTTGAAGTGCCCCCTTGTCTTCCCCTATGGGCGTCCATGCTAACTAGTAATACTTATATATGCTCATTTTATCATACGACACGTCTTTACTCTCATTATCTAAACTCCTATTTTTTTCTACCTCGCCACCCAATCTTGCGAGTCGTCAACCGTCGCCAAGTTCTACCTCAAAGGGAAAACATACGAGGATACCGAAAATAACTCTATAACTATTAGCAAAGTACTCCAAATGTTTTTTAAAGTGTTAGAATGACATTATAAGTCTTTTGCAATAGCACAAACACCACAAATAAAGCAAAACTTCTGATTATATAATATTAAAAGCAATGAAATGAATAGCCAAATGAAATGCACCACGCTAAAATCACAGATTAATACATAGAGATGTTTCACTGCTACCCCAGCGCCCTCAACCGCCAACCAAAGTTAAATAAAATATCAAGATTGGCACGCTTGGCGATGGTCTGTGGCGGTTTTCGCCAAGACGTTCTGCTAATATAACCCTATTTGGCACTAAACGAAACACTTGGAGTAATTTTATTCTATCATCGATCGCATGTTTATACGTATAAATCATTTCTCTTCTATTTCGTATTTTATAATCAATTATTTTATCTTTTATGGATTACTAAAAGAAGAAGGATTACGTTTACAAGGTATGTAATTTATTTTTATTTAAATAAAAAGATTATTTGCTTTGCATCCCATATTTCGTCCTATGCCCGTGTTCATCATAAGAAAATGGTGCAGTTATCCAAGAAGCAGTGGCAGTATTAGTTAAAAAATATTTTCCGCATTTATATAAAATGTATAAAAATTGATATTGATATTGAAATTCGATACCTTTGATAAGGCATTTATGTAAATTTGTTATTTATTATAAGAATATAAGTGCATTTAAAAAAAATTATATTAACAGCATCCCAGATAAATTAAGAACTCAGCAATTTAACAACACGCTAGTATACTTTTTAGGCTGAAAATATTATATAATATTTCAGTCTTTTGGGCATGTTAGCTTGTAATTTTTTGTGTATAATGATTTACAGTGATGTAATGCGTCAATTTTTTATTCAATTTATGATTACATGAATTAAATAATGTTTATTTATTCAAATTTACACATATTATAGAAAAAGGATTTTTAAATGCTTATCATGTTTATAGCTTAAAAAAATTATAAAAGTACAGTTACGTAATTTTTTTCTTCTTTTGGCATGCATTAGCATAAAATCGCCAATTGAACGATAGTCGCCAAATCTAGAAGTCGAGCACTTTTTAAGTCATAGCTGCGATGGTTGGCTCCTCGAACGTTAGTGTCTATGCGAAATCCTATGTTAACAATGTTGCCATAGGTTCCTATGGGAGTGAACCTTCTGAATATGGTATTCTGTGGCTAAAATCTAGCAAAATTACATTTTAACTATATTTGTAAGATATATAATGAAAACAAATCCATGAAAAGAGTAAAGCCCTCCTTTTACATGCTTTTACTTGCAGCCGTAAGTACAACAGAACATAACCATTATTTTACCATTTATATTTCTGAAGTACGCTCTCGATCTGCAATCGCCATTGAAATGTATAGGGTCACAGTCGGGAGAAAACACGTTCTCGGGAAATTCGTCCGTACAACAGCTGCCTTTATCTTTGACGATGATTGCAACCCTTAATCTTTCTCCATATATACTACCTCGATGGTCGAAACCTCCATCAAGTTGTTGTTTCGACTCGATTCCAATACATTCCCTATGCATTGCATGATTGTGTTATAGGGAAAGCAAAAATCTGATGTGGGCAGCACATGACTCTCCTTGCAGACTCGAATTTATTTTCATCTTATTTGTTTCGTAATTTATAAATGTGAGTTTAATTGCGCAAAAGTGCTAGAGTGGATAACAAGCGACTTTTGAGGGCAATTTCGCGAAAAAAATTAGATAAAAAGGTAGATTCACAAAAAAGGTAGGTTCTTTTTCCGAATGCTACGAAAATCTAATTAGCACCAGGGTATCCCACAAGTGGCTTATCTACCAAATTTTGTCAGGTAGAGTGATCACATACATTGCACAGACAGACACAGACACACACACACATTCCAAAACGAACTTTGGGTTCTGGAATGTTCGAAAAGTGTAGATATGTCGAAAACTCAAGTTGCGATTTTCGACACGCAGTACTTTCCCTATACATAACCATGTATCGTAGAGAAAGTAAAATGAAACAAAAATGTTAATATACGAAAACTGTTATGTTAATATTAAGTTAACAAACACCAGTTTTAATGCAGTGTAAAGTAAACTAAATCGCTTCATTTTATCTGCCCTCTAACGGACGTTTTTGAAGTTGTGTTGCCACTCTGTATGCTTTGTATTCAAATAATAAGTGTTATCATATAACGGAATGGAACATTTAACTACCGTGAATGTAATCTTAGAATATTCTACAAATAGTAAATTTTGCGTATAAACTTTGCAGCCGTAAATCAATAGTATGTTTATCAAGTAAGTTCTTTAATGAACAACTTACAATGTATTAAAAAGGCATTTATAAAGAGACATTTACCGTTTATGGGATTTCTTATTTTTTTAATTTTTTATTAAAATATTTTTTCAGTGATGCAAATCTAAATTGCATCTGCTGAAGTTCACTTTTCATATTCTTGACAAATTAAAAAAAAATATATATATATTTATTTAAAATTAAGTGCAAATCCGGCAGAAATGTTGGGGCGTGGTTTGTATTTTGAAATTCCATTTAGTGCCTTTTAAACGATTAAAAATCTCACATCGTACTTATAGAAATCATTTTTCCATTTCATGACAAAAGATAAAACAATATTACTATAATTTTTCAAGAAAGGTAGATTTTACCGAAATTAGTGGGCGTTTTTAATATCCCGAAACCACACTATAATATTTTAAGAGAATAGAAAGCGAATTTAATTCCTGTTAAAGTTCGCATTTCATTTGCTTCATATTTTTGATATATCAATAGATTTGTTTTCCTAAAAATACAAATTTTATAGTCATTCTGAGGGAATGGTTAATATTTTCAAACCAGACATTTTAGACAGACAGAATGGACAACGGTTTGAAGTCCATTAATTTAGATATTGCCAACACACATGAGAATCTTTAAAATTCACTTAATGAACGCATACAATGAGTAAAATTTTCATGCTAACTTTTCTACGTTATTGTGAAGAGGGTAGTGACGAGGAAGGTATTTTTAGCTATGCTTTCCCACAAAGTAATAGATTATAGGCACGAGCATAAATAAACAGCCTGGTTAGTAAAATGCGCAAAAACTAAGGGCTTCATTTTTACCTTAGCGGGTAATAGTCAATTGACGATGATGGCAAATAAAATTTAAAACTAGACCCATAAAACATCGAAATTTATCTTTGTGCTGAAAATAAGATATTTAGAAAACTTCAGTAACAAGTTTAAGTTTTCAGTTTAAAATTTCATTTGCGGAAGTGTACTTAAGTTATTTTAAGTGAATGTACACTACTAGTCATTTTTGCCGTAGTCACTAACTAGCGTTCTGAAGATTTATACATTTACCAACAGATTTTGCAGTGTATAATGCAGCGTGAAGGGAAAGTTATATGGCGAATTTTGTTTAAAAAATTCGTGCGTATATCTTATTGAAAGTAAATAATTTATTTTCGGATAAATTAAAAATAGCCATGAAAGGAAATAAATTTAGATATGTCCTACTAAAATTGGTTGTTAAACGATATCAAATATCTGAAATAGCAGTTTTTAATACAGAAATAATAAACATTTCTATACAGCTAAACATATGAGTATTTTGCTTTGAAAATGTAAGGGCAAAATTTTCCGTGTAACGTTATGCAACCATGATCTATTGAAAATCGATATACTTGGTTCCAAATCCAAAGTGCGTTGACTAGAAGTAATAGTGTTACGACCGACTATTACCGTATTCGGAATTGACGACCGACTATGGCCGTATTCAGAATTGACGACAGACTATGGCCGTATTCAGAATTGACGACAGACTATGGCCGTATTCAGAATTGACGACCGAGACGATCGGCCGATTGAAACTTCACATAATTGATCATTTCAGGAAATTTAATTGTCTAATGCTGACTCAACTGTCCGACCGGGTTTCAAGGGGGTGGGGGGGGGTCCATTCCTTTGCCACGAACACTTCTGTGACGTCAGATGGAGTTTATTTGCAGCGCGCGGCACATGGTGGCGCGGCAGACGCGTGGTAACCGGCGGCTGAGAGTGCCGGCAACATATTTTATTATTTCTATTTAAATCCAATGCAACGTGGTCGTTGCTGATCTATCGTTTCTTACGTATCTTTTTACGTAAACTTTGGGTTGATTTAAAACAAAATAGTCTTTATTAAGGCTAACTTGTTATTTCTACTATCTAAAATCATCGGCTTATTCATTTTGTGAGTTTTGTCGAGCAAATTTCTATATGCTGAACGATTGTGCTATTGCAACTTGCCACAATAATAGCAGTTTCACGAATAAAACGGTTTTTATTATAGATTTCCTCAACAGTCTGAGATTTAAAAAGAATGGGTGCGTATTTGCAAACGCAAAAATTCATTTAATCCAGATGTTTCACGCAAGGTTATGTTTCACGCATATGTTCCCTACATTTTGCTGAGTCTGATTATGTAAAGAATTTAAAAGCAGAATTATTGGGATATATTCCTGCCAGAAAATCATTAAAGGAAGGTGCTATTTCTTCGCTAAATTTACCTGGCAGATCTTCCATTCCTAGTTCAAGCACATCAATTTTACCAGAAGTAGCCACACAGAAATTTCCTTCAGTGGATAATGGTACTTTTGTAGCAGCTACTTTACCTGCTGTAGATGTTAATGTATCTGCTACTTTGCAAGCTGTCAATGCTAAGGTTATACTTTTCCGTGCTGGGGATGTTAATGCAACACCTTTGTGTACTGTGTCTGTTAATGCAACACCTTTGCGTACTGGGGATGTTAATGCAACACCTTTGCGTACTGTGGTTGCTAATACTCCTTTGCAATGACAGGAAAGGTGGGTATAAAGAGGAATAAGAAAACGTGCTTTAGATGTAATGAGCAATTTGTCTCCCAAAAGGACAAAAGTAGACAAGAGTGCAAATACTGAAAATACTGAAGATTGTACAAATTGTTCAGTAATGAAACGTAAGTCTCATTCTGATGCCATGGAAATGAAACGTTTTCTTTTACGTGTAAATGCAGCAGAAAGACAAGTACTTGTTATGAAAGAAAAAAATTACAAAATTGTAAGAAGAAAATAAAACACCGAAAGAAGAATCTAAGAAAGACAAAATCTGTATAGCTGAACTTGTACAAACTGAAATTAAAAGAATGCATCTTGGTGTCCTGCCTGACTAAAACTCAAATTGCATGTTTGATGAATGGCCAAAAGCAAGCTCGTTGGACCAGAGAAGATATTGCTAAAGCTTTAACTTTAAGATCAATTTCAAAACTAGCATATCAATATGAAAAAATGGCGAATCTCGTCCTGGAATATCTACTTTGCGTTGATGGACGAAGTCCTTTGATTGCAAGAAAGGCATAATGACAAATGTTATTCATTTGATGTCAGTTAAAGGTGAGAGCTTAAGTGAAATTGATTGCTAAATTATTTTATGTTTTGATGAAATAAACATCGATTGTAGATTATGTTATGATCAAGCAGAAGATAAAAGTTATTGGTCCTCACAAAAATGTTCAAGTAGTTATGACCAAAGTATCAAGTTGTTGGTATTGTTTCGGACATGGGAGGAAAGAATATGATAGTTTGGAATGACCTAAAAATTACCCATGAGAATACTTCTTTCCCTAATCCAATCGACGATTCGCGGCATATTTGGGTATTTGCTGGCATACCTCATTTGCTCAAGTTGCTCATTCTTGATGATGGGATTCAACTTAAAAGCGGGAAAAAAATTAAAGAATTATTTGCCAAATTGTTGGAAAAATATTGTGGTGAAACCCAGATATGTCCTCAATTGAAACAGCATTATTTAGAGGTTAGAGGGCGTGACAGACAAAATATACGCATTGTTGCATAACTTTTCTTCAAGCCGTACCACTATTGCTTCAAAATATTTATTGCATGATGAAGAAGCAGCCACTTTTGTCAATGTTGTTAATGATGCTTTTGATGTTATGAATTCAAAGCTTCCGTGTGATCCAAGGGAAAATCCTGCAAATGGATTTGGTGTGTAAAGAAGAGCAAATGGATACACTAAATAAATTCGCAAGTGTATGCATGAAGATGCTTGTGGGTAAGAAGAAGCATTTGCTACCTTTCCAAAAGGGATTTTTGCTCCCTATCAGGTCAGTTAAAGGCTTATACAACTACTTAATTGCAAAATACATGAACATGAAGTATATTTTGACATCCAGAGTAAATCTAGACTGTCTGGAAAAATTATTTTCACAGTTACTTGGTTTAGGACATTTTTACGATAATCCTTAGCCTACAGAAGTCAAGCACCGCCTTAGAAATCTGTTGCTAGGTGCAAATGCTGCTGATGTTATTCAAAAAACAACTTGTAGTTCTATGCAAAATGTGGATGAAGACAGTTCGGGCAACAGTTATTTCACATGTGAAATGTTTTTAGGTATACCAGATATACATAATTTGCCACAAATTTTAGATGATGATGGAAAATAGGACTTTTAGCCAAAAACCGATAAGGGCGGTCAAAGAAGCAGGCGTTTCCTCGTGATGGCTCGGCTGCCAGATTGCGGGTTCGAGTCCCGCCTGCGGGCATGGATGTTGTGATGTCTTATTTGGGGCAGAAGTCAGACTTCTACCTTCGGGTGCCCCGGGTCATTAGACTAAACAGAAGCAGTGCACACATTCTTCCTTAAATGTAATGTTAGGGACACGACATCAACAACAACATGTGTATAATACATACCGCCTCGGTAAACGCGAGCACTTTTTAAGATTTAGTAGATTTCCCACTTAACTGAAAAATCTTAAAGTCCTATCTTTAAAAACTGCTCTAGTATCACTTTTTCATCACTGTGATCTGGTATGTGTATCACACATAGTCCATTAAAAGTTTCCAAACACCTACATTTACTTAAAATTTGAAGTTCGATCTTAAAAAATACAAAGATTTCCCTTTCGCTGTCCTATAGTAGTTGTGTGTATCATGGATACTACGTTATCATATGTTTATATCTCTTGCTCATAAATACTCCATTTACTTAAAAAATTCCAAGTCTTCTCCTAAAAATACTATCTCAGATCAGCATTCCACCGGTGGGTGTTGGTTATATGCATTGTATATAACCCCCTCACTAAGCATTTCTCCCTTTTTAGCAGTTAGTAGAAATCGTATTTACCTAAAAATACAAGATCTAACCATAAAAAAACTCTGTTAATTCTCCATTTCAGGACTACGTATCGGTTATAAGTATCGCACATGCCGGCTCAGTAATCACTTCCGACCCTTTAAAAGCTTCAAAACATCACATTTAGCTAAGTAATTTAAATTTCCCATCGTAAAAATATTTATCTAGTTCGGCACTTCATAGCTTGGTGTCGGTGATGGATTCGCTTCATACTCCCTCTGTAGGTGATGTCACCTTATAAAATGTTAATACATATTACATATAGTTAAAAACTTCAAAGTCTTATTCTTAAAAACCTAGTCTGGTTCTCCATTTTATTGCTATGTATCGATCACTCACACGTTAAATAACTCTAAACATTCTATTTATCGAAAAAATTTCAAAGCCTCGTGTTTAAAAATAAGCACCCCTAAAATTCATTCATTTCAGCTAGTTCAAAAACATGCATTCTTGACCGTTTTTTTGCAAATAAAAGCACATTTTTGTGAAAAATATGTAAAAGTACGAAAACACACGCCATAGTTAACTTCACAGTGAAATTTAATTCGCAGCTCGTAACCGCGATATAGCTTAAGAACTCTTTAGAAATTACCTTGTCACGTCCTTGCTGCAAGATATTCAATACTTAACCGCTTAGGCAGTTACCTGCATAAAAGTATCATCTTTCAATATTTTAAATTAGCAATTTTCTTGCTTAATGGGATTTTTTTCTAAGTATCGCCCTAATTAGTACCCCTTTCCACCATTAGGGGTCGCTGGGGGTTCCATACCGCCACTGTCACAGAAGTCCAGGTATTGCCACCGCTCAAAACGTTTCTTCAAATCTTGGAAGAAATCCCAAGTATCGCCCTGAATAGTTCCCCTTTCCCTCGTTATTGGGCGCTGAGTGTTTCATACCGCCACTGTCGCAGAAGCCCAGGTGTTGCCACCGCTCAAAAAGTTTCTATGCAACCTCATTATCCCACTCATTACGCCCAAAAATCAATACTCTCGTACAAAACTCCATTACCGTTGCCACCTCGAAAAAACTTCTAAACAATGAAAACCCCTAAAATTTTTCCATTTCTCAATTTTACTCCCTCGTTCAAGATTACGGAATCCAAGATGGCGGTCATACCGCATACCGCACATACTGCTAACTGACGCAGGACCGCCTATCTTTCCTTTTCATATCAAGTATATTATTATCATTAGAGGCATTATTCTTTTATTTGAAATATTTGATATGTCGTAAATTTTTTTATGCTTTCATCAAGTTTGAGAAATCATGTGCAGAATGTAGTTTATTTCTCAGTAGTATTGTCAAGAATATAAATTATTATCGGAATAACATTTCTGGCGTGTGTTCGCAATCTTTTAATCGAACAAAAACATTTTTTTTAATCGATTTATTGCTTCCTCTTTCATTGTTACACCACTGCCATCTGCTTGAGTGTAGAATGTAATTAATATACCACAGATAGTAATTCAAACTTCTACTTTATGCTACCTTTTCCACTTTATATTTTCTTTTGTATGGTGGCGCAGATGAAACAAGCAGGATAAGCGCTGCTTCACTTAAAGTTATCGGCTAAATGGGTAGGCATTATTATTATTTGACAAATTTTTCAGGCACCTTTGGCTATTTTAGTTTTTTTTTTTTTTTTTTTTTATGAAACATGACTCATATACGTTGAGCTATAAATTTATGGAAGTTTACTTTGTAACCTAATATTAAGTAATGTACAGAGTTTTGATAAGCACGTGACATTTAAATTATATATTTTGTAGGGTAGGACAATAACGAGTAATCCGGTCAAACAGGGTTCTTCTATTTTGGGCTAAAGCAGTCCTGCCATCTGATGACTGTTAAAAACCTTAAATACTAATTATATATATATATATATATATATATATATATATATATATATATATATATATATATATATAAAAGTCTAATAATTGTCTAAAGTCCAAAAATTGTCCAAGTAGAAATAGTTTATAGATATAATCTATCTATTTCTTCAGAAACATACATTTTTGTGTTTGCTTCTACAAAAAACTTGGACTTGATTAGATTTTGTAGAGGTTAACAATTCATGATTTAGGCTTAGAGCCTCGTCCACGTGTATGGCGTTTGTGCTTGATTTCGTTTGTTATACTTATTTCGATTCCATACCTTTGTATTATATATTTTTCATTGACTTGTTGATTCGATATTTATTTTATTTATTTTTTTTCCATTTGCTTGAGGATTAGTTGATCTTTACTTTTGTTTTGTAAGCCAGTTAGATAGTTGAATTTAGTTTAGGTTTTTCTTTTTTTGTTTCCATACCTTTTAATTTAGTTGATTTTCTGTAACTTGATAGCTTGTGTTTTGTATTTTTTATCCCTTTGATTGATGATTTGCTGTATTATATTTTATTCTGTGGGTGTTTTAAAAAGTTAGGTTTATCGTGTTACATCTTCTTACTTTTCGTTCATTGGATTTTCAAACTTCTATTATATATATATATATATATATATATATATATATATACTCTATAACAAAAAAATCGACGCACCAAGAAGGAGTCACCAAGAGAATCCGGCCACACATCTTGCTACTATAAGCCTTCGGGTTGGTCGTGTGGTCTGGGTTTTCAGCACCAAGAAGGAGTTATCCGATAGTCAACATTCCGGGATGGTTGTAATCGTCTTACCATAACGTCCCAAATGTGCTTTATGGGAGAGAAATCAGGAGACCTAGATGGCCAAGGAAGTGTTGGGCAAGCTTGAAGACAAATCATGACACCACATTTTATTCATTTGCATGTTCGCTCAAGATGTCTTTGCGTACGAAATTTCATTACAATCGGACAACTCCTTCTTGGTGCGTCGATTTCTTTGCTATAGAGCATATATATATAAAATATTAGAATTGAAAATCCAATGGTAGAATAGAAGTAGTAACTCATAATACACCAATTAACTTACAGTTTAACTACAAAATACAAAGAATTAAAAATGAAATTCAACCATAAAGAGGAAATTAAAATACAAATAACAGGTCATAAAGATGAAGATAATCAACATGGTGTGGAATCGAAAATAGGAATACAAAAATGAAGCAATAAAGCTTGCACGCGGAAAAGCTGTAGACTCAAGAATTGTTCATTTCGAAAAAATTATTTTTCAAGTCCAAATATTTAATCGAAATGAACACAAAAATGCTTGTTTCTGAAACACAAGATATATTTTATCTGTAAACTTGTGTTATTTGGACGACAAGCATAAAGATTGAAAAATAGATAGGAAACATAAATACCTAAAAATACACCTCAAATGTACAACCATGACGAGCAATAAATGACAAGACCAATGTTGCCATTTACTAAAGTATAATGAAGGAATATACTGTTGCCAATTGTGAGTAATATATATATTATTATTAAAGGTTTAAAACATTTAGATCTCAGCTACAGTTGACATATAGCTCAGCCACAGATAGTTGTATCTAGAGATTCAGCAAAAGATTTTTGAGAAAAATGTACAATGTTTACATTACATTTGCTGTGATTATTAAGAAAAATTACCAAAGAGAAACAATTGATAGTGTTGTATTCTTTATTTAATAAACTATTATTTCTATTAATTAAATGTATAGTTACGATGGTGTAAAATGCTTCTTGCCATGCCGTCTTTCAATAAGGGGGAAACACATTCATAGGCAACAATTGCTATTATGTGAAGGTAGGGTTGACGGACCTTGGAGACATTTTCGTAGATTTGGCGAAATATTACATTAACAAATGTTGGTGACATATACCTTAACAATCGTTAAGAAAGAACTGTCGTTTGTTTTGAGAGATTGTTAAGGGTGTATACAGTTCTTTGATCTGAGAAAGGGGACTTCTAATGACCTCGAAACAATTATAGTCGCTTCATTAACATACCTCTGCTTTTGCCAAGGAAGTAGTGCAAGTTAATTTCTTACAAGAAGCAATTTCATGTATTGAGATCATGCCATATTAATATCAAAATTTAAAATAAGCATTTTTAACTAGAAGCAAATCATTTTGTTAAGGGGATATTGAATGGAACCACTGATTATATTTCTTACTATTCCATTGGTTGTTTTATGCTTCAATTTGGTTGTATGAAACTATAGTGTATCATTTTTTTTTTAAGTTGGAAAAATAGTCTTGTCAAAGAATAGATACATAGAAAAGAAATCAATCTGATTATCATATTTTGAAGTGCATAAACTAATGGTATTGTAATATTTCAACAGTAAAACCATGTTAAAGCTGAAAAAATAGTCTTATCAGAGAGTAGATACATTGAAAAGAAATCAATCTGGTTATCATATTTTGAAGTGCATAAACTAACTACAGTTCAAAATAAGATGATTACGGAACTTTAATATTTCAACAATAAAAGCATGTTACTATACCATTTCGCCGGCCATCCATTAAATTGCTCTATGTCTTTGGATGAGTCGGATGGTCTGGGCTCTCGACTATACAATTTCGGAATTTTGTTTTCTTAATCACATTTTATGTATATATAACAAGAAAAAGCTGTTTATCTACTGAAATATTAAAACCAGCTTACTTTTCCAATGAAATATTAAAATAATGAGATAGTCCTGTTATTAACATTGAAACCCAATATACAAATAATCATGTCTTATGGGGCTAGTCTTATTTTTTTCGTCGTCAAAATTTACGTATAAAAGGAACATTTAAATGGTACATTTGAGCTTATTTAGTTTGTTATTTTGGGTTTAACAATTTTTGCGGGCCATTTCATTAAAAATGGCAGGTTTATTTTTTACCAAAATCTAATTAGGACCAGGGTAACCCACAAGTGTTATATCTACAAAAGTTCCGAAATTTGATCTGGAGTGAATACATGTACTGCGCGCGCGCACACACACACACACACATAGACAGACAGACAGACATCACGTTAAAAATATCTTTTGTATTCTAGAGTGTTCGATACAGATCAGTCGAAACCTCGACTTTCGGTTTTCGACACGATTACTTTCCCTATACTGTATACTTTCCCTATACTGTATTGCAGGGAAAGTAAAAATCTGATGTGGACAGCACATGACTTTCCAACAGACTCAAATTCATTTTCATAATTCATTAATTTCAGTCTAATAGCACAAAATAACACGGACAATTATTCGAAATTACACTGCATTTGCAATCTTAATTTATTTTTCGTTTCATTTGGCGGCTGGAAGTGTTTCCAAAGGCGATTTGCAAAAAAAAAAAAAAAATGCGTAAGAACTGAAATATTTAGAGAACGGTTAGTCATAGAGTAAAAAAGTTCGTTTTATTTTTTGCGTAGTCAAAAATTACGTATGAAACAAGCATTTAATTGATGCATTAGTTTATTTGCAGTCCTTAATTTTAGATTTTGATGATTTTTGCGGGTTTTTTTTACGATTCGTACCAAAACCTAATCAGCACCAGACTAACCTACAAGTGACTTACCTACCAAATTTTATGAAATTTGGTCGATTAATTTTTCAACTAGAGTGGATACAGACGGACACTCAGGTAGACAGGCAGGCAGGCTGACACACACAGACGTCACGTTAAAAATAGTTTCTTCATGTTCTGGATTGCCCGAAACGTGTAGATCTGTCGAAAACTCGAGTTGAGATTTCCGCAACTTGAGTTAAGAAAATCGTACTTGAGAAAATACTTTGCGATTTTCGCAACTTCAGTTGCGATCTTCGACCCGATTCTAATACTTTCCCTATACATTACCATGGATACATAAAAGAAAAAGTAAAAAGTGGATATTTTTCTGTATAATGGCTATATACCATTTATCTCAGAAGTAAAACTGTCGCCAGCAACACCTTTTTCATAAAATCCATCACATATAGTTAAGCATTGTAACTTGAAAATTCCGGTTATATTATTCATTATTGGCATTTTAACAAATGTCTGGAATCCTCTTCACATTACATAGAAGGAATAAAAAGTCGAAATAGCGTGTGAGGTTTGCAGAAAGTCGATTAATTTGTTTCAGATGTATGCATGCTGTGACTGTCGTACTTCGGTTTCCAAAGAATCAGAGCGTGCAAACAGGAATATATTTAGAAAAACAAATTTACCGTTACAGAAAATGAACCACCCTTTTACGATGAATAGGATGAGTTAGTTTAAGCGTTTAGGATATTTGTAAAGCGCTTCGTTCTTGAGCATGGTGCGGGTAATCATATGAAAGGATGCGTAGAAAATGTTACTTACAAGCTGTTAAATGAAGCATTTCTTGAAATATAAAAGACACAGAAATGTACGGGGAATATTAATGAAAATTACTTTTGTAAGGAGCACTGAAGCCACCACGGAACACATTTCTGTTCCAAATTCTGTGAATATTAAAAAATTTACTTCAAAAATTTATTCGAAATTTTTTTTTTTTTGAAATATAAAGGCAAGTAAAATAAAATAAATCGTATATAAAATAAAGTAAAATAAATCGTCAATGAAATAATATTCCTGTTTTGAAGTATAAAAGGAAAGTAAAATAAATTGTGCACAAATAAAAAAATTGAAATATAAATGGTAACATAAATTGTACTTGAAATGTTAATTGATATATAAAATAAATATAATACATTGAATAATGAATATAATATACTTCAAATGAATATGCTGTAAGTGTGCTCATATATATGTTGCTCATATACGTTGTAAGTGTGCTCATATGCGTTGTGATAATAATATACTAATACACTGTGATAATAATCATATACGCTGTGATAACATGATATATACGCTGTGTTTCCTCATATATTCTGTGACAATAATCTCATAACACGTGTGTTCTCATATAAGCTGTGATAATAATCTCATAACAAGTGTGCTCATATAATTATATGTTAAATAATGAATATAATATACTTGAAATAAAAATTGCAATCAATCGTCAATGAAATAATATTCATTGGAAATCAGTTTTACAAGATACACAATTGAACATTTAAACCATCATCAAAATCATTTCATTTCTTCCAAACAAATGGATGGATATTCAACAGTTATTGAAACAAAAATTACTTTTCTTGAAATATAAAGAGTATTAAACTGTGCTTAAGCTCATAAGGTAAATAATTTTAATTGCAAATTATTTCTGCAAAACATAAGTGTGAACACTGAAAGCTTGTAACTGAAAATATTGCTGTTTCAAATTACTGCTACTTCGTTTGTTGGCTGCTTAAAAATTACTTCATAAAGATAGAAAAATTTATGGATATTTAAGGCCATATAATATAGAAGAATAGTTAAATAATAGTTAGAAGATTAAATAATAATTCAAATAATAATTAGAAGAAGAATTTTAACAGGAAAGTTTTTTCACAAGACTTGTGTGCAAGCGCTGAAATTATGACTGATGTTTCAAAAGATACGTTAAGATGAAAATTTAATGCTATTCAAGAATGTAAGTAGAAAAATTCTTGAAATGTGCCAGGCAGTTTGTATATAATTACTCGTATATGAACTAATTTTTACTGGAAATTATTTCCTTGAGACTTTAATATAGAAACTGGTGTTAAAAAACTGATGTTATTGGTGTTTAAAAATATTTAGATGGATATCCAAGCCATTTAAAAAAGCAAATTTAAAACATTGGTTAAATAGACTAGATAATTACAGTTAATAGTATGTGGTATAATTTTAATTAATTTTTTCCTAAGGACTTACATGTGAGCAATGTTAAGAATCTTTCAAAACGAGTTATCGAATAACAATTTTTTCTGATCAAAATATTTGTCTATATTAGTCATGTTTATATAATGCAGGAAGTAATTATTTCATAACAGAAAGGAATTGATCATGAATTTACTATGTTTATAAGTTGTTTCTAGATTTAATATCAGAAAAATAATTATTATTTGAAAATGATTACTATTTGATTTTAATTAATTACTTATTACTCGATAAATATTCGCAAGCAGTTTGAAAAAATTGTGTCTCATAAGCCAAATTATCGTAAAGCGAATCGAACTTTAAAAAGGTAATAATTCCCTTTTTCTCAAGGTTACATTTGTACTATTCAAAAAATGAATTGTGATAACTTCAAATGTATTTTACGTTTCCGATGGCCGAATATTTTTTAAAAAGCATTGATATACATATTATATTGATTTCTTACCTTTTTATCGAAGGGAGAAAGTATCTATACATTTTAATTCACTCTGAAGATATATATAGTAATAATGTTAATCTGACTTTAACTAACTGAAATATTTAAAAATAATAAATAAAATTGTTTTAAAATTTTACTGGTCACAACTGGTTAATTCAAGATCAAGATTTTACAGATAACATTTCAGTTATTTTTTAAAATGACATTTCATTATAATAATTTTTAGTAACAGAAAGGCTTGACTTTTATAATTTTGCATTTAACTTTGAAAAAAATAATCTTGCAATTTGAATGTGTATATTATAGCATATATATATGATACATTTCATTTTAAAAGAATTGATTAATGTACACTTAAAGTGATAAGATATTTAATCAGAACTTTATACTAAAATGTTTGTCGTCTTAAATGTGATTTGCAATTTTATCTAATTTAAATTTCTCTATATAATGAATAATAAGAAAACCTTATATTTACAGTTCATAAAGTGTACATTTCATAATGAATTTAAAATCAATTGGATTAACTTTATAAATGTAAACCCCATATTGCCTTGAAAGAAAGTTTGTAAATCGTACAAAAAAATCAGACTTGCCATTTAAAAAATATGAATGAAACTGTTATAAATATGTTTCTAGAATACATTTAGTAAACCACGACTTGTTTGTTTAAAAGTGTAAATAAGACTTATAAATACGCTTCCAAAATAGCTTGACGTGTATTATGGCTTGTTTCAAAGTATAAATGATAGTTATAAATCCGTTTTCAGAGTGATTTGAAGTGTACTAAGCTATAACTTGTTTTATACTATTATAAATATTTTGAAATGGAGTACGTCATGAATTGAAATATTTAAAGAAGACAAAGTCATGATTTAAACTTAAGAATGAGACTGTTATAAGTAGGTTTCTATAATATCCTCAAGTGAATTACATTATGCATTTTAAAATTATAAATGAGACAATTATAAATAAGTTTCCGGAACATATGGACGTGGACAAAATTGTCAAATACTTCAGTTAACACTTATGGAAACTAGTTCATGGAAACTAGTTATGGAAACTATGGAAACTAGTTCAATGAAAATTTAACAATTATCTTAAAATGATTTGCAAGGAAAATATCAGCTGGACGGATTGGAACAAGACTTTGTTACATGTTTTGCTCACAATTGCAATCATTTCCATACCTGTGAAATCAAAGTAAGTATTTCTTGAAAATTCCTTAATTTCTATGTTTTAGCGTAAAATTTTTGTGTAACCGTAGCATATAATTTTAATTATAATATAAAATGAAATGTTTAAATATTTATTTAATGGTTTTTTTTTTATGAGAAATCATTGAAACAATGAATCTAAAAGAATGAAATATACTTACGTCACATCCCCAAGAGTGAGCAAAAGCAAAGAAAAAAAACTACTTTTATTTTATTGTAGAAAAACATGTAATAAATATCTGATGTAATAAATATTTGACAATTTTGTATGATGTTCATATCTCTGAACATCATACAAGCGATATGAACATCAGGCAAGATTTATGAAGAAAGCAATTGAAATTTCAATATATATATAGTGTTAAGAAAGAAAAATCAAGGATCAGGTTCATAAATTGAGAAGTATTAGTGTAATTGTATATTTTTATGAAGGTGCATAGGAAACCTCTATGGCGCTACACGATGAAACAACTTTAGGGGGTCTGATCCCTTTTTTCAGGGAGTTATAGGATCATCTTGCTGCCAGTCAGAGATAGGGGAAAACTCAAATGCAAAGTTGTTGATCCAGGGCTGTAGCCAGAGAGGACATTCAAGAGAGGATGGCGTGAAATTCAAGGGAGCTCAACAGTTTGAAGGAGGGGCTAACCAAAAACACAGTTAATAATTAGCATTTAACATTAACTATAATAGTTGGTATTGTATATTTCAATTCATATAAATTATGAACAAATACTTGCATATTTATATTTGTAAGCAGTGTTGATTTTATAGCTACATCAATATTAATATATAATAATTACAATTGATTTTAATATAAGCATCAACTAGTAGCAAAACTATTAATGAATAGAAGGAGATTTCTGAAAGTTAATACGAGTTAATGCTTAAGATTAACTCTTAACTGCTTAGCTGATTTTAACGCTGTAATGTATAACAGTGAAAAACGCAATAATACAAAAGTATCCAAATACTATTGTCTTAATTTCTAAAATTTTTAATTTAAATATGCAAATAAATTGATCATCAGTATAACCACATATTCAGCTAAATTAAAAAATCTTTAAAATAAAGTAATTTATAAAAAAAAAGTCACAAAATGAAATTTTTTATGCAACATTTGGATGACATGCTGGATGAAATTTCATCACTACTAAAAATGTAATATTTTTATCAGAGGAGCTGAGTATACCTCTTGGGGGGGGGGGGAACTTAGCTCACGGCCCTGTGTTCATCGTTACAAAATTAGTACTAAGCATTTTTATCCCACCATAAAAGCTGCAAAAAAAAAAAAAAAAATCTAAATGACGATTTTAAAAGTGACGATTTTATTAATCTGCATGTAACTGTAATCATAGAGACATTAGAAAACACGCTAAGATATCTTATTTTCACGTGAGTAGCAGGCATGCTTCGTTGCTGATAATGAACATTTTGTATTTTGTGTATAATAAAGTTAATTTTATTCTGCTGCATTGTCTAAATGTACGGTTTTTTTCTTTTGCTCGGAGATCGATTGTATAGGCGGGTTTTCAGGGCCCATTTCAATCTTTTGCTGTTGGACAAAAATGCTTCGTACTAATTTTACAATACACTACAATTTTGCAACTAACTTTTTCACCTACCTGTAAAAGCAAGCGAAATAGATCCCTGTAGCCCCCTAAAAAGTGAACATCCCCTCTAAAGTTGTCTCATCATGTAGCGCCACAGGGGCTACATGACCGGACATTTTTATACACAGGAAAAAGATATACAGAGTGATTGAAATAAAGGGCCAGTACTCACCAAACCAAGTATTTTTCGCCGTAGTTTACCGGTCGAAAATGAAATGTAAAAGCGTTACAGGGCCCTGGAATGGGCGAGGAGGTCCCATAGCTTGGCTCCCACGATCTCGGATCTGTCTTGACATTTTTTTGTGGGGATATCTCAAGAGTGTCGTCTATGCCATTCCATTGAATCTGAAGTCTGCCATTCCATTGAATCTGCTCGTCGGCAGAATTTCGGCCACTGCTGCCGAAGTGCGCGACTTGCCTGGTCTGTTCGAGTGAGTTTGCTAATCCCTCCATCGCTTCTAAGACGTGCATTCAGGTTGGAGGTCGCTCTTTTGAGCCATTACTGTAATTTTTGTTTATTAAATGTCATTTTATAACTTCTATGTCATTGTGTTTTTGCCTCACCTCATAGATTTCACCATTAAGCGCCTACTGGCATCTTAAAGTTTCATTTCCGACCCGGTACACTATGACGAAAAATGCTTGGCTTCGTATGTACTATTAAGGTTTATAAACCTTGTGTACTACCACCTCGTAAAGTTTGGCTCATATTTTTTTAATCACCCTGTATAAGATAACCCTAACACTTTTCGAGTCTAGTCCATGATATTCCTCGAGACCCTGTATTTACATTTATGGCACAGATCCATTAATTTCTTATACTATATAATCTGTTATATTCATGAACTAGTATTCTTTAATTAAAATTTGTATTACTGATCGGTTATTGCCTGGTTGATTAGCGGATTCTTCTGTACTCAGAAACGCATATTATCGAGTGTACCGTTGAATTTTTAAAACGTGAGCGATTTTTTTCAATTATTTTCTTTAAAAAAAATGAGTCAAAACCAGAGTTAAGGACACCCCTATATGCTGCTTTTTTACCAATTTTACCTATTTTTCAGGACACACGCGAGACCACAGAGATATAAAATCAGTCAAAATGGTGCGTTTTTGAAAATCACTACAAAAATTTACATTAAAAAACAACTTTTCTTGTTCAAAGAACTTACTATTTTGAAAAATGTTGAGACCGAAACGATATAAAATAGATCAAAATTAAGCATTTTTAAAGCAATATACTAATGAGATAGTCTAAACCATCAAAAAACGAATGTCTTTATACAAAAACTATACATTTTACATAGATAAAGAAGATCTGAAAAATAGATTGGGCAATTCTAAGACACTCGAAAAAACAAAAATCATACGTTTTTGAACATAGATGAGACCAAAAATAATATAAAATCAGTCAAAATAACCCCAGATGATTATAAAATACATCAGATTATGCCCCCCCCCCCATAACTGGGGGACTATGAATTTGATAAAAAAAGTATATATAATAGGAAAATATAAACAAACTGAAAAACCTAAAATCCATATAGAAAAAGATGAGAAAAAAGTTAATGCGATTCCTCTTTGGGATCGTGTTTTTAAAGAACAAAAAATGAAATATATAAGGCGATATATGCTTATAAAATCAAACTATAAAATATAAATTACAATGAAATAAAATCCTATAATTTTAAAATATAAATAAAATGATCATTCAAGGAGTAAATGTACGCGGTACAGCTGTACCGCCTATACAATCCTAGAATTAATAAATATCTTAGAATTTATGGGATTTATAGATGATTTAACGCGTCCCCAAATTAGGGGCTTATTTTTAAAGAGCAAAAAAGGTAAATTTATAGTTAGAAAAAAAGAATAAATAGAGTTTTTAGAAAAAAATAATATAGGACATGAATAATATAATATTTTAAGAGATTTATTTAGAAAAGCTATTGGAAAAATAGAAGGTAAAGTAGATATTACTACACATAATCCTCAATTAAGTCAGCCTTTTCATCCAAAAATGATGCCTACTCAAGAAGCATATGATATCTATTTAAATATTTTAACACATAAAATAGAATACAAAGAATTAGATATTAAAGATTGTATATTTGAGTTTCATAATCTGTCTCACCTATAATTATTTTCATTCTTTCATCAAAATTGAGTTTAGTTTCACTCTCATAACTCATTTTAAAACCTTTTACTTTTCCTTTTAAAGAACCATCATTTAATATATATCAATAGTCTTTATTTGCACCAGATATCCACGATTTCACATATTTATCTGCTTCTAACTCATCTGTCCATTCACCTAACATACATCCAGTTTCTATTTTATTTGTATCATTTTCGATATAAACAATACTATCTGTATCATAACCTATTCAATTTTTCTCATATTGGTTCTCTGTCCAAACTTACTCCATAATGAATTTAAACATATTTTAGATATATGTCTTATACCTGAATTTTTCTCGATTTCTTCTAAATTTATATACAATTTCTCTTTTACACATCTCTTATATTCTTTCTCAGTTTTAAATTTTTCACACCATTTCTCATCTGTTTCTAATTTAATTTTTAAAAACATTTTATACTTTTTGAATAAAATATTTGTTTTTCTTTCAAAATGCCAAACTTCATATATATTCAAAATTTTATCTTCATCAAAATATACAGCCTCTAATCTAGGAAAAAATATTAATACATTTAAGTTTGTAATATCATTATATCTATAACCTATTTTTTCTAAATTTGTTAAATTTTCTATACTTTAAGTGAGGTTAAATTATTACCAGAACAATATATTTCTTTTAAATTTGTTAAATTTTCTATACCTTCAAGTGAGATTAAATTCTTACCAGAACAATCTAATACTTTTAAATTTGTTAAACTATCTATACCTTTAAGAGAGTTTATATTATCATCAGAACAACATAATTTTTCTAAATTTGTTAAATTATAAATTCCTTCAAGTGAGGTTAAATCATTACCAGAACAATATCATTTTTCTAAATTTATTAAATTTTTTATACCTTTAAGTGAGGTTAAATTATTACCATAACAATATATTTCTTGTAAATTTGATAAATTTGCTATACTTTCAAGTGAGATTAACTTTTCGATAGAACAAACTAATTTTATTATTTCTTCTAATTTTAGCCGAAAGTCCTTAATTTTTCGAACACTATTATAATATGTTGAAGACCCAGACCACACGACCAACCCTAGGGTTTACGGTAGCAATATGTGTGGCCGGACTATTATAATATGTATATATACTATTATAATATATATATTTCCCATCACTATAAGTAATAATCATTTAATAGTAAACAGTTTTTCAAATGATTCATCTTTATTAACAATTTGTTTTAAAAGATAAACACATTCTCGAAGTGTATTTTTAACCTCACAAAGCTCTTTAACAATTTTTTCCCTATAAGGTTCTTCTTCATTATGTCCAAACTTTTTATTTAATTCGCTCATTTGTTGTATAGCCTGTATTTTTCTCCAATGAACATTTAAAAAAATGATCAAGTAATATATCAAATTTATATTTAACCAGATAACAAAAATCTAACTCATAAACTCTTCTATAAACCCTAAACTAAATGTCTGATATCAAGTAATTTTATCTCCAATTTTAATAATTTTATGACTAAATCTTTGAGAGATTCAATCCTAAAATTATTAACTACAAATATTAAATATGATTTAGATGAATGTATTAAAGAATTTAATATATCTAAAGCAATTTTCACATGATTTTCACACTACTGAATTTAGAGAAATACTAATTGTAGTAATTAATAGAACTTAAAAAATCATAATAGAAATGAATTAATAAAAGTTTTAAAAGATGAATTAAAAGCTGGAGAGGATAAACGTTTTGTAGAAAAAGTAACTAGAATGGCTAAAGTATTAAACGGATTTGATCCTGATGTTTCTATTAATATTTCTGAAAATGAACAAACAAATATTATAGCTCAGAGAATATTTAGAGAATCAAAAACTGGTGAAGAATATAAAGATAAATTTATTAAAGAAATGAAAGAATGAGGATTTACAGATTACAAAGATTGGTTAGATTTTGATTTATAAGGCGATAGCATTATATTTCTAAAAAATATTTCTAAATAAATAGAGCAGATAGAGTTTATTCAGATGGAGCATGTTCCGATTTATGCTATTGAAGAATTGAAAAATATTGTGTAAATAGAAATGATGCTTACATTTGTAATTTTAAATTTTAACCGAGAGGTTATCACCTTAGCCGAAAAGGCTATCGCCTTAATTTCATTTTGTTTATATTTTAAAGGTTCAATATGTCCTTCTGGGATAGGATTTAAATTAACAAATAGAGGTAATTATGATATGGAAAAATAAAATTTTAAAACATTGTGAAAATCCTATAGTTGATCATGATGCAAGTACAAAAAGATATGTTTTGAATGAATTAGAAATAAATTATCAAAGTTTGAAAGAGACGATAGATAATACTAAAAATTATATGGATGATAGTTTTTTTTTAATTTTGTTAAAGAAACTGCAGAAAAAATACAAGAATTAGATAAAAATCTTAGAGGAAAAATAACTGCTAGTTATGAACAAATAATCAAAGAAACAGAAGAAAAATGTTTTATAAAAACAAAAAAAAAATCTAGTGATGTTAAAGATAAAAAAATTATTAATTTAGCTGATCCTGTTGAAAGTAAAAATGCTGTAAATAAAAGGTATTTGGAAAAGAAAGCTTTAGTGTTGAAAAATGATATTTATGATGCAAATAATAAAAAAATATCGAATGTTGTCAATCCAATTTTAAATAATGATGTAGCTAATAAATTTTATGTAGATAACAAATTTTTTTATTCTACAACAAAAACTGCAAAAAATTACTTCTTAAATGTCTCTGTAAATGAGTTTTTGTATAAGTTTTTCCACATTCACAAGAAATGTTTTCATATATTCTTCTTTTATCACATTATTCCTTCAACAGGGTACCCTAGACCAGAAAATGCAGCTTTGGTCCTGCTGGAATAAGGCGCAAACCAATTAGAGATTTCCTAACTTTTTTGGGAAATATATTCTAATTTTTTTGTACTTAGCGAGGTATTTTTTTAACTGCATTTTGCAGATATATTTATCAACATGATTATGTAACAATGATAGCAGGCATTGTAAATTGTGCTTTACCACCGAACACCTTTTATTCAAGATATTTCATTCTTTTAAATTCTAAGCCAAATGTATCTTCAAATATTAAAAAAAAAAGTATGTACCTCTTACTGGAACACACAAAAGGAGCCGCCATTGATTGAAATCAGTTAAGTAGTTCAGCCCCGTCAAAATTGAAGAAAGTAGTCGAAAAATCAAAATTATTTTTTCACTTTTTAAAATGCTGAATCAAGTTTATCTTCAAATTTTAAAAGAAAAGTGTGTACCACTCACTTGAACACACAGAATGAGCCATCACTGATTAAAATCAATTTAGTAATTTAGGCTGTGAGTCTGTCAATACTGAAGAAAATAGCTGAAAAATCATACACTTCAATTTTTGAAATTCTAGATAAAATTCATCTTCTAAATCAAATTCTAAATCAAAACTGTCAATTTTTTTTAAATATGTACCACTCACCAGAACAACCAAAACGAGCTATCATTCATTAAAATCGGTTCAGTAGTTAATACTGTAGATCCGTCAAAATTGGAGGGGACAAGAAGTCCTGGTCTACGCGCAGTATGAGCCCCTTAAATCCAGAGCCTGATTAACGCACGGAACTCCGGGGTCGAGACTATAAGCCCCAAATTTTAAAGGGCCCCTAAAGTTTGTATGTGATAAAAATTTAAGCAGACAATTTTTTAAAATATTATAAAATGTGATAAAATAATTATAAAATAATATAATAAAATAATTATAAAACAATATAATAAAATAATTATAAGATATGTTAATAGCTTTAACTATTATACATACCTTAAAGTCTTAATATATTACTTTGAAGTAAAAAGTTTGGAAGTTTTCTATATATACAAAAGGGCTTTCCGAGCTGCGATCCTGAGCCCCAAAATTTGTTATGTGTTGATGTTTTGCATGTGTTTGGTATGCGTATGGTATGGAGGCCCAGAATGAACACCAGGCACTGCACCCCACTTTGCCTCGATCAGGCCTTGCTTAAATCTGTGGGGGTGCGAAAGGCTTTCAGGGAAGTTGCTGGCAGGGGAAGGGGGGTACGATCCCTGTAGATATCATTCCCAACTGTGTTCCCGTTAAAATTGGATGGCTAAAGAGCACAATACGATTAGTAGTGCGCCGGTGCAACACTGTATGGCGGAAAAATGATTCAAGCCTTGGCTGCTATATAAGCAAATAATCTAGTTAGAAGGGCTAGGTCATTGAAAACTTTGCCAAAAGTGTAATTTTAAAGTTGTTTTTTCTTGGCTGCTGCCCCGCAAATTGTAATTTTCTTTTTCTCAGAAATGCGACCGGTTTTCCGGAAAAAGAAATATGAAGTCCTTAGTTTTCTTAGGACTGAGTTACAGACCGATGAAAATTAGTGTCTGTCGCGTCAAGTATATTATCAATTTCCCGCATCGACAATACTATCACAATGCTTCAGAAATTATCACTATTTTACATAGGCAAAAAAAAAATATTAAAATATTAAGTATAGAATATTTTGAATTATAATCATGTAAAATACTAAAAAGTGTACCAACTGCTAGTTAGAGTTTTAGATAATTTGTGCGAATTTAAAATTTCGTTGTGTGGCAGAGTATGTCGAACTCGACTACCGAACGCGCACACATTCTCACTGAGAGCGAGAGAGACAAACAGACAGAGATAGACATATTTACAAAAGTATTTACTCCGCACTTTTCTGAGAGAGAGAGAGAGAGAGGAGAGGACAGAGGAGGAGAGGAGAGAACAGGAGAGGAGAGAACAGAGGAGGAGAGGAGAGAACAGGGGAGGAGAGGAGAGAACAGGGGAGGGGAGGAGAGAGAGAGCCACGTGACGGGATATCATCAATTTTTATTGAAAAAAAAAACAAGCAATTCAGTTGCAAATTGGAGAGAGAGAGAGAGTGGGAGGGGAGATGTATTTACTCCGCACTGTTTTAAAATTACAAAACCATCACAATAGAAAACTAAATAACTAAATATATTAGAGCTTATATTAGCATAAATATGCTATATGTGGAAGTAAGAAACATGTAACGTGACGGGATATCATTAACTTTTATTGAAATAAGCAAGCAATTTCGATTGCAAATTGGCTAGGCACTCCAAAAACGGAGGAACGCTTCGTGATTTGTTCGATACACATTTAAATAAGCCTTCTAAGAATAATAGCCTTCGTGATTTGTTCTATACACATTTAAAGTTATTCATTTTTTAAAAGAACTATCTGTGACAAAATTCAAATTTATTAAGCCCATTCTGTTGTATAATGACATATAACAAAAGTAACTTCAAAAAGGAAGAATGCTTTTAGAACACAAAACAATTCTTTTTTTCTTTTTTGATTTTTGGAATGTCATAAATTCCAAACGTCATATGTGATTTTGTAACAAGAAAAGAGTATCTTTGCAAGCAAAACAGATGTGAAATTGTATTGAATTAAATCAATATCCGAATACACTATTCCCCTGAAAAACAAAAGAATTCCTCAATTAGTCACGCGATGCTTCAGTGTAGCTCCAAATATCACGCTAAATACAGCCGGAAAATTCAGGAAAAATGACATATATGCCTTTTTTCTTTTTATGAGTTATTCTAAAAAATGCCTTTTGCGGTTGTTTCTGCCATAAATCCCCCCCCCCCCCCCACACACACACCCTTTTCTGCGTTTTAAAGTTTATTTTCGTAGTTTTCTTTGCGTTTTATTTTTAACCAGGAAAATGTTTTCATTTTAGTTACGAAATCTTTCGTTTTTACAGACTCTGTATAACATGACGCAAAACCATTTCCCCGGCTTTTAGGAACATTTGGTAATGTTGTTACGAGATGAGATAAAGAACATAGATTGACAGCTATTTACTATTGCCCAAATTTGATAGAGTTTCTGAAATTGTTACTGGTTTTTCGGACGAAGAAACTGTATCTCTTAAAATTGCCAAATTTAGTGCTCGGCAGCTCCAAAGTACACAATGACCCCTCTTTTGTTTCAACATATTTTAAAACTTCCCAAATCAATTAAATATCTTGAAAAAGCAGACATTCCGTTGTTGGAATCATTGCAAACTGTAACCGATATTATGAAAGACTTTAATTATGTTCCTGGTGCAGCCACCAAAGAAAGGAAAAGTCAGTAATATCAGTCAGTATCTTAATTTGCTGAAAGTTTTTTTCACATTAGTGTTTAACAAAATCGGCTGTTGTGCCTTCAGAAAAAAATAAAAAAAATGAAGTATAATAATAATAACAATAATAATAAAAAAAAATACCAAACCGCAATTGCACGATATACGTCGCAAAACAAAACAGAAGATATCATTCGATAGGGATTAATGTGTTCTACGAATATAAATACTTAAAATTCGCTTAAGGCGCTGTCTTCATAATTATTTTGACACTAACTCCAAAATCTTCAAAGGGAAAATCCCATTGATCATTCCATATTCAGATTCTATAGAAATTTTCAAGCGGATTTAAAACAAATTTAACATTTTTAATGGATATTTCACCTATTTATAAGTATTTGAAATTCACTTATTCTAATGTTAAATGGATTTTTAAGTTTTGGGAATAATTCGCGATAAATGAATTTTCAAAGGAAACTGTTTTTGCATACTTTTCTACTAAAAAATCCAAACAAAATTCATATAAATTTAAATAGTTAATTTTATCTGTTAATTTTGACACCATTCGATGCAACTGCGTTTGGAATACATGGGTTTACAAAATTTCTGTTTTATCCGTGCAATCAAATTCTATTCAAAATTCGATTATTATTACGTTCATAGGGGACCATTTCCAAAGTTATTGGAAGAAAACCACGGATGATATTTTGAAGACCATCTATGATTAAAAACATTGAACACCGTACCTAACTCGTCGATGTTTTAAAAACAACGACTATCAAATGCGTAACACTGAAACAAAGCGTAGATGAAAGCGACAGAACAAACACTACATACTACTAGTAAACCTGGCTATCGGATGGGAATTCGTCCTTTCTGGTGCAGAGATCAATTAAGGATTTTTTCTGTCCATTTGGGCCTTTTTCCATTACTTTTTTTTTAAAAATCTGCATGAAAGTTCTTGGTGAATCTGAATATGTAATAATCGTGAGTGTGTGTGTGTGTGTGTGTGTGGGGGGGGGGTTGTCCTTGAAGATTTTGGAGTTAGTGCTAAAATAACTATGAAGATGGCGTCTCATGCAAATTTTAAATATTATATTTGTGGAAGACATTAATTATTCTCGAATGATATCCTTCGTTTTGTTCTGTGATATAAATTGTGTAATTGCGATTGGGTAGTTTTCTTTTTTTTATATATTGTTATTTTATTTTATTTATTTATTTTTCTGAAGGCTATACAGCAGCCGATTTCATCAGAAAGATATGTGAAAAAATTCTTTCAGCAAATTAAGTTTACGAGAACATTAAGGACTTGTGTAAAGTTCTTAGTGATGACTGTTCTGCCGAACTGTCCATATTTCCCAACCCCTAACGAACTGCTTCAGGTATGTCCTTATAACTATAATTGAAGTGGAAAGATCGTTTTTCACTGTTCAAAACAATATTAACAGATTGCTATTCACATTACAAACTCTGACAACTACGAACAAAAAAATATGTAGTTGTGATGTGTGATAGGAATTAGTTATGCAAATAACTACATTATCATTATTCTAGTAAGTACATATGACTGCATTTCTAACATCAAATAACAAAGCATTTAATGGATAATAGAAAACATTTCAATACACGTTTCTATCTAAAATATCCTTTGAACCAACGCAACAGATTTTTTATGATTTTATACTAGGAATTTATATTATTTTATATTAGCAGCTGAATAACTAGGAATTTTAGTTCCTTTAAGCAAGATATGTAAAAGGGTCCAACAAAATTTTAGTTTTAGTCTAAAAATAAAACCATTTTTAAAATATATTTTCATTTTTTGAGGCCCCCATTATCCCCCCCCCCCCTCCCCTAAAATATTTTAGTTTTTCATATTTTTAACTGAAGCTTCCAAAATTTTAATATGTCCAAAGATGTCCAAAGTTTTAGTTTTGGCACTCAAAAGTAAAAGCATTTAAGGCAATACTTTTAGAGCAATTTTCATACATGAAAAATTTTAAAACATTTCGTATTTTCCTTAACACTAGAAATGCGGAAGAGGTCATTTTGACCGCATAACTACTTTGAGAAGCGATTCCTCCAAAACGGCTAATCCCAGCCCACTGAAATTTTATGATTTTTCTTATTTTCTTAAAGTTATTGAAAATACAGAAGAAAATTATTCTAGGTTTTATAATAAGAGAACAAATCAACAATGCCCGTCGTTCTAGTGTTAACTTACCTTCTTTTTGGAACTCCACCAGTTTTATTTCAATTTTAGTCAGCCATAGGTAATTAACACTAGAACGACGAATATGATCGCTGACACCTTTCTAGGAAGATCGTTGATTTGTTCTCTTATTATAAAACATAGAATAATTCTCTTCTGTGTTTTCAATAACTTTAAGAAAATAAGAAATGTCATAAAATTTCAATGGGCTGGGATTAGCAGTTTTGGAGGAATCGTTTCTCAAAGTAGTTATGTTATGCGGTTAAAATGACCGCTTCCGTCGTTCTAGTGTTAAATGAAAATTAGGCATTTGGCAATTAGGATTGGCATTCAGCCAATAAAAATCCATAACATGAGAAGCCTACATACTAAGCTCCCCCTCCCAAATTTCCTTATGCACCTCCCACCCTCAACCGACCTGGAACAACTGTATAAAATTAGGCATGTAAACTTCATCTTCACCGAGATTGTTCCGTTTGTCTCAAAAGGCTTTCAACAATGCTACCGATGTCAGGGGTGGCAACATTCCTCGGACAATTGTAGTCATGATCACAAATGCCTCAAATGTGCTGGCCCGCATCCTACCCGCCTATGTACAAAACCGAGAACCTCCCCCGCAACCTGTGCAAATTGCAATGGCCCTCACCCTGCTTGAAGCTTAAAGGGAGGATTTCTATCTTCTCCTGGGCACTTCACTAATCCCCCCTTGCCTTGAGCCTTGAGCCCTCACCCTGCTAATTATCGAGCATGCCCAGCAAACCCAGTAAACAGCAGAAGACTCCCCCCTGATGATAGCAATTACCCTTTTAATAACAGAATACCTTATAATTCCTATCCTGGATCGCGCGCTGCCTCCCTTCTCCGACACAGTCAACAAACCCGGCAAAGAAATCCTCCCTCTCCTAGAACTCCCCCCCCCCCTCCTGTAAATGCTTGGACAGGATCCTGTAGAAACTTCCCTTCTATCAAAGCATCCCTCGAAAAAGACGCCCTTCTGATAGAAAAAAGCGCTGAAACTTCAAAAAAGTTGGACCTCCCCCCTCGTGAGGAGACCAGTTTCCCTTGGCCATCCCTCTTCCCCCGCAATAGTCAAACTCCTGCGAACCCTTCATTAATTGTTGCACCTCTCACTTGTACCGCAAATAAAACTACTGAGTCAAACGAAAACCTATCCAGATCAAACTCAAATACTCATCTTAATGTTAGCTGTAATAATGCGTCCCCCTCCCCCAACTCAAAGCGGAATTGGACAACAAAAAGAAAAAGAAAACCACGAACCGCCTATCCATAGAAATCAAATCAATACTGCCGAGTCTGCAAAAAAAAACCCACCAGCCAAAAGCCTACTGGAATGAACGACTTATTATGCATTTTTAATGAATTAACTAAAATTTTTAAAAGCTTTAACTTACATAAATTCATTGCCTTTCTAAAGGAGATAGGAAAAGTTTTACAGGATAACACCCCCATAGTTGACAAAGGGCTACAAATACTTGTTCTCCTTGATCAACATTTTAATCAAGGTACTTCAAACTCATAATGCCCTTAATATCATATCCTGGAATGCAAATGGCCTGGCTAGCAAAATTCATGAGCTAAGAGATTTCGTTGAGGAACACCAGCCCCACATTTTACTAATTCAAGAGACTAAAATTAACGGCCCAACCAATAGAATTCGGATACCTAATTTCACCCTTCACCACACCGCGCGCGCTAACACAAACACACAACAAGGAGGTACTGCCATCTACGTTAGAAGCCACCTAGAACATAAGCCACTCAATCCCATTAGCACTGAAATTTTAGAACACACCCTCATAAAATTTAAAATTCCAAATTCACATTATATATTAATTGGTTCCGTTTACGCCAAGCTCCACTCAAACAAAAACATGGCAGACGATCTATCTGCTCTATTTGGCCTTCAGGACAAAACAATTATGATGGGGGATTTTAATGCCCACCACATTAATTGGTGTTGCTCCAGAAGGAACAAATATGGCAGAGATCTTAACACTTATATCCGAAATAATAACACTCGACACATGCACCCCACCACTAACACCAGACCCAACAACAGTTCACACTCTATAATTGACTTCGTCCTGGCAAATAATATAATCTATCCACACACTATACTCACACTCAATGAACTTAGCTCAGACCATCTCTCCATTATTTTGACTCTTTATTTGAATAATAATTTGCCCATCCCCCCTTCTATTAAAACTACAAATTGGAAACTTTTTTCTAAAACTCTTGCAAACTCGCCGCTTCTTTATTCCAAATTTAACAGCCCTTCTGACATTGATAATAAAGTCAAGGAACTCACTAATGAAATCAATTCTACCCTAGACATAGCCACTTCCTTTAAAGCTCCCCCCCCCCCCCCTCCAATCACAAGCTTCCTTTCCACATCAAGAATTTGATCAAGCAAAGGAATCGCACCAGGCACATTTGGCAAGCAACCAGGTTCCCCCCCTCTATAAAACACAGCTTAACAGACTCAATAACGAGATCAAATTTAAAATTCATCTTCACAAGCAGCACTCTTGGAAACGCCACATAGACTCCCTCTCCCCTTCGGATAACTAACTCTTTTTGGGAATTCGTAAAAGTTCTAAAAAAAAACCAAATCCCATATCTCCCACCTTAGCACCCAAAACGGTCCGGCTTATTCCGACGTAGAAATCGCAAACGCCTTGGCAGACAATTATGAAGAACATTTCACCGAAAATCCAAATCTAAATTGCCCCACCACCGAAAATAATGTACGTGACACCCTCAACCACTTTCTTAATTTGATCCCCACTTATGCTATTCAGCCAGCCCCCCCCCCTTCTGAAATTATTAACGAAATTAAAAATCTTAAAAACAACAAAGCCCCGGCCATCGATAAGATTAATAATACAGCACTCAAATCTCTTCCCATCAATATTATATACTTCATCACACTTTTATTTAACGCGATCCTTAAATTTCATCACTTCCCCTCAAATTGGAAAACCCCCATCATCATCGGAATTCCGAAACCAGGCGAAGACCTCACCTTTGCCTAAAATTATAGACCTATTAGCCTTTTAAATTCCATCAGCAAACTAGCAGAGCGTATAATTCACACGCGGATTAAAAATTTTATTGAACTTCACAACATCATTAAACCGGAACAATTTGGCCTCCGCCCTCTTCACTCTACAACACACCAACTGTTGAGAGTCACTGAATTCATCTCTAAAGGACTAGAAATCGGCCTCTCAACAGGGTTCCTACTTATTGATATTTCGAAGGCGTTTGATAAAATGTGGCATGATGCTTTAATATACAAATTAATTCAGCTGAACATACCAGACTCACTCATACATCTAGTAAACTCCTTCCTTCGAAATAGATCCTTCACAGTCCGCTACAAGCACTCATGCTCCAATCACAAACCGCTTAAGTCCGGGGTCCCACAAGGCTCTCAATTGGCCCCGTCCCTATTTAATCTTTACATCAATGACATCCCCGCGCCCAGAACACTTATCTCGCCATGTATGCAGACGAAACAGCCATTTACACCAGCAGCTCCAAAAAATATGTTATACGCTCCAGATTACAAAACCACATACACATTATTTCCGCCTGGTTCCGGAAATGGAAAAGTAAAATTGATGAAAATAAAACAAAATGCATCATCTTCTCCAAAATCCGTAAAAAAATCAAACCTAAAACTATCCAAATTAACAACAAGCAAATTCCTTATGTTGAGACCGCCAAGTATCTTGGAGTCACTTTTGACTCCAAGCTATCTTGGAAACCTCATATCTCAAATACCATTAAAAAATTCCACCACGTCAGAAGGTTACTCTTTTCCATACTCCACTCCCCCTAACGCCAGCTACCAAAATAAAGTCCTTTATAAAACGGTCCTCAGGCCGATTCTCCTTTATGGAGCACCTGTCTGGGGATTCGCAGAAGAAAATACCCTAAAAAAACTCCAGGTCGTTCAAAATTAAACTCTTAGAATCATTAGAAAAGCCCCCATCTTCCTTAGAAATGATGTTATACACAAAGACTTCGGTATATTTCAAACTAATAAACAAATTGTCAAACTTGCATTTAACTTTTTCTCAAATCTCAATAAAATCCCGAACGAGGAAATTTGTAACTTGCCGGATTACGACTCCCACCAATGGAAGTAAAGCAAGAGACAAAGAGCCTCTACAACTCTCAAATTCTAAATATCAAATCTTGAATTTTAAAATATTATGGAAATCTGGAAGTTAACTTTTAAACTTAAACTAAAACATTTTTATGAAATAATTTAATACTTGAAATTTACTAATTCTCAATAATTTACACATCACTCCTTATCAGCACTGAAATAAATTAAAGCAGCACTCAAACTCTTATCCAAACCAATTCTTAGCTGCTCATTCGTCATCTTCGACTTTTGTCTCTTGGTTTTCAAATTTGCACTTGAAAAAAAAAATTGTGTGGCCCCTTTTTTTTTTCGTGAGGAAGACATCCATCTCTCTTCCCATTTTACACCTTTTCCTAAATTTCATCCTCTGACTTATCTCCCCCCCCCCTTTTTTTGGAGCATTTCAAATAAATTCATAGTCTCAACTGCACATCTACACCTCGGAGATACAGGCAATTTTGTCTAGGCGCTCCAACAAGCCATCCCGAATATCGTCGTCGTCGTATAAGTTTCCATCTTTAGAAAATATATTCATAACAAATTGAAATGTTTGTTTCTTGTTAATCACCGACTGTACATCCCAGGTAAAGAATTCTTCAACGGGCAAGGTATTGCAAAACTATAAATGTATCTGGATATTGGAGTTATACTACTTTAAAAAACATTTGTATTTCATATCATTTATACCCACTTGTATTTTAATAAATATCAGAATAAAACATAAATTATCGTCTAATGTGACACTATAATTTCTCACCTACCATTAAATACTCAATAAAAAATAATTTCATTTAATAAAATTTCAATTGTTTTTTTTATGCATGTTTGAAGCTTATAAGTTTCCATCTTTAGAAAATATATTCATAACAAATTAAAATGTTTGCTTCTTGTCAATCACCGACTGTACATCACAGGCAAAGAATTCTTCAACGGGCAAGACATTGCAAAACTATAAATGTATCTGGATACTATAAAAACATTTGTATTTCATATCATTTATACTCGCTTGTATTTTAATAAATATCAGAATAAAACATAAATTATCGTCTAATGTGACACTATAATTTTTCATCTTTCTTCTACTGTGCATTCATATAGGTACAAATTAGCAAATATAGTCTGTGTTGCTCGTGATTAAAAATATGTGCAAATTAAAATATATAGTTTTTAAAAATATTCTAATACAATATATAATTTAATTTCCATAGAGAACCATAATAATCTCTGTTGCAAAAGTATCTTCACAGGTTGTTGAAGTTTGTTCAACATACGCCATAATGAAAACTCTAAAATGGTAGAAAATATACATTGACTGATTTTATCCTGTTTAACAATCGGTAAAACATAATAGAGATTATTTGAATTTCAAAAATATTTCCTAAAATAAAACAGTTGATTTATGAAATTAAAAATATTAATTATTCCCGCAATCTTACAAAGGCCGTCACTACTGCAATCCAATCGAAAATATAATACCGCCTATTTATAAAAATTATATTTTTAATCAATGTATTTATAAGTTAATATAATGTCAAACGGTATAAGTTAAATAAAAATCGTCTGTTGAATAAACATATTTGATTTAATTCCTTTGCTAAGTAACATGACATAATTTTCTTCAAATAAAGCCTCGGGGAAATAATCGTCTGCATAATTTCATTTCAACGGAATATTTAATTTTACGCTTTTTTTTTATCAATAACTCTGTAATCCCTGGTTGAAGGAACTCGAAACATAGACGAGGTAACCATTTTCGGAGTGGGGGGGGGGGGGGGACTAAAGTAAAAATCAGTCAAAACTGAATTTGTTCACGGATTAAACAAAATTTCAATTTTATGTATATATAATAAGATTATTATAGTGTTTTTTTTCACACTTTTCACATTCATCTGAATATTCTAGGACAGATTTTGAAGAGGAGGATTGTCGAAAATTGATTCCAGAAGATTACAGGAAGCATAGACCACCACCAAGCGTAGGTATGATTCTTTCAATTCATATCATAACGAATTAAAGAATTAGCATTTGTATCGAGTTGAGGAAATGCGCGCGCTGTGCACTTCCTACCTTCATGGTTCTACAAGCAGGATGAAGCACATACTTAAAGCGAAATGTCTCGAGCACCCCAACGGGAACAGGATGAATTCCAGACATCTTCACCGTTTTGTCTCAAGTCTCTGACCGCTTGAGACGAAAGCTGTCAGAGACTAAGCCAAAACTGTATGCCAAAAACTAAGGCTCCTACATATACAACATGAAGGCTTTACGCTTCATGATATACATTCTCGCCCAACAGCGACCATTTGACCCAGCGACTATTTGCCATGTACAGCAATGGCTGTATATGGCAAACAGATGGTTACTTCCTTGTCCTTTTTTTTGGAATCTCAAGGAAAAAGAAAACATTCTAGGCTACTCTTTTGAATGATTAGTACAATTTTTGAGAATAGAAGTACGTATTTTACAGCTAAATTGCGTAGCATGTAACATTTGCGCGCCATTGAAATAGCAGAGATAGACGGTAATTAACTGGATTGGTTGGAATCAAAATGAAAGTTGCCTGTATGTTTAGCAGCCTTACCTCAACTCACATTAACTTCATTCTCCAGTCGATCTCAGACAAAATTGACATGTTTCAAGCCCCTCTATTACAATTACGAGGCAATGTTTGTATTTCTACTAATCTTGCTTATTCTTTCCCTTAATTGGAATTTCATTTTACGATGTTATTTACCAATAATAACATAATATAGCCTTATACATATACATTGAACTTTCACTCAAACAGATAGATATTCTGTTCAAATAATGTCATAATTACAAATATTGGCACAAATCGCAGGTTAAAGCAGTTCCTGATAGGAACTCCTCGAATGGATTCACGACTAGAAGATAAACAGTCATGGGCCAGCATCTATTAAGCGTATAAGTGAGAGACCATTACAACACGTGTCCATAAATCTGAAGTAGTAAAATACTAATGCAGGTTTGTTTTCCTAAACTTCATGGTAACTTATGTCAAATTGAAAAATACAGCTTTAAAAGAATAACTAGAATGTTTTAATTCAAAGATTTTCTCAATAGTATGTATAATGAGGCAAAAAAATATTAACATTCAAAGCATAAATAAAATATAGTCGCATGTATTTCTATTTTAAAAATTAAGTAATCTTCATTTGTTTCTTCTGGGTAAGCAATTTTCTTTTTATCAGTCTTAAATTCAGTTAATTGCTCAAAATTATTTTCAGGGATATCTTCTACTGATTCATAAAATTAAAAAAAAATTGTCTATCTGTACAAATAAGCGAACGTGTTAAACAATGTTTACAGCATACAACGCTTATAGACCTTAATCGGGAAATCCGTATTTATACGTAATAACTAGAAATCCATCTTAAATGGGCGCCGTTTTAACGAGAGTTCACTGTGCATGATAATCAAAACACATAATACTAAAACGTTCAAGAACAAAAATCTCAAAATAAATTATTATAATTTACATCTGAGGGACAGAGATTATTATTTAAACTCATACTCTTAAGTAAAAAAAAAAACATATTACAAATCACAAATGCAACTTCAGAAATAACAATCCTAGCTTTATGAAAGCAAAATAACGTCCAGGAAGGATTCCACGAGTTAATTTAGCAGCCAAGATAAATAAACATCTATCAAAATCACTTTAGACTATTGTACAAACTTAATGAACTAGTAAATACAGCCAAGTCAATCGCAGTCTTGACCACTTGGCTACCAGTATTCGACTCAGTACGTAAGTCAGTCAAAAAAATTGCTAATTAAGACGTAATTATTCTCAGAAAAAAACGCTAAATATATTTTTAGAGAAACGAAGTAACACGTAATTTACCCTTATAGCCCCTTTATAGCTTGGACAGATCTTCAAAAACAGGGTTTCCACAAAACTTTACACTTGTTACCAGTAATAGTTATAATTTAAAATTAATATTCTAAACGTATAACATATGTTTGTGCTCAACTAAATGATGCAAAATCAGAACAGAATTCACTCCTAGAAGCATTTAGCACTTGGTAAATAGACTATAATGGCTTAAAACATCAAACAGGTTACCAACCATTCAAAAGCAAGATATTATCACAAATATCAACAACCTAATAAATTCATAATTTAAACATACCTTGCAATAAAATCAATCACCGGGATTTCCACACAATGTTATATGCATAAAATGAGCCAGAACTCAACTCAATATAAAGTCTGAAATGCACAGTATTACTTTTCCAATCAATGGCGGCTTCGCCAGCGTGACGATTTCAAGGGATGATATATAAAAAATTTGAAGTCGCATTAAAGGCTTCAAGACACATCGGAAACGTGCGGAAACACTTAAAAACTTCTTTTAAAACACTTTACCATTGCCTAATAAATAAATTATTTACAAAAACCACTCATAAAAAATGACATCTACAATAAACAAGCCGCCATGTTTGAACTCGAGTTGAGAAGATCAGAAGAATAGACCTTGGACTCCCGGAGGGGAGGGGGGGGGGTGCTCCAGCCGTCCCAGTTTGAGGTTTTTCTAGGGGCTGGTGGTATCCCCGTGTGGCGGTTAGCCATATAGTATCTTTTACGTCTATGAGTAGACTAGAGCTCCTATAATGCAGGCTGACTTATCAAGCATATTGAAGCCCAGTAAGGTTTCTGCAAATACATAGGTTACCATACTTGGCGGTTTAATACGTGCTCCAAATATAGGCTTTTGCACGCATTTGATAACGTTAACAAATTTTCAATTGAGTTATATTTTTAGAAATATGAATTAAATTGGAGTAACGTTTGTAATTACACAGTACTTATTCTCAAGAATCAAAAGCATGATTCTCACTCTATAAGCAGCTAAACAAATAGATGGACATCTTTTTTTTCCCTATTAATTTTTTCTGCAAAAATCCGGTCTAATTAAACTTCATAAAATACTTTGATGCATATTTTTATTTCATATCTGTACTAAATAATGAAAAGTTGTTTTTGAGATATATACACTACCTGACAGTGAAAATGAGACACCAAGAAGGAGCGGGCAGAAAGTGATGAAAATCGCCAAACAGAGAGAGACAGTAACGAATAATAAGTGATGTTTATTGCAACATGATACACCTATACACTGAGCAATAACACCGTCTGATCAGTAGGTTGTAGGACCACCGCGGACGGCAATACTGGCAGCAACACGTCTATGTACAGAGTCAATGAGCATGCAGATGGTGGCCTGAGGGATGGCTGCTCATTCCCTGTCAACCGTTTACCAGAGTTCGTCTTCTAGACTCGGCGGTGGCAGCGCACGCAAACGACGTCCAATCACGTCCCAGACGTGTTCGATTAGTGAGAGATCAGGGGAGACTGGTGGCCAGGGAAGCGCCTGGGTACATTACAGGGCATGTTGGCTGATACGTGCCGTGTGTGGTCGTGCGTTATCCTGCTGGTAAATGGTATTGGGCACCCCCCGAAGGAAGGGTAGTCGTAAGCCCAGGCCGGCAGACTCATACTAAGACATAGAGCAGCTTAATGGACGGCCGGGAAGAAAACGTCATCCACGTATCGTTGGGCCGTCATAGTGTCCTCAATACAGACCAGAGGTGACCTGCTATCGTAGGCGATGAGGCTCCAAACCATGATGTCGCGTTGTCGCGCAGTGTGCGTTCCATAGATGCAGCCGGATTGGATCTGTCACCACTTGGGCACCAGACTCGTACACGGCGACTATCATTGCTAAAACAGAAGGTGACTCGTCTGAGAACACGACCCTGTGCCATTCCGCCGTTCACATGGCTCAATCTCGACACCATTGCAGACGGAGGCGTCTGTGCTGTTGGGTCAATGGCAGTCTTCTTAAAGGGCGCCATGAGTGCAGGTCGCCGGCGACTAATCGGCAGATAATGAACCTGGTCGTTATGGGAGCATCAAGGGTATCCTACACATGCTGCAAAAAGTTTGACGGAAGTGGCCTGCGGGGCCGCCAACGCTTGCCAGCGGATGCGTCGGTCCAAGCGTGCTGACGTCGCTCTGGCCGTACAGGCTTTTCTCAAACGTGCCACATTCCCTTGTTCCAACCATATTCACCACAGCCGGTGCACTTTAGACACGTTTAGGTGGCTGTCCGCTGAGATTTGACGTATGGACCAACCTGCCCTTCTGAATCCGATCGCCATACCCCTCATGAAATCGTCTGTCTGCTGGAACTGCCTCGGTTGGCGGCGGCCTGGCATTCTCTGATACTACACGTTTCCTCTGAGAAAAAATAAATTACAAAATGAATTCCCTGGTAGACAGAACGGCGCGACTATTGCCGATTCTGCAGATTCCTTCCATTATATCTCACTCAACGTGCGCGGGACAGCTGTGCATTTCGCATCATTTACATAACTCTGTGAGCTGCTTCTACCCTGCAATTTGCACATTCTTCTGCCCACTTCTTCTTGGTGTTTCATTTTCACTGTCACGCAGTGTATATAGAGGAGCCTTAGGGTATAGTGTGGACTCTTGCCTGGATATTGTCTTCCGGTGGGCATGGGTGGCTCGTTCGTATTCTGTCGCGTTGGGGAGTTGTTACCCAGTCACACATTTTGAGGCTTTACACCTTCGGGTAAGCCGTGTGACTCAAGGTCCTATGCCGGGCATGACTGACTGCATTTTTTTATTCTGGCTTTGCGCATATGACGTCACGAGAGTAGCACACGCGCATATTCTGTTCCGGGGCTCTCTGAAGAGACCGAGAATCCCTTTGTAAGTCACTGAGGAAGGTGTGCACAGCACAATTAAAACTCTCTGCGCAGGTTGATTACGTCTGAAAATTGCCACTTCAAAATTAACAAACAATTTTGTTTGTAATTATGGGGAAACTTGCGGTGTTTTGGCAACAAAACTTCTGGTCCGTGGCGTCACGAGTGACAAAATGCTACTTTCGTCCACGCCAGGCTGGCAAGTTTTTGATTGGTTGCCGGGCTCATAGTGCCGCCTTATATTAAAAAATCTTGGTGAGACTTGCGTCGTGAAAAAGAAAAAATACGTTATTCACACAAAACGTTTCGGCTCCATCATATTAGAGCCAATGCTGATTTTTTGCCATTAATCTGCTACCAATTTAGCCTAATAAACAATGAAATAGTAAGTAAATCTGTAGAGTCGTTTTCGAATTATAAATATACATGGAATACAGACCGAAACAAATTTTTGTATTTCTACTGTTTTACGGCAAGGTGTCTATATCATACAGATGAGGGTGATTGACTGGCTAAGATATAAATTACACAGCTCCCAAATTACTAAAATTAAGCAACATACAATGATCAGAGATGAAATATTGTTTTATATAAAGATATTTCTAGGTTGTCGGAACTATAAAATGTACGCCCTTTTTACGCTCAAATTTGAAACAGTTTCTGATATCCATAACATTTATTAAGTATGCAGGTGTTACATTTAGTGGACACTGGTCATTTCGCCTGCCCAAAGCGTGGGTAAAAATGGATAGCAGGGGGAATAATGATGGTATGCCCGAAAATTTCCTTGATTTAACCAGATTTCTTGAAAACAGCCTAATGTAAATCCATCGCCTACTTTAGCTGATATTCAACTTAAGGGTGAGCGTCAGTAAATTTTCTGCCCTATCCGCGCTTTGTTAACTTTCGCGGCACACATATTTCGCCGAAATTCTGCTCAAACAGTTGCGAAATATTTTCT